>JBCNJP010000009.1:52982175-53128474 GCA_039602395.1 Deinandra increscens subsp. villosa | reverse complement strand
CCGATTCGCCACCCTCCGCCGCCGCTGAGACCATTTAACACCACCATCTTGCTCGGAAATTATCATCAATCACTCCACCGTGCGTGGATTTGAGCAATGGCTCCCCGTCTGAAGCGCGTAGCTAAACCCCCTAAAGACCGACTTGAGTAAGTGTTAATTTCTGAAATTTTTTGGTCGGGAATGGATAGGATGATGGTTTGGGAGATATGTTTGTGTGAAATCGTGTTAAATTAAGTGTATTTGAGCTTTTCGATTGAGTTGCAGGTTTGGAATGAAGAAGATGACACTTCTCGATCGAGTCAGGGACTTTTCGATCAGCCCCTCGTGCTTTTCGATCAGCCCTGATGCTTCTCGATCACTGATCGCCAATGCCCTGAGGCTTTTCGATCAGCCCTATGGCTTTTCGATCAGCCCTAAGGCTTTTCGATCAGAGAGCCAGACTTCTCGATCAAAAGCTTAGGCTTTTCGATCGGGAGTCTGACTTCTCGATCAGTTACTATTTTCCGATCGGGAGGGATAGACTTTTCGACCAGAGTTCTCGGTAACCAAAGGAGCTTTCCGATCGGACGGATGCTTTCCGATCGAAAACCCTGTTTTTCGATCGGAAAGGTACCTGATGATATTTTAATGGTTTTTAAGTTAATTTTAAGCCGTTATGCTGTCCGTTTTTCAAGAAATCCCCAAATCTAATGAATTTTTTGTGTGTTTTGGTTGTTCATCTGTGTTTGTGAGTGCAGGGATTTGGAGTTTGTCAAGGATCATAATCAAGTGGCCTATTTGCTGGACCCGCCTGCTGAATACAGAGAGAAGTATCAGTCAATGATAGCTGGGTTGAAGAAGTGTTGTCTACACTTTGCACTCACAACGAACCCAGTTATTTGCAAACGGATGCAGCAAGAATTTTGGAAGACGGCAGATGTATCTGAAGATGGAAAGCAGATTATTGCCATGATACAAAGCACTGAGGTGATATTAACTGAAGAAAATTTCAGACAGGCACTCAGACTCAAAGATGTTGCTACTGATTCCACTGTGCTTGACAAAGAAATGGTGTCCCAGTGTCTAAAGGAAATGGGATACCTTACAATATCTCCTCCCACCATGAAAGCTCTCATTCCACCGTATTGGAGAATGCTGGCACATTACTTGCAAAAATGTGTCATTGCCAAGAAGAGCTCTACAGATCAGTTGAACCAGGTGCACACCCATGCAATGGTGTCACTAATCAGAGGTGTACGGTTCAACTGGTCAAGGATGATTTTTGAAGATGTGAAAGCAGTCGTGTCTAGAGACAAGAAGTTTGCTGCTGTTCCTAGGTTTATCCAGTCTGTTCTGGATTCAAGATACCCGAACCTGAGGAAGACCAATGACACGCATGATACTAAGCCAATGGGTATTGAAGTGTTTCCGATGATAAATCCGAAGAAGAAGTTGTCGGATAAGGTGCCGTTCGGTGAAAAGTTTGGAGAGTTTGCAGAGATAGTGAGAGAGGAGATTCCAGTTAACAGAAATGCATCAGTAGAAGAAGAACACTATATGCCTCCTTCTCAGAAGAAAGTTGTTGATCTACCTGATGACTCTGATTGGGAAGAGTTTGATTTGAATGATGTGAGGATAGGAGCACTTAATTTTGAAGGTGATGAGTCTATTAACTATGATACTTATCTGGATGATATTGACATTGAGGAAGAAGAGACCGAGACAACTGAGACTCCATTGATTAGAAAACGGAAAGCCACAGAGGATCCTCCCCTCGGTGCTTCTGTTACTGATGATATGACTGATATGACTGAGACTGTGTCGACTGCTACACCACACCACAGAGAAGGCCCTAGTGACCCAAGGAGAAGAAGACTGGATTCTCATGTGCCACCAGTCACAAGTTCGAGTGCTGGTCAGTCTTCTTCTCAACCCACAGCCCAAGATAAGGGGAAAGCAGTAGAAACCCCGGAGTTCAGATTGGAGAAGGAACTCAGAGCAGAGATAGAAGATTTGAAAGCCCAAAATGCAACACAATGTGAAATCATTGGTGATTTAATTGATATTCAGAAGGTCCATAATACTGAATTGGAGAATCAGAAGAAGATAAACAGAGAATTTTCCAGGCAATTTAGAGAACTTCATAAGCTGATCAGGCAGCTTAGTTCAGATAAATCAGTCAGATCAAGCATTGGGCAAGGAGATAAAGGTGAAGGAGGTTCAGGTGCAGGTGATTCCTCACAATCACCAGTATTTGATTTTGAAGCTGATATTCCTGAAGAAACTCAACCCGTTTTACCTGAAGCCTCAAGTGATGATAAAGATAACAGGGATAGAGATTACATGACGGTTCCAGCTTCTGATTTTGATGGAGGTTGGGAGTCGCAGACATTTGCCTATCCTCCTGAAAGGTATCTAATCCAGTTGGGTGAACATTATCATGATAAACAAGGAGTTACTGCAGCTGTTAAAACATGGATGTTTGATGGAGAGAAGAACATGTTTGTAGTAAGAAGAAAGGGTCAGTATCCTTTGGAGTACTACAAGAGCTGGACACAGTTTTACTCCTGGACGAATGTGGATCTGACAATGCTTTATCAGGCTCTGTTTTCAAATCCGTCAAACAATGATCAAGCCAAGTACTTCTATAAGAAACTGGAAAAGGCTGTGAGGAGCAAGTTCAAGAGGTTTGAGGAGTTTCCTCACAAGAAATCGTATGTGAAGAAGTATAGGAGTGTCTTCAAATGGGATGGAAAGAAAAGTATGCCAGGGACGGAGGGTGAAAAGCTCAAGAAGTTCACAAATGTCTTGTATCCACCTACAGACAAGACAAAGACAATACCTCTTCCTATGAGACATCCTGAAGACTGTCTGCATGATTTCCAGACCTGGGCTTATAGTGATTACTCCGGTGAAGCCAAGATTCTCTGCAAGTCAAAGACTATTGATGTCATGGAAGTTCATGATCTGATGAGATTCCACAAGAAAGACATTATGGTTTTAGCAAAGCATCAGATTGAGTGTAATCAAGACACTGAAGAATATGCAAAGTGTTACACTCGGGCAGTAGCTGAGATTGTGGCCAAGGAACTATGGTATGATCCAGCAACAGTAAATATGTCAAAGAAGTTCCGGATGTGAAGACAGTCTAATGCTAAAGCCTAGGGGAAGATTGTAGAGACCTAGAAAATGAGGCTTTTGCATTAGATGATTTTGGGTTTGTTTAATATTTGTGGGCTAGAATATAAATGTAATTGGGCTAACTTGTGTAGGTTTAAAGTGGGTTTGGGTCCGATTGGTTTAGGTGGGCTTGGGGATTTCGAAAATCTCTAAGGAGATTGACTTGTTTACCAAGTCAATCTCACCTATATATAGTCCCATCTTTTCTAGTTTTAGGGTTGCTAGTCTTTTGGTGTTTTGTTTGGTGGTGATCTCGAATTTCTCCAAGAATTTCGATCAAGGTGTAGCAAGCAATCAGTAATCAATCTAAAGTGTGTTCTTCGAATTGGTTTGTGTTTACTATTTATTGTTTTAAGTACTTTTCAATTACTGTCTTTCATTGTTTTCTTGAATCAACTAGTTAAACCGGATTCTGCACGGTTTCACTAGTCTAGATATCGTGTGAGGGTTTATATTGATCCTTACATATTCATTGACCATAACTGGTCTTCACTTAAGTATCCTAAATGATGCTAATTGTCAGTATTTAGTCCTCATTAGTCTGGTTGGTCCTAATTGCTCCTCACCATCCTAATTGGACATCGTGTAATATTTTTTTTAAAACAAAATTATTATACATGAGAAATTCGCAACATGGCGGTCTTTTCGTATTTTTGTTCTGAATTGCATAGTAATTTATCATTTTCATTTTTTAGTTGTGTTTTAGTAATGTCACCGCTTTTTGTAGTTGCATTATCACGGCCACAAAGCACGTGTTATTAAAATCTTGTTTATTATATCTAAAAGAAATTAATAAAATTAATATTAAAACATAATTTTGTTAGGGCTTTTAACTCCGATCGTCGTCCAGATCTTCTTAAAGGATCACATTTATGTCAACCGTAATTGATGTACTTGTACAATTTCACAATCTCATTATTTCAACACCTCAAGAGGATGAAGCTCATCTGGAAGAAGTACCTGCAAACCCACATGAAGAGTGACTTGAAGACTTTTACGAACTGAATGATGAAGTTCTCTTGAAGAAGAACCCACCGGAAGAGCCACGTGGAGACATTTAATTAATTAATTAATTAATTAATTATGTTTATGTTTAATTTTAGGTTTAATTATGTTTAATATACATATTGTTTATATTAATTTTGGGTTTTATTATCAGTTTGAACAATTCCCCCCCCCCCCCTTTTAATTAAAAATTTTTACCAAAATATTTGAATTTCCCACCATTAGTTCAAATTACACACAAAATTTCGAACTAAATTTACTTATTATCGATTCATCATATACTTTTCCCTCTCACTTTATCAGAAAATTTCCAGTTAAACGCCTCCAGCGAATAACCAGGTCTTCTTTCTCAGCCATATCATTCACATCTTCCTTGGAGCTTCAACAACGAATAGCTTCAACAGACAACGCTAGCAATTTTTCAGAAGTTCCATGTGATTTGGGAGACCAATCAGTCCAGAAAACGGTAATTATCAAGTTATTCCGTTTTATTTTCATTAATTACAATCTGTTTTCATAAAATTGTTTGTTTTGTTTATTATTGATACACGTTTAACTTGGGATCCCTGCATTTGTGTACAGTTATAATTAAAGATCGATAAAATTTCGTTTCATATAGAATTAATTAGGAAGGGGTATATATTGCAGAAATCCTCTCCATTCATTTCAACCCATTCATTTTATGCTAAATTAGTTATTTACCTTCTTAAATGACTGCGGGGGCATGCTAAATTAGTTATTTTTATGCTAGGAATGTTGAGGTCAAGTATATGCACATGTTTGTAGATTCATGTTACTTGTGAACCACCTTTCTTCTTTATGTACACTGCTAGAAATGGTGAACTGTTTGTTTATATGCACTGAAGACATGATGTGTTCCGCTCTTCCCTTTAGATGTCTTTAATTTTTGTATAACATATCAAATAATTAATCAATAGGTTCTTTATGTGATATATTAATAACTAAGAACTAATTTATGTTACTCTGGTCATTAGTAGCTAGGAAATAATCCTAGAGGACATATATAGGAATGTTTCCAACATTTTTTGTAGGTTCATGTTAGAGGGGTACAAAATAAAGAAATTGTAGTTTAAATCCACTGTAGAAGAATAGAAGAATGTTGATGTCATGCATCTGCTACTTTGCTAGAAATGGTGAAATGTTTGTTTATATCCACTGAAGACATGATGTGTTCCGCTCTTCCCTTTAGATGTCTTTAATTTTTGTATAACATATCAAATAATTAATCAATAGGTTCTTTATGTGATATATTAATAACTAAGAACTAATTTATGTTACTCTGGTTATTACTAGCTAGGAAATAATCCTAGAGGACATATATAGGAATGTTTCCAACATTTTTTGTAGGTTCATGTTAGAGGGGTACAAAATAAAGAAATTGTAGTTTATATCCACTGTAGAAGAATAGAAGAATGTTGATGTCATGCATCTGCTACTTTGCTAGAAATGGTGAAATGTTTGTTTATATCCACTGAAGACATGATGTGTTCCGCTCTTCCCTTTAGATGTCTTAAATTTATGTATAACATATCAAATAATTAATCAATAGGGTCTTTATGTGATATATTGCAATAATTAAGAACTAATTAAGAGATAATGAATCAATAGGGTATGCATGCTTTCCTATATATGTACTTTGTTAAAAAGCATGTAACTACATTCTGTTAATTGTACAAAATTCAAGGATCGATCCAACAACACTGATGGTCAATTGGAAAAACTTGAGTTCGAACTTAAAGAGGAGAGACTTCTTAGGGATGATAAAAATGAACAAGTTAAGGCCCTCTTCCTGAAGATTGAAGAATCGGATAAAAAACTTGATCTACTTATAGCTCATCTATTTGCACTTGGAACACCGTTACCACAACAACTTAATGCTCCGGCATATACAGAGGTAGATTCTTTACATCACACGTTAATCATACTATTCTCAAGTACCTTATAATAACATACACTCTTGTTCATGAAGAACACAATCCGGATGAACTCTTGTTCCTGAAGAACACAAATAGATGCAAGTTCCTGGTACATAAGAATATATACTTCATGTAAGAACAAAGTTATGAGTTAAATTGAGCTCTGCTATGATTCATTAAAAATGTATGTTAATATGAAAAAAATAGAGTATATACATAATCTGTATGAATAAAACTGGAACAACTTATGTTAAATTAAAAAAACAGAATAAATATTTTCATGATAGGTCCGTGTCATTATTCTGCTCTCACTTTTTACCAATTCAAAAACATTGTTCTAGGTAAATTCTAAGGAGATTTTTGTTGGATCTAGCCACAACACTAATCATGCTGACATACACACAACGGTTAGTATTTGTCAAACTCATTATCGGTTTGATTGCTCATTTACATAAAGTAATTAATTGAACTGTAGGGCGTGAATCGGTGGTCGATCAACCTCGTCTGAAGCGGTTGAAAAGAAAAAGGTAAATATTTGCCAGTCAAGTTTCATTCCGTTCTATAGTTTCACAGTAATATGTTTGGTAATGTCATGTAGTCCCATTTTAAATTTTATTTGGTACCTCAAACACTTGGGCTAGCTAGGGATTGTTGGACAAATGGTGAGATGTGTACCAAATAAAGTTCTACTGACTTTGAAATTGATCCGGAACTTAATGTGATGTTCATTCGGATGTTTTAAGTTCATCAGGATATCTAATGTTCATCTGGAAATAAATTGAATTGTAGGACCTGATGACCCATACTACTTGCAATAAAATGGCACTCCTCGGTCCATATCTATCATGGTGGTAAGTATTTCAAAATTTCTATATATATTATGATCAATTTCCATAACCTAATTATCAATTATATGTTTTGGTATAGGAAGGAATACAAGAAAAAATGGTCCTAATTAAACTCAAATCTGGACAGTTGAAGATGAAGACCACGTGGTAGTGTTGTTGGCTCCCAGATTGAAAATTCAATTGATAATTAATGCTTGTATGCAGTGTAATTTTCTTTAATTTTTTATTCGTATTTCATTTGTATTTGACTTGTAATTGAATTTTATTTGATTGTAATTAATAATTTGTAATAACTTTTAAATTGGCCACGCGTATAGCAAGGACCCATCTGATTTCAACAACCTTTTGGTCACTTTTTCTTCTTCTCAAATATATGTGGCTAAAACACCAATATACGTGACCATATAATACCAAAGGCCACGCTATTCATATTTTAACGTGGCGGTTGCCACCCTTTGGCCACGCGTATTGGGACAAAAATTATAATTTCATCAACCCATTTGGCCACATTTTTTTTATAACATATGTGGCTAAAACACAAATATACGTGACCATATAATACCAAAGGCCACGTTAAACAAACACATGTGGCCGTTGGGACCCTTTGACCACGCTCTCCGGAAGAATTGTTTGATTACAACAACAAATATTGGTACCCTTTAGCCACACTTCTAGGTGGCTTCAACCACTGATATTGTAACGTGACTGTAGGGTACATAAGGTGACGGGACCTTTGGTGTCGATTGGAATGAAAAAAAAAACGTGACCAAACACCTTTCATCACGGTTTTTTTCTGCGGCCAAAGGTGAATTTTAACGTAGTGTCTAGTGTTGAGAGGGGAGGTTCTGTCCAACCTCCCCCAGAGCTTTAAACGATGTATACTCATTCGGTTTGTAAGCGTTCGACACTAATTGAATGACAAACTTCTGTCTCTATCTTTCTATGATCTGCAAATGATCCGTAACGTGTTTTAACATTTATTTCGTGAGTTCTTCCTAATCTACAATCAGAATGTCATGAAATCCTAGATACATATCTGCTTCATGATGATCCTGAGTGCTTTGATAGACGCCATGTGTTATCATCGGTTCTTGAATCTAAGCGGGTTTAGTATCAGTCATGTCATTTGCATTGGTTTGTGGTTGGGTTACAGTATGGTCTTGAATCTCTTCGACATGTACCTGGTTATTTCCTTTCCCACGTCTAAGGAATTCATCCTATAAGAAAGTTCCTCTAAGTTTAACAAAAATTGTGCGTTCAGTTGGGTTGTAGAAATAATAACTAACATTTGGGGCATATCCGAAGAAAACAACTTTATCGTCGCAAGGATCTAATTTGTTCGAAGATTCACTAGGAACATAGGCATAGCATCCCCATACCCTAAGGTAAGATAGTTTGTGACGTTCCCAGTGCCACATCTCATATGGTGTTTTATCTACCTTCTTTGTAGGAGCGAGATTCACGAGTCCAAGTTTCAAGAGTAAAGTTCCAAAAGGAGTGTGGCAAGTTTGTACGAAAAATCATAGATCAAACCATGTCTAACAATGTCCGATGCCTTCTCTCGGACGCACCATTCAGTTTTGGTGTTCTAGGTGAAGTGAGCTGGATACAAGCCTATAGGCCTTAATATGTGTCACACCCCCAATTTCCACAAACGGAGTATAACCGTGTGGGGTGTGATCCAGACCAGGATCCCAGACTTTAGTTACAACCAAACCATAACAGAGTTTATAGGCAAATCATAAAGTTTAAGTTACAGTCCAAAATAGTAAGTTTAACAGTTCAGCGGAAGCATAAATAAAGTTTGCAGTTATGGTGTTACAAAACGATGGATTTAAATATTTGAAATTCCGGGTTTTTCAAAAGGTATCCATGGGGAGTACTGCCGCCTCCGGTGCTATCCATGATCCACCTAACGACCTGAAAAGAAATCAACAATCAAGTGTCAGCCAAGGCTGGTGAGTTCACTAGAGCGGTCTACACGCCACATGTAGACCTAATGTATGAGTAAAGAAAGGTAAAACACAATCAATAATCATAAGGCCAGTAAAGTTCCATATCGTAGGTAGCTAGCCTATAGTTATGTACACCTGAATTGGTCGTAACCGAAGCTGACAATGTTTTGATAGGGGATACCTATGAACCTTGCCTTCCCGTGTCCATCCGGATCACGGTGGGTAGGCTAACATTGATCTCAGTCCGACCGCCAGTCGGAGGGTGCATCCCGTGCACCGCTGAGCGGGGGTGTCAATCCCCAATAGTACTACTCAACATTACCTCGCTATTGTATATTAACGGCCCGAATGTAAGGACTTTTTATAAATAAAGCAATTCAATGCAACATATGATATTTTGTCGGAAAATTACTCAAGTAAAGAAATACCTTTACCGTTGGGTTGCCATCCTTTACCGGATGCAACTATCTGTGCGTTATCATCCTAAACCGGATATAACAATAATAGTAAGTGAAACTCACCTTAGGGTGCACTGGTACCTAGCACTTGGTTCAACAGGTTGGTCAAAGTCAACCTATTCGGATAAATGTGGCCTAATCAAATTAGAAGGTGTAGCTAGGACGAAATTAGCACATAAGCACCTAAACATGTTTCATGCGGTCATACCAGTCATACAATGCACATACGAGTCGCAAATTGGGAGGAAATCAAGCAATTTCAATTTAAGTCAAAGTTGACCCAGAAAGTCAAACTTCAAGCACTTAACTAGTGGCATAGCTAAAATCCACAATACTTGGAATTAGCTCCTTTAATTTTACAGGCATATACTACATGTCATTTAGGAATTGTGGCAAAAAGAATCAACTAAAAATGTTGAGAAACGAAGAAGTTATGCACATCGGAAGTTGGCACATTTTAGCATTTAGCAAACTAGTCAAAGGAAATGGAAACTTGCATATCTCATTCAAAATTTGGAATTTATGAACCAACATCTCCAGATCTTACTTTTAATATATAAACATCATTTACGGATAGCAAACACACCATTAGAACAAGATTAACATGCTCAACCAAAATGAAAAGTCCACTTTTCACAGAAAATGACAGCTTTGAGTACCCGACTTGCAGCTGTGTTTTGAGTGACCAAACGGAGGTTTTAGAAGGTGTGAGAACGTGTTTCACGTCTCAAATCTAAAGAAATGTCTGGCTGAAGACACTGAAATAATTTCTTTGGAGGAATTGGAAATCGACGAACATCTGAGATTTATTGAGCAACCAGTAGAAATCATGGGACGCGAGGAGAAGGCCCTCAAACGTAGCAAGATCCCGTTGGGAACGGGAGGATCAGATGAAGAAAAAGTATCCTCACTTGTTCGAGCAAACGTCCACGGAAACTCAAGGTATGATTTAATTTTGGGGACCAAAATTCCTTTAACAGGAGGAGGATGTGGCGACCCTAAAACTTTTGCTTTCTTTCCCCAGCAACTACAGCAACGGCGACAGCTGAGGCTGCAAACGCTACAACGCAAGAATAATTTTCGGGACGAAAATTCCATTTACAAGGGGATGATGTGACATCCGAGAATTTCAAGGTTAACTTCCGTTAGACAAACTCCGTTAGTTACGTTATAAGTGTTAACTTAGTAACTAATGCTTAACTAGGCCGAATACGTCCACGTCCTTTGGTTGATCACTGAACCCGTCCATATGTGTTATGTGTTCATTTATTTATTGTCATTACGTGCAATGTGATTTGAACGCATGATTTAATATTATTAATAGCATGACAAATTGTAAATTCTTGATTATGTGACAAATTGTATGTTTTTGGTTGCCGGCGAAACTACCGAGCGAAACTACAGATTCGCCCGGTAGCTAGCCAAGCTGTTCGGATTACATGAGATCAGAGCCAGTTTCGCTTGGCCAGCGAAACTGCCAGCGAAACTAGGCCCTGATATATAATATCTTAATAAACCCTAATTTCTCCCATTTGCCTCTTTTACACAAAACACACACACTCTCCATCTTTTCTCCTGGAAATCTGGTCAGCCAAGAATCACACCGAGCCATCGAGATCTCAGCCCTGAACCATCATCCATTGAGCTTGGAGATCGAACCGTGAGTCCCAAAAACCATTTCTATGCCTTATTCTATGTGTTTTCTTAAAAAGCATGCTTAGATCTTCATAGAATCACTTGATCTTCTGATATGATGCTTAGGGATGCTAGATCTATCATAAAGTCAGTAACTTTACGTGTGAAATCAAACCATAATGAAGATTTATGCTAGATTAGGTCATTTTAGGTTTAAAATGCATTTTTGGTGATTTGATGATAAAAATCCATGTTTAAGGTGTTAAACTTGCTTCTGTGATGTTGGTAAATGTCTATGTATGCTAAATAATGAATTACATGAAGTATGGAAGCTGTTAGATTGATTTTTAGGCTGATTTACGTGTTTTTCGCGACCAGCGAAACTGTACTGTTCTCTGGGCGAAATTACTTAGCGAAATTATGTATATCTTCATCCAGCGACACTATGGAGCGAAACTGTAGTGTCGCCGGGTAAACCAACCAGACCTGTCCGAACGAAACTACCGAGCGAAATAACCTGAACGAAAGTTCAAACCAGTTTCGGGCGAATCTAAGCTAGCGAAACTGTGTCAACAGTTTTGAGCGAAACTAGCTTAGCGAAACTGTGTCATCGGGTATTCCCTAGCGAAAGTGCTGCCCGTGCACACAGCGAAACTGTGTAGCGAAACTGTGACCAGACCAAAACCCAAACTTGCGCAACTTGCTTGAATGCTATGCCATGACTTACATGATTATGCAATAATGAACCATGTTTGATTTTTGAGTTATGTGAACCCTTGTTTATGATCAACCATCGGTGTCGTGTGTCGGTGTGTCGAATCGTAGTCCCAACGTGCTATGTTATGGGCCATAGTGACGCTAAGTTAAAGATTAGACACAAAACTAATACTTAAGACCTAAACGTGTTCATAGGTCTTCGTTAAGCAATACTTGGATTAATTAGCAAGTGTAGCCGAGCAACCTAAGGTGAGTTTCACAAACCCTTAATTGTGAGCCCGTTTGGGTCACCACGAATATACTAAACGGTAAACAACGCTGACATTTTGAGGTATCGCCAAATGGGATATCTGTTATAGAAGTGGGAGTGTTTTATGGGAAGCACTTGCAACTGTCCATCCTTGGGATTTCGAACGAAATCCGCAACCAACTATTCGATAACAGTTGGGATTTCAAAGGAAATCCAGAATAACCATTTTGACACTTAAACTCTTTTTAGGATTTCAAATGAAATCCAGAATAAACGATTTTAATATGGCTAGTGTAAGTTAAAGTCTAAACCAAATGATATCACATGATTTCTAAGGATGCCTTAAAACTTAAAAGTCCTCAACAATGTAGTACCATTAATTCGTGAAGCGAGGGGATGTTGGGTAGATCTACTAAGGGTTGACAACCCTGCTCCGCGGTACACAAATGTGTAGCCAACCGGTTGGAGGCCGAACGGAGTACAATATCAGCCTATCTTAGTTGTGGGTCCCATGAGGACACAACTGGAGGCACCAACCATCGGCAAATGCCGAACTCTGTTACGTCAGCTTTGGTACGAACTTCCTTAGTGCATGGAAACCGGATTAGCTACCCGCGATATCGGTTGACCGCTTTAACTTTTACTTAACTAGTGCATATTCGATAATTCAACACTTGGCAATGTTTGCAAAACTAATACTTATTATATGTTGTTACATACGCTTATGAGACCGGGCCAATGCATGACATGCCCACCGTGAACTCACCAACCGTTAGGTTGACACTTGTGTGGTTTTCACTTTTGCAGATCGTTGAGGAGTATCCACTGGAGGTTGGCATGGCGCTTGAAGTTTCTTAACTTTATTTTAAACTTAATTTGGGAATTAAACAACTATTCATGTTCTGTAATTAAAGCACGTGGTTAGTGCTAAGATACTTATGTTTTTATTCCGCTGCGAATTTTAAACTGTTTTATGATGAATGTTTGGACTTTACTCTGATTCGTTTAGTATTTGTAACTAATGGTTGTGGTCCTGGTTTGCTCGCACCCCTAACGGTATAAACTCCGTTAGTGGTTAATTGGGGGTGAGGGGCGGATGCCTGAGGGCATGCCGGCTGCCAAAGCGGACAAAATCTTGGTGCGACGGGTCTGGGCTGTTACAATATGTGCATTGAACTCCTCACTTAGATATTCGCCATCTCGATCTGATCAAAGTGCTTTAATCATCTTACTGAGGTGATTATGTACTTCGTTCTTCTATTCTTTGAACTTTTCAAATGTCTCATGTTTATGAGGCATGAGATAAGCATAACCATATTTACCGAATTCCTCATTAATGTAACAAAGTACACTTCTCCATTTTCTTGATATTGTACTGAAAGAACCACATACATCATTATGTACGAGTCCAGCATGCCTTTCGCCTCTTTCACCGACATTCATAAAGGACGATATAGTCAACTTGCCACTTAAACAAGACTCACAACTATCAAAAGACTCTAAACCAGTGGATTTTGAAAATTCTCGAAGTCTGGCGTTTCTTGTCTATGTGACCCAGTCGATAATGCCAGCAAAAGCATGTCATTACACCAGTCTTAACATACTTATTGGAGATGTTTCTATCATGTTATTGTTGGTATATATCTCATAAATTCCATTGTGGGGTCTTGCTTCTAAACCAAACATGTCATTCAAATACACAGGAATGAAATCATTATCGTTATTAGAAGCATATTTAAAACTTGTCTTTTCAAAGAAAATAGAGAAACGGTGTTTCTAGTCACACTTTGGACATAGCAGCAATGGTTCGAAACAATGGTTAACCCATTTAAGCAAATAAATAGTTAATTCGCCAATGGTTTTAATAACTTTCTACCTGTTCCCAATGTGCAGATGTGACTACCACATCCAGTATCAAACACCCAAGATTTGCTTAGAGAGAGAAAATGAATCAATATCATGTATACTTGAGAACTATCCTCTGAGTGACACCTTCCTAAGCTTCACTTTCAGCCAAGTATTTTGGGTAGTTCCTCTTCCAATGCCTAGTTTCTTTATAGAGAAAACACTTGGCATCTTTCTAAGAATTTGACTTAGGAGTTCTTGGTTTTTTGCCCTTGCCCTTGTCTTTGCCTTTCATTCCTTTGGCATTATCATCTTTCTTACCAACTTGGCCATCTCGAACCATTAGCACAACCTTAGTTATAGTTCATCTCGGTAGTCTAAAGCATTTGATGTAGCTCTGAGAGAGATTTATTCATACTATTCATATTATAGTTGAGGATGAAATGGTCATATAACTAGGGCAATGGGTTGAGGATCACGTTTGTCGCCAACTCTTTAGTTATTGGATTTCCTACTTGTGCCTAATGATCGACATAACCTTTCATCTTCAGCACAAAAGCAATGACTGAAGAACCTTTCGTGCATGCAACACATAATCACTGATCTCATAACTTCAAAGTGTTCATGACAAGCATACTGCTGAAACATAGATTTATGTTGCTTACTTATGTCATACGTTGTTTTATGAACCAAGTTCTTATAAAGCTCAGTGACCATGATTTCTAGCATAAGGCATGTCACAATCTGGCAGTCATCAATATATCATACCCATGCCGCATGGTCAGCACCATCGTGCACTGCAGGTTCCATAGGAATCAGTTTTTAAGAATAAAAGATCTCTTGTCTGCCATGAGAACAACTTTCGGGTTGCGGTACCAATTCATGAAGTTGGTGTCATTAAGCTTATCCTTCTCAAGGATGGACTTAAGTGAGAACAAGGAGGAATGATGAGCTGGATCGGAATTGTTTGATAATATCTAAGAATAAAACAAGAGTAGCTTATAGTAATTATCATGGAGGAGCCTAATTAATTCTAACCCAAGAAAACAAAATTATAATTAGGATGAGATCGTGTTTGACCATAGTAAATTGAATGTCTTAGCTCTTTCCAGTCAACTAGACTATGCAGGTAGGTAATGATTACAAATTGTGTTAATCTACACAACTCTAGTTTTTTGGAACACTTGACGAGTATTGACATATTTGTGAAACAAAAAAGCTTCTTAAAGAGAATTTTTTAATTCAAAATAGAAATGAGGAGAAGACTATGAAAGCGTTCTTTGATGAGTTAGATAACTTGAGGTTGCAGAAATCTGAAACAAATAGAGTTGCAAAAAAGTTAATCCCGGCAGAAAAGGAGTTCTCTGAAGCACAACAAAATATTTCTGATCTGAAATCCAAGTTATTGATTTGAATAGGAAGTTGAACAACATCACAAAATCACAATCTTTCATAAGTTTCTTGTGTAAGGATGAGAATTTTGAAAAGGTTTTTGAAAAGACAGTTCCACCGGCTGTGATTAAAGAAACGATCAATGTTTTGACATAAAAGATATATGAGTGTGATTACTCAAAGTTTTCTAATTCAAATTCTGGAGAAGAGAACATTCTGAAGAAGGCAAAATCCAAAAAGAATAGAAAGAAATCTGAAAAGAAATTTGAGATTCCTAAAATGTCAAAGTTTGTGTCTGGTTCTTCGTCGACTGAAAATGAGAAGTCAGTTATTTCAATTGAGAAGATTATTGCTCATATAGATATTGATGAGACTATCTTCTATCAACAAAAGGATGTTAAAGAAGTCAAAGCTGAGTTTTCTCGTCAGGCAAATAATGGGCATAAATCATCTGATTCAAAGGAGAAGGTTTCTGACAAACAAGTTGGTTTAGGATTTTCAACGCAAGAGGTTGATGATCAAAGGGCAAAGCATCAGTTAAATTTGAACAAGATTAACTTGAAGCAAGTTAAAAATGATGTGTTTAAAGCTAAAAAAGTTCAACCTAAAAGGTTTTACAAACTTAAGGGTTCAGAACAAATATTTTCTGACAAGGAACTTCCTCTACATTGTGTAGATGCTTAGAAAATAGCTCAGGTTTTTATCAAGGAGGTGCTGAAACAACCAAGAAGAAGCCTTTTTCTTCTGGTGGTTCTAGTTCTACTCCAAGAAGCCCTACTTCGCAATGGGTGCATGATCATAGACATCAGGTATATGATACTTTTTATGATAATTTTGGTGCTAATGATTTTTGTGAAGCTTTGCAGAGGAAGAAAAGGAAGAATATAAACATCCGGCTGTGCTACCAATGTCGCCAGAAGGGGCATATGGCACAAGATTATCCTACTGCTGCTTTTACACAGCAAAAAGGAAAAATTCCGTTTGTTGGTAAATCTGCCAAATCCAAGTTTATTAATGAAGATGACAGAGTATTTGATGAACTCCATCCGACGTTTTACAAAAAAAAAAGGAAGATTTGTTCCTAATTTTCATAATGTTCAAAATATAGGTGGAAATTCACATTCTACTGTGATTAGTTCATGAAATGCTAGTTTACCAAAGCAATAATGGAAACCTAAGGTGGGTTCAAAAGGAAATGTTGACACTGGTCGACTAGAATTGATTCGCTTCGAGTCATTTATAAACTAATATGTTTCACCAGTGTGCAGCTACTTCTAGAAAACCTATCCGTGATTGAAAAAATGACGATGGAGGAGTATTCTGCTTAACTTAAGTTCAATGATTCAAATTTCTAAACTAAATTTTTTTTTGAAAGCTAAATCTGAAAAGGTATTCGTATCATTTGGTCAATTTTCTTTTTTTTACATTCCATATGTAGTTTAGGGGGAGAAAATTAAAAAAAACAAAATAGTGTTTTTTGTTTTTGTTAAAATGAAAAATTCAAAAATAGAGTTTTCATTTTAAAGGGGAGAATATATCATGAAAAATAAAAAAACAATGAATAAATGAGAAATTGATCCAACACAATTGGGAAATGTTGGTACATTGGCTTACACGTCTATATCATGGATACACTAGATGAAAAAGCCATAAGACCATTTGATCGATGTGCTAGGTAGGTTTGGCAAATCAGAATGTATTCAAATGTGATTGCTCGACCTAGTGAACAACATCTTGATGCATATTTCAAGATATATGAAAAGATATGTGAAAAGAAATGAGAAGTCACTGTGTATACATGTGTTCATTTTGCAAAGATTTAAACTTGTTTAATTTTCTTTATTTTCTTAAATGATTGGATTATCTATGTGTATACGAGAGTATCGACCTGATAGTTATTCATTTAAGGTTCTGCTTTATTTTCTTTACAGTTTTGTATAATTCATCGGACTTTCTCTGGGTGTCCACAAGACCGACCTGATTGTTGTTGAATTATACAACTTCAACTTGTTTTTATTTTCTTATTTTGTTAAATCTGAGGCCTTATCTGCGTATCGAAAGATCGACCTTAGAGTAGACGATTTAACGTTCTTATTTCTTTTTGCATGGAACATAGTTGACTATATCATAAATATAATCACTATGTGTTAATCGTAAAGGAAATCACAAAGTGTAATAAGTAAACTTATCTGAGTATGTCTGAGAGTGTGGGGTACACTGGTCAAAACAAATTAATCAACACCTTAACATATCCAGATCTTATAAGTATGATTTTTCCTATGTTTAAGTTGGACAAATAATACCAGCTATCGACAAGGCTTATGTGCTGAAGTAATTGAAATTGAAGTGTAGTTTAGCACGTTATGACCAATATGATCCCATTTTGTGATATTTCTCGCAAAATATCAAAAATAGTGTGTGATTCTGTATTTCTTTTCAGTATTGTATTTACATTTTCATATTTGAAAATCTAATAAGATTTTAGGTGTGTTTGAGCATAAACTTAGAAAAATCAAAAAGATTTTCAGTGTGTTTTGATATAAAGTATCAAAAAGCCAAAAAAGATTTTGTTTCTTATTTGTTTTCGATCGATTGATACGTGTTACAAAACAAATTTCAAAATCATAATATCTTGGTTCTCCGAAGGAGATTTTTGCCCAAGATTAAATTTATTTTGGTAAAAGAAAAGGGAAACCGCACTTTTGTCTACTAAAGTGGTAGGTTATTGTGAAAAGACTCTAGCATGGTGAAAGGGGGAGATTTAAGTATCTTTCATAAGTGGATTCAGTTGATTAAGTCCTGATCTAGCAATGCAAGCTCTATTTTTAGCAAGAAATTTCAAGTTGAAGATCCGATGCAGGAATGTTAAAGATTAGAGATTAGAGATTTAGTTAGTGTAAATACACCACACGTTAAGGGGGAGTATGTTAGAGCATAATCTATATGCTACAGTGTGTCTCATGTTTTGTATCTAATCAAGAGCTAATGTATGAGTTTAGGGTTCCATGAACCAAGCCATGAACCATAGGTTTGTGGGAAATGAACCGTTGGTTCGTTGCAGCTTGGTTCACTGGGCAGTCAACTAATATAAATAGTTGATTTGCTTTCTAGAACAAAGAGTGAACTATGGTCATTTTTCATTACGAGTCTTTTGTGTGTGTGTGTGTTCTGAGAGAGAGAGAGAGAACAAAAGTTTTGCAATTGATTCTTCAAGTGTTTCAATACAATCAAAGCTTATTTACTCTCTTGTTCACTAGATTTGATCATTCTACTAGTAGTAAGATCCGTACAGGTACTTACACACAAGACACACTTCATATTTCAAAAAGATATGGTATAGCCTAACATGATCATCAGTATTATTTATCCACCTAAGCTCATGAATCTTTACTTCAACTTATGTGTGTGAATTTGATTATCTTTTTAGTACATTTGAGTGAATGTAATGAGAGCAATATATGCAAATAAGTTCATAGCAGTTCTTACCTATCTGTTAAGACACATCTGGAGTTATTATTACATAACTTGATTTACCGTCCTTTTTTAAGTTCTAAGTTTCTGATTTCATGGAAATGGATAAGATGGATGAAGTAATCAAGGTATTGTGTAAGCAAAACATATGTGATTATTGTGATTGGATGGAATGAGTGGAATGTGACTCAAGGTCATTGCATAAGCAAAGCAAATGAGTCCCACTTATTGGATGAAGCAACAACAAGGTCTTTGCGTAAGCAAAACAGATGGTGTACTGATTTTGAAATCAAAGACTTAAAACTAAAGTAACAAATGGTGTGTGCATAGATTTAAGACTCATAGAATGCAATCAAGTAACAGGATAATTTACAAGAACATATCCAGGGCTGTATTTTGAACATAATGGGTCATTAATTCAGCAAAATTTTAGTTTAAGTAAATCACACGACATAGCTTACTCCTTTGATAGCTGAGCCTACTAATACATCATATAATAGTACTATCTGACCTAATCTAAGCCAGATCATGGTCAGGCATATACATGTAGATGTACTATCATTTCCCATAGTAGACACAAGACTTTTCTGATTTTAGGAAAATTAAAACAAGACTGAAAAGCACATATATTTGTGATTTTTGTAATTTTTCAAATTTTGTATTTTGTTTTGAAATCATCCACACTAATCGTCCATATTAACTTATCAAAGTGTCCTCCTTCACTCTGATTGAGATTACCTTTGTGATGTTCATTGATTTGGGTTTTTTAAGAATCTTGATAATTTGTGTATATGGAACCATTCAACTTGTTGACACTGTGATGTTGCAATCAGTAGAATAATGGGACTGTGATAAGACTTCATGAGATCAACCAAATCAGCAACTATATTAATTCAGAATCTGCTAGAGAAATATTCAACACTTTGGTCTTTATTTAATCAACAACATAATTTTGTAAGGCTTTAAACGGTACAGTCATGGAGAAAAAGTTGTTATTACCCTCGTCTGTGCTTTACAGGAATTCAGTGAAAACTAGAACTATTCCTGCATTATATCAAGACAAACACAATAAACTATATCGGATATATCAAATCAAGTGACCAGAATTCAATGAATTCCCCCTCAAACAATGCTTAAATTTGATAAAACTTTAGTTTCGGGAAACTTTTGGTTTTCCAAGTTTTTTTTGTGTTTTTGTTTTGTTTTTTTTTAATAGAGAACTTCCTCATTTTGACTTACGTCTCCCATATTGGTGTCTCTCGAAAAAAATAAATTTTTTTTATTCAAATGTAGACAAAACTCATGGAGTTGAATCCTTGGCGTTGAGGGTAGATTCATTTGAAACAACCTTGGGCTCAACCGATGGTGTTTTGGGAAACCAAATTTGTTTGCATTTCATTCTTTTAGAACGAGTCATCCTTTGAGAATTTATTAAATTGGTTTGTGCTTGCTAAAATGATGACTGTTCAGGGGCAGTTTCCTTCAAATATGGTTTCCTCACTCCAGACGTCCACGGTTTGTAAAATCCATAACCACAATCATAGTAATCTTAACCATACAAAGAATTATGAGTTAAATTCAATCCCATGTGTTGACCAAATGTTGGTTGGTGATAATACTGGTAGTAGGGATTGTAGCCGCAAACCCAACTAGTATGTCCAAGTTGCCCACAATAATGATAACCAACAGATCTAAATTGATTTGAAAAACCATAAATTTGAGCACATGTTTGGTCTTCAAATCTGGCTGAAGTGGAGGCAGCTCGATGCATTTCGGACCTGGCTTCCTCATTTTGCACATTCAGCTCTTTCACTGCAGCTCAACATCTTCAACACTAAGTCTGTTCAGATTGTCAATCAGGTGATGATCATCAGATTGTTGAGTCCCGAGAGGGTTTAATCCTTCAAACTCTACATTCTGGTTCACTTGAGGTTTCTTTGAGACTTTCTTCTTTCGTTTTGAATATTTGACTTTAGTGGTAACTATGACTTTGTCGTTTACATCATCTTTGACTTGCAAATTAGAAGTTTCCTTCATGTCTGCTTCAGCTTGAACCGCTTTGACAAAGTGTTTATGTAGACCTTGTGGATCAGACACAATCTCTTTGTCATCAAAATTTGGAGAGGATTGTTTATTCTTCTTTTTCCTTTTCTTTTGACTTTTTAGCTTTGGCTTTAAATGATATTCCTTTTTTCTCATCTTCTTCGAATGTAGCTAACAATTTAACTTTATTTTGAAAGATCTGCTTAGAATTTCTGTCAATAGAAACACTAGTAGACTTCCACAAGGCATTAGTAACAGGTGTATCTTTTAACTGGTTCTCACAAGCAGGAACAAGATGAGGTATGGCAGCACTTGGTATGTTTTTCTTAATGATACCAGGTACCAAGTCATGATTGTGATTTAAGGGAGGAGCAGGGTTACTTGAGCTGGTAAACATGCTACTAAGGTAAAGCTTAGCCCATCTCAACCTATCAATCTCAATCTTGACTTCGTTGTAATCATTCCTAGCATTGGTCAATGCTTGTTGAAGATCATCAATTCGATTTGTCAAAATCCTTTGATTTTTAAAATATTTCTGTTTTTCCTCCTCTAGTGACTTTATTTGAGCTAAATAGCTATCTTCCTTTAGGTTGATAGCTGTAAACTTATCAAATTAAACTTGATTATGTGGTCTAAAAATTTTAACAAGTTCAAGACATTCATTTGTACTAGCTTCAGTTTTCACATGAGGTGGTAATTCGGGAAATTTAACTATTCGATCAAAAATATATCTAGCAATGATTACATGAGGATCATTCATGGTCCAATCAATGATTTCCCCAACCTTAATCAACTCATGGCCAATATTCTGATCATTAGAATCAGAATTGATTGATTAAGGCTTAGCAGCACTTGAAAAATCCATTAAAAGTGATTAAACTTGAAATATTAGCAAATATGCAAATTTGATCAAAACGGTGTTAGCTTATATCAAAAGCTTTAGAATCTATCTAGAACAAATTCACCAACCTATAATACACTCAAACAATAGCAAATTCAATCAAATAAGCAAAACATAAAAATTTATGAAAATCACAGCCTTGTTCATCAATGGAGAATTTTGGCAGTTCGATGCAATTCTGATCTGGCTTCCTCCTTTTGCACATTCGGCTCCTTCACTAGTAGCTCAACATCTACAACACTTAGTCTGTTCAGATTGTCAATCAGGTGATGATCATCAGATTGTTGAGTCCCGGGAGTGTTTAATCCTTCAGACTCTACATTCTGGTTCACTTGAGATTTCTTTGAGACTTTCTTCTTCCGTTTTGAATATTTGACTGTAGTGGTAACTTTGACTTTGTCGTTTACATCCTCTTTGACTTGCAAATTAGAAGTTTCCTTCAAATCTGCTTCAGCTTGATCGGCTTTGATAAAGTGTTTATGCAGACCTTGTGGATCCAGAAAAGGAGAAAGAAACATGATGTGTATTGTAGAAGTGGGCCTCAACACTTAACTTTTCTTTTGATTTTCCTTAACGAAAAATTAAAAGAATCATAAATATAATTCCTTTTCTTTTAATTAACTCAAATGTGCTACGGTCCAGCCACGTGTAATTCAGTCTCGCCTCTGAAATATATTTCTCGTCTCATCAATAACTTCAAACTTAGAAAATAAGTTAAATCGATGAAATCTTCGCATTTTTGAGACTTGACTCGTTTTGACCCGTTTAGAATAAACTCATTGAAAGTCTTCATCTTCACTCAGTCAACGGACCGGTCTGGAATATCTTGGATGTTCCAACAATTCCCCCTAAGATGATGATATTCAATGTGGGTCTTCACAAACATGAACACCGTCTTGAAACATTTGCAAAGCTCAAAAGAGATACCGGATACGCGATTCTTAAGATTTGAACTCGAACAATATATGTGTGGAAGATATAATTTTAAAAATAAAATAAAATAAAAGTAGAAAAAAATAAAAGAAGCTAACTATAACTAAGAAATGACTCTATTTTTGTAAAATACTTGATATGAGATCATATCTACTTGCAACACAAGACACACTTCATGTTTCATATAGGTACTGAATAGCCTAACATGATTATCGATATTGTTTATCCACCTAAGCTCATGCATCTTTCCTTTCAACTTATGCCTGTGAATTTGATTATATTATAAGTACATTAATTGAATATAATGAGAGCCATATGCAACTAAGTTCACATCAGTCCTTAACTATTTGTCAAGACACACAAGGAGTTACTATTACACAACTTAATTTTACCATCCTTTTCTTTAGTGTTAGGTTTCTAATTTCATGAAAATGAATAAGATTGATTCGAATGATCAAAAGGTAACTGCACACGCAAAGCAGATGTGATCACTAAACTATTTGATGGATATGAATGGATGGATGAGACTCAAGTTCATTATGGATGCATAGCAGATGAGCCTCATGTAATGGATGAAGCAGCACCAGATTCTTTGCATAAGCAAAGCAAGTGGTGTGCTGATTTTGAAATCAGAGACTTAAAACTAAAGAACCAAATGGTGTGTGCATACACTTAAGACTCACAGAATGCAATCAAGTAACAGGATAATTTACAATAACATATCCAAGGCTATAAATTCATCAATTTTTCAATTTAAGTGTTTCACAAGACATAGTTTACTACGTTGATAGCTGAGCCTACTGATACATCATATAATAGTACTATTTGACCTAATCCAAGCCAGTTCATGGTCAGGCATATACATGTATATGTACTATCATTTCCTATAGTAGACACCAGACTTTTCTGATTTTAAGAAAATTAAAAAAAGACTAAAAAAACACATATTTTTGTGATATTTTGTAATTTTTCAAATTTTGTATTTTTTTGAAATCTTCCACACTAATCATCCAAATTACCTTATCAAAGTATCGTTGTTCACTCATGACTTGAGAATGACACTATGAAGCACTTTGTGGAGAATTTTGATAATCTTGACAATTTGTGCATATGGAACAGTTCAGCAAGGTTGACACTGTGATGATGCAATCAGTAGAATAATGGAGTGTAATAAGACGTCATGAGATCAACCTAGTCAGCAACTAAGAGAATTCAGGATCAGCTAGAAAAATCTTCAACACTTTGGTCTTCATCTGAACAGCAACATAATTTTGTAAGGCTTCAAACGACACGGTCATGGAGAAAAAGTTGTTATTCCCCCTTGATTGATGCTTTACATAAATTCAGCGAAAACTGGAACTATTCCTGCACTATATCAAGATAAACACAATAAACTTCACAGGATATATCAAATCACGTGACCAGAATTCCATGAATTCCCCCTCAAACAATGCTTAAATTTGATATAACTGTAGTTTCGGGAATTTTGGGTTTTTTTTATTTTTTGTTTTTTTGTTTTTAAAAAAATGGAGAACTTCCTCAGTTTGACTTACGTCTCACATTTTGGTGTCTCCTAAAACTTAAAAAACAGTATTCAAATGTAGACATAACTCATGTAGTTGGATCCTTGGCATTGAGGGTAGATTCATTTGAAACAACATTCGGCTCAATCGATTGTGTTTTGGGAACCCAAACTTGTTTGCATTTCTTTCTTTTAGAACGAGTCATCCTTTGAACATTTATTAAATTGGTTTGTGCATGCTCAAATGATGACGGTTCAGGGGCAGTTTCCTTCAAATATGGTTTCCTCGCTCCAGATGGCCACGAATTACGAAATCTATAACCACTATCATAGTAATCATAACCACACATATGATTATGAGTGAAATTCCATCCCATGTGTTGACCGAATGTTGGTTGGTGATAATAATGGTAGTAGGGATTGTAGCCGCAAACCCAACCAGTATGTCCAAGTTGCCTACAAAAATGACAACCAACAGGTCTAAATTGATTTGAAAAACCGTAAAATTGAGCATGAGCTTGGTTATCAAAGTGGAGGTAGCCCGATGCATTACTGATCTAGCTTCCTCATTTATCACTTCCAACTCCTTCACTAGCAGCTTAACATCTTCAACACTAAGTCTGTTCAGATCGTTAATCAGGTAATGATCATCAGATTGCGTAGTTCCGAGAGTGTTTGAACCTTCAGACTCTACATTTTGGTTCACTTGAGATTTCTTAGATACTTTCTTCTTTCGTTTTGAAGAATATTTGACTGTATTGGTGACTTTCACTCTTCCGTTTACATCCTCTTTCACTTGCAAATTAGAAGTTTCCTTCATATCTGCTTCAGCTTGACGGGCTTCACAAAGTGTTTATGTTAACCATGTATATCTAGCACAATCTCTTTGTCATCAAACTTTGCGAGGAGTGTTTATTCTTCTTCTTTTTTCTTTTTCTTTTGACTTCGTTAGCTTTGGCTTTAAATTAGTTTCCAGTTTTCTCATCTTCTTCCAATGTAGCTAACAAGTCAGCTTTATTTTGTAAGATCTGCTCAGAATTCCTGTCAATAGAAACACTAGTAGACTTGCACGGGGCATTAGTAACAGATGTATCTTTTAACTGGTTCTCATAAGCAGGAACAAGATGCGGAATGGCACCACTTGGTATGTTTTTCTTAATGGCGCTAAGTACTGAGTAATGATTGTGATTTAAGGGAGGAGCATGGTTACTTGAGCTGGTAGACATGCTAGTAAAGTAAAGCTTAGCCCATTTTAACCTATTAATCTCAATCTTGACTTGGTTGTAATCATTCCTAGCATTGGTCAATGCTTCTTCAAGATCAATAACTCGATTTGTCAAAATCCTTTTATTTTCAAAATTTTTTTCTGATTTTCCTCCTCTAGTGACTTGATTTGAGCTAGATAGCTATCTTCCTTTCGGTTGGCAGCTATAAACTTATCAAATAAAACTTGATTATGTTGTCTAAATATTTTAACAAGTTCAAGACATTCATTTGTACAAGCTTTAGTTTTCTCATGAGGTGGTAATTCGGGAAATTTAGCTATTCAGTCAAAAAATATATCTTGCAATGATTATATGAGGATCATTCATGGTCCAATCAATGATTTCCCCAACCTTAATTAACTCATGGCCAATATTCTGATCATTAGAATCAGAATTGAGTGATTGAGGCTTCGCAACACTTGAAAATCCATTAAAAGTGATTAAACTTGAAACTTTTGCAAATATGCAAATTTGATCAAACCGGTGTTTGATCATATCAAAAGCTTTAGAATCTATCTAGAACAAATTCACCAACCTATAATACACTCAAACAATAGCAAATTCAATCAAATAAGAAAAACATGAAAATTTTGAAAATTACGGCCTTGTTCTTCAATGGAGAATTTTGGTGAAAATCATAGTTTTCAAAATGATGAAATGAAAGCTCTAATATGTTAGAAATATGGTCTAGATCAATAGTGAAAACAATACCAACATCCAAATCTGGGCCTAACACCTCCAATGCGATCAAATAGTGAATATGAGAAAAGTTTCAAAAACAATCACTAATTTAGCTAACACGGATTCAAAACTTGATAAATATGAGATTGGATTGCTTTAGTGACATTTTTGTTAGGTTACTAACACACAAAAATCATCAATTTTACCAAAAACAATCTCAAATAAAGATTTAATTTTGAACCTGTAATAAGCAGTTGACGAGCTGAAGAACAGATGAACAACCAATCTTCTCCAAATACCGATTTGAATGCACCAATAGCTTCATCTGATGAGGTACATCAATACTCAAAATGGTATCAACACCCAAATCTCTATGGATCATCCCCAATTTGATGGAATAGTGACTTGAGTTTTTGTATGTTCTTCACGTCCAGAACTTCAAATCTGGCCAAATATTCAAATATGATGTTCTGATGATGAAAATGATGATGGATTTGGATTCCAAGTGATGTTTCCCCTCTAGAATCACCCTTAAATCTTCAATTTGTTCACCAAATAGAGCTAGATCTTGTAAAATCCTCAAGAACAAAGATGAGCTTTGTTCAGACCAACAACTCAGATACTAATTGACAGGTCCTCTTAGACCCGAGAACCTCACAACTACGAGATCAACCAGGTGTGGAATCTAGGTCGATCAAGAAGCTTGAACGAATCAAATCAAGAACACGAAGAACACAATATACAATTCTTAGTGTTTATTGCTATATTTAAGTTCACTTAAAGGCTACAAGTGTTTAGAGAGAATTCAGAGATACACCATGGAAAACAAACACTTAGCTACCTCACCACACTTGTCTTACCTCTAGAATAATCTAAGTAAACCATATATAGCAACAAAAAAGAGTGAAACAAAATTAAATCAAATAAGCAACTTTTGAGTAAACGACCCGCTGAGTCGACTCGGCTAAAACCTACTCGCGTGTCGTCTTGAGTGTTGTTGAAGCTGACTTGACGTTGACATGAATAAATTGACCCTAACACCAAACTTGCAACAACACCTTCTAGAGCAAATCCACAAACAATACCTTATAGAGCAAATCTGTAAATAAGACCTTATATAGCAAATCTGCAAACAAGACCTTATAGAGCAAATTTGGAAACAAGATCTTATAGAGCAAATCAGCAAACAAGACCGTATAGAGCAAATCTACAACACAACCGTATAGATCAAACTTGTAATAAGATCGTATAGGTGAAAACAAGACTGTATAGAGGAAAAACAAGTCCGTATAGAGTAAATAAACAAGACTGTATGGAATTGTTCTAAACGGTCTTGTTTCCATACTTAGCCAAAATATTGTTTTCTTTAGTAATCTTCCAATCTTCAGGATGTGAAGACTTAACTTCAACCTCAGAGAAAACGAAAAGCCTCGAAATCCTCGCGTTTCTGAGACTTGACCCATTTTAACCCGTTTAGAGTGAATCATTGAATATTGTCATCTTCACTAAGTCAAAGGACTAATCTGGAATATCCTGGATGTTCCAACAAACTCCCCCTAAGATGATGATATTCAATAAGGGTCATACAAACATGATAACCATCTTGAAACATGTGCAAAGGTCATGATAAATACCGGATATGCGATCCTTAAGATTTGAATTCGAACAATATATGTGCGAAAGATATGATTTTCTAAAAAGATAACTAAAAGCAGCTAACTAAATAACAAAACTGACTTTATTTTTGAAATTTTTGGATTATTTTTATTTTTTATAGATCTTTGTGAAAAGTTCTTGATATGAGATCATATCTACTTGTAACACAAGACACACTTCGTAATTCAGACATATACAATATAGCCTAACATGATCATCAGTATTGTTTATCCATCAAGGCTCATGCATCTTTACTTTCAACTTATATCTGTGAATTTGATTATCTTTTGGTACATTTGAGTGAATATAATGAGAGCCATATGAAACTATGTTCACAGCAGTTCTTACCTATTCGTCAAGACACATCTGGAGTTACTATTACACAACATGATTTTACCATCCTTTTCTTGAGTGCTAAGTTTCTGATTTCATGTAAATGGATAAGATTGATGAAGAAATCACAAGGTCTTCGCGTAAGCAAAACAGATGTAATTATTATGATTGGATGGAATGAGTGGAATGAGACTCAAGGTCATTGCTCAAGCTAACCGAATGAGACCCATTTAATGGATGAAGCAACACCAAGGTCTTTGCCTAGCAAAACAGATGGTGTACTGTTTTTGAAATCAGAGACTTAAAACTGAAGAAACAAATGGTGTGTGCATAGATTTAAGATTCACATAATGTAGTCAAGTAATGAGATAATTTACAAGAACATATCATGGTTGTATTTTTGAACATAATGGATCATTAATTCAGAAAATTTAGTTTATGTGTATTACAAGAAATAGCTTACTCCATTGATACTGAGCCTACTGATACATCATATAATAGTACTATCTGACCTAATCCAAGCCAGTTCATGGAAAAGCACATATATGTAGATCTACTATCATTTCCCATAGTAAACACAAGACTCTTCAGATTTTATGAAAAATTAAAACAAGCTGAAATACACATATTTTTGTGACTTTGCAAAAAAAAATTAAAAAAATATTGTATTTTGTTTTGAAATCGTCCACACTAATCGTGCAAGTTTCCTAATCAAAGTATCCACCTTCACTCTGATTTGAGATTGCCTCTGTGATGTTCATTGTGTTGAATTTTGAGAATCTTGACAATATGTGCATATGGAAACATTCAGCTTGTCGACACTATGATGATGTAGTCGGTAGAATAGTTGTAACATCCCACATTGGTGGGGAGGGGAACTAAGCATGCCTTTATAAGGGTGTGGATACCTCCCCCACCAAGACGCGTTTTAAATCCGTGAGGGGCGGATGCCTGAGGGCATGCCGGCTACCAAAGCGGACAATATCTTGGTGCGACGGGTCTGGGCTGTTAAAGATGGTATCAGAGCCGGTCGTCGGCCAGTGTGCCAGCGAGGACGCTGGTCCCCTAAGGGGGGAGGATTGTAACATCCCACATTGGTGGGGATGGGAACTAAGCATGCCTTTATAAGGGTGTGGATACCTCCCCCACCAAGACGCGTTTTAAATCCGTGAGGGGTGGATGCCTGAGGGCATGCCGGCTGCCAAAGCGGACAATATCTTGGTGCGACGGGTCTGGGCTGTTAAAATAGTGGAGTTTAATAAGACTTCATGAGATCAACCAAATCAGCAACTAAGTTAATTCAGAATCTGTATAAAAAATCTTAAACGCTTTGGTCTTCATTTGATCAGCAACATAATTTTGTAAGGCATTAACAGTACGGTCATCAAGAAAAAGTTGTTATTCCCCCTCGTTTGATGCTTTACAAGAAAAAACAGTGAAAACTGAAACTATTCCTGCACTATATCAAGGGAAACACAATAAACTTCACTGGATATTTCAAATCGAGTGACCAAAATTCAATGAATTCCACCTCAAATAATGCTTAAATTTGATAAAACTTTAGTTTCTAGAAATTTTGGGTTTTTTCAAAAAAAAAATGTTTTTGTTTTTTGTTTTTGTTTTTTTTAAGTGGAGATATTACTCAGTTTGACTTACGTCACCCATATTGGTGTCTCTCAAAAAATGAAAAATTTTATTCAAATATAGACAAACTCATGGAGTTGGATCCTTGGCGTTGAGAGTAGATTCATTTGTAACAACCTTGGGCTCAACCGATAGTGTTTTTGGAACCCAAACTTCTTTGCAGTTCTTTTCTTTTAAACGATTCATCCTTTGAGCATTCATTAAATTGGTTTGTGCTTGTTCAAATGATGACGCTTCAGGGGTAGTTTCCTTCAAATATGGTTTCCTCACTCCAGACGACCATGGATTGTAATATCCATAACAAATATCATAGTAATCATAACCATACAAAGGATTATGAGTGAAATTCCAAATCATGTGTTGACCTAATGTTGGTTGGTGATAATACTAATAGTAGGGATTGCATCCGCAAACTCAACCAGTATGTCCAAGTTGCCCACAAAAATGACAACCAACAGCTCGAAATTGATTTGAAAAACCATATTGAGCATGAGTTTGGTTATCAAATCTGGCTGAAGTGGAGACAGCTCGATGCATTTCTGACCTGGCTTCCTCATTTTGCACATTCAGATCCTTTACTAGCAGCTCAACATCTTCACACTAAGTCTTTTCAGATTGTCAAGCAGGTTATGATCATCCGATTATTGAGTCCCGAGTGTGCTTAATTCTTCAAACTCTACATGCTGGCTCACTTGAGATTTCTTTTATACTTTCTTCTTTCGTTTTGAATATTTGACTGTAGTGGTAACTTTCACTTTGCCATTTACATCCTCTTTGACTTGGAAATTAGAAGTTTCCTTCACATTCGCTTCAACTTGAACGGCTTTGACAAAGTGTTTATGCAGACCTTGTGGATCATACACAATCTCTTTGTCATCAAACTTTGTAGAGGAGTGTTTATTCTTCTTTTTCATTTTCTTTTTCTTTTTGACTTTTTGAGCTTTGACTTCAAAATATATTCCCGCTTTCTCACCTTCTATCATAGCCATTAAGTCTGCTTTATTCTGGATGTTCCGCTCAGAATTCCAGTCTATAAAAGCACTAGTAGACTTGGATGAGGCACTAGTAACATGGTGTATCATTTAACCGGTTATCACAAGCAAAAATAAGATGTGGTAAGGCAGCACTTGGTATTTTTTTCTTAATGATACCAGGTACCGAGTCATGATTGTAATTTAAGGGAGGCTCAGGATTACTTGAGCTGGTAAACATGCTTCTAAAGTAATCCTTAGGTATTCTCAACCTATCAATCTCATTCTTGACTTTGTTGTAATCATTTCTAGCATTGGTCAACGCTTGTTTAGCATCATTGAATGCCTGTTCAAGATCAGAAACTCCATTTTTCAAAAATCTTTCATTTTCTAAACATTTATGATTCGCCTCCTATTGGGAATCGAGATACCGAGCCAACAAGATTTGGATAGATGTGATTAATATTCAACGACCACTTATTATATACCGTCCTACAACACGGTGAACAACATGACAACTCAAGACAACACGACTCAACAAAGAAGAGGCTCTAGTGAATATTATTTGTTGTTTAAATATTATCACTAGTTAGTATTTTACTATTATGCCCTTAGTGAGTCTTGTACTATATATAGTGAGTCTTTCCATTGTGAAAGACATGTATGAGTGATAGAGAGAGAGTTAGTCATGGTTCTTTGAAGCTTGTAAGGGTTCATGAACTCACCTAGTAGGTTCATGATACCCGCGATGCGTGGGGTAGGTAAAATATAATCATTCAGTTATCTTTATTTATCTATCATTCCATCTTGTTTATCATCCATCTATCTTGTTCTTCATATATCCATGTTTACACTAGCTTTGCTCATCATCATCATCACATCTCAAACACTATCATTGTTCATATCTGTGCTTTCATTTATTTCTACAAAACGAGCTACACAAAGACTCGATCCGCTTCCACAACCAAGGTATTTGGCCACCACCTCGGTTTTTCAATTGGCATCAGAGCCATGGTCGAGATAATGCAACCTCACGGTTGATATCTCAACTTTGTGTTCATATGCTTGTTTTTTTTTTCAAAACAAATGGAAATGTTTATGTTCTTGAAAAGATTTTTGAAATCCCCTCCATTCTTTCAAAATCTGTTTCTCTGATTGTTCTTGAAAATTATTTGGGTTTTATGTTAAGATTCTTTCAAAATCTGTTTCTCTGATTGTTCTTGAAAATTATTTGGGTTTTATGTTAAGATTCGGTAAACAAAAAGTGGGTGTATGATATAGTCCATCAAAACCCCACCCAAATTCCATAATATTGTTTTCTTAAGAAAATGTCGTCACAGTTTTTTTCTGTTCAAAATCCATTTTAGTTAACAAGTACAAATTACTTGTGTTATACTTGTTTGTACAAGTTATTAGGAATTTATTTAGAGATTTTGAAGGATTTCCAATCCATACTCGTTCTTAAAAGCCGTAAAATTGTATGGTTCTTACTTTAAGTTAACTTTTCAGAATGTTAGAAATTTTGAACAAAAGCTACATAGGTCGTGTTTGGCGCGCCATAAGCTAGCTTATAAGCTAGCTTATCAGCTAGCTTATAAGCTAGCTTTTTGACGTTACCAAACGGAGCTTTTTAAAAAAGCTAGCTTTTTATAAAAGCCCCGTTTGGTAACGTCAAAAAGCTAGCTTATAAGCTAGCTTATAAGCTAGCTTTTGAAAAGCTAGTTGGAGTAGCTTTTCAACTAGCTTTTATAATATTTCCAGTTTTACCCTTCCCTAATATTTTGTTTTTAATTTTCAATTTATTTATATACATGTACTTTTATGTCATTTTACATTTTTCAACTAGCTTATCAGCTAGTTTTTACCAAACGTTATTTTTTATCAGCTAGCTTATCAGCTAGCTTATAGTTTATCAGCTAGCAGCTAGCTTATCAGCTAGCAGCTAGCTTATCAGCTGGTTTATCAGCTAGCAGCTAGCTTATCAGCTAGCAGCTAGCTTTTCAGCTAGTGCGCCAAACACAGCCATAAGCTGTTCGTTCACTCATGTCCCTTTTGACTTTTCTATTTCTTTCTTCTTGTACCATGAGAGAGACGCTTGTCAAGTCCACATCACAATACTGTGTTGGTTGTCCTCTACACACTTCCTTTCTCTGCATGCATTTTTCTAAAACCAAGATAATCACTTTCTCGGTCCTGCGCATGCTTTTACCCACTCTCTCTCATCTCACACATCGAAAACCATGCACTTTCTCTCTCATTAAAATTTAAAACAAAAAAATCTTGAGAGCACAAAATACAAAAGCTGTTTGAAAGTTACACGTTATGTTCGTTGTAGAAGATGATGAATGAAAGTGTAGAACCAGTCGTTGAACTCAGAGATACGATATTTACGAAGACAGCAGTTCAAAATCTTGTTTCTGATTGTGTTCACGACATTTGATGAAAGGTAATAACTTGTTCATGGGAAGATAACATCGAAACTGTTCTTAGGGTTTTTCACTGCTCGGAAGAAAATGACGGTGATGGTAACAAGGTCGATGATGGTGACGGTTAAGCCGTGATGAGAAGATCGATGTTCACAGGGTTTATGTGAAGAAAAGGTTAAAGCGACTTGTCTAATCTTCTAGGTTTTCTGTTGAGGAAGAAGACACAGGTTGCAGGGATGCGTGTGTCGGAAAAAGAAAGGGAAATCAGAGTTGCTACTGTTTGCGAATGTCGAGATGGCAGAAAAAGCGACGGGTTTTCTCTTTCTCCTTTCTCTGCTTCATGTTGAACCGGAAATTTCATCATCAACCGGATAAACAACTTCAAACGGAAAGTTTGACCGGAAATCTCCTTTCAACCGGAAACCTATCTTCAAGCGGAAGACCAGATCCGCTTCATCCCTGTTCCGTTCGAACATCACGCGGAGATTTCAACCGGATTCCCGACTTCAACTAGAAGTTGTATCTTCCACAGTAAGGCCACTGTCTGTTTTTCAATCGACCAGAGATGACGGTTCTCACCGGTGATGCTCCAGTCCGCCGGTGATGCCTCTGTCGAAACTCAGCTTTGACAAAGAGAGTTATTGTTCAAGTCAAGTCGCTGGAAGTGACGATTGTGACAACCCTCGGAAATACCGGATTATTTTTTTCACTTCTGATATATCCAATGAGTATACATTAATATTCCATGAATTCAATTCGCATTCATTAACGCGTTGCATGACATAGCATATCCATTACATCCATAGCATGCATCGATAGTTTAGTAAATTAGCGGGTCATACACGCGGTCTAACCGGCACACGAACGTTAGTGAAGTTTTTCATAATAGGTGAAATATCTTATTTCGATAAATATTAATGCCTATAAATATATTTAGTGATTAAAAATATATTTACGTTTCATTTTATTTTAACGCGAACATTTCGTGCGTTATTATTATTTAATCGAGTCTAAACGTACACAACTATCACCAATGAACCAATCAATATCAACACTATTTTTATTAAAGTGGTTTTAATAAAAAGAATAATTTTTATTTATTTCATTTTCTATCCGCTATACCCGTAAAATATTTGGCTTTCACTTAAACGACTAGGTAAATACCCATTTACCTAAACTTTTACCCATTGTCAATCTATTTATCCTCCACCCAACCGATCTTTCCCTACTAAACAACCCATATAATCTAAAGTTTTAAACAATTCAAGTAGTCTTGACTTAACTTTCTTGTCTTTTCCTTTACACTCACCATTTTGGTGTTTCCTTACCTACACTACCCTCACTCCTCCATACATACATCGGTTCTAGCATGTATGTAAGGAAGGAATCATTCCCTTTTAAGTTTAAAGCAAGTGTACTCTATAAGGGGTCTGTTAGAGACACCCCCTTAAAATTTGGTTGGCACCCCTTATGTAGGTGACTCTGTGACCTAAGAGTCACCTCCAGAGATAAAAAGCTCACATAATGCCCTAAGAGTCACCCCTAGGGCAGGTGTGGTTAAGAAAACTCTGAAAAACCCGCCCAAGTACGCGGAAAACACGGAGAAGTACGAGGATGTGATTGATAGGTGGCACAGTGGTCGTTCACGGGGTACCTATAGGTCACACCGTGATCAGCATCGTGAATGCTTTCCCAATATAACTCCTTGTACCAACCGATAGAGTTAAATTCTACCACTTTTATTTTTCAAATATTTTCAAAAGAAATCATGTACTCATCCACCCATACTTTCTTGGTTTAGGAATTCATAGTCCATTAAAACACAAAACTCATCCATTCCACCTCCATTCCTGTCGCAATTTCCAGCCCCAGATAACTCACCTTGAGCACATTTCGATCCCAAACACACTCTTGAAACCTTTCATTGTTCACTGCCCAAAATGTAGCTACAAGAAACACCATGTTTTCTCCACATAAAATCACACCAAAACCCTCTCCTTTCACCCCCTAATCGTGAGCCTGTGTACCAGATCCGGAACCCTCACTTTGTGGCTGTAAAACAGCCCTCTACCACCTTCATTTCAAGTACAAAACCCAGCCACCATCAGCCCCTAAACCTGTAGCGATTTCCAGCCCTGGAAACACCCGAAAACCCACTTATTTGCCCGTTTGGTTCACTATTTCGAACAGCAACACTCAAGCCTTCCTAGCACTCACTTTAGGACTTCAAAAAAACTCCTAAGAATATGCTGGTTTACACCCCAGAATCGAAGCAGCAAACGCTCTGAGTTCACCACATAAAATCATAACCGAAAACCCCATTTTCAACCCAGTTTCTGGACCCAGTTCGCAGCAGCATTTCAGCAGCATCTCGGTTCCATTTTTCAGTCCTAAAACACTTGTATCTCAGGTATATAACTCACCTCTCAACCCCCTTTCGTTTCGGTTACAAAACAGCCACGAAAACCCCCCGTTCGGACCCGTTTCGACACCGAAAAACTAACTTTTCATGTTGTTTTTCCACTGTTTCGGACCAGCTGCCAACCTACACGTTTTCGAGCACTAACCAGCTATATTCAAGCATATCTTCAAGCGTCTCAAGCGGTGGTCAAGTCCCGTTGGTTCCTCCCACCTTCCCGTCGCTCGTTTACGTGAGAAAACCCTCTTTTTCTTAACGTTTTCATGTTTATTTAACTTGACTATTTATGGTTTATATAAAGAATTTTGATGAACCACACACTACACACTCTTGGGGTTGCTAAAGACATAAGGTTTTATTTCTATAAAAATCAATTTCAAGAAAGTTGATGAAAAACGTTGAATATGGCTCAAATGGTTCAAGTGTTCAAAAGTTGGTGATATGTTGTTGTATATGTTTAGATGGCTACTATGAGTGTTAAACGTGTTTATGAAACATGTAAAAATAAAAAGTTGGTAAAAACTAGTCAAAATAGTCGGTTTGACATTATCGGACTTTGAGATGTTTAAAAATGTTAGGAATCTCGAAATGGTTATTTTGGTGTCAAAATGGTTAACTATGACAGAGACGAGATTATAAATGTTAGTTGGGTCGTTTAATGAAAAATAACATTTTTTTGTATATATTGTATATATACGGATTTTAGATACATAAATGTCAAATATCTCTTAAAAACTGACTAAGTTAATATTTTGGGTTTTTTTTTAAATATATTATTTGGACTTATATATTATTGTTGAGTCAAATAATAGATATTCGGGCTTAAGCTAAGGTGTTAGGCTCAAATAAAAAGTTTTGGGCTAAAAATAAATAAATCGGATTTTTGAATATATATATTGGTCCATTAGATACATTGTTGGGCTTAAAATACAGTTAACGGGCTTCGTAACGGTTTTTGGGCCCAACGGACCCAAGTTGGGCCATAACGAACCCAAACGGTGTTAAACGACGTCTTTACAACTTGTGGGGTTAATAAATGTCAACCGATTCAAAAGCGATATTTGGTTTCTCAAACCGACACCAAACGAGAAAATTATATTTTTAGAGTTATAATATTCAAATGGATAGTTTTTGGAAAGTTGGCTTACTCTTGGAAAAATATAACTGCAAATATATTAAATATGTTATTTCATGGAAAATTGGAATTAAATAATCCAAGTTATTGGGTATTGGCGGATAATAATCCGAGTTCCAATATTGGCCTACAATAATCCCAATTAATTGGGTCTTGGAATTCATTGGGTCGCCGTTAATTTTTCACTAACTCCGCTAGTACTTGCTGACGTGGCAGGTGATGTGGCAACATTTTTGCTGACGTGGTAGGTGATGTGGCATCATATTTGCTGACGTGGCATGTGCCACGTCAGCACACAAGTAACGGAGTTAGTGAAAAATTAACGGCGGCCTAATGAATTCCAAGACCTAAATAAATGGGATTATTGTAGGCCAATATTGGAACTCGGATTATTATTCGCCAATACCTAATAACTGGGATTATTTAATTCCAATTTTCCTTATTTCATTACACGACATTAAACAAGTCAAGTCGAGTCGGGTGAACGTGTGTTTGACCTGAAACCCGAAAGTCAACACTTGGATTACAAATGTACAAGGTTATTCATTTGAAACATAGTTTATATTTTTGAAGCGTCTTAAATATATTTATATTTTGGTTTACATATACAAATCACCAACGTGTCATCATAAAACGTTTTACAAATCACATGCAACCCGAGTAGTTTTGAGTGAAAGGTTACATCATCCACTTGCTCATATTCACATACTGAGACCGTAGGTGTCTAAAAACTGTTTTAGGGCACGCTAGGTTGGCATCCATTTCATTGCTACATGTAGTTCATCACTCACGGTTTCAGGTGAGTTTCACGGCCCCTTTTTCATTGTTTACATTAGGGGAGAATTACATGCATTTCAATTACATCTTCATCTGGACACAATTTACTTTAGTGATACACACTGATTACTTGAGACATTTTACATATCACATGAAGTCCCTTCATAACTGGACCGTTAATTATGTTACCAAGCGAGGTAATGATGGATAGTACTATCGGACCGGACAAACCCTACCCGCGTTAGTCGCGCTAACTTTGGTTGTAGGCCAAAACGGGTACATCATTGGCCTAATTTACATGCTCATGTTGGTGATAAAATGTTGCACGGGGGCATACATTCAGTCGAGTGTCGGTTCCAGTGACTCAGAGTGATGGTTAGTTGTGCATGTACAGCACAGGTCATGAAAAGTAGCTATTGTGGTCCATTTAAAATTCATTTTCCCAAACATAAAAACATATACGTTACAAACCTATGAACTCACCAACATTATTGTTGACCGTTTTAAGCATGTATTTCTCAGGTAATTGATCATTTGGATTAGGGCATTTTGGACATGCATTCAAGTGTCATCATGCTAGGAGTTCATCTTTTGGGACATTCATTAATATGTTCATGTCATATTTCGAGACGTCTTCATTCCACTTAGCTTCCGCAATTTTATACAATTTATATGTAACCCTTATGGTTGTATCATTTTATTACAAAAATGTCCTTTCAAATTCATATAGTGTTGTTCAATGTAACTTGTGTTGATGATCCATGAAGTCACGACCCAACGGAAAGCCGTCGTGGTTGGGGTGTGACAAGGATTCTTGGCTGGAAAAAGCTCCTTGTCACGTTTCTACTTGCCGGAAATCGCCATCAGGGTCGCCGGTTATTGTTTCTCGTCGACAGAAAATGAGAGGCGAAGAAATTTTTCTGGTACGCGTTTGTTTACAGCCTCCATATTAGTAGGGTTTCTTTTTCTTAATAAAAGAAATGGGTTGGATCACCTTACAAACCACGATTGGGCCTGCTCACTCCTCTATTTATTTGGGCTGTTTCATGTAAAAGGAATGAATCAGATTGGGCCAGAAATGAAGACAGATTGGGCTAAAATAATAGTTGGGCTGCTGTTATATTATTTTTGTCGTTACAACAAAAACATGCTTATTCTTTTTTGCTACAGGTTGCAAAAGTCTAGGGGGAGGATGTGTGATAAGACTTGTTGCAAGCCATGAGCAAAGCAAACGTGATTTTTAATCTTTAAAGAGTCCTCAAGCCGTAATAGTTGCGACATTGCCATTATGGTAAAAATTAAGGCAAGATTAATAGTACAAGAGAAGTGGTGTATCTTCGTGCAAAGCATTGGTTTAGTATTCGGCCAAGTATTTCAAGACGGTTGAATTGTGTAATTTATTCTCGAGCTTTTCATAGATCCTTTACTTTGTTTAATTTCAACAATATTGGCACCTTAAGTTATGACTGAGTCCTCAAGTAGCTAGCCATTGTGTTGAGTTTTGTAAACACCCTATGCATTTATAGCCTTTGCGGAATTTCGGGCTAGAAGATGTTTATTGTAGGGGGAGCTTCACAAAAGAGAATTGAAGAATGAAAGAATTGAAACTACATGAAGATTATCTTGAAGCCAAGTTGCAAGAATACAAGAATCAATGTCACAAGTGTTGAGTATTCCATCAACCAAATAGGGGGAGATTGTTGGGAATCGAGATACCGAGCCAACAAGATTTGGATAGATGTGATTAATATTCAACGACCACTTATTATATACCGTCCTACAACATGGTTGTGACGACTGAGAATTTTTCTGTTCTTTTTCTTTGTGTCTAGCTCATTAACTTTTACCGCGTTACGCAATTTTCGAGGACGAAAATTCTTCAACAAGGGGATACTGTGACAATCCGACTTTTCAGGTTATTTTCTGGCATTAACTGAACGTAAAACATATTAAATGTTATGTGAACATTTATGTGCTTAACTATGTTGACTTGTGACTTTAGCAATTAGGGTTTTGTGTAGTAATCACTACGAGCATGCACGAAAGATTAAACGTTTGAAATTCTATGATTTCACTTTATGATTTTAGGTGATATATTCCTATATATTTCACAAGTATTTTATTACTCTATGTGAGTTTTAATTATCAAACCATAAATTATATTTATGATTTTATGTAGACCTAAAGTATATATTTATAAATTTTAGTCAAACTTTATGTGACTTTAAATATATATGTTACAATTTAAATAGTTAATTGTTGAATTATATTCTATGATTTTATGTGGGTAAAACAATATTTATAATTCTTATAAACGCTACACGATTAATAGATTTTGACGTTCCTCGGATACTCGTCGTTAGAAACATTTTACGTTAACTTCGTCTGAGCCGTTAACCCTTTTAGAACTTTGAGGGACTTATGTTGTCATTCACCAATCATGTTTTAATTAACTAAAACCTAGAGGGACTAAAAGTGTCGGTTGATGAAACTTGATTTTAACTAACATTAACACCAAATCAATTCGCTATTGAAACCGAGTTCACACAATCCGACTTTTCAGGTTATTTTCTGGCATTAACTGAACGTAAAACATATTAAATGTTATGTGAACATTTATGTGCTTAACTATGTTGACTTGTGACTTTAGCAATTAGGGTTTTGTGTAGTAATCACTACGAGCATGCACGAAAGATTAAACGTTTGAAATTCTATGATTTCACTTTATGATTTTAGGTGATATATTCCTATATATTTCACAAGTATTTTATTACTCTATGTGAGTTTTAATTATCAAACCATAAATTATATTTATGATTTTATGTAGACCTAAAGTATATATTTATAAATTTTAGTCAAACTTTATGTGACTTTAAATATATATGTTACAATTTAAATAGTTAATTGTTGAATTATATTCTATGATTTTATGTGGGTAAAACAATATTTATAATTCTTATAAACGCTACACGATTAATAGATTTTGACGTTCCTCGGATACTCGTCGTTAGAAACATTTTACGTTAACTTCGTCTGAGCCGTTAACCCTTTTAGAACTTTGAGGGACTTATGTTGTCATTCACCAATCATGTTTTAATTAACTAAAACCTAGAGGGACTAAAAGTGTCGGTTGATGAAACTTGATTTTAATTAACATTAACACCAAATCAATTCGCTATTGAAACCGAGTTCACGTCTGGGCATCGGTTTCGACCGAATCAATTCACAATCGTCGGTTTCTTTTCTTGGTTATCAATTAGGAGTCAATGATAAGAGAGTATCATTGCAATCATAAGAACCCTCACAACCATCTGCTCTCGTCTCTCGTCCTCTTTGTTTCTGTCGCAAACAAACCCACCAAGACTCGCCATAATTTTTGAAATTCCGGCCAAGACACCCACCATTCGACCACCTTTCGATCGCCTCTGGGATCGCGAACCTTCTACGAACAACCCGGTGTAAGCAGAAGTTCAAACCGCGACCGCGCTCGGTGTTCGCGTTCAAGTTTCGGGATTGATTTCGGTGTCAAAAACTCATTTTCTCTCATCTCCGACTCAAGGTAATGGTTCCCCTCTGTTAATCGCACACTTTTACGAGTTTTATTTGAGTTTTTCGATTTTCCGGCGACCGGAACTAGGGTTCCGATCACCGGAATTCTTGATTGAAGAAGATGAAGGCAGTCGGGTACTGGTTATATATTTTTGGGTTGGGATAGTTACCAGATGCCAATCTGGCATACTGGTTAGGTCGCTGGTCCGCTTCCGAGAGGTCGCGGGTTCGAGTCCCGGCCTCACCTTTTGTTTTTTTTTTTAGTCCTTTAATCTCTCTGAACTATTCCTGATCGCTAAATGTAAATAAAGAAATTTTGGGCTGGATCTTGGCACAGGCAGGCCCGCTGGCCGGGTGGTTAAAACCTTCACTGTTGGGCTGGGAGGTCACGGGTTCGAACCCGGTGACCTCCACAATGTTTTTTTTTTGGTTATTTTGTGTTGTTTTGAGCCTCCAACCACTAAAACTTGTGCCAAAATGTGTTCCTTGTCGTATCTTGAGCCCGTAAAAATATAATTATGATACTTAGGGCTCGTAAATCATATTTTGATTTATAAAACATGTTTAACTTAATATCTTTAATTAAAAATAGATTGCTAATATCTATGTACATATATATATTGATATAAAAGTTCTAGTTTTACAAAAAGGTAAAATATATATATATATTATATATATATATATATATATATATATATATTTTGAGTAGACTAAAATATATAAACATATGACGTTGGGTTTTTATTGAAATAATCGAATATTTTTATGATAACCTTCAATATATATAAATATACTTTGTCCTCGCAAAATTCAATATTAACGTCACTTGAACATTTATTTAAATATATATATATATATATATATGTATTTATTCTTGATATCCTCAAACTTAGAAAATATATATATTAAAGTTATATATATTGGGTTTTTCTCGCGTTATTTCGATAATCGCTCGGATTTGGCACACTTGCCATCCTCGACTTATTCCGGACTTCACGATTTCTCGTTTTTATCGTTTACGTTAGATTTAATAGTTTAGAACACCCACTTATACTCGTATGCTCGTTAGGTGATTGATTGCTTGCACAAGACTCGTTTTTGCTACTTGAATTAACTGTTTGTCTGGAAACTTTGCTGAGCAACCTAAGGTGAGTTTCACGGCCCCATTTTACTGCTTTTAATCCTTTTGGGGGAGATTAACATGCATGACTTATACAACTGAGATAATTAGACTTTTATATATCACTTGAAGTACTTGTAGCACACTATACAACAAAGTCCTTCTTATGGTACCGTTAGTATTAATGACGATAGCGGGAAATATATTGTAGTACTACTGGGTCTGACAAACCCCACCCGGGTCAGTCGCGCTGACACGATTGGATATCGAACGGGTGTTATATTCGTCCTAAACACAACAAGGCAAACTATGAACAACTGTTAGCTTCGGTGACCATCAACGTGCGAAGTTTCATGTATATAGCCTAGCTAGCTATTTGATATATATTAGTGATTATGCTCTTACAACTTGACGTTATTGAACGGTCAATCTTAAACTGAACTTGTAATGTTATTGAACTGATAAACCTGTGAACTCACCAACCATTGTGTTGACACTTTAGCATGTTATATCTCAGGTCGCTAAACTGGATTGTCTGCCACGAGCTAGGATGCACCACATAAGGATTACTATTACCATGCATGCATCATAGACTTATTTATTTATCAAACTTATTAACTTTTGGTTTGCGCATGTTTTGGCGCTTGAACAATTATTACAACTTTGTCGTTTACGCTTCCGCATTTAATAACCGCATTTACTCTGGTTTTACTTTTACATTGCATATAGACTGTTCGTATGGCTAATGTGTTCGATCCTGGTTTGTCACGCTCCCTGCGGCGCGTTGTCGCGCGTGGGATTTTTGGGGGTGTGACAGATTGGTATCAGAGCCATTGGTTATAGTGAACTAGGTTTGCATTTAGTAGACCGACTATAGCCTTAGACACACCTTAGTCATACACTCGGACACACACACTAGTATGTGACTATTTGACTACGTGTTACTTGTACTTATATATGTATATATATATGGTATATATGCAGACATGGCTGGATGGATATCCGCTTCCCAATCATCATCATCATCATCATCCCCATCCGTCACCAGCAGGCGGATTTCTACGGGTCCTACTACCCCGACTCATGGTGTTCGGAGGATAAATTCCGAGGGCCACGTTTATGGAGAACCTATTGTTGTTCGTGGAAGGGACAACGGCAGCTGGAACTGGTACGAGTCACTTGTGGCCAGTTGGGTTCATCGGGAGCAAGTGCCACCTACTCCAACAGAGCCGTCGTCAACTCGATTCTTTCTACCCGAACTGCCGTATGCTATTGAAAGGGTCGTCGCGGCAATGGTCTCTATGTTTGACCGCGCGCTCAGGGACATTAGGAGGCTGTTTGATATGGTCAGGGAGCTGCAAGATAATGGAGCCAACACCAGTCTCAGAGTTGCTATCCTTAGGGGAGAGTTAAAAGGGGCTAATGAGCGTCTGGCCGAGTATCAAGTAAGACTGAGTGACACATATTATCAGGTGAATCACCTCTCAGAGCTGGTTGAGAAACTCACGGCTCGAGTTGCTGAGCTTGAATTGGCTAGGGGGGCTGCGGCTCCGGCTCCGGCTCTGGCTGCACCTCCGGCTCCGGCAGAACCTATTGATGAACCTATTGAGGAGGATCCTGAGGAAGAACCTGAAGAGGATCCCGAGGAAGAACCTGAAGAGGATCCTGAAGAGGAACCAGAGGAGGAGATGCCTGATGCATCCAGTGATCATGATAGCTCTTGAGTTATTTGTTTTCACATTTGTTTTGTTTGGTTGTTTGTTTATCGGGAGGATGTTCCCAAGACTATGCATTTTGAATTTTGAATTTCTGTTGGATAATTTGTGAACGAGTTGCATTTTATTTGAAATGGGATTTACTATTTAATATGTGGTTGTCTCTTGTGAAGTAATTTATTACTTATGTGATGGTTGTTGTGATTCATGTTATATCTTATTCTCATTTTGGGTAATTGTGAATTGAAGATAATGGCAGACGGAAATGTACCAAACATGACACCGGCTCAATTGGCTGCACTAATCAACCAACATGTGGCTGATGCTTTAGCGGCACATGTCCAGGGTGCAGGCAATGCGGGGCCACCCCAAGGTAACACAAAATTCGTGTTTTGTTGTTTGATGTGATCACACATATTGGTGATATGTGATTAAATGATTGTATGAATGTATGTACAGGTAATGCTACATTTAAGACTTTCATGGACTGTAAGCCTAATCAGTTCAAAGGAACTGAAGGAGCTGTTAGCCTACTCCACTGGATTGAAAAAGTGGAATCTGCTTTTGAAATGTGTAACTGTCCTGAGGCTAGCAAAGTGAAATTTGCCACGGGTACTTTGGAAGGACCGGCTCTCACCTGGTGGAAGACTGAGGTGCAGATGCTAGGGATTGAAGAAGCTAATGCCATGCCTTGGGCTGAATTCAAGGAACTTTTGCAAGAAGAGTATTGTCCACGGGACGAGATCCAGAAATTGGAAACTGAGCTGTATAACCTCAAGATGGAGGGGTCGGACATTGAAGCTTACACTACTCGCTCGAATTCTCTTGCGAATCTGTGTCCTAGAATCGCCACACCTGCTTACCGAAGAATCGAGCTGTATATCAAGGGTTTAGTGCCCCAAATCCAGGGAATGGTGACTGCTTCAAACCCTGTGACTATTCGTGATGCTGTAAGGATTGCTAATAGGCTCACCAATCAAGCAGTTGAACAAGGAGTCTTACCTCCTAAGAAAGGAACTTCTGGAACCTCTGACAACAAAAGAAAGTGGGATAACTCTGGGAATCAGTCTGGAAACAAGTCTTCCAATCAGCAGAACCATCAAAACCAGAATCGCAAGTTTGATAATTCTAGGAATTTCTCCTCAAACAACCAGAAACAGAACAATCAAGGCCGAGGCGGCCAAGGAGGATCATCTTACATGGGAAATTCCCCACGTTGTAACAAGTGTGGTTTCCATCACTATGGTGCGTGTGACTCTTATGTGTGTGCAAATTGTGGAAAGAAGGGTCATCAGTCCAAAACCTGCAGGGTTAAGAACAATGGGAAACAAGTTCAGGATGCTGAAGCCCCTAAAGGTTGTTTTAATTGTGGGAAAGAAGGCCACATAAAAAGAAATTGCCCCCAGCTGAACGGTGGAAACAACAACAACAACTATAACAACAATAACACCAACACTGGGAATCGCAATGGCAATAATAACAACAACAATGGGAACAACGGTGGAAATGGTGCCAGGGGTAGAGCTTTTGTTATAGGCTCGGGAGATGCCAGAGCAGATCCAAATGTCGTTACCGGTAAGTTTTCTCTTAACGGATATTATGCTCTAGTCTTGTTTGACACTGGTGCTGATAGAAGCTTCATATCTACTAAATTTAGCAATATGATAAATGCCAACATGACTCCTTTAGATGCTAAATACGTAGTTGAACTTGCTAATGGTAAACTTGTTGAGTCTACCCATTTAGTTAAAGACTGTAAATTGGAATTGGCTGGCCATAAGTTAGAAATAGATCTTTTGCCTATCTCCTTGGGAAGTTTTGATGTCATTGTGGGAATGGATTGGCTATCCAAGAATCGTGCTGAAATCGTTTGTCATGAGAAGATTGTTCGGATACCGTTGCCTAGTGGAGAATTGCTCTCAGTTCAAGGAGAAAAGTGTGGTACTGTTATGGGTGTGATATCTTATCTCAAGGCGCAGAAGTGTTTGCGTAAAGGACATTTTGCTGTTCTCGCAAACATTACAGAGAAAACGAATGAGGAGAAGAGAATTGAAGATATCCCGATTGTGAAGGACTTTCCTGAAGTCTTTCCGGAAGATCTACCAGGTCTACCGCCTCATCGAGAAGTCGAATTTCAGATTGATCTTGCTCCTGGAGCAGCACCTATTGCTCGTGCACCTTATCGTTTAGCACCAAATGAGTTACAAGAGCTATATACTCAACTTCAAGAACTGCTTGAAAAGGGATTTATTAGGCCCAGCTCATCACCCTGGGGAGCTCCAGTGTTGTTTGTTAAAAAGAAAGATGGAACCTTTCGAATGTGCATCGATTACAGAGAGCTCAACAAGGTGACTGTCAAGAATCGTTATCCGTTGCCCCGAATCGATGATTTGTTCGATCAACTACAAGGATCTAGCTACTATTCCAAAATCGATTTAAGATCAGGTTATCACCAACTGAGAGTCCGTGAAGAGGATGTCTCGAAAACAGCGTTTAGAACTCGTTATGGTCATTATGAGTTCATGGTTATGCCATTTGGGTTAACCAACGCACCAGCGATTTTCATGGATTTGATGAATCGTGTTTGCAAGCCATATCTCGATAAATTCGTCATCGTCTTCATTGATGATATTCTGATTTATTCTAAGTCTAAAGAGGAGCACGAACAACATCTTCGTTTGATCTTAGAGTTACTCAAGAAGGAGCAATTGTATGCAAAATTTTCAAAGTGTGATTTCTGGATGCGTGAGGTGCAATTTCTTGGTCATATTGTTAATGATCAGGGGATTCACGTTGATCCAATCAAAGTTGAGGCAATTAAGAATTGGCCTGCGCCTAAGACACCAACGGAAATTCGCCAATTTCTTGGTTTAGCAGGTTATTATAGACGATTTATTGAGGGATTTTCAAAGATAGCCCAACCTCTTACGGCGCTAACGCATAAAGGTACGGCGTATAACTGGAATGAAAAGCATGACGCCGCTTTTCAGCTACTAAAGCAGAAACTTTGTAGCGCGCCAATATTATCCCTACCTGAGGGTAGTGATGATTTCGTGGTGTATTGTGATGCATCGAAGCAAGGACTAGGTTACGTGCTGATGCAAAGAGAAAAAGTCATAGCTTATGCCTCTCGTCAGTTAAAGATTCACGAGCAGAATTATACAACTCATGATTTGGAGTTGGGAGCAGTCATTTTCGCGTTGAAAATTTGGAGACATTATCTATATGGTACAAAGTGTACTATCTACACTGATCACAAAAGTCTCGAGCATATCTTTGCTCAAAAGGAATTGAACATGAGACAACGTCGTTGGGTGGAACTTCTTAATGACTACGATTGCGCAATTAGATACCATCCAGGAAAGGCTAATGTGGTAGCCGATGCCTTAAGCCGAAAGGATAACCCCAAGCCTAGAAGAGTTCGTGCGTTGCAACTCACTATTCATAGCGGTTTGCCTGATCAGATCCGGAATGCACAACTCGAAGCACTCAAAGCTGAGAACATGGAGTTAGAATCCTTGCGGGGTATGGATAAGTTATTGGAAGTCAGATCAGATGGTATCCGGTATTGTGCGAACCGAATATGGATTCCCGTGTATGGAAATTTGAGGGAATTGATTATGGATGAAGCCCATAAGTCTCGTTATTCTATTCATCCAGGCTCGGATAAGATGTATCAAGATTTGAAACTGATTTACTGGTGGCCTAAGATGAAAGCAGACATTGCCACTTACGTGAGCAAGTGCTTGACTTGTTCCAAGGTTAAGGCGGAATACCAAAAACCGGCAGGGTTACTTCAACAACCAAAAATTCCCGAGTGAAAATGGGAGGGTATCGCCATGGATTTTATCACAAAATTACCCCGTACAGCAAGCAAATGTGATACAATTTGGGTAGTTGTTGATCGCTTAACTAAGTCGGCACATTTTCTACCGATCAAGGAAACTGATACCTCCGAGACGTTAGGAAAAATCTACCTTAAAGAGATCGTCGCACGACATGGAGTACCTGTTTCTATCATATCGGATCGAGATGCTCGATTTACATCCAAATGTTGGGAATCTCTACATGAAGCATTGGGATCGCGTCTGGATATGAGTACTGCATATCATCCTCAGACCGATGGCCAAAGTGAAAGGACCATACAAACTCTTGAGGACATGCTGCGTGCATGTGCTATTGATTTTGGTGAAAGTTGGGATAAACACTTACCCTTGGTGGAATTCTCGTATAACAACAGTTATCACACCAGTATCGGTGTAGCTCCGTTTGAAGCACTTTACGGGCGAAAGTGTAGATCACCTCTATGTTGGGCCGAGGTTGGTGACAGTCAACTCACAGGTCCTGAGTTGGTACTCGAGACAACAGAGAAAATCGTGCAAGTTCGTAATCGTATGGCAGCCGCACGGGATAGACAGAAAAGTTATGCGGATAAACGGCGTAGACCTTTGGAATTTAAGGAAGGAGACAAGGTCTTGTTAAAGGTCTCACCCTGGAAAGGTGTAGTGCGTTTTGGTAAACGTGGTAAGTTAAACCCAAGATACATTGGGCCATTTGAGATCGTTGAGAGAGTTGGTCTATCAGCATATGAACTCAACTTACCAGCAGAGCTAAGTGGGGTCCATAACGTTTTCCACGTGTCGAATTTAAAGAAATGTTTAGCAGATGAGACATTAATCACTCCACTCGAGGAGTTACATGTGGATGAGCAACTTCGATTTATCGAAGAACCGGTAGAAATTATGGACCGGGAAGTTAAACAGTTAAAACGTAGCAAAATCCCAATCGTTAAAGTTCGTTGGAACTCGAGACATGGTCCTGAATTCACATGGGAACGCGAAGATCAGATGATGAAGAAATATCCCAGACTATTCAAGGTTCAGCCTTCGTCTAGTTCAGGTACTGGTTTAATTTTCGAGGACGAAAATTCTTCAACAAGGGGATGATGTGACGACTGAGAATTTTTCTGTTCTTTTTCTTTGTGTCTAGCTCATTAACTTTTACCGCGTTACGCAATTTTCGAGGACGAAAATTCTTCAACAAGGGGATACTGTGACAATCCGACTTTTCAGGTTATTTTCTGGCATTAACTGAACGTAAAACATATTAAATGTTATGTGAACATTTATGTGCTTAACTATGTTGACTTGTGACTTTAGCAATTAGGGTTTTGTGTAGTAATCACTACGAGCATGCACGAAAGATTAAACGTTTGAAATTCTATGATTTCACTTTATGATTTTAGGTGATATATTCCTATATATTTCACAAGTATTTTATTACTCTATGTGAGTTTTAATTATCAAACCATAAATTATATTTATGATTTTATGTAGACCTAAAGTATATATTTATAAATTTTAGTCAAACTTTATGTGACTTTAAATATATATGTTACAATTTAAATAGTTAATTGTTGAATTATATTCTATGATTTTATGTGGGTAAAACAATATTTATAATTCTTATAAACGCTACACGATTAATAGATTTTGACGTTCCTCGGATACTCGTCGTTAGAAACATTTTACGTTAACTTCGTCTGAGCCGTTAACCCTTTTAGAACTTTGAGGGACTTATGTTGTCATTCACCAATCATGTTTTAATTAACTAAAACCTAGAGGGACTAAAAGTGTCGGTTGATGAAACTTGATTTTAATTAACATTAACACCAAATCAATTCGCTATTGAAACCGAGTTCACGTCTGGGCATCGGTTTCGACCGAATCAATTCACAATCGTCGGTTTCTTTTCTTGGTTATCAATTAGGAGTCAATGATAAGAGAGTATCATTGCAATCATAAGAACCCTCACAACCATCTGCTCTCGTCTCTCGTCCTCTTTGTTTCTGTCGCAAACAAACCCACCAAGACTCGCCATAATTTTTGAAATTCCGGCCAAGACACCCACCATTCGACCACCTTTCGATCGCCTCTGGGATCGCGAACCTTCTACGAACAACCCGGTGTAAGCAGAAGTTCAAACCGCGACCGCGCTCGGTGTTCGCGTTCAAGTTTCGGGATTGATTTCGGTGTCAAAAACTCATTTTCTCTCATCTCCGACTCAAGGTAATGGTTCCCCTCTGTTAATCGCACACTTTTACGAGTTTTATTTGAGTTTTTCGATTTTCCGGCGACCGGAACTAGGGTTCCGATCACCGGAATTCTTGATTGAAGAAGATGAAGGCAGTCGGGTACTGGTTATATATTTTTGGGTTGGGATAGTTACCAGACGCCAATCTGGCATACTGGTTAGGTCGCTGGTCCGCTTCCGAGAGGTCGCGGGTTCGAGTCCCGGCCTCACCTTTTGTTTTTTTTTAGTCCTTTAATCTCTCTGAACTATTCCTGATCGCTAAATGTAAATAAAGAAATTTTGGGCTGGATCTTGGCACAGGCAGGCCCGCTGGCCGGGTGGTTAAAACCTTCACTGTTGGGCTGGGAGGTCACGGGTTCCAACCCGGTGACCTCCACAATGTTTTTTTTTTGGTTATTTTGTGTTGTTTTGAGCCTCCAACCACTAAAACTTGTGCCAAAATGTGTTCCTTGTCGTATCTTGAGCCCGTAAAAATATAATTATGATACTTAGGGCTCGTAAATCATATTTTGATTTATAAAACATGTTTAACTTAATATCTTTAATTAAAAATAGATTGCTAATATCTATGTACATATATATATTGATATAAAAGTTCTAGTTTTACAAAAAGGTAAAATATATATATATATATATATATATATATATATATATTTTGAGTAGACTAAAATATATAAACATATGACGTTGGGTTTTTATTGAAATAATCGAATATTTTTATGATAACCTTCAATATATATAAATATACTTTGTCCTCGCAAAATTCAATATTAACGTCACTTGAACATTTATTTAAATATATATATATATATATAATATATGTATTTATTCTTTATATCCTCAAACTTAGAAAATATATATATTAAAGTTATATATATTGGGTTTTTCTCGCGTTATTTCGATAATCGCTCGGATTTGGCACACTTGCCATCCTCGACTTATTCCGGACTTCACGATTTCTCGTTTTTATCGTTTACGTTAGATTTAATAGTTTAGAACACCCACTTATACTCGTATGCTCGTTAGGTGATTGATTGCTTGCACAAGACTCGTTTTTGCTACTTGAATTAACTGTTTGTCTGGAAACTTTGCTGAGCAACCTAAGGTGAGTTTCACGGCCCCATTTTACTGCTTTTAATCCTTTTGGGGGAGATTAACATGCATGACTTATACAACTGAGATAATTAGACTTTTATATATCACTTGAAGTACTTGTAGCACACTATACAACAAAGTCCTTCTTATGGTACCGTTAGTATTAATGACGATAGCGGGAAATATATTGTAGTACTACTGGGTCTGACAAACCCCACCCGGGTCAGTCGCGCTGACACGATTGGATATCGAACGGGTGTTATATTCGTCCTAAACACAACAAGGCAAACTATGAACAACTGTTAGCTTCGGTGACCATCAACGTGCGAAGTTTCATATATATAGCCTAGCTAGCTATTTGATATATATTAGTGATTATGCTCTTACAACTTGACGTTATTGAACGGTCAATCTTAAACTGAACTTGTAATGTTATTGAATTGATAAACCTGTGAACTCACCAACCATTGTGTTGACACTTTAGCATGTTATATCTCAGGTCGCTAAACTGGATTGTCTGCCACGAGCTAGGATGCACCACATAAGGATTACTATTACCATGCATACATCATAGACTTATTTATTTATCAAACTTATTAACTTTTGGTTTGCGCATGTTTTGGCGCATGAACAATTATTACAACTTTGTCGTTTACGCTTCCGCATTTAATAACCGCATTTACTCTGGTTTTACTTTTATATTGCATATAGACTGTTCGTATGGCTAATGTGTTCGATCCTGGTTTGTCACGCTCCCTGCGGCGCGTTTTCGCTCGTGGGATTTTTGGGGGTGTGACAATGGTGAAGAACATGACAACTCAAGACAACACGACTCAACAAAGAAGAGGCTCTAGTGAATATTATTTATTGTTTAGTTATTGTTACTAGTTAGTATTTTACTATTATGCCCTTAGTGAGTCTTGTACTATATATAGTGAGTCTTTCCATTGTGAAAGACATGTATGAGTGATAGAGAGAGAGAGTTAGTCATGGTTCTTTGAAGCTTGTAAGGGTTCATGAACTCACCTAGTAAGTTCATGATACCCGGGATGCGTGGGGTAGGTAAAATATAATCATTCGGTTATCTTTATTTATCTATCATTCCATCTTGTTTATCATCCATCTATCTTGTTCTTCATATATCCATGTTTACACTAGTTTTGCTCATCATCATCATCACATCTCAAACACTATCGTTGTTCATATCCGGGTGTTCATTTGTTTCTACAAAACGAGCTACACAAAGACTCGATCCGCTTCCGCAACCAAGGTATTTGGTCACCACCTCGGTTTTTCACCTCCTCTAGTGACTTGATTTCAGATAATAGCTATCTTCCTTTTGGTTGGCAGCTGTAAACTTATCAAACAAAAACCTGATTATGTTGTCTATAACTCTTAACAAGTTCAAGATAATCATTAGTACAAGCTTGAGTTTTCACATAAGGTGGCAAATCAGGAACTTGAGTTATTCGATCATAAATATATCTAGTAATGATTACATGATGATCATTCATGGTTCAATCAATGATTTCCCCAACCTTAATCAACTCATGGACTATATTCGGATCATTAGAATCAGAATTAAGTGATTTAGGCTTAGCAACGGTTTAAAAATCCATTAAAAGTGAGTAAACTTGAAATTTTAGAAAATTAGAAAATTTGATGAAAATGGAGATTGATTGAATCCAAAAGCTTTAGAATGTGTCTAGAATCAATTCACAAACCTATAGCACACTTAAACACGCACAAATTCAATCAAATAAGCAAAACATGAAATTTATAGAAAAACACAGCTTGTTCTTCAACTTGGAGATTTTGATGAAAATCAAAGTTGTTCAAATATTGAAATGAAAGCTCCTATAGAGTAGGAATATGGTCTATATAAATAGTTAAAACTACACCAACATTCAAATCTGAGCCTAACACCTTTAATTTGATCAAAAAGTGAGTTCAAGAAAAGTTTCAAAAATTCACTATTTTTGCTCTAACAGATTCAATACATGATGAAAATGAGTTTGGATTGCTTCAATGACTATAGTATTCGGTTACTAACACACAAAAATCATCAACTTTGCCAAAAATAATCTCAAAAAAAAAAGATTTAGTTTTGAACCTATAATGTGCAGATGACGGAGCTGAAGAACAGATGAACAACCAGTATTCTCCAAATACTAATTGGAATGCACCAATAGCTTCGTGTGATGATGTAGATCAATACTCAAAAATGTAGCAACACCCAAATCTCAATGGATCATCTCTAATTTGATTGAACAATGACTTGAGTTTTTGAATATTCTTCACGTCTAGAAACTCTAATCTGATATTCTGATGATGAAAATGATGATGGATTTGGATTCCAAATGATTTTTGCACTCTAGAATCACCCTTCAATCTTCAATTTCTTCACCAAATAGAGCTAGATCTTGCAAACTCCTCAAGAGCAAAGATGAGCTTTGTTCAGACCAACAGATCTAATACCATTTGACAGGACCAATCGAGACGTCACAAACCCGGATCATGTTCAACAACGTGCTTGAAGATGGTGAGACGGGATGATGAGAATCTAGGAATCAAACAAGAAATATGATGAACTAGTCGAATGATTACAACAAGAAATCATGACAAACAATCTCACATCTCTCATAAGAAATTCATGGCCATCTTGGGTTAATATCAAACCCAAGATGAGACTCCTTCTCTCTATAGAAGTGTGCTCACCTCACTCTAAAGAATCAGCATCAAACTAATGGAGCACTACCACCTCTATATATAGGGAGAGCTTATGTGCTCACTAGCCCACTCACTTGTGAAACACAAATAAATGTGCAAATTACAAATAAAAACAAATAACATAAATATTAATTAAATCAAAGTTGATTTAATTAATATAAAGCTTGACTCGCTCGAACTGATTTTCCTTTGACTTTTACGTTGACCTTGATCCGAACGGCTGACTTTTCAAGAAAAATGTATTCGGTCCAATCTGCAAGGTTCAATCATCACAACCCACGTCTCTAAATCATATCACAATAGATTCTTCAACCGAATGCTCCATAAACAGATTTGATGACGATAGTCACTAAAATTTAGTACCAACAAACTAAAACTACCATAAGTTTGTTATCTAGTTGCTGAACAACTCATATACCTTGGTCGATGACTGGTTAGTACGGCCATGTACAACTAGAGTGCATCTGAATGTGTACGTTAATTTTCTCGGGATCCGCCTAAGTGAGAGATTGATAGATATAGTATGTTCGGACCACATAAATTAACGGGACTGACTCGGTTTTGACTCGTAAGAGGTACACTAGGGTCAATACGTGTAAGACCGCTTATATGGTTAACTGGCAATTATAGAACTTGTATTATTAATATTATTATTTATTTAATAATAATAGTTTAATTAGTTAATCACTCATGGGCTGATTCTAAATTAAGTCAAATACGATTAGGCTTAGGAAGTTGGTTAAAGCGGCCCATTAGGATGTTTATGTATAAACCTTAATTGTTAATGTTTAGTTTTTGAGATTATAATAAAAAAACTAAATTATCCTAGTCCCTAATCTCTCTCTATCTCGCCGGCTCCCTTCCCTTACGAACCGTCACAGCTGACTGGCCGCTGCCTCCAGCCGCCTAGCACCACAGCTCCGTCACAATCGAAAGAATAGCATCCTCTAGGCACCCCTTTGGCCATTAGCAACTGCTACTCCGCTACCACGATGTCGTCGCTGACCACCACCACGATCAGTTATGAGTCTGCCTCTAGGCCCCGTATCGCAACACGCGAGGACATCCTATCAGACGTCGCTACACATGACATCGCCATGTCACAGCGGTCGATGTGCCTGCCACCGCCGCTGCTGGTCACCTCGTCACCGCCATCTGCTGCCACTATCGAGGGTTTGTCACAACTCTTAGAGTTGTGTGTTCCATTCCCTAGCAACGGGCTATTGAATACTAGTGTCTCGAGCGATTGTTTGAATACTGCAAAGGTATATCTAAACATGCTTTTAGATAGTATTCAATAAGAATTTGCATTCATGTGTATTGGTAATCTGGTCATGTTATTTACACTATCCGCGTTAATGTTTTGAAAATTCTGCAGCGTAACCATTAATGTAACTGCTTTAATCCGTTTTAGTAAACCAAAGTTTGAAAACAGGTAACCCGGATACCATTTATAAAACCCAACAGATACATGTGCCATCCGCACCACAATATGCTGATACTTTTACGAAAGGGCTTCCAAGACCGTTATTTCAATATTTTAGATCTAGTTTGAGTGTTCGTTCATCTACCGCTTCAACTGCAGGGATTAATAGTGGACATATGTACGACATATCACATACGAGTTATGTAAAATATTAAATCTAAGTGTAATTATGTATTCTATGTATAGTGTGATGTAATCTCTTATTGATCAATGAAAAATATCATTTCATAAATATTATATATTAAATCTAAACAGAAATTGATTCTTTGTTTGCCTTCTAAAAATCTTCAAAAACGAAGCACTAAAAGTGTCTTATGTAGTACACTTCTTCTAAAATCAATTGATAACATAAGACAATCCAAGAGGATTTTTTTATTTGGCTTTACCAAAACAAAAGTTGTGCTTGCTATCTTCGATTGGAAATCATAAATTGATTCAGTTTAATCAAATTAAAAAAAAAGTTTTTGACTTGAAAACCGATTGCCGTAGCCAAATTATGACTGTTATCGTCTTCTCCTCCCATTCATTTGAACGGAAACTTGGTATCTTTCACGAATTTACGACCCTGATGCTCTGATACCATAACAGCAAACTAATAATTTTTTTATTGAATTTTCCAATTTTGTTGATACAAGCTATGAACGTTAAATCTTTACCTTTTTCTCATTTCTTTTGAACTTTGAAACACAACATTAAATTCCTCTTTCTTTCTTTTCTCTTTTTATTTCTCTTTCTATTGTTTTCCCTCATTTAATAAACTCAAGAAAAGAGCGTAAAATTCAGACGATTTAAACTTTCTAAATCAACGTACCCCTTGGTTTATTTTGGGTACCTAACACTAATAACCCTCACACTATACACTAGTTATATATTTATACTAAACTAGGACATTAGGCTAAATCTACGTACCCCTTGGTTTATTTTGGGTACTTAACACTAATAACCCTCACCCTATGATCTTGATTATTTCTCAAACTTGAGAAGGAAAGCTAATTATAGTTATTAGTATTGTATTTTTTTTCAGTATTTTCCTTGGAATTCATTTAGTTAAGTAAATACTAATTCCATTTACACATCAAGTACAACACATGTTTTCCAATTAGCAACATTGATGCCAAAAATATATGAAAGTATTTCTAAATTTTTTTATAAAATAAATGGCATCATGATGATAGTGGATTTGAAGTTTGAAGAAAGGCCTTGGATAACATCTTTCCAAGAGACACTTGAGCTGGTGTCGTGAGATGCAACCTTTCTGGATCCTGCAGGCTCATACCCTTTGCATCAACTGTTCTTAAATTCTCAAGCTTCGTTCCTAATTGGGCTTCTCTCACTATGTCTATGTAAGAACCTGATCCTGATGCCAATGCCACCTGCAATTAAGATAACGAAACCTCTTTTTATTAAGTTCTTAAAACTATTCTTATTAGGGTCTTTTACATAGAAAATTAAAATTTTAATATAACTACTTTATATTAAAGAAAACAAAATTTTATTTAACAAAACACTAATTAAGGGTGTGAGGAGTACGTGGAATGAGTGGAGTCAGCCGAGAGCTAATGTGGATGGAAGTATTAAACATTAAAAAAATCATTAAATTAATTGTATTTGTTAATTCTATTTAAATTCTGTAACTCATGAATTATTGTACTATTATATTTTATATATTATCCATTGTTGATTATAGTTGATGTTGGGGTGGAAGGGTGACACTCACTCCCCACACGCAAGTTGAAAAGTTGGAATCTTCGGATCCAAGTAGAACCTTTGGGTTTAGACAAAGCCATGGAGTTATATCCTTGGTGGATCATATGGTAAATTATAGCAGGAACAAACTTCAAATTGTTTGGTATGTGAGCCGCCAAGTTTTGGGCTCTTTAATAATAATGTTAGTGTTTACATATTTGTTTGCTAAATCTATATGTGGATATCAACCTATGCAAATATAGATTTAAATTGGAAGGTATGTTAGTTAGTACCTATGTTGCTTGTGGATGATGGGTCAGCGGGTTGGTAAGGTTTTAAAGGTGTTGGAATTTTGGGAGAAAAACTAGTGGAAAATGGGTATTTCACTAAGTGTGAAAATGAGTTTTTCATCAACTTTGGACTAAAATAAAATACAGATAACATAGGTTGTTGCCTCTGTACCTTATGGGTTTGTGTAGTACGTTGTGAGGGCTTTCCAACGCTTTCTAGCGAACTTGTTAATGCTTAGCGGACTTGTTAGTGAACTTGTTTGCTCTTAGCGAACTTGTCTACTATTTAGCGAACTTGTCTGTGCTGATGGAATATTTTGCTGAATTCTAGGTAATGATTGTGTGTGTCAAACATTCTTTTTGTCTTGTGCTCTCTTATAGTATATATATAGTTGAGAAAACCCTATTGAGGGACGGTACTCCTGGATTATTCTTCAAGAGAGCATTTGTGTGTGTGTTCTTGAGCTTTAGAAATCATCAATGGGTGAGCATTGATGCAGATTCATCCATAATCAACCTGCACACATGATTTCCGCACTTGTGTGATGAATCATATGAGAACATGTTGCTCAAATCTGGTCCTGACATTATAGCGTGGTCCACAATGGAATCTGAGTTCATCGCCTTGGATAAATCTGGTGAAGAGGCGGAATGGCTACGTCAATTTGTGGAAGAAATTCCTAGGTGGCCTATGCCAATGACGGCTATTTGCATACATTGTGACAGTAAATCGGCAATTGGGTGCGCCTAATCCATGATGTACAATGGCAAATCAAGGCACATTAAACGTAGACATAATACGGTACGACAACTAATCTCTACCGGAGTTATCTCAATTGACTATGTGAAGTCAAAGGATAACACTGCGGATCCGTTTACATAAGGCTTAAGCAAAGAGTTAGTTTTGAAGTCGTCAAGAGGAATGGGACTAAAGCCCATTGGGTTGAAAGCTGATGCGAAGGAAAACCTAACCTATGGAAATGGAGATCCCAGGCTCTAGGTTCAATAGGAAAACCTAATCGCATTGGCTATGGTCACTGTGGGGGATTACCCTAAAATCTTAAAAGGGAGTTGTGTACTTCCTAGTCCATTCCTATCACCAAACAGTGAAATGTGTGAGGTTAAGCATACGATGGTCAATGACTTTGTGTAAGTCATAGATGATTTTGAGTAAATCATAATACCAATGCTTTTAATGATTGTGGTAATCACCTATGCAAGAGAGAAGTGTGGTCGCTTCGAATGGATTTGTTGGGCACAAATCCTAGAGCTCTAGCAGAACCAGGCAAGTGTTCCAGGACCATGATTGGACACGACAATGAGGGCTAACCAAGTTAGGGAAAGTGTTGTGTGGGTATAATAACGGTTACACAAACGGTCGGTTGGTTCGAAGACATCGCGTCTACCAAACACCAGTAACCCAAATATACTTAACAAAGGAAGGTTCAAAGGGGACACCTATCTATCTTGCAATACTGGACTGCCAAAATTGCCTTTGATTCTTAAAGAATCGATCGATACCCATTCATGTGGGGGGTTGTTGGAATTTTGGGAGAAAAACTAGTGGAAAAATGGGTTTTTCATTAAGTGTGAAAATGAGTTTTTCACCAACTTTGGACTAAAATACAATACAGATAACATAGGTTGTTGCCTCTGTACCTTATGGGTTTGTGTAGTACGTTGTGAGGGCTTTCCAACGCATCAAACCACGTCCAAATCCGAGCTCGTATAAATGAAATATCGAAGCTCAAAGTTGAGGTCTCGCAACATGTGAAGCTGCGAAAATTATAGACAAAAATGCTAAGTATAGCATGTTAACTCATCCCACATTGGTTGGGGAATGAAACCAAAAGTGGTTTATAAGGTGGGAACCTTACCAACTATTGTTTCCTTTAGTAGGACACATCCCTTGGACCCTGAGAGCTGTGATCCGGATGAAGTTTAGCCGGAAGGTTCAAGCTGAACAGTTGAACCGGAAACGGTTCAGGCGGAACCCGGGTGGTTCAGCCGGAAGGTTCAAGCGGACCTGCGTGGCTCCGCTGTTCAAGCTGGAACGCGTGTTCCTCCGGATTGACAGCTGGAAACGCATTTTTGAGCTAATTAAGGTAATTCCGTGTTAATTAGAAATCAATTTGCATTAAAGACGTTTAATGCAAAGTTTGACAATGAATTATTTTTGTGTGCTCAACAAGTCCTCACTCCCACCACTATAAATACAACCTCATTAGTTGAGGCTAAACACACTAGAATTCACACAAAATTCTTTCTCTCGTCTCTGCTCTCTCTCTCTCTTTCTTCCAATCTTCATCTTGTTCGTCAAGAACTTCAAGAACTCGAAGGTATTTTCAAGCTTAGAGTTATCCCGTCCGTACAATACGGTTTAGGCGATTGTACCCTGGGAAACAAAACGGATCTTCGGTAGACCCGGAATTTGTTTTAAGGGACGCGGGTTTTGACCCTAATCCTTCGCCAAAAACTTTGTTTTCCTTCTTCGATTTCTATGCTTTCAAGATTTTAATACAACCTTTTATCTTTCTGTTTCCATCTCCAAAGTCTTAAAACTTTTTGAAACTTATATTTCATTTTATCAAACCTATTAAACTTTAATCACTTTATTTGATTGTCTATTCATTTCATTTCTTGTAATTATAATTTCTTTATTTCTTGTAATTATACTGTAATTCATTTCTTTCCTTGTATCGTAACTTCTTTATTTCCTTGTAATCGTATTGATAGGAGTAGAACTTTCTTTTCTTTGTATTGTAATAGATTAGATTTCTTTGTTGTAATCGTACCGTAAAATAAAAGTATTTATTTTATTTAAATTACGAACGGTTCTCCTACAAAAGGTTGTATGGAAGTTGTGAGGTTATCGATCTTGATTATGTGTTAATATGATGTTAATGAATTGTTGGTTGTATATAAGTGGTTATTTTCTATATTGTTTCATGGTTAGAAATTGAGAAGGATAGAAGTTGCATTGAGTAAATCTGAAAAACCTGAAAATTTTGACCAAGTACAAAAATCTGGAAATTTTCAGCTGAGTGCTTGAAATTCTGTTACTAGTGATACACCACAGACGAAGGGAGGGGGTGGCGATATGCCACCAATCATCGAGGTATACGAAGGAACCCTCATAGTACGCGAGGGGTCTGTTTACCCAAGATTATTATTTTTGTTGTTTTTATTTGTTGTTTGTTGTGTTCCTTCCTCATTACTTATTATTCATTATTGTTGAAAATGCCACAATCACTAATGAGTTACTAGTGTTGTGGTAGGTAACGATTAGATGCGGAACAAGCAATGAATCAAGCCGGATACACAAAGAACTGAACATCTTATGCTTTGTTTGTCGGAATTCCGTTGTTTTGGGGAACCTAATGTGAATGTAGGGCTATCTATATAGGTTGTGGAACATATATATACAAACCTTAAATATATTTGATGAAATGTATGTCATGATGACGTAATTATGGTTGGCATTAACGCTAAATCTTTGAAAAATTTCTAGGACCAAATTACATGGAAGTCATAAATGTATAAAACGGGATAGGTGTTACAGGTTCGAGCATATGAACGTTGCCAATAGCTTTATAGTTGTTAATCTAGCCGTTGGGGGGGGGGGGGGGGTATGACCGTTATTTATTTAATTATTTTGTTATATTTTTTTTTGACATTTTTCACCACTCTAAGCTAGTATAATACATGATGTTGGTTGATTCACATCAATCTCTACTCTCTCTAACCTCTAAAATGGTAAAATTAAAAAAAAAAAACACTCAAAATGTCTTCTTCAAGTGTTACCCCTTCGGTTAATTGGGTGTACTTCTGGAGAACCAAGTTCGTGAAGTCGTTCCAACAAAAAGAAATAGGGAAATTTGGTAACATTTCGATATGTGTGTGATGATGAGGGGTCCAAACAAGGCTTGGTACAAGTTGTGTGGCAAGTTATTAGCAAAAGATGCAAACTCAACTTTGAGGCAACACGTCACACGTCCTCATTGTCAAGTGCTCAAGGCATAACTAGCTCAAGGCCAAGCGACGATGACAAATGAATGAGAAATCTTCACTTATGATCTTGAGAGGACTCGAGAAGCAATAGCGAATTTTGTGATTCAACAAAGCTAACAATTCAACCACTTCGACAACGAATGCTTGACTCGCCTCATTTACAAGAATCTCCAACCTCGATATACCAATGTACGTCGCACTATCCTTAGACGTAATTGCTTGAAATTATGGAAAATGAAAAAAAAATTGATTTAATTGAACAATTTTCAGATTTAAAAACTTTTGTTAGGTTACCTAGCGATTGTTGGTCGACTCCTCACAGTTCACCCGAATCTTTCATTTATGTAACCGCTCATTGGGTGTAACATGGTGATTGGCAAATGATGAAACACATAATAGCTTTCGAACAACTTGATTTTCCTCACACAGGTCAACATATTTCATAAAATTGACAGAGTTATCCGAGTATATGGTTTACAAGAAAAATTGTTTTCAGTCTATATTGATAACGTGCAAAATAACACGTGTGCCATACAACAACTAAAACTCAAATATAAACCAATTTCTGATGGTATTTTTTTCATAGTCGTTATGTTGCACATATAATCAACTTATATGTTCAAAATAGTCTTAAACATTACTGACCCAATAATTTAAGATTTTAGAAAAATTTTATTGAATGTTTTTAGTAAACCAATTAGGCATAGTGCCTATAGAAAATATTGTAAACAATAGAAATCCAACTACTTAGGTCCCAATTGGGAGGACCTACTAGATAGAACTCGATATGTAACATGTTCGGAAATACACATCAACAAAAAGAAAGTATAATGTCATATCACAACGATCTTTGTTCTAGACACTCAAAACTTGTACCATTTCCTCATTCGAGTTACGAACGTATTAAAAAATTAACAAACTTGCTACATGTTTTCAAAATGTCAATAGCTTTTTTATCGGGAGTTTATTACCCAACTAGTGCTTTGGTCTAAAACCCAAATATATGTGATGTGTAAAAAATTAAAACAAGTTTTCATATATGCCACCAACCTTTCCCGACATGGTCAAATCAATGAAAGAAAAATTTGCAAGACATGTCGGCGGTTATTACTTGTGTCGCAGCCTTAAACCCATGCATAAATATCCACGGGGGTGGGGGTGGGGGTGGGGGAGGGGGAGAGAATGGAACAGTACTTGTAAATATAAGTTATGCTTTGGATTTGTACACTAGTATTCCAAACATTGATACAAGTTTAAAAAATAATTATAACCAAGATCTTGCAAGCATATTTGATGTCTATGATGCTAAAAATGGTTAAACATCAACGATTCATGAATCTATGATGCAACAAACACAACATTCGGGTGCGGGTGCAAGTAGTGGCACAAATCCGTATGTAGAGTTGTACACCATGTTTACAATCACAAATGTTTAAAGACAAATGGGTAACACTCCGAGTAGCGGACTCGAGAGTATGGGGTGACAAATTTTCTATCGGGGATTGGGGTTCAAGTTTGTAACAACTTTGACTTGATGGCTTGGTGAAAAGTAAAGGATGATACTTTCCTGATGCTTTCCGTCATGGCCCGAGATTTACTAACGACCCAAGCCTCCAAGGTAGCTTCGGAATCTGATTTTCTGTTAGTGTTAGGGTTATATCGGTTAGGAGAACAAGACTAACTTCAGCATCAGTAGAGATGTCGATATGCTTGAAGGATTATTTAGATGCCGCAGAAAGGATTCAAAACGTAACAACACTTGAAGGAGAATTGTACGAAGACGAGGTTGTAAATGGAATGACACCGGGAATGACCGATGATGAAGCCGGATGGAAGTACTACTTGAGGTCCGGTTCTTCAAGTTCGGGAGAGTACGTCGCAAAATGATGAGTATGCGTAAAGAAAACGAGTTCATGACGCAACGAATAATGATTTAGGACAAATAATCTTCATGTTTCTCTTAAATGTTTTGAGTTTTAATTTTTTTTTGTATATTTATTGTCTTTTGTTGTTGAAGTATTAAAATAATTGAATTTTCATGGCTTTTTAGAAATTGGTGTTGTTTATAAAAAAAAAAACAAAAAAAAAACAAAAACAAGTATAGGTCCCCGAGCTGGAAAAACCGGTCTATAAAATTGGTCCGCCCCAACCGATTTCTAACCGGATTCTAACCGTTTACCATCGGTTTGTCATTTTTACCCAAAAAACTGGTTTCCAACCGAACCAGTTATACCACTAACCGGTTTTGACTGGTCCAATCTCATAACCAAAACCGGTTTGTAACCGAAACCGGTTACTATAAAAAACCAATATGTGCATAGTTTACGACATAAATCAGTAAATCACATTGTAATAACTTTTTTTAAACTACAACACACTCTAATAACTTACTCCTAATGTCTAGTTATTATAGTTTACGACGTAAATCAAAATGTCAACTTTTAAGAAAGAAACGAACAAACTGGATTTTGATATAGTCAAACCTATAATCTATTATTAGATTAGAGCTTCAAAACCTTAAGATTTAAAGTTCAAACCTACTCAAAAAGGTTTTTTCAAATGGTAGGTTTCTACTAGATGATGTTTCTGGACGAGTAAAGTAAAGTGTTAAATCCTGTATGGATAGTTACAATCCCGTCTCAATAAAACTCAATTAGATATTAAACAGTTAAGGTACTTCCAAACAATACTAGTAAAAAAAACCTATAATCTATTAAAAATCTATATTTTATCTAATAATATAAAATATAAGTTTACTGGTAGCGCTTCAAACTTCAATTATTACTTTTTTCTTTTTAAATAAATATGAAATTCGGATGTTTTACCTGAATTACCGGAAGAAGAGGCAAATGTAAATCAGCACGCACGTCTACAAAAAACCGATGCAACCTGTTCTTGTAACACTCGGCATCTTCAAGACTCACCGTATCACTTTCCCCTTGATACCACAACAACCCCTGGATCACACCTCCGCCGTGCACCGCTGCCTTCGCCCGCCGCATCATCTGTTCGTAAAGATCCCCGCCACGAACCCACTCACTAATATTAGTCCCACCAATCGCACAAGGAACCAGCCCCACCACCCCAAATCTCCTCGAATCCTTTCTCAACAGCGAATTCGCAAATGACATTCCGGGACCCACACCGCATACTTTTGCGACGTCAATGTCGCGGTGGAGAGGCTCCGCCGCCGGTACCCAGCTGAGGTTGGCGGTGAGGCGGAGGATGGAAGGGTTGGAGGAGGATTCAGGTGGGATGTAGCCGTCCCAAGTGAGATTGACCACCCCACCGCGACCGGACATGTTACTCTGGCCGGCTAAGATGAAGATGTTTATCTTGCCGGCGGCGGCATTTCCAATTTGGACGGCGGTGGAGAGAAGTAGATAGGTGTAGGAAATGAAAAGAGGGAGCATTGTCTTTTAATGTTGTTGACGGGTGGTTGTGGATTATGTAGAAGCAATTAAAACACCAATTGATATAATTATGATGTTTAAAGAGGAGTTGACTCTAACACTAATAACGTATCTTGAAATGTGGGGATCCCATTCATGTAATTGCAGGCTTTAACAAGTTTCTTTATTAAACCACTAGCACTTCTTCGAGTGGTTGTGTACTAGTGATGAGGGATACTAAAATTATAAAGTCATAAGTTTGATTCTCGAGTCTTCAGCTTTTACTTACTACTAAGAAGTCATAAGTTTGATTCTTGAGTCTTTAGGTTTTACTTACTACTTGTAGAGATAGATTTTTCTTTAAATAAGCTTAACTTTTGTAAATACTTAAGAGGTTTTAGTTTTCGTTAACTGTTAAAAATTAAAATAAAAAATATTGTTATCGGGGTTGTTGACGATAATCAATATAATAAGTTGACGGCATAGTTACGTATGTGTTTGATAATGTTTGTTGAAAATAATTAATATAATAAGAGTAGTTGAGTGTAACACTAATAACGTATTTTAAAAAGTGGAGATATCATTTATGTAACTGGGCTTAACAAGATTGATTATTCGGAAAAGTTGACTATAAGGGTGGGGGGTGACTATAAGGGTGGGGAGTGGTAGATTTTGAAGTTTTAAGAGTTTAAGGTTTAACTAATAGGAATGTGTCATGTAAAAGAGAGAAAAAGAAAGAATTTTTGAAGAATTGTGAAGAATTTTAAGGAGTGGTAGATTTTAAAGTTTTGAAAGTTTTGATGGGAAGTAAAATTTTGTTTATTTATTTAAGAGTAAATTACAAATATTGCCCTTTATGTTTATAAAGTATTACGAAACGTGACCTTTAAGTTAAGAAATTACACCCATTGCCCTTTTTTTTTATTTAATTGACTTACAGTTATCGTCCTTTTCACTAACAAATGTTAAGTTTTTCAGTTAGTTAGAAGTAAAATGACCATTCTTTCCCTGGAACTTAAAGGGCGAAACATGTAATTCTTACAATTTTTTTTTCTATTTCATTTGTTTTCACCAGCGTTATTAGTTCTCTAGTATATCATCACATTTCTTTAATTATTTTAAAAATAAATTTTAAAAAAATAAAGTTTATAAAAATAATGACTATTTTTCTAAAGTTATTTTGTCTTTTTATTTTAGTGTTCTCTTTGGTTTAGTTAATTAATCTACTATATTCCAATACCAATACACACACACATTGTTTTTATCAATGTTGTAGAAATCGAGATTATTCGGTGATTAATCTCTTAGCGATCCCCTACCGTCTACGATTAATGGTTTAACGGCCAGTTGGTCAACGACGGTCAACATCGGTCCTCGGTGGTCTTGGCGGCCTTTACGGTTAGCCAATTTTTTTAATTAAAAAAAAACTTAAAAATTCTCAAATATCTTCTTCTAGCGTTTATTAGGACTCTGGAAGTGCTTTTTAGCAAATGATTCTCACTTGGCTCAAGAATGGATTGTTAATTGCGAATCAGTTAACGAAGGTGAAGATGTCGATGCATGTGATATAGGTGAAGATAACCCCCAATCGGTAAAGGAAGCGGTTCATGAAACTTCCGAGACCAATAATAATCAAGCACCTTAAAGAGAACTTTTTGATGAAGATTTCGAGTCCGAGGATAAGGTGGTAATGTTTGAAGATGAGTACGAGTCGGATGGAGTCCAAATATTAGAATCACTCTAAGAATGTTAAAAGAAGACGAAAATTTAAGTATGAAACTGTGTTTGTTTTTTGAGATTATTAAACGTATTCGACTTTAATATTGTAGTTTTTGACTTAAACAATTATATAAGTACTAGTTTATTACTTTTTAAGGTTATTTACTTATTAACTATACTATGATATTGCCATGTTGGAATATGTACATGTTCATATACATATATATATATATATATACTAGTAGGGTACCCGCGCGTTGCGGCGAGCAACCGTTTATAGTGCGTTACTTGTATTCCGTTCGCGCGTTCGGCGACGACAATTAGCACGCAATATTCGTTTTCTGTTAGCACGATATGACATAACGATAATTTATGACGCGGTACATGATGACATGAGATGATGACATGAGAGGAGGTTAAATCAAACATTTTAAAAGTATGTTCGAATAACTAAAAGCCTATCACAGAAGACATGACAATTTACAAGAGTCACGTGAGTGGTGAGCCAAAGAAAAAATGAGGACAATAGAAGCTTAGCAACAAATGAGCGTATGAGCATCTTCAATCCCTAGAGCAAATTAAAAAATTACATTAGCTTATTGTTCTTTTCACCAAAAAAAGAAGAAGATCTGTCATATGATTTGCAATTACATTCTGTGTAAAGCAAATACCTCCTCTGATTAATAAAAAATAATCATATTATTTATGATCCCTAATGTGGAGCTTTAGTAAGGTTGTTTGCAATTCAATTACTCATACTTTTTAACATCATAAAGTTCCATCTCATCAGAAAATTCGAATTACATCATAAACCACCTTCTGAACCTCCATTTATACAATTCCTTGCTGTCTTATGTATTCATAAACCACTAATTTATGCCCATGCTATTTAGCTTTAAAACTCCAGATCATGCAAAAACAAAGTACATGGACAGAAGTGAAAAGTGAGGTTAGCAAGAATTAAAACATGATGTACACCTTTCCAAGTTAGTAGACATATAAGATCACAGTTAATCGTCCATCAAGAATAAAAACATGATGTAGACCTTTCCAAATCATCATCAAGAATCAAAAGCTTCTTCACCACCTTTTTCACTTTATCATCATACATGGACTGCAAAGTCGTTTTCTGTAACACAAATGTACTATCAGTTTAGAGGAAACAAAAAAAATTGACATTTGCGCTTAATACAAATGAAAAAAAAAACAGTGGTTAATGTTTTCCAAGTCACCAAAATAGATGGATCTGAGTTCAACATTGGTCTTTTAAATGGTTCACAAAGGTGGAACCTGGCATATAAAGTTTCTATTTATAGAAAAAATCAACATGCATGCATAAATGGATTGTACCTTGTGGAGATTCCCTTGTACAATCAAGCTTCCAGATTTCCTTGCTCCCTTAGGTCTTCAATCGAGCTCTTAAGGACAGATTTGGGGCTGCATGTATGATCCATGATCATATTATGAGAGTATGATCATAAAGAAACCTAAATAACTTTCTTAACCCAAAATCAAGATATCCTTACCTTGATTATTCTTGGATTCAGTTTCTACACACCTCAATCATCTCCCAAGTATGCTCACACCACTGAGTTAATGTGTAATCAAGCAATAGACGAGGGTTACATCAATTTCATATAGCCTTGATATGAAAATGGTGATTAGAAAAGTTTACCTTTGATAATCAAACCTTCCACAATGCTCCTAAGGCTGGAAAGTGGTGGCAACAAAGCTCTGGGACAGCAATGAGGAGGTTCTGGTCGGATATGCAGAGAATCACAAGTGTGTAATGGCTATAAAGGCCAAATTCCTAGTTTTTAATGAACTGGAATCGAGGCGTACCGCCCCAAAATGTCCCATTTGGGGCGTACCGCCCGGATTTTTAGGTAGCGGGTATGCGAGGATCCGATGGGTACCGCAACCTAACCCGTTTACCAAGCGGGTTGCGTACCGCCTAGGATTTCCTAATCCTAGGCGTACCGCCTCAAATTATGATTCAGAAATTTTTGAATATTTCTCATTTGAAAATTCCAGCTCGGATCATGTTTTAGGTACAAAGGTTACAAAAATGAAGGAGGTAAAACTAAACTTACATACAAAGACCATGAGACTTCATATAATCTCATCAGTCCTGTAATGAATTCACACATGCCATAGAGAAAAATATCAATTGTTACTACTGTAATTGTTATTGGATGCAAAAACAAAATACTATCAAGAACAACAATCAAAGGAGAAAAGGTCGAATCTTGATTATTATGTTCATTTCAAACGATTTGAATTTATAGCTGTGAGGAAAAAGAGCAATAAAAACAGAAATCACCTTCAAGAATCCATTGACGTCGGCTCCTTTCGATCTTCGTCCCAAACAACTCACGAAGAATGGAAATTCAAAAAGATTTGGCGCAAAATTACCTGAAATTGTACAAACCCTTGTTGCTGAATCTGTAATCCGAAATGAAAGCAAGAGTTCATTATATAGAAGCAAACCCTTACCGGCGATGCATATTCGCTCTCGATTGTTAAAACCTGCAACCACCACCATTGGAGAAAGCCACCGCCCATGGAGAAGGAAAATCGGCAATGCAAACCATTGGAGAAAGCCACTGCACAACTGATGAACCCTTGATTGCGCCTGGTCTCGAGAAGGCCACTGCTGTTCAACCCTTGATTGCGTCTTGTCTCAAGAAAAAAAAGCAGAGAAAGCACGTTCTCGAGAAAAGAAGAGTCAGAGAAACACGGCTGATGAACTCTAATCAATAAGATGACCATATTACCCTCGTTTAATTTGCTTGTAAATGTTGAAGATAAATTGAAAAGCTACAATTCATGGGAGGGGGGATACATGTAAATAAACTTGTGGCTCAAATTAGTTCTTTTTAGTTCTCAAATGATCCTCTCCCATATATATATATATATATATATATATATATATATATATATATATATATTTGTAATAATTTAGGGTCTCCGATTAATCGCTGATTAATCCGATTAATAGCTTAACACCAGTTGACCGTCGTGCTACTGCCAAGCGATTTCTGCAACCTTGGTTTTTATAAACATTATTTTATTCTTTATTTTTTTTGCACTCATATATATTATTTTCTTTCTTTATTTTTTCTAGTATATATCTTTTTTCAAATTGTGTTATTGTCGACCATTTCTCTTAAAATATATCAAAATATAACAGATGCCGTTATAATCTTGGTTCAAATCTTCGAATAATATGTGCAAAATAACATTTTTTATATTCTTTTTATTTTCTTGACGATTTTTAACGGTTTTGATGGATCGGTTTTAAAATGGTGTTACAAAAAAAAATTACACATAAAAAGAATATAAAAATGTTATTTTGCACATATTATTGGAAGATTTGAAACAAGATTATAACGACATCTATTATATTTTGAAATATTTATAGAAATGGTCGGCAATAACACAGTTTGAGAAAAGATATATACTAAAAAAATAAAGGAGAAAATAATATATATGATTGTAACAAAAATAAATAAAGAAGAAAATAATGGTTCTAAAAACAATGTGTGTGTATATATAGGTATTGGAATATAGTAAATAAAACACTAAAATAAAAAGAAAAAATAACGTTAGAAAAATAGTCGTTATTTTAATTTTATAAATTTTAATTTTTGAAATAATTAAAGAAATATTATTATATGCTAGATAATTAATAAAACTGGTTAAAAAAACGAAATAGAAAAAAAATTATAAGAATTACATGTTTCGCCCTTTAAGTTCCAGGGTAAAATGGTCATTTTATTTCTAACTAACTGAAAAACTTAACATTTGTTAGTGAAAAGGACGATAACCGTAAGTCAATCTAATAAAAAAGGGCAATGGGTGCAATTTCTTAACTTAAAGGCCATGTTTCATAATTTCTTATAAACATAAATGGCAATATTTGTAATTTACTCTTTATTTAGTTTAGTTAGTTATAATTAAATTATTTTATGTATAAAAACATATATTTAAAAAAAAACATATATTTAAAATTAAAACAGTTTATTCATTCAAACACCGATTACATTTAAAAAAAACCACAACGATCTACAACGATTACAATAATAAACCTAATGACTAGAAATCACACTCCCATCCATACTTCACCACAATCTTGCGTTTTTGGTCAAGCTCAACATGCAAATACACCCCATGTAATTTGTCGTGCGGGGCGATAAAGATCTCAACATTGCGGTCATATTGTTCTTGTTTAAGAACTTGCTTTTATGTTTCAATCGCCTCCTTCACCGCCCTTTCACGAGCAAGCCTCAACTCCCGCATCTCCAATTTTTCATTCTTTTTGTCTTCAATTTTCTATTATAACTCAGGCCGGTTGGTGTGGAGTCATCGTTCAAGTCGGGCAAATCGTTTGTAATTGAGAAATCTCCCGTCTTCGAGCCCTTCCCAACCTGTGAAGGGGGCGACCATTTAAATGGCCTTTCAGCACATCCCAGGCTTCAACGTGTTCGAAACCATGCCTCTCATAGAGCTTTTTGTACTGATTCATCGCCCTAGTCATCTAATCTACGTCGTATAATTTTCAAAATATAAAATATTTATTTTAATATGTAAGTTAAAACGTTTACAAAAATTGTTGCTAAAAATACAAAAATAAATCATACCATTTGTTGGTAAAGACCATTGAAATTGTTAACCTTCGTTAACATCTTGTGCCACTTCAAGTTTAGCATGTGGATGCTTCTAGTCGTTCCACAATGTTGTTTGTTGAAGTGATCAAGAACCCGTCCCCAAAAACTGTCGGATTTTTGTTTATCTCCAATAACCTGGTCTTCGGAAGTGTTAAGCCAAGCCTTCACCAATGCCACCTCTTCCACACTACTCCAGTTTTGACGGGCCGCTCGGTTAGTGAATTTACATTTTTTCCATATTGGGTTTCCAAAAACAACCTCATCGTCATCCAAGCTCATAAAGGTTTCATCGTCCGCCTCTTTTTCATCATTGTCGGAATACTTTTCTTCACGTCGTGGTTCACGGTAGGATTGGTATTGTTGAGAATGGTCGGGCAAAACAAATTGACCCAGTGCCACTTGAACCGGCATGTTTGGAGCCGATTATACGGGTATTGGAATGCCCCTTGGATGAATTGTTGGGGTGGCATTGGTTCGTTGTGTGTAACACGGGGTCGAATTTTCTTACGAGTTTGAGCGGATTTTTTTATTGTTTGGATGGAGGAAGAACTTGCATGTTTATTCATGCTTGTTGTAGAAAAATGATGAATTTTATAGAGAAGTAGAAGAGATGTAGAAGAGATAGAGAAGTTGTGTGTGGATTAAAATGAGTGTTTGATATATATATATATGGGAGGTAAAATGTATAAAAAAGTTAAAAATATATTTTTTTTAATAAAGACATTAACGGTCAAAAGGGTCAAACGGTCAGATTCCCCAACAACAAGCCGAGAAGTGAAGCCGATAGGCGAAGCCGTTATGCGGCGACGATGTTGCTGCCCACGATTTTAAAACCGCGACCAAAGCCGCTTCTCACTCCGCCCACCCTAATCAATATAATAAGTTGCAGGCATATACGTTTGATTATTGTAATGTTAAGCATGTGTTTAATAATGTTTGGTCTTTATTATATACTTAAATAATCATTTTACATTTTTAGTTAAATAAATAATAATAGACTTTGTAGTAATTGTAATAGCACCCTCTGGAATTACGTGAAGCAACACAAACTTTAAGATGCATGCTTGTTTTTTTAACGGCCGAGAATTTTATTAAACTAGCAAGACGCTAGGAGAAAACAAAAGACGATTACATGTCAAAAGAAAAAGCACTTCGAGATTCCCAAGAAACACCAATCAACTTAGCCCTATTAGAAATCCAAAGAAAAGAGAGGGCTTTTATTTCTTGTGACGCCCACTCCCAGTCTTGGCTCCAGGAGGGGTCACGTGTCGGATTTACTCATGAACACATGGTACAACAGAGATAACTAAGCAGCGGAAATTAAAAACTTTTCATTTATATATATAACAAGTTACAACAGTAAGGAAGATAACAACATAATCTATAACTATATCTTATCTATAACTATGTCAGTCTACTACCGACTCATTCCTGATAGCTTGCCCATCTAATCTGCCCTTGCTAGAGCCCTTCCCTTGCTACTTTAAACATCACCGATACCTGACATACATGCTTTTAAAGGTCAGCTTACGCTGGTGACTTCTAGGTATTTAAAACATTTACCTTTCCTTGAAAGATTTACCTCAAACACTTGGGTCTAACGACCCCTTCTTTATAAACATTTATCAGGTATAAAACATAACAAAGTTATACCAAATCATTTGATCATTTATCAGGTATAAGACATAACAGAATTATACTAAAACATTTAACCATTCATTCTACTAAGCATTGTCTATTGGAACCACGTTAGCTCCTCGGGCAACCGTCGCCACCCGAAACCTTTCATAGAGTAACCGTGGTTACCCCGGGGAACCGTCATTCCCCGCTTCTAGTTGCACAACCACCTTTTCCCTTTTCACTAGACAATATCCGCTTAGATTAAAACATTTTCAACCTTTCCAATCTTTTAAACCTTTTCATCTTTATCAAAAGTCCATTTAAACAATTCTTGTATTTGGACTCATAACCATTTCAACACTAGTCCATCACCCGTATATGGGAATAAGCGTTTCATAAATATAATGTTATGGGTCTTGCATAACAAGGCTAATAAGATCATATTTACCCGACACTTAGTCCTATACATCGGCTTAGACCAAACATTCACATTTTTCGTTTCTCAAAGCTTTATATAAAAGTTTCATTCTTTATATTACCCGTTTATTATAACCTTCCCGAAAAAGTAATAACAGGTAATAATAACTTTAAAACAGTTATAAGTATTATAACTTTTCCAAGTATGTGTATTAACACAATACAAGTAAAGACATCTCAAATACCTTTCAAGTAAAAATTGAATATATATCATTGCATGTATATCAGCCCGAAAACATTAAAACATTTAAAACATTTAAAAGTGGGCTCATAGAACTCACCTTATTCTCTTAAGCAGTTAATTCAGAGAAAACTTCTGCTATGTCTTCCAATTAAACCTAATCGCGTATTGTACGGTGTTAACGCAAGGTTTAACATAATAAACATTTACTATGTTTATTTTAACTCTTTATTAACTTAATAATACTTAGTTATTAAGTTTATTCCTTTTAAAGGTCAAAATGACCAAAATGCCCTTTAGGCCATTATCCTTTTCTTTTGTTAATAATATGAAGACACGCATTCCTAAAAGTAAACGCTCACTCCGGGATCGCCCAGTGAGGGATGCCATTTCCCAGTTGGGATTTATACGACACCCTCGCTTTTGCCAGAAACCCCAGTGTACAGGCGTCTACCCTTCCGGTCCGCGTGAACTTTTAAATATCCGATTAACTCAGTATCTTAAATACTTTACCATTTATCCATTTTAACTTTATATATACTTATTATATATATAAACACTAGTTTTTGATACCCGTGCGACGCACGGATGGTTTTTACAAAAATAAATCCAACAATTTAAATATTATAATAAATGTAATTCGATAATTGAAACCCGTGCATCGTACGGCGGTATTTAAAAAAAATAAAAACTAAAATGTGCTAATGATTCTTTATATCATCTAAGAATTTTTTTATTAGAAATATCCAGTTAAAAGTTTCAATGGTTCTTCTACAATGAGCCACTTTCACTTCCTGTTAAAATATAAAAATGATAAACATTAGTATAATCTCTAAAACTTAAGAGAAAATTAAAGTTTGTATCATACCCTTCTTCAATTATAAAAACAAACACAAAAACATAACCATTTGATTATAATCGTGCATTCGTGTGTGAATAATCTAAGAGTAGTCATAAGCACCACTCAAGGACACCCTTATGATACATATATTTGGGAATTTGTGTAGCTAAACAATTAAATTTTTTTTGATATTAATTATATTGTTATATTTATTTAAGAAATAATTGTTTGTAAAAAATAATAAAATTATGAATGAAAGTATAACGATAATATCTCTATTAAAAATTCATAAGAATTAATTTAGTTGTTTGAAATTACAATATTTAAGGCTCATTGGATTTAAAATTGACTTTTTTTTTTCAAATCCAAATTCATCATTTACGATATATAATTCAATCTTTAAATGTGTTTGACTTTTTTAGAATATAATTAAAGACGTAATTATACAGTTTGTAATTAGACTCTTTCTATTTTAGAATAATCATAAGTATATTATGAAAGTCAAATTTCATTTATTGGAAAAAATTTGAGCGGGAAAATCACAAAATGGATTGTTGTGGTGATGCCATGTGGCATCCAATCTTTTCATATATATATATTACTAGTTTTTGATACCCGTGCGACGTACGGGCGGATTTAAAAAACGTATATAAAATTTAACATGTTATAAAAAGGTTATTCGATAATTAGAATTAAAGAAAAAAATTAACACTCGACAATATAAAAAGTTATAAATTTGAAAAAAAAATATATTCATATCCTCATTTATTATGAATCAATTTCAATTAATTTCAGTTTTTAAATTAGGATATGAGATATGCATTTAATGTCAATTACTTTGTTAAAAAATTAGTTAATGACTTTGTCAATTATTCAAACCAATTAAAAAAATATAAGGCAAACCATTTGAGCGGGAAAATGAAAAAAAAAGATTGTTGTGGTGATGCCATGTGGCATTCAATCTTTTTATATATATATTATATAGATATAGATATAGATATAGATAGTCCCATACCAAAAATCAAGTTCTTATACCTTCCGGATTGTTTTATATTAAGCAATCATATTCCAAAACCCTAATTTTCCGTTGTTCTTATTTCTTGATCAAAACTCAATTTTATTCAAAACTGACTTAGGGTATTATCCATTATAACATTTTATAACATGCTTTAAAATTTCAAAGCTTAGTACTTGAAACCGATTGGAGCAGAATGAGTTAGTTTCTTTAAACAGGTAAGGCTTATTAAATATGAGTATGTGACATGTGGTATAGGGTGACTAAAACTATAGTCATTGTATGCGACTTCTGTTGCTATGCATTTGTATTTATTGGTACTAATTAGTAGTTGTATAACATGCAATATCAACTCAAAACAACTACCCGCCGCAAGGCGCGGGTCGATTTGGCAGTTTAGCGGAGAAATACAGATCTGACCAACCGTTGTTGACTCGACGGAAACGGAGCGACATCGTAGTCGCTTCTACCTTCCCGGAGCATCAACGGCGACGGTGATATCACCATAGTGTGACAATTGCAACTTCCCAAGTTAACTCCGCTAACTTTTTCCGTTAACCCCGTTAACTTTTTCCATTAACTCCGTTAGTTCCGTTAGCGAACCCGTGACCCGTTATTTGATTAATTGTATATTGTTCATGTCTATGTGCTAATTGATGTTAGTAACTTGTTTCGTAAACTCGTTTCGTGACTTTATGTGTTATTTGAAAATTTCGCGTTTTCGAGTAAAACCGGGCTTCGCGCATAAAATGAAATTTCTTTGTGTAAATGTTAAATTTATGTAACCCGACTAAGTTTTGCATATTAAATAAGTTAAAAACAAATAAAAACATTTTTAAAATTTTTACCTAACAACTTTTAGTTAAAAACCCACTTAAAATGAGTTTTATGCTTGTTATGTTTAAATGTAAACTATGAGGGACCAAAGGTGTAAATTTTATAACAAGAAATCTGCCCAAACACTCCCCCTCTCCCTCATTTCACGCATCATCTTCATCATTTCCTCCCTCCCCCTTTCTTGTTTACGGTTCTCACACCACACACACACACATCTTCAAATTTCTCAAAATCTAGCTTTAAGGAGCAAGGAATCAAGGTTTTAAGCCACTACAAGACCAAAGGAAGCTTTCTTTTCATCTCATCTTCTTCATCTCGTGATTTCTTTCTCAAAATTCGTAAGCCCTAAATCTTGAAACTTGAAATTGTTAGTTGCATGTGTGTTTTTGAGTGTTTATGTGCTAAATGGAGTGTTATGATGCTCATAAACCATGATTTATGTTAAGCTATGATGATTCACGATTTGGGACTGTATTGAGGTCGGGTTAAGGGCTGTGAATGTGGTGATTTTTCTGCCATAAAAGGTTCTTGAAGTTCCTTTATGTGAATGAACTTAAATTTTAGGAGAAATTGCTATGTGCAAGTGTTATGCTCGATTTTTGCTATTATCTTGGTATGATTTTGTTTAGGACTGAAATTGTATGTTAATTGATTGTTTATGATGTTACAAATCTGTACATGAGGATTGGTGACCAAATTGTTGCTCAAAGTTTGAAAACCGATTTTTTTGGAAAACTATAAAGTATGGACAGATTCGTCCAGATTTTTAGGCCGACTTGCAGAGGTCATAACTCACTCAATTTTTATCGAAATCAGTTAATTTTTTTTCCCTAGTAAAGTAGGATGTCTTATCTTTACAACGGCTACTCACACACTTTCTAAAACCTCCGTTTGGTCATCCAAAACACAGCTGCAAGTTAAGTGTGCAAAGCTGTCTTTTTCTGTGAAAAGTAAACTTTTCAAATTGGTTGAGCATGCTAATCTTGTTTTATTGACGAGTTTGCTATTTGTAAATGATGTTTATATATTAAAAGTAAGATCTGGAAGGTTTGGTTAATGAACTCTAAGTTTTGAATGAGTTATGCAAATTTTAAACCTACTTTGACTATTTTGCAAATTGCTAAAATTTCCAACTTCCGACGCGCATAACTTTCTCAATACTTATCCGATTTAGTTGATTCTTTTTGAAACATCCCCTAAATGTTGAGTAGTTATTGCCTACCAAATATTAGGAGTTAACTCCAAGAAATGAGCAATTTAGCTATGTCACCAAATGGTGTATTAATGTTTGACAAAGGTGATTTTTGGCCAACTTCGGACGTGCATAACTTTCTCATACCTTAACCTTTTTACTTGATTCTTTTTGCAACAAATCCTAATTGATATGTAGTATATGCCTGTAAAATTTAAAGAGTTAATTCCAAGTATTGTGTATTTTAGCTATGCCACTAGTTAAGTGCTTGAAGTTTGACTTTCTGGGTCAACTTTGACAAAAATTGCAATTTCTTGATTTTCTCCCAATCTGGGACTTGTATGTGCATTGAGTGACTTGTATGATTGCATGAAACAGGTTGATTGTGACCAACTTATTGCTTCTTTTGGCTGAGTACCAGTGCCCCCTCAGGTGAGTTCATTACTATATGTTGCTATGTCCATTCAGGGACGATAATGCGCAACGGTAAGGTATTTCTTACTAAGTAAACTTTTTCCGACCAAATATCATATGTATCATTGAATTGATTGTTAAACTTCAAAAGTCCTTACATTCAGACCGTTAATATAGAATAGCTAGGTGATGTTGAGTAGTACTACTAGGGATTGACACCCCCGCCCAGCGGTGCACGTGATGCACCAACCCGACTGGAGGTCGGACTGGGACCAATGTTATCCTACCCTCCGTGGTCTTTCAGGACACGGGAAGGCAAATCCGTAGGTAATCCCTATACATTGTCAGTTTCGGTTGCGAACAATTCAAATGTGCATAAATTAGGCTAGCTACCTACGATATGGAAAATTTTACAGGTCTTATGATATTGATTGTGTTGTACCTGTCTTTGATCATGAAAATATAGGTCTGCTTGTGACGGGTAGACCGCTTAGTGAACTCACCAGCCTTGGCTGACACTTGATTGTTGAATGCTTTTCAGGTGGCTTGGAGGATCATGGATGGCACGAGCGTTGGCAGTACTTGTTCTTTGTAAAACCCTTTTGAAAGTCGTATTTCAGATACTTTAGTAATCACTTTTACTAAACAACAACCTTGTAAACTTTTAATGTTTCCGCTGATTTTTGTGAAATGTAAACTGTGATTTATTAAATGTAATACTTGTCTGGTTTACCCCTTTAACTATGGCTTGGTTGTAACTAAATACTTGGATCCTGGTCTTGATCACACCCCACACGGTTATACTCCGTTAGTGGAAATTGGGGGTGTGACAGATTGGTATCAGAGCCTTTGGTTACAGCGAACCAGAACATTTTAAAAGTAAAATTTCTGAACTGTAACTGTTTTTGAAAACCTTGGTTACAACCTAACTCCCAAAAGTATTGCCCCGCGTGCCGAAGATGATCCTAATTTAGAATTCCTGCCTGGTGTCAGTGCAGATATTAGAATTTTGGGTAGAAATTTTTCTTTCCCAAAACTTAGAGATTTCTGAATTGGAAATTTTTTCTAAGTATAGTCTTAGCGTACTTGTCAAATCCTTCTTAGCGGACTTCCTTTCCTCTTAGCGAACTTGATTGAGTTGTTCTTAGCGTACTTGTTTAGCGAACTTCATATTGTACTTAGCGAACTTGAATCCTTCCTAGCGAACTTCTGTTAGCGAACTTGAACCATTGTTCTTAGCGAACTTGTGATGTTCTTAACGAACTTCCAGCTAGTAAACTTAACCATTCTCCTTAACGAACTTGATATGCCTTAGCGAACTTGTTGGCTTCTTAGCGAACTTGAGAATGACCTTAGCGAACTTGATGAGGCCTTAGCGAACTTCATCTCTTCTTAGCGAACTTGTTCTTAGCGAACTTGTTCCTAGCGAACTTGTTCTTAGCGGACTTGAATGGTTCTTAGCGGACTTGAACATGACTTAGCGGACTTAAACAGTTCTTAGCAAACTTCAAGAGGACACTTGGAAGAATTTACAAAAATTGGTTTAGAAATTGTTTGTACCACGTGTTAGAATGCACATTGCCCTCTGCGTGATGTATATAGGACCATCAAGAACCCTATTGGGGTAAGACCCACCTAAGATGCAATCAGAGAGGATTTCCTTTTTAAGCGTGTATTCACCATCCTTTTTACTTGGTTACATCAGCAAAACTTGAATGATTAATCGTAAGTGCTTGTAGTTACGCACTAGCTTCACGAATAGGGTAAGATCCATTGTTTAGGATCCTGATATCTTTACAGACTTGTTTAACCCATAGCAGCATTGTTATTCTTAACAACCTTGGTAGGTTTACTTTTAGGCCTAGATCATGGTAATCTAGACTCTAATACAATGATCCAACATATTCTCAGTTCAACTGATCATACTTTCTTATAACATAAATGGGAGTCGTAGTAGATCCTGTTCGGGTAAGACACCCATTAACACACACCGAGAGTACCTTTATCGTAGTGCTTTAGTAAAGAACGCTGCTTAGCCTCGTATTGGGCAGCATTGTATAGAATCAGATGAATTGTCATGGGATGCTTGTAAATGCGTCTGCTACCCCAGAATGTTAACACCCTTTTTCCTTGGTCAGTTTAGACCTTGCGTTTTAAATCGCATAGTTGTTTTGTGATAATTCAGTGTGAATGTGACTCTAGTAACATAAATGAAATCAGGCATGTGATTATTAAGAATAATATGATATTCTCTCTGTATATACATAAACATATGTGTGTATAACGGATTCGTGATCGAGTCGGACAATAACTACTTTATATCTTTAAGTTAAGTTGGGGGCATTGTAGCATGCCCTGCCCATACTCCTACTGAACCACTTACTTACCAAAGCGAACCTACGGTGAACTTTAAATTAGATGAGCTGTTATTCTCAGAACTTGTCTCCTTGGCAAATCCCAGTCAGTTACCTTTGATTTAATGACCACATTCTTGATACTTACCCCTTTGAAACCACATACTACCCCATCGAACCTGGTAGCTAAAGTAAGAGGAACCGACGTAACCATACAAGGTAAATTACCGTTACGGGTGCACACGTAAATGTAATTTGCAGTGTATGGAAGCCCTGGGAAATCCTACTCGGCAAACCATCAGTTGTAGGAATACGACATTTCATTTCAAAACTCTCATGACATCAAATTTTCAAGCTTATGGGACTCAACCGCATGGTTGAGGACATCTAGCAAAGTTCATTTCGCCATCACACCAGTTGTCGTCTCTCTTAGCTATGGCTTCCAACCTATCAGCTCCTATAAAAAAAAAATGCTTGTGCGAAAGATAACACCAATATGACATCCCATCACTCACATCATCCGACGATAAAGATCTTCCCTCGCTGCGAGCGAGCTGTGGTTAAACTCTTTACTGACTCTAATTTATCCGCAATCCTAACTCTTCCCCTATGACGTTAACTACAACCCTCCTTCAAGATCTCTCAATTGTACAACAACTTCATAAACTCTAATCTGATGGAAACCCAGACATCTTGAATGGAAAAATTACACCTCAACCCTTGGAACCAACCTTTCGGCAGGAAAATCTTGTGAAGTTCTCCTCTCTTGACTAACAGTCTCGTCAAGATTTTAAACCCTTTATACCTCACTACGAATGCAATCTCACCTAACGGAGTGATGTTGGTGAAATAACTTCCTGTTTCGTCCTTAACACTCGATTCATCTGTGAACTTGATTGCCAGCGAATCTTTTCTCTTTACTATCTCTTATAACTTGGGTGGCCTTTAAGCCTTGAGCCATCACGGCTAGTTAACCTCATCAATGACATTTCCATGCACTTCCTTGTCAGAAGCTCCCGTATGACAAACAGTGACATCCAACAATAAGCAACAGGCAGCGGTATGCTAGGAAAGTTCCACAACATCATGCGTTGCTACCCATTGTCCTCATTCCTTCTTCTCTAGAAAAACTTTCATTGGTAAACCCCTGCTTCATAACTAGTGGTGACTAATCGAATGATTGACCCGAGCTTTTTGAGACACGCGTAAGGAAGTAGACTGACTTCAGATTTGACGAAGACACGTTTGAATTTATCGTATATGCGTCGAGCTACCCGAGGATCACTGAAAGCGACCCAAGTACCCGATATTTTTACATCCTATATGCAATGCGGCTTTTCGATACGCAGTAGACCCCGCGGAACCTTAACTACAAATCGTATTTACACTCATTGAAAATCATGAAGTATTTTGAATTCGTCACCACTTGGTATTTCGGAAACCCACTCTTACTACACGTTTTCACTTTTACTTAATCTTGAGGGCCAATGTAAATTGGTGTTCTATCCTTCTGTACGGTACCCCCGTCGATGCAATCACATCCATATCAGTCGACCCAAAAATCGTTTTCTCCGTATTTGCGTCAATCGTATCGGATGACTCTCTTCGAAACGTATAGTTGCAACTACCCTACACTAGCTACCTCGCCTTTCGTCCTGAGTCTGTATTCCCATACTTGATATTATTTATGCTTATACAGAGAACCTTTCATCTATTAGAACATCACTCTTATTTTGGATCTTTACCAATAGGTATACGCGTAACGACATATCCCATGTTGGCGAACCTCACTCTAAACCTAAACGTGAAAGAGTACCTTATCTTTTGAATCCTTTTTCAGAAACTCACCGCTAAACTCTTGATAATCCTCGCCATGGGTGAAGACCCCCACCGACCGAAAACATGGAAAAACCTTTTTGTCGTAAAATTTAAATTTTTTCACATGAATGCATGGTTTCAAATCTTTCTCTCCCATTCAAACTCAAAAGCACCAGGAAACAACATAAAGAAAAACCTTATTTTTCAAGTATATTACCTAACAAGATTTTTTTTCAAATAGCCAGGAATGGCAAGGAAACTGGTGCACCCTCAACGTGCTGGTAGTGTGGTGGGTTAGCTGTGGTACACCCTATACATAAGCACTGTCGGCATGTCAAAGGTGGGATCAGTGCTGAACCACAGATTTACCTTGAAATCATCAGACAAAAACCATTTAATGGGATAGTGCCCGCAATAAAGAAAAATTTATGTTACTCCCGTTGAATTTTCGCATGACCCTCATATATATTTTTCGCTAAAAGGGATGTGCACAGTTTAATCAAATAAAACTTATTGTTTTCCAACCCTCTAGATTGAGAGGAAACATCCTGATATAGATTTCCTACTAAGGGATAAATATAGATTACGACCTAAATGAACAACAACATTTTAACAACTAAAGTTTTATATTATAAAAGACAAATCACATGTTCTTGGAGCAACCCCGTGACTTTCCCAGGACCCTTATCAACGCTTACTCGTCCCAGATCCATACTCATCCTGGTTCACCATGGAAATTAGTGAAATATTTCAAATTGGTCCCCTAGTTATTACATTTCTGACATACCACGACTTGTTAACCTCGCGTACGCCTAAATTGTCACCGACTTGGTAAAGTAGAGCACTCCTTTATGAAATTACTGCACTTCTTTATGAGATAACCGCGCCTACTCGCTATGCTATCGTTACTACGATACCTTGCAGCGTCATCCACCTATACCTTTTCTGCGAACTCACTTCTTGCCTCTACCGTGTCATTTGACATAATACTTTCTGTTATCTTATTGGATACCATAGTGGACATATGGTCACTTCGACATATTAAATACTTCGATTTCGGATATGGTGTCATCGTGACACTTGCAATGCGACTCAACTCACTCACGGAAATGTTCATTATAGGAAATCACTCTCTGTACGCTCATGCGAAATGTTCATTCAATGCCTTTAATCATATACCGTCCATCACCCCCTTGGAACAGAGAACTTGGATTCTCTAGTAATAACACCATCAGGGCAAATTCCGTGAAACAGTTAGCACTAAAGTAAATTTTGGGACGAAATTTCCTTTCAACTCGGGGACGATGTGACAACCAGAAATTTTACGCACCTTGAGCATTACGACAATTTTCGGGACGAAAATTCTTTAACATGGGGAGGCTGTGACAATTGCAACTTCCCAAGTTAACTCCGCTAACTTTTTCCGTTAACCCCGTTAACTTTTTCCATTAACTCCGTTAGTTCCGTTAGCGAACCCGTGACCCGTTATTTGATTAATTGTATATTGTTCATGTCTATGTGCTAATTGATGTTAGTAACTTGTTTCGTAAACTCGTTTCGTGACTTTATGTGTTATTTGAAAATTTCGCGTTTTCGAGTAAAACCGGGCTTCGCGCATAAAATGAAATTTCTATGTGTAAATGTTAAATTTATGTAACCCGACTAAGTCTTGCATATTAAATAAGTTAAAAACAAATAAAAACATTTTTAAAATTTTTACCTAACAACTTTTAGTCAAAAACCCACTTAAAATGAGTTGTATGCTTGTTATGTTTAAATGTAAACTATGAGGGACCAAAGGTGTAAATTTTATAACAAGAAATCTGCCCAAACACTCCCCCTCTCCCTCATTTCACGCATCATCTTCATCATTTCCTCCCTCCCCCTTTCTTGTTTACGGTTCTCACACCACACACACACACATCTTCAAGTTTCTCAAAATCTAGCTTTAAGGAGCAAGGAATCAAGGTTTTAAGCCACTACAAGACCAAAGGAAGCTTTCTCTTCATCTCATCTTCTTCATCTCGTGATTTCTTTCTCAAAATTCGTAAGCCCTAAATCTTGAAACTTGAAATTGTTAGTTGCATGTGTGTTTTTGAGTGTTTATGTGCTAAATGGAGTGTTATGATGCTCATAAACCATGATTTATGTTAAGCTATGATGATTCATGATTTGGGGCTGTATTGAGGTCGGGTTAAGGGCTGTGAATGTGGTGATTTTTCTGCCATAAAAGGTTCTTGAAGTTCCTTTATGTGAATGAACTTAAATTTTAGGAGAAATTGCTATGTGCAAGTGTTATGCTCGATTTTTGCTATTATCTTGGTATGATTTTGTTTAGGACTGAAATTGTATGTTAATTGATTGTTTATGATGTTACAAATCTGTACATGAGGATTGGTGACCAAATTGTTGCTCAAAGTTTGAAAACCGAATTTTTTGCAAAACTATAAAGTATGGACAGATTCGTCCAGATTTTTAGGCCGACTTGCAGAGGTCATAACTCGCTCAATTTTTATCGAAATCAGTTGATTCTTTTTCCCTAGTAAAGTAGGATGTCTTAGCTTTACAACGGCTACTCGCACACTTTCTAAAATGTCACACCCCCAAATTAACCACTAACGGAGTTTATACCGTTAAGGGGTGCGAGCAAACCAGGACCACAACCATTAGTTACAAATACTAAACGAATCAGAGTAAAGTCCAAAACATTCATTTCAAACAGTTTCAAAAGTTACGCAACGGAATTAAAACATAAATATCTTAGCACTAGCCAAGTGCTTTACAAATCATTGTTTCAAATCAAAATCCCAAGTTTGTTTAATGAAAGTAAAAGTCTTCACGTGCCATGCCAACCTTCAATGGATACTCTTCAACGATCTGCAAAAGTGAAAACCACACAAGTGTCAACCTAACGGTTGGTGAGTTCACAGTGGGCATGTCATGCATTGGCCCGGTCTCATAATCATAATCGTGTCAACATATGTATTCGTAATATTTGTTTGTGAAAAGCAATGCTCAGTTATATACGCCAATTTATAAATACTTGTCATTTAGTAGAGTTATTGTCCGTAACAGAGTTATCAGGTATGTACTAGTCTTGTATAATTAAAGTGCTCAACCGATATCGCGGGTAGCTAATCCGTTGTTTCCATGCACTAAGGAAGTTCGTACCAAAGCTGACGATTAAGTATAGTAGAGGCAGAGCCTTCAGCCATTTTGTGTTGCGGACATTCGTCATCGCGGCCTTGCCTCCCCCGTGTCCTCTCGGGATCACGGTCAGATAGGCTGATATTGTATCTCCGTGCACCTTCAGTGTCACGAGGCGGAGTTTGTCAAACTCCAGTAGATCTACCCAACATCCCCTCGCTTTACAATTAATGGCACAATTAAGTTGAGGACTTTTTCAGTTAAAAAGGCAATCCTTAGAAATCATGTGATATCATGTGGTTTAGACTTTAACCTACACTAGCCATATTAAAACGGTTTTCGTTTCAGAAAATAGTTTGTTAAGTTTCACAAGTGTTTCCCATAAAACACTTCAAGTTCATCAAGTAGATGCATAGCATTCTAGGTTTTCAGTTTCATCAAGTGGTGCATAGCACTCGTAAAGTTGTCAGCATTATTTTCCATTAAGTTATTCAGTGTGTCCCAAACGGGCTCACAGTAAACGGGTTAGTGACACTCACCTTTGGTTGCACTGCTACACTTGTTATATAATCCAAGTTTTGCTTAACGAAGACCTATGAACACGTTTAGGTCTTAAGTATTAGTTTTGGTGTCTAATCTTTACTTAACGTCACTATGGCCCATAACATAGCACGTTGAAACTATGACTCGACATAACGACACACGACACCGATGGTTGATCATAAACAAGGGTTCATATATATATATCAGAAGTCAAAGCATGTATCATCATGGCATAACATTCAAGTAAATTGCACAAGTTTGGATTCTGGTTGCAGTTTCGCCAGCAGTTTCGCTGGTCAGTTTCGCTGTGTGCACGGGCAGCACTTTCGCTAGGCAATACCCGATGACACAGTTTCGCTAGGCTAGTTTCGCTCGAAACTGTTGGCACAGTTTCGCTAGCCTAGTTTCGCCCGAAACTGGTTTGAACTTTCGTTCAGGGAATTTCGCTCGGTAGATTCGCTCGAGCTGGTCTGGTTGGTTTACCCGGCGACACTGCAGTTTCGCTGCATAGTGTCGCTGGAAGGAGATATACATAGTTTCGCTGGACAATTTCGCCCAGAGAACACCACAGTTTCGCTAGTCGCGAAAAACACATAAATCAGCCTAAAAATCAATCTAACAGCTTCCATATTACATGCAGTTCATTATCTAGCATACATACCCATTTACCGACATAAATCAGTAAGCTTTAACACCTTAAACATGCATTTTCAACATCAAATCACCAAAATACATTTAAAACCCTAAAATGACTAAAAATGGCACAAATCTCTATCATGGATCAGTTTTACACGTAAAGTTATCAACTTTATGGTAGATCTAGCATTCCTAAGCATTCCTACAGAAGATCTAACAATATCATGAAGGTTTAAGCATGCTTTATGAAGAAATACATAGAAAACACATAAAAATGGCATAAAGGAAGGTTTTGGGACTCACGATTCGATCAGGGAATCGAATGGATGTTGTCTTGAGGCTGAGATCTTGGTTTCTCTTGATAGTTTTCAGCTGACCATATTCTCCAGAGAAGAGTGTGTGTTTTTGTGTAAATGAGGCAAATAGGAGAACTAGGGTTTATTAAGATTATTTATATCAGAGGCTAGTTTCGCTGGCAGTTTCGCTGGCCAGGCGAAACTAGCTCTGATCACGTGTTATCGAATAGCTCAGCTGACTACCGGGCGACACTATAGTTTCGCCCGTTAGTTTCGCTGGCTGCACAACTTAGACAATTTTCACAAAATCATGGATTTACAATTTGTCATGCTATTCATAATATTAAGTCATGCGTTTAAATCACATTGCACATAATGACAATAATAAATGAACACATAGCACATATGGGCGGGTTCGGTGATCAACCAAAGGACGTGGACGTATTCGGCCTAGTTAAGTATTAGTTACTAAGTTAACACTTATAACGTAACTAACAGAAATGGCTAACGGAAGTAAACCTTGAAATTCTCGGATGTCACATAAAACCTCCGTTTGGTCATCCAAAACACAGCTGCAAGTTAAGTGTGCAAAGCTGTCTTTTTCTGTGAAAAGTAAACTTTTCAAATTGGTTGAGCATGCTAATCTTGTTTTATTGACGAGTTTGCTATTTGTAAATGATGTTTATATATTAAAAGTAAGATCTGGAAGGTTTGGTTAATGAATTCTAAGTTTTGAATGAGTTATGCAATTTTTAAACCTACTTTGACTATTTTGCAAATTGCTAAAATTTTCAACTTCCGACGCGCATAACTTTCTCAATACTTATCCGATTTAGTTGATTCTTTTTGAAACATTCCCTAAATGTTGAGTAGTTATTGCCTACCAAATTTTAGGAGTTAACTCCAAGAAATGTGCAATTTAGCTATGTCACCAAATGGTGTATTAATGTTTGACAAAGGTGATTTTTTGCCAACTTCGGACGTGCATAACTTTCTCATACCTTAACCTTTTTACTTGATTCTTTTTGCAACAAATCCTAATTGATATGTAGTATATGCCTGTAAAATTTAAAGAGTTAATTCCAAGTATTGTGTATTTTAGCTATGCCACTAGTTAAGTGCTTGAAGTTTGACTTTCTGGGTCAACTTTGACAAAAATTGCAATTTCTTGAATAGGTTGATTGTGACCAACCTATTGCTTCTTTTGGCTGAGTACCGGTGCCCCCTCAGGTGAGTTCATTACTATATGTTGCTATGTCCATTCAGGGACGATAATGCGCAACGGTAAGGTATTTCTTACTAAGTAAACTTTTTCCGACCAAATATCATATGTATCATTGAATTGATTGTTAAACTTCAAAAGTCCTTACATTCAGACCGTTAATATAGAATAGCTAGGTGATGTTGAGTAGTACTACTGGGGATTGACACCCCCGCCCAGCGGTGCACGTGATGCACCAACCCGACTGGAGGTCGGACTGGGACCAATGTTATCCTACCCTCCGTGGTCTTTCAGGACACGGGAAGGCAAATCCGTAGGTAATCCCTATACATTGTCAGTTTCGGTTGCGAACAATTCAAATGTGCATAAATTAGGCTAGCTACCTACGATATGGAAAATTTTACAGGTCTTATGATATTGATTGTGTTGTACCTGTCTTTGATCATGAAAATATAGGTCTGCTTGTGACGGGTAGACCGCTTAGTGAACTCACCAGCCTTGGCTGACACTTGATTGTTGAATGCTTTTCCAGGTGGCTTGGAGGATCATGGATGGCACGGGCGTTGGCAATACTTGTTCTTTGTAAAACCCTTTTGAAAGTCGTATTTCAGATACTTTAGTAATCACTTTTACTAAACAACAACCTTGTAAACTTTTAATGTGTCCGCTGATTTTTGTGAAATGTAAACTCTGATTTATTAAATGTAATACTTGTCAGGTTTACCCCTTTAACTATGGCTTGGTTGTAACTAAAGACTTGGATCCTGGTCTAGATCACACCCCACACGGTTATACTCTGTTAGTGGAAATTAGGGGTGTGACACATAGCCCACGAAAGACGTCAGATCGGAGAGACGGATGGTGCCAAAAACCGAAAAAGTATTTATGGTTTTTACTTTGGCCACCAATGTTTTATACATTTAAGTTTTTACACCTGAAGGTTTCTACTTTATTTTTATCGTTTTCTACTTTGACAACAATGTTTTACACACTTACATTTTTTATTACCGAAGTTTTATATATATATTTTTTACTAATATGGTATTGAATAGTCTCTCTTTACACATATAACAATATGAATTGGTTTTGAATATTGAACTTTGATTGTTTCCTACTTTGCCACATAAGTTATTTTTAACCCTTTACCTATAAATCCAAGTTTGGGCATTGTGTTTTGGGTCATGATCGGAGTCAGAAGAATTTTAGATATGTTAAACTGTTAATTGATGGTCGTAATTAGATAATAACGTAATTTAATTAAGTGTTGAAATTTTAATAACGTAATTTTAGAAATGTCAACTGGATGAGAGTGTTCAATTGGGGACCATAAATCATTTACTTTTTTAATAATTGAAATTAAAGATCAAAAAGGAGCTAACCTATGAATCACAGAGGTGGATTATTGTTGAAAGCCGTCCATCATACAAGACCAAGACTTTACTAATGAATCATTTATTCATATTTATATTAATGGTCGACTCTCGAGAATACTATACCGACTTTAACATTTGGAATTTGATTTATCTTCATCACATACCGTATGAAAATCTAAAAAATGAAACTCTCAAAACACACATCTCGCCCGCTGCATCGCGCGACAGGTCGACAACCCTTATAGCATTATTACGCCTTCAAAAAAAAAACTCCATTTGACGTCTCGCCCGCGGCAACGCGCGGGTCTCAAGTCTCGCATATATTAAACATATTTTAAATATGTTTCAAACATTCTTTAACCCGATACTTTATCATTATCGTTTATATTAAATATATATATCTATATATATATATTTAATATTTAAATACTAAATATCCTTTTTAATCAATTTTAATAAATAAAATTGATTAATAATCATATATATTTATTCGTCTTAAATATATATATTTATATCATTTATCCCGTTCTATTATGATTTCATATAAACTTTAACTTAACAATAATATTTGTAATAATAACAAATATATAACATGATTACCTTCTTGACGGGTCGTGTAACGAGTTCGAATAACCAATATAATAAAGTGGTCCGTTTTAGATAAACGAATAGTCCTTCCCGACTAGTTTCTCGCCACGAGCATTTCTCCGTTGTCGGTTTGTTGTTTGGACATCGTTACGCCACCGAAAAATCGTCCGAAAGTGTAAGACGGGTTTAATATCGACACAAGTTTACACTCCTTTTATCCACCACCGAGGATTATCTTTGACGATCACCAACCACCGCCACCAATCTCCACCATCCCAGCAGTCCATCGACGTTACCGCCACGCTCCGTCGTCACCCGCTCGCCACCGAAACATAGACCGAAAGAGGGGACGGTAAACTGGGTTTATTCCCGTTCATCATCTCCACCCGCAACCATAACCACCATTGTCGTCCACCACCTTCAACCGGTTGCCACCACCACCCGCCATCGACCATCTGCTGCCACCACCACCTGCCATCCGGCGGTTCACCATCTTCATTACCATCAAACATCATCATCACCCATCATCATGAATGATGAAGGATCGCGGCTGGGCTAGGTTCGGACTGCTGCTGCTGTTGCTGCTTCAGCTCGTCAGGTTCGTCGGAGAACGACGGGGAAGAGCATGTCGCCGGAATCGCGACAGAAAGGTGGCTGGGTTCGTCGGGTGTTGCAGGTTCAAAGTAACGAGATGGTCGCCTGTTTGTTGGGTTAAAATCGGGCAGATGTAGGGTACTCGCCGGAAAAACGGTCGGAGAAGGGAGCAGGGGGTTGCTATTGCTTCGTCTAGGTTCTCTCCGGAGGCTGCCGCTGCTGCTTTGTCAGAGGAGGAACGGGCAGAGCCAGCGGATCGTCGGTGTAGTGGCCGGAAAAAAGAAGAGAGAGACGTGGGTGTGAGCGGCTGCCAGAATGCGAAGAGAGAGGGGGAGCCGGCGTGGTGCCGCTGCAGGAAACGCGAAGGGGGAGGGAGACCGGCGTACGGTTCTCCTCTCTGTCTCTTTCTTCTTTCACTCTCTCTCTCTTAATTCTCTAAATTTCTCTATTTTTGTCGTATGTGTGTATATATTTGAATTGTGTTTTGGGTGCTTTCAATTATGTAGAATCTGCATGTATATATATACTATAGACTTGAGGAAAGGAATTTAAACACGTATGCACGGTGAGTAAGCTTTTTAATTGCTGAATCACAGAATCTTTACTTTTCTTTTGACGAATGTTAAGAAGTAAGGAACAAGTCATTTATATATTATGCGATGATATGGTATATTATAAATAAGTAGGTATTATACCCGTAATTTAAACCCGTTAAATATTTAAATATTTCAGCAACGGTTCATAAAAATTTTCGAACATTTAAAATATTACGGGACTCCAACAAATATAATTATTATATTTATTCTTTGGTTAACCGGTGATCATTCGTTTAACTATGTGGTAAAAGCGCGTCTAATCGGTGTCGCGATCTCGACCGTTTTGCAGACCGAATACGCCGTCCTGACTGAAATACTTTATAAATATTATTATAATTATTTATACCTTTCCGAGGCGTTATAATCATCTTGAACGGCTAACTGAACTAATTTCGGCTATTATCGTGTAACAACACCGGTTACCGATTTCATCGTTTTTCGTGCCGAATGTCGTAAATATATATTATAATGACTATAAATCAAGTATTTAACAATACCTGATATTTTACTTTCGTCTCGGTATTATTTTAGGGACGTTCGTGGTTAAATATAGTTTATTACAAACCGGCCCTAAATCACTATTTTTTATTTTCCCGCCTAGTTATAATTCGGATTTCAGATCCGTCTGTGCCCACGATCTTTATTTTTCGTTATTTATCTATAAATTCGTCTCTTGACGTTTCTTCGAATGTCGTGCCGAATATTCGCACGCGAATCGTGACGTTTCTCTATTCCACATATATATATATATATATATATTATATCATATGCATTTCAGCTATTTAACAAATATAGCACACGTATATAATTTGGGTCATAAAATTTTGGGGTGTTACAACTCTACCCCCCTTAAAAAGGTTTTCTTCCTCGAAACCTGTTCAAACTGTGATTTAACTCACAATTAAGATTTTTCACATCTCACCTTTCTTTCCCAGATCAATCCAGAAACATTTCTATGCATTTAAGGCATTCATATCATATGAACCACTTGGTTCTTTGGCTACGATTTTAACATCGTAACAAACTTTCTATGACAATCTATCATTTAACTCTATTACCTATATGGTAATACCTCAAATATTATATTCACAAAATCTTGTTCATAATTAGATTGTGAACCGCATTCCTATAACTGATGCTAGAACTTTTAGGAACGTATCCCTAACAAACAGTCTAGCTAACGATTTGGGAGAATACGTTTCTCAAAATAAAGGAACTCTTCCTTTTATCAATTACATACTATCTAGGTGGTTTCATAATTCTTTAACTACGTATAAGGTAGCCTGATTATGAATTCCACCGGAATATGCTTCGAAATTCCTAAAGTTAAAATTTGTCGCGAAGCTTCTGCCATTCCGTTTTAACCTTCTGCATACGTTAAACATTTATTTGTTTGCTATAGGATTTTGAACTTCTCTTCTGGACATCAACAGTCCCTCAGTCACTTGTTAGTAAGTGATATATATTCATGAATGCTACTGATTCGTTTTCCACAGTGGCCCGTAATATCTACCTGCACGAGACTAATTCTAGTGCCACGTCTGGTGCAGGACAATATTACTATTCTAACCATAACCAAATCAACATAATTCATGCGTATATATTACTTACTTAAATAACTAGTTCGGACATCCTGCGTACAACCTCATTTAATGTTTGCATCTCTTGAGAGGTAAATACTACTGATGCAATTTCTCTCTTCACTAGGCCTAATCGGTAATGATCTTACCGATGCCTGAGTTAATCCGTTTACTACTTCCTTCCAATGCCTTACGCATTCTTCACCATCTTCGAGAAGTCATGTATCAGCATGCTCAGTTACGAGATTTCTGGGATTGAAGGAGCGTTCGTCATTCAAGTCAACACTACTAATCACTTGTAATGATTATTTTGCTTCCAAAAAGCCATCCTCTTATCGTCTCATTCTTACTTCTTTGGCTGGTGCTAATCTTGTTTCAGATCCTTCTTGAGGAATCGTCTTGCTCATTGTAGTTGTTTGAATAGTTTGTTGATCCTTAACAAAGGATATCTACTTCTCACTGGCAGCTTCTTTATCGTCTTGCAGTCTATGCATATCCTTGGTTTCCGTCTTTTTTCTTGAAATTGGTGGAGTATCCTAAGGCGATATATTTGGTCTAAAGAAATCTTCTGGCTTCTGTTGGAGATAACTGGTACGGTGTTTCTACTTCTGGCGTTGTTGCTTCTAGCGTTGCTCTTGACGTTGCTTTTGGTGTTGCTGCTTCTGGCGTTGCTTTCAGTGTCGAGTTGATTGTGGAACCCCATTTCTTGATCTGACGAGTTGCTAATTGGATTCACTGGTACGTTCTTCGGCTTCTTGGTTTTACCTCTGAGTCAATGGCATACATCGAGTATGACTTACCTCTTGACCCATGTACTTCCACGTTTTGTAATCTTTACTGCTAAGTCATCACGATCCCTGCATATGAAGTCGAGCCTTCTTCTGGTTACAGATAGTTTGCGTGTAGCATCTCGCGAGTCAATTCATTCAACGTCTAAATTTACTTTATCGTTACCCTTAGCTGGGAATTGATCTTAAGAAGAACATTTGTCAAATACTGATCATTTACTCGCATCGTTGTAATACACTGTGTGACAATTCCTAATATCGAATTCAAACCTCTAAGTTTGCCATTGCTGCTAATTTAATATCGTCAGGCTCGTCTGCGTATCAACATTCGTCTTGAGGTCATTTATCTTGACGTCTTTGCATTTGTCCTAAGGAATACGTAATCTTAAGCTTTCTAAGGTAGCTTGACTACGGGATTCCTTTACAATGTTTTTCCTCTCCTTATGTTGGAATTCTTCTTCGTGTAGCTCATCCAATCATCGCATGCTTTCATCCTGCCATTTGAAGAAACAACATCCGTAAGTTCTTCTTGGCCTACTCTGGATCTCCATACTCCTATGCTTGTGGATTCTCGATCCAGCTTGTGGTAACCTTCGTCACCTCTCTTTGAGCCATCCTAAACTGCTAGCTTTTGCTTTGAGCCTTCCGACCAATCACTTATAGTGATGGTCTTCTTGAAGGTAGCAACGTAGCTTGGAACGTTGTCCACTATTTTTGCCATAGTAACTTTCATTTCTTCTTTATCGTGATAGCGTCTATCACGTCTACAGTTTCCTTGCTTTAAGGCGACATTCTAGGCTTGTCTACACCTCTTTTCATCTTCAACGGTTCCTGAGTTCTCCACCTGCAATTCCTATGATGGTGTTTCTCGCACATCTAGCATATCGGCTTTAGAAGCTCCTTTAGCCTTCTCATGGAATTTTCCGTCAATGTCTTTAAGACCTTCTTCATCCTCGTACAATTTCCGTTTGCCTTTCATCGAGAATCTATTTCTACCAAAAGCTTCCTCGGGACCAGCTCTACTAGTGGTCGCTTTATTGGACATTCTTCTCGTCAAAGTTTCCGGAAGTTTATTAACAATCAATAGCAACGTAAACTTCAATGCTTCTACCACTATTTATAACATAACGGTATTTGTCTTTACTGACATCAGATTTCGTATCGGATGTCCTATTCGCATTCCTATCATGACTATGATTTCTAATCTTCTGATCTTACGATCAAAATAGTCTGACACTTTAGAACTCATGTGACGTGAAGTCTCCAAATTTTGAATTCATGATAATTATATACATGCACTTATATAATTATGATGCGTTCAAAACCCAGTTATTCTTATCACGGTCATCCCTGGTGTTTGTACTATTCCTTTTATCATTTACCGGTAATTAAAAAAAAAACTTACAAAATTCTCAAATATCTTCTTCTAGCGTTTATAAGGACTCTGGGAGTGCTTTTAGCAAATGATTCTCACTTGGCTCAAGAATGGATTGTTAATTGCGAATCGGTTAACGAAGGTGAAGATGTCGATGCATGTGATATAGGTGAAGATAACCCCCAATCGGTAAAGGAAGCGGTTCATGAAACTTCCGAGACCAATAAAATCAAGCACCTTAAAGAGAACTTTTTGATGAAAATTTCGAGTCCGAGGATAAGGTGGTAATGTTTGAAGATGAGTACGAGTCGGATGGAGTCCAAATATTAGAATCACTCTAAGAATGTTAAAAGAAGACGAAAATTTAAGTATGAAAATGTGTTTGTTTTTTGAGATTATTAAACGTATTCGACTTTAATATTGTAGTTTTTGACTTAAACAATTATATAAGTACTAGTTTATTACTTTTTAAGGTTATTTACTTATTAACTATACTATGATATTGCCATGTTGGAATATGTACATGTTCATATATACATATATATATAGGGTTAGGATCCTGCGAAAACACATCTTTTTGTGAAAACTGCGAAAACACATATTAAAACTCACGTAACTTTTTCATACGTTAACTATTTTTCATAAAATTTGCGCCAAAAGTCTTAGAATTACGTTATCTTTAAATCTGGAGCAAAATATTAAAAAAAAACTGAACGTTTTTTTTCCCGTGTGATGCACATGTGCATCATATAATTAAAAAAAGTTATAAAATGCTATTTTTTTCCTTTAAATTTAAAGATAACACAACTATAAGATTTAGGGTGCAATTTCTTTTTAAACTATTAATGTATATCACATGTATGAGCGTTTTATTTTTTGGTATGATGCACATGTGCATCATTCAATAAAAACGCAAAAAAATGATGAAAATGTATGACATATGGTGCGACTAAGAAAAAAAATATATTAACTCATACTAAAAGTATGAGTTTTTTTTGTGATGCACATGTGCACCACACAAAAAAATATTTAAAAAAATAAAAAAAAACGTTAAGTTTTTTAAAACTTTTATAGGATTAAAGATAATATAATTTTAAGACTTTTGGTGCAAATTTTTTTAAAAAATATTAACGTATGAAAAAGTTATGTAGGTTTTAAGATTTGTTTACGCAGTTCTCATAAAAAAAGGGTGTTTTCGCAGGATCCTTCCCCTATATATATATATATACTAGTAGGGTACCCGCGCGTTGCGGCGAGCAACCGTTTATAGTGCGTTACTTGTATTCCGTTCGCGCGTTCGGCGACGACAATTAGCACGCAATATTCGTTTTCTGTTAGCACGATATGACATAACGATAATTTATGACGCGGTACATGATGACATGAGATGATGACATGAGAGGAGGTTAAATCAAACATTTTAAAAGTATGTTCGAATAACTAAAAGCCTATCACAGAAGACATGACAATTTACAAGAGTCACGTGAGTGGTGAGCCAAAGAAAAAATGAGGACAATAGAAGCTTAGCAACAAATGAGCGTATGAGCATCTTCAATCCCTAGAGCAAATTAAAAAATTACATTAGCTTATTGTCCTTTTCACCAAAAAAAGAAGAAGATCTGTTATATGATTTGCAATTACATTCTGTGTAAAGCAAATACCTCCTCTGATTAATAAAAAATAATCATATTATTTATGATCCCTAATGTGGAGCTTTAGTAAGGTTGTCTGCAATTCAATTACTCATACTTTTTTACATCATAAAGTTCCATCTCATCAGAAAATTCGAATTACATCATAAACCACCTTCTGAACCTCCATTTAAACGATTCCTTGCTGTCTTATGTATTCATAAACCACTAATTTATGCCCATGCTATTTAGCTTTAAAACTCCAGATCATGCAAAAACAAAGTACATGGACAGAAGTGAAAAGTGAGGTTAGCAAGAATTAAAACATGATGTACACCTTTCCAAGTTAGTAGACATATAAGATCACAGTTAATCGTCCATCAAGAATAAAAACATGATGTAGACCTTTCCAAATCATCATCAAGATTCAAAAGCTTCTTCACCACCTTTTTCACTTTATCATCATACATGGACTGCAAAGTCGTTTTTTGTAACACAAATGTACTATCAGTTTAGAGGAAACAAAAAAAATTGACATTTGCGCTTAATACAAATGAAAAAAAAAACAGTGGTTAATGTTTTCCAAGTCACCAAAATAGATGGATCTGAGTTCAACATTGGTCTTTTAAATGGTTCACAAAGGTGGAACCTGGCATATAAAGTTTCTATTTATAGAAAAAATCAACATGCATGCATAAATGGATTGTACCTTGTGGAGATTCCCTTGTACAATCAAGCTTCCAGATTTCCTTGCTCCCTTAGGTCTTCAATCGAGCTCTTAAGGACAGATTTGGGGCTGCATGTATGATCCATGATCATATTATGAGAGTATGATCATAAAGAAACCTAAATAACTTTCTTAACCCAAAATCAAGGTATCCTTACCTTGATTATTCTTGGATTCAGTTTCTACACACCTCAATCATCTCCCAAGTATGCTCACACCACTGAGTTAATGAGTAATCAAGCAATAGACGAGGGTTACATCAATTTCATATAGCCTTGATATGAAAATGGTGATTAGAAAAGTTTACCTTTGATGATCAAACCTTCCACAATGCTCCTAAGGCTGGAAAGTGGTGGCAACAGAGCTCTGGGAGAGCAATGAGGAGGTTCTGGTCGGATATGCAGAGAATCACAAGTGTGTAATGGCTATAAAGGCCAAATTCCTAGTTTTTAACGAACTGGAATCGAGGCGTACCGCCCCAAAATGTCCCATTTGGGGCGTACCGCCCGGATTTTTAGGTAGCGGGTATGCGAGGATCCGATGGGTACCGCAACCTGACCCGTTTACCAAGCGGGTTGCGTACCGCCTAGGATTTCCTAATCCTAGGCGTACCGCCTCAAATTATGATTCAGAAATTTTTGAATATTTCTCATTTGAAAATTCCAGCTCGGATCATGTTTTAGGTACAAAGGTTACAAAAATGAAGGAGGCAAAACTAAACTTACATACAAAGACCATGAGGCTTCATATAATCTCATCAGTCCTGTAATGAATTCACACATGCCATAGAGAAAAATATCAATTGTTACTACTGTAATTGTTATTGGATGCAAAAAAAAAATACTATCAAGAACAACAATCAAAGGAGAAAAGGTCGAATCTTGATTATTATGTTCATTTCAAACGATTTGAATTTATAGCTGTGAGGAAAAAGAGCAATAAAAACAAAATCACCTTCAAGAATCCATTGACGTCGGCTCCTTTCGATATTCGTCCCAAACAACTTACAAAGAATGGAAATTCAAATAGATTTGGGGCAAAATTACCTGAAATTGTACAAACCCTTGTTGCTGAATCTGAATTTGAAAAGAAAGCAAGAGTTCATTATATAGAATCAAACCCTTACCGGCGATGCATATTCGCTCTCGATTGTTAAAACCTGCAACCACCACCATTGGAGAAAGCCACCGCCCATGGAGAAGGAAAATCGGCAATGCAAACCATTGGAGAAAGCCACTGCCACAACTGATGAACCCTTGATTGCGCCTGGTCTCGAGAAGGCCACTGCTGTTCAACCTTTGATTGCGTCTTGTCTCGAGAAAAAAAGGCAGAGAAAGCACGTTCTCGAGAAAAGAAGAGTCAGAGAAACACGGCTGATGAACTCTAATCAATAAGATGACCATATTACCCTCGTTTAATTTGCTTGTAAATGTTGAAGATAAATTGAAAAGCTACAATTCATGGGAGGGGGATACATGTAAATAAACTTGTGGCTCAAATTAGTTCTTTTTAGTTCTCAAATGATCATCTCCCTATATATATATATATATATATATATATATATATATATATATATATATATATATATATATATATATATATATATATATATATTTGTAATAATTTAGGGTCTCCGATTAATCGCTGATTAATCGCGATTAATCCGATTAATAGCTTAACCCAGTTGACCGTCGTGCTACTGCCAAGCGATTTCTGCAACCTTGGTTTTTATAAACATTATTTTATTCTTTTTTTTTTTTTGCACTCATATATATTATTTTCTTTATTTATTTTTTCTAGTATATATCTTTTTTCAAATTGTGTTATTGTCGACCATTTCTCTTAAAATATATCAAAATATAACAGATGCCGTTATAATCTTGGTTCAAATCTTCGAATAATATGTGCAAAATAACATTTTTTATATTCTTTTTATTTTCTTGACGATTTTTAACGGTTTTGATGGATCGGTTTTAAAATGGTGTTACAAAAAAAATTACACATAAAAAGAATATAAAAATGTTATTTTGCACATATTATTGGAAGATTTGAAACAAGATTATAACGACATCTATTATATTTTGAAATATTTAGAGAAATGGTCGGCAATAACACAGTTTGAGAAAAGATATATACTAAAAAAATAAAGGAGAAAATAATATATATGATTGTAACAAAAAATAAATAAAGAAGAAAATAATGGTTCTAAAAACAATGTGTGTGTATATATAGGTATTGGAATATAGTAGATTAATTAACTAAACCAAAGAAAACACTAAAATAAAAAGAAAAAATAGCGTTAGAAAAATAGTCGTTATTTTAATTTTATAAATTTTAATTTTTGAAATAATTAAAGAAATATTATTATATGCTAGAGAATTAATAAAACTGGTTAAAAAAACGAAATAGAAAAAAAATTATAAGAATTACATGTTTCGCCCTTTAAGTTCCAGGGTAAAATGGTCATTTTATTTCTAACTAACTGAAAAACTTAACATTTGTTAGTGAAAAGGACGATAACCGTAAGTCAATCTAATAAAAAAGAGCAATGGGTGCAATTTCTTAACTTAAAGGCCATGTTTCATAATTTCTTATAAACATAAATGGCAATATTTGTAATTTACTCTTTATTTAGTTTAGTTAGTTATAATTAAATTATTTTATGTATAAAAACATATATTTATAAAAAACATATATTTAAAATTAAAACAGTTTATTCATTCAAACACCGATTACATTTAAAAAAAATCACAACGATCTACAACGATTACAATAATAAACCTAATGACTAGAAATCGCACTCCCATCCATACTTCACCACAATCTTGCGTTTTTGGTCAAGCTCAACATGCAAATACACCCCGTGTAATTTGTCGTGCGGGGCGATAAAGATCTCAACATTGCGGTCATATTGTTCTTGTTTAAGAACTTGCTTTTATGTGTCAATCGCCCCCTTCACCGCCCTTTCACGAGCAAGCCTCAACTCCCGCATCTCCAATTTTTCATTCTTTTTGTCTTCAATTTTCGCCTCCTTCATCAACTTGAAAGCTTTCACCTCCTCAACCAAGCTTGAACTCCCGCTCAACACGGAGTCCACCAATCTCTTCCTATTATAACTCAGGCCGGTTGGTGTGGAGTCATCGTTCAAGTCGGGCAAATCGTTTGTAATTGAGAAATCTCCCGTCTTCGAGCCCTTCCCAACCTGTGAAGGGGGCGACCATTTAAATGGCCTTTCATCACATCCCAGGCTTCAACGTGTTTGAAACCATGCCTCTCATAGAGCTTTTTGTACTGATTCATCACCCTAGTCATCTAATCTACGTCGTATAATTTTCAAAATATAAAATATTTATTTTAATATGTAAGTTAAAAAGTTTACAAAAATTGTTGCTAAAAATAGAAAAATAAATCATACCATTTGTTGGTAAAGACCATTGAAATTGTTAACCTTCGTTAACATCTTGTGCCACTTCAAGTTTAGCATGTGGATGCTTCTAGTCGTTCCACAACGTTGTTTGTTGAAGTGATCAAGAACCCGTCCCCAAAAACTGTCGGATTTTTGTTTATCTCCAATAACCTGGTCTTCGGAAGTGTTAAGCCAAGCCTTCACCAATGCCACCTCTTCCACACTACTCCAGTTTTGACGGGCCGCTCGGTTAGTGAATTTACATTTTTTCCATATTGGGTTTCCAAAAACAACCTCATCGTCATCCAAGCTCATAAAGGTTTCATCGTCCGCCTCTTTTTCATCATTGTCGGAATACTTTTCTTCACGTCGTGGTTCACGGTAGGATTGGTATTGTTGAGAATGGTCGGGCAAAACAAATTGACCCAGTGCCACTTGAACCGGCATGTTTGGAGCCGATTATACGGGTATTGGAATGCCCCTTGGATGAATTATTGGGGTGGCATTGGTTCGTTGTGTGTAACACGGGGTCGAATTTTCTTACGAGTTTGAGCGGCTTTTTTTTATTGTTTGGATGGAGGAAGAACTTGCATGTTTATTCATGCTTGTTGTAGAAAAATGATGAATTTTATAGAGAAGTAGAAGAGATGTAGAAGAGATAGAGAAGTTGTGTGTGGATTAAAATGAGTGTTTGATATATATATATATGGGAGGTAAAATGTACAAAAAAGTTAAAAATATATTTTTTTTAATAAAGACATTAACGGTCAAAAGGGTCAAACGGTCAGATTCCCCAACGACAAGCCGAGAAGTGAAGCCGATAGGCGAAGCCGTTATGCGGCGACGATGTTGCTGCCCACGATTTTAAAACCGCGACCAAAGCCGCTTCTCACTCCGCCCACCCTAATCAATATAATAAGTTGCAGGCATATACGTTTGATTATTGTAATGTTAAGCATGTGTTTAATAATGTTTGGTCTTTATTATATACTTAAATAATCATTTTACATTTTTAGTTAAATAAATAATAATAGACTTTGTAGTAATTGTAATAGCACCCTCTGGAATTACGTGAAGCAACACAAACTTTAAGATGCATGCTTGTTTTTTTTAACGGCCGAGAATTTTATTAAACTAGCAAGACGCTAGGAGAAAACAAAAGACGATTACATGTCAAAAGAAAAAGCACTTCGAGATTCCCAAGAAACACCAATCAACTTAGCCCTATTAGAAATCCAAAGAAAAGAGAGGGCGTTTATTTCTTGTGACGCCCACTCCCAGTCTTGGCTCCAGGAGGGGTCACGTGTCGGATTTACTCATGAACACATGGTACAACAGAGATAACTAAGCAGCGGAAATTAAAAACTTTTCATTAATATATATAACAAGTTACAACAGTAAGGAAGATAACAACATAATCTATAACTATATCTTATCTATAACTATGTCAGTCTACTACCGACTCATTCCTGATAGCTTGCCCATCTAATCTGCCCTTGCTAGAGCCCTTCCCTTGCTACTTTAAACATCACCGATACCTGACATACATGCTTTTAAAGGTCAGCTTACGCTGGTGAGTTCTAGGTATTTAAAACATTTACCTTTCCTTGAAAGATTTACCTCAAACACTTGGGTCTAACGACCCCTTCTTTATAAACATTTATCAGGTATAAAACATAACAGAGTTATACCAAATCATTTAATCATTTATCAGGTATAAGACATAACAGAATTATACCAAAACATTTAACCATTCATTCTACTAAGCAATGTCTATTGGAACCACGTTAGCTCCTCGGGCAACCGTCGCCACCCGAAACCTTTCATAGAGTAACCGTCGTTACCCCGGGGAACCGTCATTCCCCGCTTCTAGTTGCACAACCACCTTTTCCCTTTTCACTAGACAATATCCGCTTAGATTAAAACATTTTCAACCTTTCCAATCTTTTAAACCTTTTCATCTTTTTCAAAAGTCCATTTAAACAATTCTTGTATTTGGACTCATAACCATTTCAACACTAGTGCATCACCCGTATATGGGAATAAGCATTTCATAAATATAATGTTATGGGTCTTGCATAACAAGGCTAATAAGATCATATTTACCCGACACTTAGTCCTATACATAGGCTTAGACCAAACATTCACATTTTTCGTTTCTCAAAGCTTTATATAAAAGTTTCATTCTTTATATTACCCGTTTATTATAACCTTCCCGAAAAAGTAATAACAGGTAATAATAACTTAAAAACAGTTATAAGTATTATAACTTTTCCAAGTATGTGTATTAACACAATACAAGTAAAGACATCTCAAATACCTTTCAAGTAAAAAGTTGAATATATATCATTGCATGTATATCAGCCCGAAAACATTAAAACATTTAAAAGTGGGCTCATAGAACTCACCTTATTCTCTTAAGCAGTTAATTCAGAGAAAACTTCCGCTATGTCTTCCAATTAAACCTAATCGCGTATTGTACGGTGTTAACGCAAGGTTTAACATAATAAACATTTACTATGTTTATTTTAACTCTTTATTAACTTAATAATACTTAGTTATTAAGTTTATTCCTTTTAAAGGTCAAAATGACCAAAATACCCTTTAGGCCATTATAGTTTTCTTTTGTTAATAATATGAAGACACGCATTCCTAAAAGTAAACGCTCACTCCGGGATCGCCCAGTGAGGGATGCCATTTCCCAGTTGGGATTTATGCGACACCCTCGCTTTTGCCAGAAACCCAGTGTACAGGCGTCTACCCTTCCGGTCCGCGTGAACTTCTAAATATCCGATTAACTCAGTATCTTAAATACTTTACCATTTATCCATTTTAACTTTATATATACTTATTATATATATAAACACTAGTTTTTGATACCCGTACGATGCACGGATGGTTTTTACAAAAATAAATCCAACAATTTAAATATTATAATAAATGTAATACGATAATTGAAACCCGTGCATCGTACGGCGGTATTTAAAAAAAATAAAAAGTAAAATGTGCTAATGATTCTTTATATCATCTAAGAATTTTTTTTATTAGAAATATCCAGTTAAAAGTTTCAATGGTTCTTCTACAATGAGCCACTTTCACTTCCTGTTAAAATATAAAAATGATATAAACATTAGTATAATCTCTAAAACTTAAGAGAAAATTAAAGTTTGTATCATACCCTTCTTCAATTATAAAAACAAACACAAAAACATAACCATTTGATTATAATCGTGCATTCGTGTGTGAATAATCTAAGAGTAGTCATAAGCACCACTCAAAGATACCCTTATGATACATATATTTGGGAATAATCATAACTATATTATGAAAGTCAAATTTCATTTATTGGAAAAAATTTGAGCGGGAAAACCACAAAATGGATTGTTGTGGTGATGCCATGTGGCATCCAATCTTTTCATATATATATATATATATATTATATATAGATAGTCCCATACCAAAAATCAAGTTCTTATACCTTCCGGATTGTTTTATATTAAGCAATCATATTCCAAAACCCTAATTTTCCGTTGTTCTTATTTCTTGATCAAAACTCAATTTTATTCAAAACTGACTTAGGGTATTATCCGTTATAACATTTTATAACATGCTTTAAAATTTCAAAGCTTAGTACTTGAAACCGATTGGAGCAGAATGAGTTAGTTTCTTTAAACAGGTAAGGCTTATTAAATGTGAGTATGTGACATGTGGTATAGGGTGACTAAAACTATAATCATTGTATGCGACTTCTGTTGCTATGAATTTGTATTTATTGGTACTAATTAGTAGTTGTATAACATGCAATATCAACTCAAAACAACTACCCGCCGCAAGGCGCGGGTCGATTTGGCAGTTTAGCGGAGAAATACAGATCTGACCAACCGTTGTTGACTCGACGGAAACGGAGCGACATCGTAGTCGCTTCTACCTTCCCGGAGCATCAACGGCGACGGTGATATCACCATAGCCCACGAAAGACGTCAGATCGGAGAGACGGATGGTGCCAAAAACCGAAAGAGTATTTATGGTTTTTACTTTGGCCACCAATGTTTTATACATTTAAGTTTTTACCCCTGAAGGTTTCTACTTTATTTTTATCGTTTTCTACTTTGACAACAATGTTTTACACACTTACATTTTTTTATTACCGAAGTTTTATATATATATTTTTTACTAATATGGTATTGAATAGTCTCTCTTTACACATATAACAATATGAATTGGTTTTGAATATTGAACTTTGATTGTATCCTACTTTGCCACATAAGTTATTTTTAACCCTTTACCTATGAATCCAAGTTTGGGCATTGTGTTTTGGGTCATGATCGGAGTCAGAAGAATTTTAGATATGTTAAACTGTTAATTGATGGTCGTAATTAGATAATAACGTAATTTAATTAAGTGTTGAGATTTTAATAACGTAATTTTAGGAATGTCAACTGGATGAGAGTGTTCAATTGGGGACCATAAATCATTTACTTTTTTAATAATTGAAATTAAAGATCAAAAAGGAGCTAACCTATGAATCACAGAGGTGGATTATTGTTGAAAGCCGTCCATCATACAAGACCAAGACTTTACTAATGAATCATTTATTCAAATTTATATTAATGGTCGACTCTCGAGAATACTATACCGACTTTAACATTTGGAATTTGATTTATCTTCATCACATACCGTATGAAAATCTAAAAAATGAAACTCTCAAAACACACATCTCGCCCGCGGCATCGCGCGACAGGTCGACAACCCTTATAGCATTATTACGCTTTCAAAAAAAAAAACTCCATTTGACGTCTCGCCCGCGGCAACGCGCGGGTCTCAAGTCTCGTATATATTAAACATATTTTAAATATGTTTTAAACATTCTTTAACCCGATACTTTATCATTATCGTTTATATTAAATATATATATCTATATATATATATATTTAATATTTAAATACTAAATATCCTTTTTAATCAATTTTAATAAATAAAATTGATTAATAATCATATATATTTATTCGTCTTAAATATATATATTTATATCATTTATCCCGTTCTATTATGATTTCATATAAAATTTAACTTAACAATAATATTTGTAATAATAACAAATATATAACGTGATTACCTTCTTGATGGGTCATGTAACGAGTTCGAATAACCAATATAATAAAGTGGTCCGTTTTAGATAAACGAATAGTCCTTCCCGACTAGTTTCTCGCCACGAGCATTTCCCCGTTGTCGGTTTGTTGTTTGGACATCGTTACGCCACCGAAAAATCGTCCGAAAGTGTAAGACGGGTTTAATATCGACACAAGTTTACACTCCTTTTTCCACCACCGAGGATTATCTTTGACGATCACCAACCACCGCCACCAATCTCCACCATCCCAGCAGTCCATCGACGTTACCGCCACGCTCCGTCGTCACCCGCTCGCCACCGAAACATAGACCGAAAGAGGGGACGGTAAACTTGGTTTATTCCCGTTCATCATCTCCACCCGCAACCATAACCACCATTGTCGTCCACCACCTTCAACCGGTTGCCACCACCACCCGCCATCGACCATCTGCTGCCACCACCACCTGCCATCCGGCGGTTCACCATCTTCATTACCATCAAACATCATCATCACCCATCATCATGAATGATGAAGGATCGCGGCTGGGCTAGGTTCGGACTGCTGCTGCTGTTGCTGCTTCAGCTCGTCAGGTTCGTCGGAGAACGACGGGGAAGAGCATGTCGCCGGAATCGCGACAGAAAGGTGGCTGGGTTCGTCGGGTGTTGCAGGTTCAAAGTAACGAGATGGTCGCCTGTTTGTTGGGTTAAAATCGGGCAGAGGTAGGGTACTCGCCGGAAAAACGGTCGGAGAAGGGAGCAGGGGGTTGCTATTGCTTCGTCTGGGTTCTCGCCGGAGGCTGCCGCTGCTGCTTTGTCGGAGGAAGAACGGGCGGAGCCAGCGGATCGTCGGTGTAGTGGCCGGAAAAACGAAGAGAGAGACGTGGGTGTGAGCGGCTGCCGGAATGCGAAGATAGAGGGGGAGCCGGCGTGGTGCCGCTGCAGGAAAAGCGAAGGGGGAGGGAGACCGGCGTACGGTTCTCCTCTCTGTCTCTTTCTTCTATCACTCTCTCTCTCTTAATTCTCTAAATTTCTCTATTTTTGTCGTATGTGTGTATATATTTGAATTGTGTTTTGGGTGCTTTCAATTATGTAGAATCTGCATGTATATATATACTATAGACTTGAGGAAAGGAATTTAAACACGTATGCACGGTGAGTAAGCTTTTTAATTACTGAATCACAGAATCTTTACTTTTCTTTTGACGAATGTTAAGAAGTAAGGAACAAGTCATTTATATATTATGTGATGATATGGTATATTATAAATAAGTAGGTATTATACCCGTAATTTAAACCCGTTAAATATTTAAATATTTCAGCAACGGTTCATAAAAATTTTCGAACATTTAAAATATTACGGGACTCCAACAAATATAATTATTATATTTATTCTTTGGTTAACCGGTGATCATTCGTTTAACTATGTGGTAAAAGCGCGTCTAATCGGTGTCGCGATCTCGACCGTTTTGCAGACCGAATACGCCGTCCTGACTGAAATACTTTATAAATATTATTATAATTATTTATACCTTTCCGAGGCGTTATAATCATCTTGAACGGCTAACTGAACTAATTTCGGCTATTATCGTGTAACAACACCGGTTACCGATTTCATCGTTTTTCGTGCCGAATGTCGTAAATATATATTATAATGACTATAAATCAAGTATTTAACAATACCTGATATTTTACTTTCGTCTCGGTATTATTTTAGGGACGTTCGTGGTTAAATATAGTTTATTACAAACCGACCCTAAATCACTATTTTTTATTTTCCCGCCTAGTTATAATTCGGATTTCAGATCCGTCTGTGCCCACGATCTTTATTTTTCGTTATTTATCTATAAATTCGTCTCTTGACGTTTCTTCGAATGTCGTGCCGAATATTCGCACGCGAATCGTCACGTTTCTCTATTCCACATATATATATATATATATATATATATATATATATATATATATATTATATCATATGCATTTCAGCTATTTAACAAATATAGCACACGTATATAATTTGGGTCATAAAATTTTGGGGTGTTACAACTCTACCCCCCTTAAAAAGGTTTTCTTCCTCGAAACCTGTTCAAACTGTGATTTAACTCACAATTGAGATTTTTCACATCTCACCTTTCTTTCCCAGATCAATCCAGAAACATTTCTATGCATTTAAGGCATTCATATCATATGAACCACTTGGTTCTTTGGCTACTATTTTAACATCGTAACAAACTTTCTATGACAATCTATCATTTAACTCTATTACCTATATGGTAATACCTCAAATATTATATTCACAAAATCTTGTTCATAATTAGATTGTGAACCGCATTCCTATAATTGATGCTAGAACTTTTAGGAACGTATCCCTAACAAACAGTCTAGCTAACGATTTGGGAGAATACAATAATAAAGGAACTCTTCCTTTTATCAATTACATACTATCTAGGTGGTTTCATAATTCTTTAACTACGTATAAGGTAGCCTGATTATGAATTCCACCGGAATATGCTTCGAAATTCCTAAAGTTAAAATTTGTCGCGAAGCTTCTGCCATTCCGTTTTAACCTTCTGCATACGTTAAACATTTATTTGTTTGCTATAGGATTTTGAACTTTTCTTCTGGACATCAACAGTCCCACAGTCACTTGTTAGTAAGTGATATATATTCATGAATGCTACTGATTCGTTTTCCACAGTGGCGCGTAATATCTACCTGCACGAGACTAATTCTAGTGCCACGTCTGGTGCAGGACAATATTACTATTCTAACCATAACCAAATCAACATAATTCATGCCTATATATTACTTACTTAAATAACTAGTTCGGACATCCTGCGTACAACCTCATTTAATGTTTGCATCTCTTGAGAGGTAAATACTACTGATGCAATTTCTCTCTTCACTAGGCCTAATCGGTAATGATCTTACCGATGCCTGAGTTAATCCGCTTACTACTTCCTTCCAATGCCTTACGCATTCTTCACCATCTTCGAGAAGTCATGTATCAGCATGCTCAGTTACGAGATTTCTGGGATTGAAGGAGCGTTCGTCATTCAAGTCAACACTACTAATCACTTGTAATGATTATTTTGCTTCCAAAAAGCCATCCTCTTATCGTCTCATTCTTACTTCTTTGGCTGGTGCTAATCTGGTTTTAGATCCTTCTTGAGGAATCGTCTTGCTCATTGTAGTTGTTTGAATAGTTTGTTGATCCTTAACAAAGGATATCTACTTCTCACTGGCAGCTTCTTTATCGTCTTGCAGTCTATGCATATCCTTGGCTTCCGTCTTTTTTCTTGAAATTGGTGGAGTATCCTAAGGCGATATATTTTTGGTCTAAAGAAATCTTCTGGCTTCTGTTGGAGATAACTGGTACGGTGTTTCTACTTCTGGCGTTGTTGCTTCTAGCGTTGCTTTTGACGTTGCTTTTGGTGTTGCTGCTTCTGGCGTTGCTTTCAGTGTCGAGTTGATTGTGGAACCCCATTTCTTGATCTGACGAGTTGCTAATTGGATTCACTGGTACGTTCTTCGGCTTCTTGGTTTTACCTCTGAGTCAATGGCATACATCGAGTATGACTTACCTCTTGACCCATGTACTTCCACGTTTTGTAATCTTTACTGCTAAGTCATCACGATCCCTGCATATGAAGTCGAGCCTTCTTCTGGTTACAGATAGTTTGCGTGTAGCATCTCGCGAGTCAATTCATTCAACGTCTAAATTTACTTTATCGTTACCCTTAGCTGGGAATTGATCTTAAGAAGAACATTTGTCAAATACTGATCATTTACTCGCATCGTTGTAATACACTGTGTGACAATTCCTAATATCGAATTCAAACCTCTAAGTTTGCCATTGCTGCTAATTTCGAATCGTCAGGCTCGTCTGCGTATCAACATTCGTCTTGAGGTCATTTATCTTGACGTCTTTGCATTTGTCCTAAGGAATACGTAATCTTAAGCTTTCTAAGGTAGCTTGACTACGGGATTCCTTGACAATGTTTTTCCTCTCCTTATGTTGGAATTCTTCTTCGTGTAGCTCATCCAATCATCGCATGCTTTCATCCTGCCATTTGAAGAAACAACATCCGTAAGTTCTTCTTGGCCTACTCTGGATCTCCATACTCCTATGCTTGTGGATTCTCGATCCAGCTTGTGGTAACCTTCGTCATCTCTCTTTGAGCCATCCTAAACTGCTAGCTTTTGCTTTGAGCCTTCCGACCAATCACTTATAGTGATGGTCTTCTTGAAGGTAGCAACGTAGCTTGGAACGTTGTTTCCACTATTTTTGCCATAGTAACTTTCATTTCTTCTTTATCGTGATAGCGTCTATCACGTCTACAGTTTCCTTGCTTTAAGGCGACATTCTAGGCTTGTCTACACCTCTTTTCATCTTCAACGGTTCCTGAGTTCTCCACCTGCAATTCCTATGATGATGTTTCTCGCACATCTAGCATGTCGGCTTTAGAAGCTCCTTTAGCCTTCTCATGGAATTTTCCGTCAATGTCTTTAAGACCTTCTTCATCCTCGTACAATTTCCGTTTGCCTTTCATCGAGAATCTATTTCTACCAAAAGCTTCCTCGGGACCAGCTCTACTAGTTGTCGCTTTATTGGACATTCTTCTCGTCAAAGTTTCCGGAAGTTTATTAACAATCAATAGCAACGTAAACTTCAATGCTTCTACCACTATTTATAACATAACGGTATTTGTCTTTACTGACATCAGATTTCGTATCGGATGTCCTATTCGCATTCCTATCATGACTATGATTTCTAATCTTCTGATCTTACGATCAAAATAGTCTGACACTTTAGAACTCATGTGACGTGAAGTCTCCAAATTTTGAATTCATGATTATTATATACGTGCACTTATATAATTATGATGCGTTCAAAACCCAGTTATTCTTATCACGGTCATCCCTGGTGTTTGTACTATTCCTTTTATCATTTACCGGTAATTTTAAAACCGGTTCCTTAAAACTACCTTTCTCTAGGCTTTCTTTACAAGTTATTGACCACGTATCTCACTGTCAATTAACCTACCCCGCACTAGGCCACACAACAGTTAGAACCTATGATATGTTCGTTTGGGTAAAATACCAAATTGCAGTAGCTAATTGCAATCGGGTAGTCTCCGTACTTGCATACCCTAAGTCCTACCTCCTATGTTCCTCGTGCAACATTTTTCCTATGGGAATGACTATCCTGACTGACATTTATATTCCTTATCTTACCTTTCTTTGTTTACCAAGAGTCCTAGTTTAAGTCTAGATACTGTGCTAGTATCTAAATCTCTTAAACCAAGGTTCTGATACCAACTTGTGACGCCCACTCCCAGTCTTGGCTCCAGGAGGGGTCACGTGTCGGATTTACTCATAAACACATGGTACAACAGAGATAACTAAGCAACGGAAATTAAAAAATTTTCATTTATATATATAACAAGTTACAACAGTAAGGAAGATAACAACATAATCTATACCTAGATCTTATCTATAACTATGCCAGTCTACTACCGAGTCATTCCTGATAGCTTGTCCATCTAATCTGCCCATGCTAGAGCCCTTCCCTTGCTAGTTTAAACAACACCGATACCTGACATACATGCTTTTAAAGGTCAGCTTACGCTGGTGAGTTCTAGGTATTTAAAACATTTACCTTTCCTTGAAAGATTTACCTCAAACACTTGGGTCTAACGACCCCTTCTTTATAAACATTTATCAGGTATAAAACATAACAAAGTTATACCAAATCATTTAATCATTTATCCTTTATCAGGTATATAAGACATAACAGAATTATACCAAAACATTTAACCATTCATTCTACTAAGCATTGTCTATTGGAACCACGTTAGCTCCTCGGGCAACCGTCGCCACCCGAAACCTTTCATAGAGTAACCGTCGTTACCCCGGGGAACCGTCATTCCCCGCTTCTAGTTGCACAACCACCTTTTCCCTTTTCACTAGACAATATCCGCTTAGATTAAAACATTTTCAACCTTTCCAATCTTTTAAACCTTTTCATCTTTTTCAAAAGTCCATTTAAACAATTCTTGTATTTGGACTCATAACCATTTCAACACTAGTCCATCACCCGTATATGGGAATAAGCGTTTCATAAATATAATGTTATGGGTCTTGCATAACAAGGCTAATAAGATCATATTTACCCGACACTTAGTCCTATACATAGGCTTAAACCAAACATTCACATTTTTCGTTTCTCAAAGCTTTATATAAAAGTTTCATTCTTTATATTACCCGTTTATTATAACCTTCCCGAAAAAGTAATAACAGGTAATAATAACTTTAAAACAGTTATAAGTATTATAACTTTTCCACGTATGTGTATTAACAAAAAACAAGTAAAGACATCTCAAATACTTTTCAAGTAAAAAGTTGAATATATATCATTGCATGTATATCAGCCCGAAAACATTAAAACATTTAAAACATTTAAAAGTGGGCTCATAGAACTCACCTTATTCTCTTAAGCAGTTAATTCAGAGAAAACTTCCGCTATGTCTTCCAATTAAACCTAATCGCGTATTGTACGGTGTTAACGCAAGGTTTAACATAATAAACATTTACTATGTTTATTTTAACTCTTTATTAACTTAATAATACTTAGTTATTAAGTTTATTCATTTTAAAGGTCAAAATGACCAAAATGCCCTTTAGGCCATTATCCTTTTCTTTTGTTAATAATATGAAGACACGCATTCCTATAAGTAAACGCTCACTCCGGGATCGCCCAGTGAGGGATGCCATTTCCCAGTTGGGATTTATGCGACACCCTCGCTTTTGCCAGAAACCCCAGTGTACAGGCGTCTACCCTTCCGGTCCGCGTGAACTTCTAAATATCCGATTAACTCAGTATCTTAAATAATTTACCATTTATCCATTTTACTTTATATATACTTATAATATATAAACATAGTCCATAACAAAAATCAAGTCCTTATACCTTCCGGATTGTTTTATATTAAGCAATCATATTCCAAAACCCTAATTTTCCGTTGTTCTTATTTCTTGATCAAAACTCAATTTTATTCAAAACTGGCTTAAGGTATTATCCGTTATAACATTTTATAACGTGCTTTAAAATTTCAAAGTTTAGTTCATTACCGTTTATTCGGTTTTGATAGAATAGCGGCTAGAAAACTCTAATTTCAATATTAACACTTTAAATATATATATTAAACATATTTTAAATATGTTTCAAACATTCTTTAACCCGATACTTTATCATTATCGTTTATATTAAATATATATATATATATATTTAATATTTAAATACTAAATATCCTTTTTAATCAATTTTAATAAATAAAATTGATTAATAATCATATATATTTATTCGTCTTAAATATATATATTTATATCATTTATCCCGTTCTATTATGATTTCATATAAACTTTAACTTAACAATAATATTTGTAATAATAACAAATATATAACGTGATTACCTTCTTGACGGGTCGTGTAACGAGTTCGAATAACCAATATAATAAAGTGGTCCGTTTTAGATAAACGAATAGTCCTTCCCGACTAGTTTCTCGCCACGAGCATTTTTCCGTTGTTAATTTGTTGTTTGGACATCGTTACGCCACCGAAAAATCGTACGAAAGTGTAAGACGGGTTTAATATCGACACAAGTTTACACTCCTTTTTCCACCACCGAGGATTATCTTTGACGATCACCAACCACCGCCACCAATCTCCACCATCCCAGCAGTCCATCGACATTACCGCCACGCTCCGTCGTCACCCGCTCGCCACCGAAACATAGACCGAAAGAGGGGACGGTAAACTGGGTTTATTCCCGTTCATCATATCCACCCGCAACCATAACCACCATTGTCGTCCACCACCTTCAACCGGTTGCCACCACCACCCGCCATCGACCATCTGCTGCCACCACCACCTGCCATCCGGCGGTTCACCATCTTCATTACCATCAAACATCATCATCACCCATCATCATGAATGATGAAGGATCGCCGCTGGGCTAGGTTCGGACTGCTGCTGCTGTTGCTGCTTCAGCTCGTCAGGTTCGTCGGAGAACGACGGGGAAGAGCATGTCGTCGGAATCGCGACAGAAAGGTGGCTGGGTTCGTCGGGTGTTGCAGGTTCAAAGTAACGAGATGGTCGCCTGTTTGTTGGGTTAAAATCGGGCAGAGGTAGGGTACTCGCCGGAAAAACGGTCGGAGAAGGGAGCAGGGGGTTGCTATTGCTTCGTCTGGGTTCTCGCCGGAGGCTGCCGCTGCTGCTTTGTCGGAGGAAGAACGGGCGGAGCCAGCGGATCGTCGGTGTAGTGGCCGGAAAAAAAGAAAAGAGAGACGTGGGTGTGAGCGGCTGCCGGAATGCGAAGAGAGAGGGGGAGCCGGCGTGGTGCCGCTGCCGGAAAAGCGAAGGGGGAGGGAGACCGGGTACGGCTCTCCTCTCTCTCTCTTTCTTCTTTCACTCTCTCTCTCTTAATTCTCTAAATTTCTCTATTTTTGTCGTATGTGTGTATATATTTGAATTGTGTTTTGGGTGCTTTCAATTATGCAGAATCTGCATGTATATATATACTATAGACTTGAGGAAAGAAATTTAAACACGTATGCACGGTGAGTAAGCTTTTTAATTGCTGAATCACAGAATCTTTATTTTTCTTTTGACAGACAGAATGTTAAGAAGTAAGGAACAAGTCATTTATATATTATGTGATGATATGGTATATTATAAATAAGCAGGTATTATACCCGTAATTTAAACCCGTTAAGTATTTTAATATTTTAGCAACGGTTCATAAAAATTTCGAACATTTAAAATATTACGGGACTCCAATAAATATAATTATTATATTTATTCTTTGGTTAACCGGTGATCATTCGTTTAACTATGTGGTAAAAGCGCGTCTAATCGGTGTCGCGATCTCGACCGTTTTGCAGACCGTATACGTCGTCCTGACTGAAATACTTTATAAATATTATTAAAATTATTTATACCTTGCCGAGGCGTTATAATCATCTTGAACGGCTAACTGAACTAATTTCGGCTATTATCGTGTAACAACACCGGTTACCGATTTTATTGTTTTTCGTGCCGAATGTCGTAAATATATTTTATAATGACTATAAATCAAGTATTTAACAATACCTGATATTTTACTTTCGTCTCGGTATTATTTTAGGGACGTTCGTGCTTAAATATAGTTTATTACAAACCGGCCCTAAATCACTATTTTTCGTTTTCCCGCTTAGTTATAATTCGGATTTCAGATCCGTCTGTGCCCACGATCTTTATTTTTCGTTATTTATCTATAAATTCGTCTCTTGACGTTTCTTCGAATGTCGTGCCGAATATTCGCACGTGAATCGTGACGTTTCTCTATTCCCCATATATATATATATTATATCATATGCATTTCAGCTATTTAACAAATATAGCACACGTATATAATTTGGGTCATAAAATTTTGGGGTGTTACATTTCTCCCAGCATAATCTAGACCGAGACGGTTTTACCGTTATGAATCTTCTTGTTACGCGCCTTCCACAAAGCCCAACATGAAATAGCAAGAATGGCCTGCATAATCTTCTTCTTCTTCTTTGAGCCTTGAAAAGTAAGATGATACTCCATAATATCCTTGAGTGAAAAGGCAAAAATTGGAGGGGCTCTAGTCCACGCACAAATCTGATCCCAAAGAAGACAGGACACAGGGCACGAGCAGAAAACATGGTCGGTTGTTTCCGTATCTTCGAAGCAGATCCGGCATTGAGGTTGTGACTTGAACTTTACACTATACGAAGATAAAGTGGTCTAACTCATCCAAGAGAATTACTGTGAGAAGTTTGATTTGAATAAAAAGGATAAAAAAAATCATAACCATCTTTAATTAAATAAAGATCTATAATCCAAATTTTTCTGTGTAGAATTTGAGAGACAAACAAAAGTTGCAAGGACATTTTTTATTTTTTATCAAGTTCTCCTCATTTTTTAAACTTTTATAACTCTTATACACGATTTTTTTTAAAAGAAATTACATCTTAAAAACGAGCATTTTTTATCTTTAAAACGCGTATAGTGTTGTTATACATAAAAAAATTGTTTTTACGATTGTATCAAAATGTTCATATCATTGTGTCATATTGTGTCAAAATGTTCAGACCATTATGTTATGTTGTGTCAAAATGTTCAGATCATTGTGTTATATTGTGTCAAAATATTCAGATCATTGTGTCATATTGTATCAAAAATCAAAACACTATTTTATTTTATTTTATATATAAAAATACTATACGCGTTTTAAAGTAAAAAAACGCTCGTTTTTATGTTGTAACTTTTTTTTAAAAATAAAGTTGTACATGAAAGTTATACATGTTTTAAAAAAATGAGGGAACTTAATTAAAAGTCAACAAAGATGCTAAAACCAAATGGTCCCTCCTTTATTTTTTATTAAACTAAGATCCAATGACTGAAATTCATTCTTATCTTTTCTTACCCAAACCAAACTTCTCATTTGAACCTCTCTTTCTATACATTTATATATATAGATAATATATATATATATATATATATATATATATATATATATATATATATAGCTCTTTTTCACATGTGAAATGCTCTGAACAATTAGAAAAAGGAAAAAAAGGAAAAAATGAAATTATCACAACCACTAGATCAAGAGATCTAATGGTGAAATAGGGTGTCTACATGTCTACACTTATGAGGGTGTCTACAATGAACTTTTCACTATATATATATATATAGCAAATACGTGTTTGAATTATGAATACATGAGTTTAATTGATAAATGTGGTAAGACTATACATTGGATAGGTTGCATGTGTTAGAAATATGCGTTTGATAGCCAATGTGATAAAACATGCATAAACGAATGTCTTAAATGTCAAGAAAGTGAAATATGAAATGAATATGTGTTTATATGAACTAGCCGTGTGCCCGCGCGTTATGGCGACGACAATGTATAGCGTGCTATTCGCTTTCTGTTCGCGCGTTGCGGCGGTCGACAGTTTGCAGCGTGTTATTTGTCTATCGTTCGCGCATTCAACGGGGACGACAATTTACAACGTGATATCCGTTATAGTTAGTACGATGCGGTGCGGCGACAATTCATAATGTTGTACATACGCGTTCGGCGATGATAATAATTTACAATTTACAAGACTCATAACAAACAATGAAGCAAAAAATATCCGGTTTGAATTTAAATAAGAGTGTAGATAGGCTTACATTAAATTTGTTTATGAAGGTGCTAGCCTGATACTCCTCGAATCCCTTTAACTAATTTTTTTTATTCCTTGATTCCCTTGACAAACGTACTAAAAATCATTCAATTTAGTTTAGCGAAGTAAGTGATGCAAGCTACGATGTCCTTGGAAGGACTCCTTGGGGGAGTCGGATCAGACTTTTTATAGATAAATAAAATTATATAATTACTCATAAATTACTGTGAGAAGTTTGATTTGAATAAAAAGGATAAAAAAAATCATAACCATCTTTAATTAAATAAAGATCTATAATCCAAATTTTTCTGTGTAGAATTTGAGAGACAAACAAAAGTTGCAAGGACATTTTTTATTTTTTTATCAAGTTCTCCTCATTTTTTAAACTTTTATAACTCTTATACACGATTTTTTTAAAAAGAAATTACATCTTAAAAACGAGCATTTTTTATCTTTAAAACGCGTATAGTGTTGTTATACATAAAAAAATTGTTTTTACGATTGTATCAAAATGTTCATATCATTGTGTCATATTGTGTCAAAATGTTCAGACCATTATGTTATGTTGTGTCAAAATGTTCAGATCATTGTGTTATATTGTGTCAAAATATTCAGATCATTGTGTCATATTGTATAAAAAATCAAAACACTATTTTATTTTATTTTATATATAAAAATACTATACGCGTTTTAAAGTAAAAAAACGCTCGTTTTTATGTTGTAACTTTTTTTTAAAAATAAAGTTGTACATGAAAGTTATACATGTTTTAAAAAAATGAGGGAACTTAATTAAAAGTCAACAAAGATGCTAAAACCAAATGGTCCCTCCTTTATTTTTTATTAAACTAAGATCCAATGACTGAAATTCATTCTTATCTTTTCTTACCCAAACCAAACTTCTCATTTGAACCTCTCTTTCTATACATTTATATATATAGATAATATATATATATATATATATATATATATATATATATATATAGGGTGAAGTTCATTGTAGACACTTTCACATGTGAAATAGCTCTTTTTCATATGTGAAATGCTCTGAACAATTAGAAAAAGGAAAAAAAGGAAAAAATGAAATTATCACAACCACTAGATCAAGAGATCTAATGGTGAAATAGGGTGTCTACATGTCTACACTTATGAGGGTGTCTACAATGAACTTTTCACTATATATATATATATAGCAAATACGTGTTTGAATTATGAATACATGAGTTTAATTGATAAATGTGGTAAGACTATACATTGGATAGGTTGCATGTGTTAGAAATATGCGTTTGATAGCCAATGTGATAAAACATGCATAAACGAATGTCTTAAATGTCAAGAAAGTGAAATATGAAATGAATATGTGTTTATATGAACTAGCCGTGTGCCCGCGCGTTATGGCGACGACAATGTATAGCGTGCTATTCGCTTTCTGTTCGCGCGTTGCGGCGGTCGACAGTTTGCAGCGTGTTATTTGTCTATCGTTCGCGCATTCAACGGGGACGACAATTTACAACGTGATATCCGTTATAGTTAGTACGATGCGGTGCGGCGACAATTCATAATGTTGTACATACGCGTTCGGCGATGATAATAATTTACAATTTACAAGACTCATAACAAACAATGAAGCAAAAAATATCCGGTTTGAATTTAAATAAGAGTGTAGATAGGCTTACATTAAATTTGTTTATGAAGGTGCTAGCCTGATACTCCTCGAATCCCTTTAACTTTTTTTTTTATTCCTTGATTCCCTTGACAAACGTACTAAAAATCATTCAATTTAGTTTAGCGAAGTAAGTGATGCAAGCTACGATGTCCTTGGAAGGACTCCTTGGGGGAGTCGGATCAGACTTTTTATAGATAAATAAAATTATATAATTACTCATAAATATTTTTTAAGGTCGATGATTCTTGATGCAATTAAAAAGCAAGTAAAAATAAATATATATCAAAGCAATCCCTCTACCTTGTGACTTAGTGTTAAAAATAATACCATACCTCATTCATTCATGTGAATGGCTGAGTAAAAATAAATTTACCTTCTTTTATAAAAGAATAATATATTAACCAAAAACATCATCAACGTATAGAGTAGCAAGCAAAAGGCTTGCAGGGGCAACACACAAGACAAGACAAAACATCTAACCATACAGAGACTTGCAGGCTACTTTACTTTACATAAAACAGCTAAACGCCACAATCACACACACAAAAAAAAGACACCACACATACACAAAAATAAACCGGTCATTCTATTATTATTTGTAGATAGTTCATTTTCAAGACAACACAACCTTCCATCCATTCATCAACCTGAACCACCTACAATGACCACAAATATACCAATGAAGCGAGAGAAACATTTAGGTCTTGAAAATGCGTGAGCATTAGATCGTCTACTCAATCTAGCTATTTGGACATTGAAACGTAATTAACCGATTGTTTTATTAATAAAAAATGAACAATTACAATCAGAGAACACTTAGAAATTGACACAGAGAAAACACTCTCAGAAACACACACTTAAGAAATCTTACACGCTCAGTACCCCTAAATACAATGTCCAAATTCCTATTTATAGCAGCTGGGCGATCCTCGTCCGAACTCCAGGTTCGGCCAGTCCGAACCTCAAGTTCGGACCAAGTTCGGTCAGTAAGACTTTGGCTTGAACTTGTCTTTCACTTGATACTTCACACGACGAACAACTCAGGTATCAACAAACTCCCACTCGTCGTGTGCAGTATCTCTTCAACATCATCATATCTGTATCTTCAATCAAACTCCCCCTTAAGTGTAGAATCCGTTCGTCCAATGAAATGAATCTTCGAACAAACTCCTCCTCAACTTGATCGTAACTTGATCTTGAATACTTGACGACATCTGGTGTATCTCTGGTCTTTTATCAACAACTTCAGAAGACTTGAAGTCATGATATCTTACACTTTAGCAACCTGCTCAATCATTTAAATAATCTTTGCACAAAACGTCTCTTCGAGACTCCAAGATATGATTTTGAAATTTGAATTTGTATCACATGTTGATCAGATCGAAAATAAAGCAGAAACAAAATCTTTTTGGCTTTAGAAAAATTTATATCAAAAGAAGCCTAAAATCTTTTTGGTTTTTCAAAGTTTATGATAAAACACACCGAAAATCTTTTTGTTCTTTTCTGAAATGAAATGAAATCACAATACATAATCAAACACTATTTTTGGTATGAGAAAGATCACTATATGGGATCATATTAACCATAACGCACTGAACTACACTTCAATTTCAACTAATTGAAACACATAAGTCATGTTGATTGCCGGTATAATTTGTCCATATTTAAACTCAGGCAGAATCATACTCATAACATCTAGATATGTTAAGGTATTGATTAGATTTGCTTTGACCCGTGTACCCCACACCATCAGACATATTCAGACCATTTCTGTTTTTCTTTCTTTTTCTTTTGTGTGGTAGCACTTGTGATATTTCACAACGCATAATGTTTTTCATGATACAATCAACCGTGTTCCATGCAATAAGAAATAAGAACGTTAAATCGTCTACCTTAAGGTCGATCTTTCGATACGCAGATAAGGCCTCGAATTTAGCAAAATAAGAAAATAAAATAAGTTGAAATTGTATAACTCAACAATAATCAGGTCGGTACTCCCGTACACGCAGAGAAAGTATGATAAGTTATACGAAACACCAAAGAATATAAAGCAGAACGTCAAACGAACAATGATCAGTTCGGTCTTGTGGATACGCAGAGAAAGTCCGATCGTTTGAGAAAATAAAAAAAATCAAACAAGTTTAAATCTTTGCAAAATGAACACATGTATACACAGTGACTTCTCAGTTTGAATTTCACACTTATTTTTTATTTTTATTTTTTGTGTCATGAAATATGCATCAAGATGTTATCCACATGGTCAAGCATTAGTATTTAGTGTATATCTCATCTGAATACTTTATGATTTGCCGAGCCTACCAAGCACATCAAACAATGATCTTATGGCTCTTTCGTCTACTCTATTCATGAGTCAGATACCAATGTACCATCATTTTCCAATGATCAATTTCTCACAATTTTATATATTGTGCATGTATTCATCTTCCTTCTTTATATATTTGACATGTATTCACCTTCTCCCCATAACATGCTTTTTCTCAATACTCCCCCTTACTTACAATTCTCCCCCTTAAAATGAAAACTTTGTCTTTGGATTTTTATTTTACTAAAAAACAAGACTCTATTTTTGACTTTTTGAGAAAAACTTGCAAGCAAAGAAAATTGATCAATCAACACGGATATTTTGCAGTTTTAGAATTACTGAAAATTTGCAGATTTAGAAAATTTGATCATGAAATTTAAGTTATGTAGAATACTCATCCATCAACAACTTTGCAATCGTCGATAGGTCTTCTAGAAGTACCTGCACACTGGTCAAACTGATTAGTTCATAAATGACCCGAAGCGGATCGCTTCTGATCGACCAGTGTCCTGGTTTTGCTTTGAAACCACCTTAGGTTTCCAATGTTGTTTTGGTAATTCTGTTTTTGATGAACTTATCACAGGTGACTGCGATGATGAACCTACATTTTGAACCTGTTGAAACATAGAAACAAAACGTTTTTGTTTTTGAAAGAATGTAGGTTCAACTTCATCAAAAACTCTGCCACGTTCATCAAAGAATTTATGTTGGGCAGGTTTACCAAAAACTGGTTTCTTATGAAACCTTTGTAGGGAATCAACAGGTAAAGGACAATCTTTTGCCATATGCCCTGTTCGGCGGCAAATATAACAAATTCGCTTTGTCTTGTCCCACTTGTGAGATACCTGTGAAGAGCTACACATATGAATATCTCGAGCATGATCAGAATTAGAATCATATACCTGATGTCTGTGATCATGAACCCATTTGGATGTTGGGCTTCGAGATAAAGAACCATCAGAAGAAATATTAGCTTTTTGATTCATCATGTTTGAAAGAGCAGCATCTTTGACAAAAACCTTGAATCTTTCTGGCATCCACACAGTGAAGAGGAAATTCTTTATCAGAGAAAAGCTTATCAGAACCTTTGAGCTTGTAGAATCTCTCAGGTTGAACTTTTTCAGCCTTAAAAACGGCCTTCTTCACTTGCTTCAACTTCAATTTCTTTAAATCTTGAAAAGATGATTCTAGAGCCTTCTCATCTGTTACATCGTTTGCTTTAAATCCCAGACCCACATGCTTTCCAACAACTTTCTCCTCAGATGTAGAATGCCCATTCTTTGCTAACCGAGAAAATTCAGCTTTCACTTCAGTCACATTCTTCTGATCATAGAAGATCTTCTCATTAAAGTCAGGTTGTGACTTAATCTTGTCACTTGAAGTAGTTGACTTCTCATTATCAGCAGAAGATGAACCAGATACAAATTTTGGTTCTGGAAGAACCTCAGATTTCTTTTCCTTCTGCTTCTTATTCTTCTTGTTCTTCCTTTTCTTCGCAACCTTTTCTTCCTCAGCAGTAGATGATAAAACCTTTGAATAATCAAATTCAGGAACTTGTTCTTTCACTTCTTTGAAGGCTTCTTTGATTTGAGCAGGGGGTGATGCAGTTTTATCAAACATTTTATCAAAATTTGCATTATTAGCTAAAAAGCTCGTGAACACTTGAGAATTCGAAACATTGTTGAGCAATCTATTAGCATCAAGAACTTGAATTTTGAGATTAGAAATTTGCTATTGAGCCTCAGCGAATTCCTTCTCTTTAGCTATCAATCTCTTCGCAACTTTGTGTATTTAAAATTTTTCTATACGAAGATTATCTAATCCTTCAAACAATTCTTTCTTTAATTTATCTTCATTTCGCTTTTGAATCTCTAGATTTGCAGTTTGAACTTTATTAACACTAACCAATTCCCCCTTTTCATCTAACAACTTTTCCATGTCAACTTGATATACTTCAATTTTAGCAGCAGATTCTTCAACATTCTTGGTAAGCAAATCAAGTTTAATCATGGACTTATCAAACAAATTCTGAAAATCATTAGCCGTATCCTCCGCTTCAGTCTTCCATTTCTGAACTTCTTTTACCAACTCATCCCTCTCTTCACAAATCTTAACTTTTGTAATTTCAACATCCCTTTTATCTTGTTTAGAAATCTCTAAATCTTCATTCAACAACTTGACCTCAGCAATCAGACATTCATTCTTCAAAACCGATTCCTTTTCATTTTCCTTAGAAATCTTCAAATCTGAATTAATCAAATTGAATTCCTCAGAAAGCTTTTGAAGTTTATTCAACAAAGATGCATGTTCTTTCATTAGACTCTCTAGATTTTCAGAAGATTCATAGGAAGTTGGTGTTAAACTTGTATCGGAACTTGTATCGGAACTATAATTTTCTTGATGATCATGGGTGACAATTAAAGCAGAAGAATCAAAATGCATTCCCCAATCATAAACACCATTATTTTGAACTGTTAGTGTTGACTTGTTTGTAGTACTTGAAGACGGTTGAGAAATACCAGGCTTGCTTGATAGAGGAAAACCAGACTTGCTAATATGTGCCTGTTGACATTCTTTAGCAAAATGTCCAAGCTTTGAACACTTGTAACACTTCAACTTTGACTTATCAAAACCTAATTTCTCACTAAAATCAGAAGTAGATTTTCCATACTTTTTGAAAAATCTTTTTGATCGGTGACTTAGCATAGCATATTGCCAAGATAGATCCAATTCAGTCAGTTGATCATCATCAAGAGCATCAAGATCATCTCTTACTAATTGTGCATCAGCAACATTTTTGATAACCAAACCAAAAGATGATGAGATTAAAGCAGCAATCATTTTGGCACACTCATCCATTGATTCAGCAGAAAAGGCATTTTGACTTGAAGAATTTGGAATTGTAAAACTACAACCCCGTGATGAATTGTTATCAGAATTTCCCGAAGCTCCAGCCATAAAAGCAACACTCGGTGCTGAACTCAGGTGCTGAACTCAGATTTGGCTTAGATTTAGCATTCATGCTTGCAGTATTCTCACCATGATACAACTCATGATTCTGTAAAATAGCAGTTGACTTCTTTGAATTTAACATTTCCATTTCTCGAGCATGAAGTTTTCCAGTAAGCTCGTGGAATGTCAATGTAGAGTAATCTTTATCATGTGTGAGTAACAGAACATAGTTTTCCCACTTTTCAGGCAAAGCTTCTATAATCTTTTCCTTCAAATCAACATCAGTTTTCTCAATACCAACAACCTTTAACTCATTGATTAGATGTGAAAACCGGGAAACCAGAGCAGTAATGTCCTCATTGTCATAATATTGAAAATTATCAAACTCTTTATTCAACACTTTCTTTCGACTCTTTTTGTAATCGTCATTACCTTCATATCTTGCTGATAGAGCATCCCACAATTGTTTTGATTTCTTGCATGTGCTAAATTGATTTAACAATTCAGTGGGTAATGCCATTGTGAGATAACCAAAAGCTTTCTGTTCAAGCTCGTATGATTTTCTTTTAGCATTATCAAAGGTATGAACTTCCTTAAAATCTTATTGGTTGGATGTTGATAAAGTTTCTTGATTGGAATCCAGAAATCAATATCATTTGTGCTTATATAAGCCAGAAATCATTGTTTCCAATTATGATAATCTTCCAACTTCAACAACTTTGGAACTTTCTGACTTGTTCCGATTTTATTATCAAAGTTCAGCATAGTTTGCATTGAACTCTGCATCGCGGAAAATGCGTGAAATTCTGACATCATTGAAAAATTTGAATTCTGGATGGCCGAACTTGTTCCGAACTTGACACTGTGCTCTGAACTCCCTCCGAACTTCGTCCGAACCTAAATCAACAGACCGAACTTCAATTGAACCTAAGTAGCTCCGAACTATCACCAAAACAGATCAAACTCTGAACTTCCACCGAACACTGTCCGAACTCGAGCTTCGGAGCGGTTACTCCGAACTTGACCAGTAACCTCTGAACCTCGACATATCTTTTCAAAAACGCGTGAAATTTGACTGTTTTTTACGAAACTTGCAATTGCGGATCGGGAAAAACTGATAAGAAATGATTTAGGAACAGTTTTGACACAATAAGCTCGAAGGAATCGATCAAAAACACGTAAACATATTCGAGAAAACACCACAAACATTCAAATATCCGAAAATAGCAACCACAGATCAGTAGAGTGAACCAGAAAGCTCTGATACCACTTGAAAATGCATGAGCATCGGATCGTCTACTCAATCTAGCTATTCAGACATCGAAACGTAATTAACCGATTGTTTTATTATTCAAAAATGAACAATTACAATCAGAGAACACTTAGAAATGACATAGAGAAAACACTCTCAGAAACAAACACTTAAGAAATCTTACACGCTCAGAACCCCTAAATACAATGTCCAAACTCCTATTTATAGCAGTTGGCCGATCCTCGTCCGAACTCCAGGTTCGGCCAGTCCGAACCTTAGGTTTGGACCAAGTTCATCCAGTAAGACTTTCGCTTGAACTTGTCTTTCACTTGATACTTCACACGACGCACAACTCAGGTATCAACATGTCTCCTTTACTTCATTTTTTTTCACCATAGTTCTTTTTTCAATGTTTGTAGACAAACATTTAGGTCTCATTTACATCATTTTTGCTAACAGAGACGTATTTTATAGCTCAAAACGCAAACATAAAATGTAGAAAAAATAAAGAAAGAGAAATAGGTGAAAACATTAACATTGTATGCAATACAAAATTACTAAATCATTAGTTCTAAAAAAGTTTTGTAAAAAAGCTAATTCGAGTAACACATATAACAACCTTAAAGTCGTCATCATGCAACTTCTCACCATAGTAGGTTGAGCATATATATCATCCCTCCCGTCTTCATAATCTCTTCTTACATCAGATTGTTTTAATGATGGGAGATATGAAAGAAACTCCTCTTAAACTTTCAATGGTTGTCATGTATATGTAGCACATCTATTTTTTTTATTTGATTCACTGCATCCAATTGAAAAATAATCAATAATTGAAAAATAATCATAACTTGCACATAGAAATTCTAAACCATATGAACTTGCCCACGGGGTATTATGAAACTGAAACATGTATAAGCATTTCACATCTCTTGCAGCTATTTTATATCGTTGATATCATTGCTCATGGTTCAACAGAAGAGAGCATAAATGAGATTCAAAATGATTAAACAGAATAAATTCAAGGCGAAATGAATATTGTACCTGCGTGCAATGGCTGAGGTGTTTTTAGCCAAGCCAGCAATGAATCCAACAAAAGTAAACCATCTTTCATTTTTAATTTTTAACAGGAAAAAAATAAACTTGTAGAAATTATAAACCAACAGAAAATAAGTACCACATCCCTTTATAGTCTGATTTACAAGAGCGGGCTGCGATAGCTGGATAAATGAGTTTTTCAGAATCGAAACGGTCATCCTGCAGACAGAAATCAAGTTCAGATTTACAAGATTCAACTGAATTTCGAAATCCTTTAGAGGCGGCCAAATATCATGGGATGTTCAGAAAATGGAATTGTTGTAATTCTAATGGAACAGGAGTTATAATCTAGTAGGAGCGCAAGAATTTGAAAAATATCATAGAATGCAAAAATTGGCAAAAGATGAACAGAGGGCAGAGGTGTGTGAAGGCTTCGATTGCATGGAAACCAGATCCAGACCAGTGTAACCAATGACCCCCTTCAGTTTTTCTTTAGATTCCTCCCTATAAATCGAATCAGAAAAATCTATCAGAACTATATTATATATATATATATATATATGATATATATATATATATACTAGTCGTGTGCCCGCGCGTTGCGACGGCGACAATGTATAGCGTGTTATTCGTCTTCTGTTCGCACGTTAGGCAGCGACGACAATTTACTACACGATATAAGTTTATTTACACTTCAAGATATAAGTTTAACTAAAAACCAAGTTATATTGAAAAAAAACTTTATTTTAAATTGACGTTCCAGTATAATTATTTTTACTTATTTATACCTTTATAATATTACAAATTGAGAGAAAAGCTAACTATCAAAGAATTACCGTTCCAAAAAACTATCAGAGAATTAATACCTTGAGAGAGCCTCAACCACGATTCAAATTTCAGATTAGCTTGATCTATCATCTAAGAGCAGTTATGTTATAATGGAGTTTTAAGTTAACTTTGAGGATCAAAGGATATAACCCATAGACAAATTATCAACTGGTCACAGAATGTCATATAAGAATACATGAATTGCATGAATGTCATAGACGAATACCATTTGGTTTACAATTTGAAACAATAGAACATACAGTTCAAGAATAAAAAGCAACAAACACATCTAACAAAATCTGCAATACCTTCACCGTCAATCTTAGAAATCAAATAACCGGGCAGCCATCAACCAAAATTCCACCAGCAATAGGACAAGAAGCCAACAAACAACCATCTAGTTCACTTCCCCGCCAATCCAAACTAACACCCCCCATATCCAGAACTAACATACAACAAAACCCCCTCCACAAACACCAATCTTGCATCTAACGATTATGATTCAATTGTTATATTTTATAGAAGTGGCGAGAGACATATTGATTGTTGCACCTAACAGAACCAGTGTTGTTATGTAATTTAGTTTTGGCTTGGGAAAGCTGTATGTAAAAGCCAAACAATGATAGGCGCCAATGCACCTGCTAAAAAAACCATATTATAATTCATAACAGTCACCACACAAACTAATCTTCGCTAAATTCGCATTAAAATCAGACAATTATAGTCAAAATTTTGTTAAAACTCGCATTAAAATCAAACAGTTGTACTGATGATACTAAGCTACAATAGAATTTATAACAATTACCACACAAACAGTTTGTGTGTATTTTGTTGGAACCCCCACAAAACTCCCAACCAGAACTTGTATGAATTTTCTTAAAGCAACTCATCTTGACCCAAAGTTAGCTTAATAATAACAAACCTCTGTGAAGTATGTCAATAAAGTTTTGAAGAATACATCTTTTAGCTTCAATACAAGACAATTTGCAATAAGTTAGCTTAATAATAACAAACCTCTGTGATAGACCATGGATAGCCATGTACAAACCGGTTAACCGTCGGTTAACCGGTTAGGAAATTAATTGATCAACTATTAGAAAATAATCGAAATTAATTGATGACCGGTTAATCGAATAGGGTTGTAATCGATTATTAGACAAGAAAACACTAACCTCCCTGATCGATTTCGATTATAATCGAATCGATTATTGAAAATTAATCGATTATAATCGATTATAAATATAAAAAAAAGGGAATTAGTTGGTGATTATTGACAGAAGGTTCACAAAGTAATATACTTCAAATTTAAATATTACAAACACATCAGGTAAGCATCCAAAACAAAGATCCACAGATACTTTGTCATCACAAACACAGCAGGTAAGCATCCAAAAAAAGATCCAGCGCCTGTTTTTTTCGGCATCCAAAATTGACAGAAGGTGTGATTGCACAAACACATCCAAAACAAAGATCCATTAGTTGTTTTTTTTCGGCTTCAAGTGGTCCAAACAGAGGTCAGAGGAGAAGGAGATGAATTCGAATAGTCGACTGTCGACTTACGCCCTTAGGGTTTCAAACGACCGGACTCGATGAGTTACCAGATATGTTGAAGGGTTTTTTTTGGGCCTGGATATTCACAATTATTTTGGGCCTGAAACAATTAGGTATTAATAAAATGGTGCTCTTTTATTAACAATCGATTAATCAGTTAATGATCGATGCTAATAATCGGTCATAAATAATCGATCCCAAATCGATTTCCAGGCCAAAATTCTATGATCGATCTCTAACCTACGGTTATTCTCTAACCGTAATCGGTTAGAGAATAATTGGTTAAATATCGGTTTCGATTTGGATTAATAATCAGTGTCGGTTCAGTTAATCGATTATTTTGTACATGGCTAACCATGGACAATGGTCAATGACTTCACACACAGACAAAAAAAAAAAAAACTACCATTCAATGCTACTAAAAGCATGCTAGAGTGAGCAAACGACAGGCATAACAACTGAATTATAGTAACATAATTACACAAAAGACACTACAGAGTATATAAGACTAACCTCCAACAGTTAACATGACCAACACATGAAGATATCCTCTCAAATACTGCAAACAGAAACGTAAACCATCTGGATCAGAAGTGAAACATGGATTAAACCTTTTATATGACTTCAAAATTAAGTCATGATCTTTAAAAATGTTAATGTAACACCCCCAACACCTTGTAACAAAAAGATAACTACTGCTTTCCCACATAAATAAATAAATGCATCATAGTTCCCTTTATAAAATGCAATATCTTTGTTTTAACTTTTAATATATGTTAAAAACAAAAGACAATTTGTGGCTCAACCCAAATCAACTTGAGTCATTTTTTATAACTGTGAGAACATAACTGATGCACTTCAACAAAAGAAGAAAAATGACACCAAAATAAACAACATTTTCAACCTGCATATATATATATATATATATATATATATATATATATATATATATATATATAAACTGTTTATTAGTTAAATGTCCTCCTGCAATCTCTGTTGTTATTCAACCATATTGGTACATATTTTATTCAAATAATACAATACAGATCAGTGCATAAGTGTTTGTTTATGTAGTTTGTTTAGTAAATATTTTATATTAACTAATCAAAGGCATAACAAATTAGTGATGAAATATGACCATCGATACATTAATAAACATGACAGGAATTCCACTAAATGTTATTACATTAAAAAGATGCTACACATAGCTTGAGTTCTTGAAAGTATATGGTATAATTTTCAGTATATTGACTGGTCTTTGAAGCGCACCTCAGTTTGACCCCAAACACATATGTCAACTCTTAAAGCTCCCTGTTCTACTGCCTTTTTTAAGTGAGTTTAGTGAGTTTAAGTGACAATGAGTAAGTCCTTCATGGTTTAAAAACACAAAATATGGTTAAAAAAACACCTCTCTGTGTAAAACACTTTTTTAAAAAATTAGGAAAACAGATTTTCAAATGTGTGTAAAATACTTTTTTTCCTCATTGTTTTCCTCATATCTTTTTAGATTTAATTCCTCCCAGTTAAGCTCTTTTGTTTACAACCAAAACTTATATCTTTGTGAGGTATTATGGAATTCATATTTGTTTATAGGGCCACATACTGATGTTTTGAGTAAATGCCATACCTCAAGAGTAAGAGTGTTGGATTTTAGGATGTTGAGTGTTTTAGTAAAGGTGTATCATAGGGATCAATGTACATTAAAGATTTTAATTTTAAATTGTAATGGTTCAGGTCTTCAGGACATAGCAAAGAATTATGTGCTTTACATTTTTCTGTTTATGTTATAAGTCAATGCATCTAACTTCTAATACAACTTCTGAAACAATGGTGGTTTGTTTTATTAAGCATGGAAACTTACATTTGAAGGCATTAATTATCAAATAGTTCTTTAAGGAACAATACTAGTTACATAACTATTATTGCTATTTTTTAAAGTTGTTCCAGCAGTTGATAAGTATATCCAATGGCCGTTGCTCCTATGTAAGTTTTTTCCCATGGTGATAAGTATACATGTTGGTGTTTTAGCTTATCACCCATGTACAAATCTATATAACCTTTTTGTAAATAGCTTGCCCAAGTTGCTGATCTGGGAAGCTCAGAAGAATGAACTATGGCATATTACATATGAGGACAACAGGTAAATAGTTAACATAGAAGCAATAGCTGGTATCTTAGTTCCTTTTTGAACAATGTTTAGTTATTCTTAATGAACAATGTTCGATAGAATCCATCCTTAATTCTTTAATTCATTTCTTCTTCAATTTCAATTTTAACATTAGAATTAAAAAGAGCAAAATAAAAAAAGGAGTTCCAAAATAAGAAAAAGCATTTGCAAAGTAATTGTTTACCTCAAACAGGAGATCCAAAATAAGAACAACAGATTAGCTCCTTGCAAGCTTCGGTGTTAAGAACATCGGAATTAAAAAAAATGTAAACAAAACTAGAACATTCGAACAAAAATTAGAATTAGAAGAAAGAAGGAGGAGCAGAAATAACCTTGAATCGTTAGGAACTGTGAATCGATGAATGAAAATTGAGAAGATGTCTTCAATTTATAGAGTAGCAGAATCCAAACCGGCGCCTTCAATCCGTTTGAAAGTCCCACGATCTTGGCCCTCCAATAACGAATCATAGCTGTTCGACGAAGGAGATGAGGAGATTACGGTGATGGCCAATCGAAGGAGAGATGGTGGAGAGCGGGATTGCCAAAGTCGGCTGAGTTCTTCGGCCATCAAGGAGAAGGCAGCGTGCGTGCGTATACAGAGGAAGAGTAATGACAGGAGAAAGTAGTGGCGTGGTTAGTGACTAAAATAACCCTAATTTTTTAGCAGATTTTCTTTATTAGTATTCTTTATTTACTTTTCATGCTTTAAGCCCTTGTACATATTGCATAACCATTTGTAAGCGTCTTAAAATTAAGGAAATTAATGACAAAAATACCCCCAAGGACCAATATGTATTATATAGTAGTATAGATATATATATTAGAATAAATAGAAATTATATATTTTTAGAACAACTCGATATATATATATATATATATATATATATATATATATATATTTATCCATATAAATTCGAAATATATATATATATATATATATGGATATTTGCAATTATCAAATAATTCAAAATAAATTTAAATTTAAATTCGTGATTTGGAATTAAATCGAAATCACGAATGACCGGTTAAAATAAAAGACTGGTTTTCGATTTGCGTGCAGTGATCAGGGCTATGATACCACTGTTGGGTTTTACAGTGGTATTCGGGTTACCCTCTTAGTAATTTTTTTTTACTAAACAAATATATATATTTATTAATCCGAATAAATATATATTACAAATTAACGCAGCGGAAATTTTAATTTTATTAAAACGCGAAAACCGTAAAACCGTTACAAGATCAAATCACCTTAAACACGCAAACACGAAATCAAATACAACGACGAAAATAAATATCTAAATAAACTAGATATACCTTAGCCGGATCCGAACAACCGCTCGAGACACAGGGATTCAACATGTCGTCGCTAGGGTTGAACGAAACCATAGAGTCAAACTTCATCGTCAAATCTTTTACAGAGTTGACCAGATAAGTTTCTTCGTCACCAAGATACTGGGTGACCGGTGGATCTTGATCCATAATTCCGATAACGGCGGAATCGTCCCGAAGCACAAACCGGTAACCGGGGTGAAAAACCTCGTGCTCGATGGTCACAACCGGTGGCGACGTGGTGGCCGGCGGTGGTGGTGCTCCGATCACCGGAGGCAGGGCGGCGACAGAATCCGGTGACAGCTTCACCGGATAAAGTGGACTAGGCCATGAGCGGGACGGGACCGAGGTGGCGGTGGCGGTGGCGACGGTCGGCGGTGGTGGTGGCAGCGGCAAACCGTCGTGAATAGTGGTGATGGCAGCGTGGACAGCGGTGGCGGTCAGAGTGGTGGCAGCAGGCGGCAGCGGCGGTGGCGCACCGCCGTAGAGATCGACGGCGGCAATGATGGTTCCGGCAGAGGCGACGGACGTGACGACGGTTGCTGTCTTGGAGGCGGCACGAAGACGGGGTGGTGGCGCCATGGTGATACAAATCGGAGGTGTCCGGCGGAGAGGCGGCAGGGGACGGCGGCTGGCGGCGGAGGAGGCCAGCGGTCGGTGGTGGTCGAACCCGAAGGCGTTGGTCGACCGGATCGCAAAGAGAGGAGATAGATAGGGTTTTAGGGTGCTTTTGTTGTGGGACTGGATCAATCATAAACCCTCAGGATCGGTTATATTTATAACTGATCCTAAACCTATTTGAATCCAATCTAAATTGGTTTAATCTCATTTATCTCTTAAATAAACTATTTTATTTAAAAAGTTTCATTTATCCAATAACTAATTAATTGTTTGATTTATCAAAATTCATAATTTGGATAATTAGAATTAACTAATTAATTAAAATACTTTTATTTAATTATCTAAACTAATTTAGTAATTATTTAATTATCCACCAATATTACTAAACTTAATAATTAAGTTTCGTTCGTTTACCGATTAATAAATTAATTCGGATTTATTGACACGTTGACCCCATTGTAACTCTTACGGGTCAATGACCGGGTCTGTCACGTTAATTTATCGGATCTGGACATTAAATATCCAACAAGAACATCTTAAGAGTGAAGGTTACGAGAACAGTTGTCGGTATTTAAGTTGGGGGCTTCCGGTCAGTTTACGAATGGAGTTACCTGAGCAATATTTGTAACTAGGTGGACGGGAATAGAACATTGTCGGTAATGATTAAAAGGGTTCCGGGCAAGATACCCGTTGGAGTAAAGGGTGATGCAAGAATCCGCCTCTATGGATGCGTTATGTGGAGCACTATCCTACCCGATACTGTATCTGAAACTAGAAGGTATAGAAGTATATGGAAATCATGTCATAGAAAATGGAGGTTAGTGAGGTAGATGTGTTTTCTAGAGAATCGTGTTTGATTGTAATGTTATGTGTTGTATGACTCTGTTATGTTTTATACTTTATAAATGTTTGTAAAAAGGGATTTTACAGGTCCAAAGCTTTTAACCTCACGAACGAGGTAATGTTTTTAGAATGTAGGACTCACCAACATAAGTTGACCTTTTCCAAAAAAATATATGTATGTCAAGTGAAGGTGAGACGTTTGGAAGAAAGGGCGGTGCCCTAGTGATAAGAGATTGATCCGGCAAGATATTAGAGTAGCGGTTGGACGTGCTGGCTTAGTTGTAGATAAATAAAGGGAGTTATAGTTAGTAACGTTATAGATGAAATTTGTAAATTATCTCACTTACTCGGTACTTGGCTTATATATAGATAAAGTTCTAAAATTTTCCGTTGCTTAATATCTCTTTGTGTCACGTGTTCATGAGTAAATTTGATGCATGACCCCTCCTGGTGCCAAGTATGGGAGTGGGCGTCACAAGTTGGTATCAGAGCCTTAGTTTAAGAGATTTTGGTACAAGCAGGGTATCTAAACTTAAACTAGGACTCTAGGTAGAGTAAGTTATGATAAGAAATATAGATGCCAGCCAGGATAGCTTGTGCCCATAAGGACGAATATGCATAAGGAACATAATAGGTGGAACTTACGGTATGTGAATATGGAAAATACATGATTGCAATTAGCTACTGCAATTTCGTATTTCCCATGCAAACCGTGTTGGATTTAGGTGTCCAGACCCGACTAAATCAAGAACCCGACCCGGTCAAGACCCGTAAGAGTTACACCGAAGGCAACGGGTTTTTAAGGCCGCTTACCTGATTAACCGGCAAATTCATAGAAGAATTAATTATTTATTTATTTACTATTTTAATTAATTAATTAATTATTCCTAATTAATCATTATGATTAATTTAGCGACAAAGACGTTAAAAAACTATTTACGTCTAAGACGACAGTTAATGAATCAGTCATTTAACCGATATTCGTTAAGTCTCGACAAGCGACAAATATTTTAATGAGTTAAAACTTTAGTCGCGAAATTAAAAGGTTCGATTAAGGATTAGATAAAAACGAGGGACTGAACGGAATCTTAATCAAATATTTATATCTGATTAAGGAGGCGAAAACCCTAATCCTCTGACTAAGATTTTTTGCCTCCCTTCCCTCCATCTCTCTATCCGACGCCGACCACCAACCCTAGGCCGCCGTCGCCTTTTGTTCTCCGGCGATCTGTTTCATCCGATCGCGAGAACCTAATCCGTTGATCACCATTTTGCTATGGTTTCTTCTCTCTGACGAACCATCGCAAGGAAGCTGAGACCCCGCCGCCGTGACGTCTCACCGAGCCAGATCACCATTGCCGTTTTCGTCGTCCACCGCCGCTGCCGCCGCCGCTAGCCAAGTCGCCGACGCTGCAAGCCGAGACGCTGACTACCCACTGTCACTCCGCCAACCGTCGCCTTAGTCGCTGCCGCCCCTACCGGCTCTCTCCTCGCCGTCGCCGGTTTACCCACCTACACTAGTAACCGCGAACCATCATTACACGGTTGTTCGCTCGTCGTTCGCGATACCCCAATCGTGCCATATCCGACGTACGGGATTCTCTCGGTGTTCGAGTCACCGCGTCGTGAATCCTGTAACCTGTAAGGATTGTTTGATTCGCTCGTCGAGTCGAAACTTGCGAAACCCTAGCGTCACCCGTTGACTTTCGGTGTCGCAAGCGTTTGTTTGAATCACCACTAAGGTATATCTAAACTCGTCGTTAGTTTAGATTTATTTAATTTATATGTTTTATGTTTATTGCGTTTTGTTTTAACGCAATTGGTGTTTGCGTGATTGGTGATTGTCGAATCCTGTTGTCGATAGGTTTATGTTAATTAACTGGTAACCGGTTTTGTAAATTAAATTGTTTTCTGCTGATTATTAAATTACTAGTTCATTTAATTATTTTAATTTTAATATTAATTTACTTGTTTTCTCGGTAAATGATTTAATAATTATTTGACATAAATAATTATTTAATTCGAAATTTTTGTCGTTACCGAGAACCCGAATACCATTGTCGTAACCCAACAGTGGTATCAGAGCCTTGATCACCACACGCAAACCCTAAGTGGTCGGGTTTAAACCGGTGCATTTTGCGAACTATGGTTTTTTAACCCGAAAGTCGCAAAATTAATTGAATCGTCGTTTAGACATGTTTAGTCGATTTAAATCCACTAAACATAATTTGATTCGATAAAATTGATTGAATTATCTTTCACACATATTCAGCTCGACCCTGTTTTTGTTTGTCATGAATGTTCATGGTTTGGCCCATTAGGCCCATTGGTTTATTTTTGATTGGCCCACTTTTGATTGAGTTCAAAGTTGTATTTAATTTTAAAATAGATTAGTTTTATTGGTCACCTTCACCTGGACGAATGAGACGAGTAATATATGACAACCCCGTTTGAAGATTACCCCTTCTAGGGATTTTCGAAAATGGCAAGGATCCAAAACAAGGTTGAGATTCCTCATGACACGTAGAAGCTTGTTGAAGCAAGTGGAAGCGACTAAATCAATCAGGAAGTTTTTTTCAACTTGTGGTTGGTTTATGTTAAGTCCCTCGACCTTCCCCGATGTTGTCATAGGCTCTGACAATATCGAAACCTCCGTTTGGCCGAATATGTGCACGTGTGTTTGCTTGTCTTTAGTTGCTTGTCTTAATTTTGATTAACGCACCAACTAAAATCCAAACTTAGTTTTACCAGTATACAACTAATTTTTTATCAATTAAATAATAAGTCCTAATTTTAATTACGACTTCAAAAAATTTAATAACCAAATTAATTCGACATTAAATTCGGATTTTTCGATAAATGAATCGAACTTGAAAATAGTTGGTTATCACAACGCGACACGTAGACATTAATATTTAGGATATTTAAATGATCGTCCTGGGTGAGATAGGGTTTATAATTTTGTCAAAACGCTGATTGTTGAAATTTGACTTAATAATCCTATCTGGTAAGCCTAAAACCGGTAGTCTATGCCAACCTAAGTCAAGTCTAACTTTGAACATATTTACCGATGCATCCATGTTGGAGTATTTCAACACCGCACGTGGTGTTCAGGGTATCTTCCAAGGTGAGCGTATTGAAGTATTTCAATACCGTACGCACACACTGACCACTTAGGACAACTACCATTTTATTTACACGCACCTTTGGTATTGGAGTATTTCAACACCGTACCTATGGTCGGCCTGTAGACAAAATGGGCATAGATAGGGCTAAACATATTTCGTTGATCCGCTCGCGAAAGTCCTATAACGGTAGTTGTGACATTTTTTTCACAAGTGACACTCGCTGTCCATTTGGTTACTTAGAAATTTTGAAAGCACTTTACGCTGTCTAGAGGAATTGTCTAACTAACTGAGTTCCCATTTCCTATTTAAGATTAGCTTGCCATCCTTGAATATGAATCAAACATCGAAACACTATATTTGCCTGTTGTTTCAGACGGCTAACGCAAACCACGCAAACCAAGAGATTTTCCATCTCAAGTCTCTTCTTGAGAAAGAGAAGGTTGACGACGCCAATTTCTTTGATTGGGAAAGGAATATGAGAATCGTCCTGAAAATGGCTAACATGGAAAACGTGTTAAAAGCTGAGGTTCCCGAGCAACCTGCAGCCGACACTGCTCCAGCGCGTAATGCCCATAACACACTGCGAAAAAATGCCAAAAATGTCGCATGTCTTATGCTAGCCACTATAAATTCTGATATTAAAAAGAACATGGTCGACATGACGGCTTTTCAGATGATCAGTGATCTAAGGGGCATGTTTGAAACCCAGGCTCGACAAGAGCGCTACGACACCGTTGTGACAATTATTAACTGTCGCATGGTTGAAAGCGCTCCCGTCAGCGCCCATATCCTGAAGATGAAGGGTTACATCGACCGCCTAGCGAAGCTGAATTACGGCATCCCCGCCGAAATGGTGACGGACCTAATCCTGCACTCACTATCTAGTGCCTTTACCCTTTTCAGGGTGAACTTCAACATGCACAGCATGGTAAAGACAGTGAGTGAGCTTCATGGCATGCTCAAAACTACCGAGGTTAACTTTGTGAACGGCAAGGCACCCGATGTACTCGCAATCCGATCAGGAGGTGTCAAAAAGCCTGAGGTGAAGAAGGGAAGGCGTGGAAATTAGAAGAAGGGCAAGGCAGCTATTCCAGAGCATTTGGAAGCTCCAGAAGGGCAAGTCGAAAGCATCCAAGGCACCGCCACCAGAACAACGCCAGTGTTTTGAATGCAATAAGATGGGACACTAGAGGAGGAACTGCCCAGAGTATCTTGCTAAGGTGAAGAATGGGAAAACGCCGCAGGGTAATCCCTCAGGTATACACATAAGTTTATGTTGTATGATGCTTCACTAATTCCTGCAAAATATATGCTTGACATACTTTACATTTTATAGGTGCATGAAGCTAAAGAAAGCAGACCAAGAAAACATTGAGCTACCTTGCGAGATTCGCACCCAAATAAAGCTCATGTCTGATTTTTTTCAGTTTAAAACAATTCTTGGTGGGTTTTAAAACAACTTGATTTTGTTTGGTTTCCTGGCTGTTTTCCAGGATGAACAATTGCTTTCTATGGCTTTTGATGTGACATGTTTTTTTGACTATCCTTGATTTTCGAAATATGCATACCGTTATAATCTATATTTTGAATTTGATTCAACCGTTTATTAGATTAAAAAAATTCAAAATCCTAAAACAATACACAACATAACATGTACGTGGTACACTTGATTTAATCAAGGCTGGCTTAAATGCGACATGAAAAACATTCGTTCCTTCATGTCCCATCAAAGTTATAAAGCCTTGAGCGTTTATCGTACTCCTTACGACATAACGCATGACATAACGGTTGTTCATAAAGTCTTATGACTTAGAATCACCGCTGTCAAGAATATTAAATCAAGAATATTCACCTAGAAAGTCTCACTGTTCAAGATAAATACTGAAGCTTAAGAAACAACTAACAAAGGCGATCCCAAAACAAGAGTCAAGAACATGGTAGCGAATTCATAAATTCAATGATCAGGCTAAATCAATGAAATGATGCTATTGCATAGTACATGAATTCAGCACCATATCGATGTTCTAATTTAGTGTTGGATGTCGAACATTAATGTTTGCACCAAATTATTCGACCTATTCTAAACTGTTAGACGAAGAGTCTGAATTCTGCGTAACGTGTTCGAATTTTATACGTTTTACTATCCATGAATATTCTATTAATATACTAAAAGTTCGTAGTCGATCAGACATTGTGGGAGTAACGCCTGAAGCAAGACTATTCTGACTCTGGACTCAAAATGTTGATGATCCAGACTCACAAGGCCCCATTACAGAATGACGTCGGGACGTAACTCGTATCAATTTGTCTTCATGGATTTAATCATAAGAGAAATTTGATAAATGGTATACTCAACAGTATCCTTCGACCTAAGATGCATAAGAGACCTCCCGTCTGCTAAAGAACATTCTTTGATTGTAGCTTAACGCTGTCACGTAACTACCAACAATAACGGTTACCTTTGGGAATGGATCTGAAGCTTAGTGTGAGCTGTATGTAGTAAATACGGGATTATGTACTCTTGCATTAATAATGCAACAGCTTGACATCGTGGGCCCTCTTGTAAGTTCCAAGTATTAAGTATAATACCTTACCCAAACTTACTGTGTGTTTGATTGGATCACTTCGAAAGTATAGAATGAGAAATAAAATGATTGAACGCGGAAGAGAATGAATAAATCCATGTCTATTGCTCGATTTATGTTATATACAGAAAGGATCTGATGACTTTACAAATACCATAAGTCTAAACTATATCACGAGTTTGTTGATATGCCTTGGTTATTTGACTGGAAGTGTCATGACTGGTTGGGACAGCCACGGGTAGCTAGACGTTAAATACTATTTACGTCTAAGACAATAGTTAACGAATTAGTCATTTAACCGATATTCGTTAAGTCTTGGCAAGCGACAGATATTTTAATGAGTTAAAATGTTAGTCGCGAAATTAAAAGGTTCGATTAAGGATTAGATAAAAACGAGGGACTAAACGGAAACTTAATCAGATATTTATATATGATTAAGGAGGCGAAAAACCTAATCCTCTGACTAAGATTTTCGGCCTCCCTTCCCTCCCTCTCGCTATCTGACGCCGACCACCAACCCTAGGCCGCCGTCGCCGTATGTTCTCCAGCAATTTGTTTCATCCGATCGCGAGAACCTAATCTGTTGATCACTGTTTTGCTGTGGTTCCTTCTATCTGTCGAACCATCACAAGGAAGCTGAGACCCCGCCATCGTGACGTCTCACCGAGCTAGATCACCGTCGCCGTTTTCTTCGTCCACCACCGCTGCAAGCCAAGACGCCGACACCCACTGTCGCTCCGCCGACCGTCGCCCTAGCCTCCGCCGCCCCTCCCGGCTCTCTCCTCGCCATCGCCGGTTTACCCACCGACACCAGTAACCGCGAACCATCGTTACACGGTTGTTCGCTCGTCGTCCGCGAACCCTAATCGCGCCATATCCAACGTACGGGATTCTCTCGGTGCCCGAGTCACCGTGTCGTGAATCCTGTAACCTGTGAGGATTGTTCGATTCGCTCGCCGAGTCGAAACCTATGAAACCCTTGCGTCACCCGTTGACTTTCGGTGTCGCAAGCGTTTGTTTGAATCACCACTCACCTATATCTAAACTCGTCGCTAGTTTTGATTTATTTAATTTATTTGTTTTATGTTTATTGCGTTTTGTTTTAACGCGATTGGTGTTTGCGCGATTGGTGATTATCGAATCCTGTTGTCGATAGGTTTACATTAATTTACTGGTAAGGAGTTTTGTAAATTAAATTGTTTTCCGCTTCATATTGAGTTACTAGTAAATTTAATTATTTTAATTTTAATTTACTTGTTTTCTCGTAAATGATTTAATAATTATTTGACATAAATAATTATTTAATTTGAAACTTTTGTCGTTACCGGCAACCCGAATACCACTGTCGTAACCCAACAAACCGATCATAAGTACTAATTGTTGTGTGGCTAAGTGCATGGAATGAAGAATGTTAAGAAATGTAATCTTGGAATTGGTTTGACTTAGAGTTGCTTATGAAAATAGAGAGGCGAGGTGTGGACATTAGAGAAATGTGTGATAGAAGTAACTTGGTTTTGAACGCATCATAAATATAATTGTATCAGATCCTGCACTTATATACTTATCATGAATTCAAAATTTAGAGACTTTACGTCACATAAGTTCTGAAATGTCATCCACCTTAATTTAGGATCTGGAGTTGGCTACAAGAGGCGATCGTGCGAATACAGAACCAGAGAACAACGCCGAAGCTAATGCGTTTACTAATGAGCATAGAGCTGCTATGGTTGCAGAGATGGCATGCTTAATGCAGACGACACTCCCTAGTTTATTAGTTCAACTTCAAGGAACTGCAAGAGCTGGTGCTAGTGGAGCCCGTGGAGACGATAGAGCTGCAGGAAGAGGTGTTGGAGTTGCACAACCTAGAAGATGCTCGTTTAAATCATTCAGCGGTTGCAGACCTCATTTGTTTGACGACAATCAAGATGTGCTAGCTACATTCCAGTGGATTCATGAGATGGAAGCGGTCATAGATATTAGTGAGTGTAGTGAGAACCAAGCTGTAAAGTATGCTCCACTCGTTTGTTTCAAAAGCACTGCATTGGTGGGGAATGATCAAACAAACTGAAGAAGAAGGAGTTATTGTTGCGATGAAGTGGGACAATTTGAAGAAGTTGGATTTAGAATATTTCTGCCCCAGAGGTGAGCTGGAGAAACTGGAAAGGAGTTTTCTGAAGTTGGAAGCTGGGAACATGACACATCGGGAATACACTTCGAAGTTCAACGCGATGGCGAGACTGCTACCTAGCTTGGTCACTCCTTGAAAGTGAGCGGGACGGTCGGATCTTGCTAACTCAAGTCATTTGAATACGGAAACGAGACAATCGGTGTAAATAAAACTCGTCCTTTGATTAATCAGACAAACCAGATTACACAAGGACTCAGAGCATACAATATGATTTCACACTGGAAAACTCACACATAAGAAACTCTTTTTCAAAATTCTAAACAACAAAACTATTTATACTAAAGACCGACCAACCGAACTGGACATCACCCGAACTGGCACTTCGGCTGCCAGTTCGTTCCAGTCGGAGTCAGTTCGACTGACTATAGTTAAGTCTTGTTTTCTTCACAGTTTTTCATCAATCTGGTCCAGCATTCAGCCATTTCATGTATAAACAAACTCCCCCCTTGCCAAATGCTGGCCAGTATCATTCATCCTCGAGCTTTAGCTTCCATCTCAAACCATGTCTTTGTTGGATTTAAGTGTCCAGACCCGACTAAATCAAGTACCCGACCCGGTCAAGACCCGTAAGAGTTACACCAGAGGCAACAGGTTTTAAAGTTCGCTTACCTGAATAACTGGCAAATTCATAGAAGAATTAATTATTTGTTTATTAACTGGTTTAATAAATAAATTAATTAATTATTCATAATTAATCATTACGATTAATTTAGCGACGAAGACGTTAAATGTTATTTACGTCTTGGACGACAATTAACGAATCGGTTGTTTCGTTAAGTCTTGGCAAGAGACAAAATTTTAAGAGTTAAAACATTAGTCACGGAATTAAAAGGTTTGATTAAAGGATTAGTTTAATACGAGGGACTAAACGGAAACTTAATCAGTTATTTATAACTGATTAAGGGAGACGCAAAACCCTAATCGAAAGATTAGAATTTTCGGCCCCCCTCCTCTCCCTCTCTCCCTGCAATTTTTGGCCTAACCCTAAGTCGTCGTCACCACCGCTTTTCTCCGGTGGTTCATCCAATCGCTCGCGAGAACAAGAAATTCTCGACCACCTTTTCGTCGTGGTTCCTCCTCTCGGTAGTCACCACACAACGAAGCCGAGAAACCCTAGCCGCCGACGTGCCGCCTCCGTGAGTCCGCCGACGTCGCCCGATTTCGTCAGCCACCGTCGTCGCTGTAGCAACGATCGCCGCTGCAAAACCCTAATCGAAAGATTAGAATTTTTGGCCCCCCTCCTCTCCCTCCCTCCGTGCGATTTTTGGCCTAAACCTAGGTCGCCGTCGCCACCGCTTTTCTCCGGTGGTTCATCCAATCGCTCGTGAGAACAAGAAATCCTCGATCACCTTTTCGTCATGGTTCCTCCTCTCGGTAGTCGCCAGACAACGAAGCCGAGAAACCCTAGCCGCCGCCGTGCCGCCTCTGTGAGTCCGTCGTTGTCGCCCGATTTCGTCTGCCATCGCTGTAGCCGCGATAGCCGTCGCAGCCCCAAGTTGAGCCACCACAGCAACCGCGTCCACCGCCGCTGCTCCTGTCGCACTACCGCCGCCGCCCGAGTCGACCGCTGCCTCTCTTCGCCGTCGCCCGCTTCCCGGCCGACACCCTCACCGCGAACTACCGTCACATGGTGGGTTTGCCCGTCGTCCGCGAAACCCTAGTTCGCGCCCAATCCGACAAACATGATTTTCTTGGTGCTCGAGTCACCGCGGGGTAAATCCGTAACTGCGGGAATTGCTCGATTAGCCCGTTGAATCGTAACCTGCGAAACCCTAGCGTCACCCGTTGACTTTCGACGTCTCGAACGTCTGTTTGAATCACCGCTCAGGTATATTTGAACTCCTCGTTAGTTTAGATTTATTTTATGATTGTATCACGTTCTTGTTTTAACGCGATTGGTGTTTGCGCATTTTGGTGATTATCGAATCCTGTTGTTAATGGTTTACATTAACACTACGTCAAAATCCATTCCAATCGACACCAAAGGTCCTGTCACCTTATGTACCCTACGACCACGTTACAATATCAGTGGCTGAAGCCACCTATAAGCGTGGCTAAAGGGTACCAATATTTATTGTTGTAATCAAACAATTCTTCTGGAAAGCGTGGCCAAAGGGTCCCAACGGCCAAATGTGTTTGTTTAACGTGGCCTTTGTGTTGGTCCTGAAACAACAACCGTTCACGATATCTTAATCTCTAACAAGTGCGGAATCCTTGTAAGAGATTAATTCAAGAGAAAGATGATGAAATAGACTTGATATAAGTGATAAACAACACAATATGATCAAATCTTGAGTGAAGAACAATCAATCTCTCTTTGATAAACGGGGTTGCGATCGTAAATATATCAGTAACACAGAAATCGTAATCAACAAACTTGTCATTAATCATAAACACATGAGGTATTTATACTACCTCTACAAAAGCCCTAGAAGATATCGTAAACCCATAAGCCCAACTAGCCCAAACCGTAAACATACTAAGCCCAAAAACAAATAAGCCCAATCTAATGTTCATGCCTCATATAGTATAGTCCAACAATCTTCCCCTAGGCATGAACCATTAGAGCGTCTACGGAAGCAGCAGATCAAATATGAAGGTATTCGGCTTTGTGCTTGACCACCATTCACGTTCCACGATCCGGTTCGCTGTTCCATGAAAGATCGAATCCTTCAACAGTGTCTTGTTAAGATGAACATGACCAACAAGCCCAGCATCATCTGTTACAGTATCAGCTATTCCTTGTTGTCTTCTATATTCTATTAAAAATTCCTCAGCGACGTCCTTAAGGCTGACTTTTCGCAGATGATTTTTAACCTTATATGCTGCTTTCTCACGACAATATTCCTTCCCACAATCACAATTTTTCAAATAAAGCACAACCCGTCGATCATTATGAACATTCTTAAAATTCACTCCACATTGCAGAATATCCAACATCATATTCCATGAGTTGTTGCTACTTGGAGAAGAATCAAGAACCTCCATATATGCAGTGATCCTTGTTTTATCTGCACTTGCTCTTAGCAGTTCCCCAGAATTCTCTGACAAGTTGTTCATCGATCAGCACGCTTGTTCTGAGAGCATGATTGATTTTGCACACATTCAATCCTGCCACCAAAGAGTAAAACAACTGCATGTTTCTCTCAGGAGGGTCATCAAGATAAGCATGTATGCAGTGATCCCTCTCAAAGTGAATCTCTTCGTCAAGCATATCTTCTGCCATTTGAAAAGCCGAGACAAGTGCATCAGTCTTAATCATATCATTGAGCAATCATGTTTGTTAACATCATCTTGAAGTTCAATTGAATATCACATTTTATTGTTAAGTTCAGAAATCTCAATTGATACTTTCAAGGAAAGGATTTGATTTTGAATCACAAATTAACTAAACACATTCAATTTTATCTTAAAACAAATAAGTTTGATAAGATAATAAAAAACATTTTGTGTTTACTTAGGTGTTTAAGATTTTAAATCAAAATTTAAGTGGGTTTACGATTAACAATCCGGGTTTACGATCCATTTGTGGGTTCACGATCGGGTTAAAAGAAAACCGGTAAAGGTCCAATCGTAAATGCAAGGCCCGATCATAAACATCCTTATGTCGTAAACATCAGGGTCGTAAATCCCTCTGATCGTAAACGCTGATCGTGAACACCGATCGTAAACACCGATCATGAACGCCGATCGTAAACACCGATCGTAAACACCGATCGTAATCACGAACGGTCATCTTCTTCCTCGTGATAATCGTAAACACCGAATGTCCGCCATTATTGTACCTGCAAGCTTCACAAAACTCATCAAAACTCAACATTTATGCAAAATGAACACCAAAAACTACCTTTTAAGTATTACAAACACTGATACGACTCTTAATCTCGAGTAATCGATGGGAATTTTGAAGAAAAAGAGGACGAGCACCGAGCACACAAAAACTGGGATTAGGCTGACAAGATGATGAGGAAACAGTCGATTGTGATGTGTTTTCTGGTCGGAAAGTGAATGCGCGGGTAGCGATGTGCTCGGTTTAACCTGTAGATGGTCGGAGGTGGCTGAAATCACTTTTCCGGCGACAAATGGCGGTGGTTAGGGTTTAGGTGCGGCGGAGTCGTAAACACAGAGATGGGAGAGGATGATGAATCGTAAATGCAGATCGGAAATGAGGAGTTTGTGGGTTTTGATAAAGAAAATTTTCAAAATGCCCCCTCATGATTTGTAAACATTGTTAAAAAACACCCAAACCTCATTTAAAAGATAAACACTTGAACTTTGTTAATTTTTTAAAATTTGAGAATTTGCAAAACTTCCCCTCAGACTCACACCCCGAGAATCTGATCTTGATCATAAAGATAAAAATAAATTTTGAATAATCAAAGACTTAAAAATGAATATAGAAAGCATAAAATTAAGATAACCTAAAACCGAGATAAAAACATACTTGCCTTGAAGCTGATGTTTTTCATGGATCAAACCAGACTTATCTTTGACTGAGGAACCTTTTTCAGCTTCTGTTACTCGACGCTCTAGACAATTGCCAGAATTTTATACCACACAAACTCACATCAAGTTATTTTGAAGTGCTTAATTTTGATACAATATTACCGTCATGTTTAACCGTCCCCACACCCAATTGTTCATAGCAAAACCTACCCAACCTCAGAGTTTATTGAGGATTCACAAACCCCCAACTTGAGGAACCATGCAACACCGTCATGACAAACACTTATTTCCTTAATTATCAATTGGTGATCAGGTCGGCCGCATAAGCACGCAGAGAAGACCAAACAAAATTATTATTATTATTATTATTTTTTTTCATTTTTTTTGTTTTCATTTTTCTTTTTGTTTTCATTTTTCTTTTCTGAGGTGTTGTCATAACAGCAGAACATGGCGTGTGATAGAGTGAATACTAGGTATAATTACCACTCTCAACCCATTTTTGTCTGGGACTCAGTTTTTTAAACCATGTAAACTAGGATGGGAAACTAAACATATATAGAAGTTAAGTTTACTGCACTTACATTGATGATCATAGTTTTGGGTTGAGCTTACCGACATATCATCTTTGAGCAATCTTTCACTTCACCTTTACACGTGTCAGTCTCCGATTGTCTTGGATATTTATATCACTTCCTACCAACTCAAGGCAAACAAAAGACTTCATAAAAACCTCAAACAGATTTTTCAGATTTTCTTCTGAAACAATGACATTTCTTCCCCTGTTTTTATGAGGCTTTTGAAACATAAACACCCATATATATATATTTTTATTTTATTTTTTTTATTATT
>JBCNJP010000009.1:52937127-52981675 GCA_039602395.1 Deinandra increscens subsp. villosa | reverse complement strand
GTTTTAGTCATTTTTGTTACTTTTTATTTAGTTCCCCACTTTTTTAATACATCCATAACTTTTACATCCGACATTATTTATTTAAAAATTTACACCATAGAAACGAGTGTTTTGGATCTTTTAAAACGCGTACAGTGTTGCTATATAAAAATATATTAAAAAGATTACTACTTCGATTTCCTAGTGCGTCATTGTGTCAAATAGTCGTCATTGTGTCATACTCGTCATTGTATTAAATACTCGTCATTGTGTCTAATCCTTGTCATTGTGCTTTTTTTACCTACCATTTGTGTCTTTTTTTAAATAATAAAAAGACACGTTGTGTCTTACCTTCAGATCATTGTCTTATGTTTTACGTCATTGTGTAATATGTATTTATCACTATGCCTAATACTCGTTATTGTGTCTTATGTTTATGTCATTGTGTAATATTTATTTATCATTGTGTTTTTTGTTTACTCATTTCGTGTATTTTGTCAAAATACTCGTCATTGTGTCGAGTTTTGACACAATGACAAGTATTTGACACAATGACGCACTAGAAAATCGAAAGAGTGATTTTTTTTTAAATATTTATATATAGCAACACTGTACGCATTTCAAAGATAAAAAACGCTAGTTCACACGGTGTAATTTTCTTTTTAAAGAATATCGTATGTAAAAGTTATGAATATTTTAAAATATAAGGGAAGTTGATAAAAAGTCAACAAAAATAATTAAAACTAAAATACACCTCCATTAAAAATATCAAAAGACACGTAATAGGAGCACTTTAAGTTTTCTTAGATAAATAAAGTTATTACTTGAACCTTTTCAAAACATGATGAGTTAAAATAGAAACTTAATTATCAATCATCTTTTCTTAACCATGAGACAAAGTGAAACAAAAGTGATACACATACAAAAGATGCGCTTTAGGCATTTAAGAAAGGGAAAAACACCAAAATGACCATTGTTGACGTTGAAAATTGAGTTTTGATCAGGTGACTTTATTTACACCAAAATGACCTTTTCCACTCCGAGCCTAACTCCTAACCAATTTATTTGCACCAAAATGACATTGACACATCATCATCTTCTTCAATTTCCCTATGTATTTTTTCACCCTCCCTCTCTCTCTCTTCACCTAAACCCAAAACCAACAAAGAAATCCGGCGACCATTTAACTCAACATTCCGGCCACTATACTCAACGATAAATCACGTGCGACCCGTCTACGAACTCCTCTCGATCATACGAACACAATGGGACTAGCCATAACCACTGACGTACACTGACTCGGAAACTCGAAAATGCTCCTCTCATTTTCGGTGAAACCCGTTTTCCGGCAACCAGAATTCCGGCCAGTGACTCGGTCTCCGGTTCACCGGGGTCTAAACTCATGATATGTTTTAACAATAAAAAAACATTAAAAATTAAGCCTAATTTAATTCAAAAATCATGTGTAACAATATAATAAAAGTCGAATAAAAAAAATTAACGTTTGAAGCTTACTCCATGATGGACGTACGGATTAATTGCAGTGTTCAAATTGTGGGAACCATAAAAATTAAAGAGGTACTGTGTACTGAGACATCATAATTGAATTCCGGCGAAACCTGTTTCCGGCGACACTCATTTCCGGCGAAACCCAATTTATTTGTAAAAGTAGTACGTAACTAAACCCTCGTTCCGGTACAAACACATCCAGTTGAATTTTTTTGAGTTCCGGAAGAACCAAACCCTCGTTCCGGTACAAACATCAACTGGAACTCACAGTTCCAAGAGAACTCAAATCCCAGAGACCCTTTCCGTTCCGTTAGAAGTCTTCTCCGTGAGAACATCATCGTCCGGAAGAACCTGTTCCGGATAAAATCACCGGAAGAACAATCCGAGAGAATTGAACCTCCACTGCTCCGGTTTGCTCCGAGTTAACTACTTCCGTGAGAAGACCACCGGAAGAACTCGTTTCCGGTTCATCAGACTTCCGAGAGAACCAGCGTGAACTGCTTCCGGTTCAACCTATTTCTGGAAGAACTCCAAGCTTCTGAGTGAACCATGATTCCGAGACAACTCTCCAGTTCCGAGCGAACTTGACCGGAAAATGCCACTTAATTCGGAAATGCTTCTGACTAGCGGCGGATCTGTAGGAGTGTCCGGAGGGTCCATTGACCCTCCGGCCGAACAAAATTTCTGAAGAGTAGTCTAATCGACGGAATGTTTTTAAGGGTTTGACCCTCTTGTTTGTCTCCGCAAAGGATTAAAAGTAAAAAGAAAAGGTAGAGTGAGTTTGAAATTTTTCCGGCGAAAAGCGACAGTCCGAAAGCTGCTGTGAAGTCCCGGCGTCCGCTGACTTTATTTGGAGAAGAAGAAGATTGATTCAAACGAGGTGTGAAAATGAAATATATTAGCTGCAATTTTACTTTGTTATGGGTTTTTAAGTTAAAAAAATTAATATATTACGCCCAATAAAATTTTATCAAATCTAATAATTTATGGGTTTATTATTTTTTAGAGTAATTTTTAGTGAAAAAATGCCGAGTAAAATTGAAGAAGATGATGATGTGTCAAGGTCATTTTAGTGCAAATAAATTGGTTAGGAGTTAGGCTCGGAGTGGAAAATGTCATTTTGGTGCAAATAAAGTTAGCTGATCAAAACTCAATTTTCAAAGTCAACAATGGTCATTTTGATGTTTTTCTTTTAAGAAATAAAGTGGGCTAGAACACCTATCAATCATTTGTTTTTATAAAATAAACCCATAAATTTGAACATTAAGTTTTTCTACAAATTAAGATGAGAATAATAACCTTTGCTTTGAAGTCGGGTTTATTAAATTCGGTATTTCTTTTTCCCATCCTTCTAATGTATTGCTTTAAGATCCAAAAGCCACTACCTACAACCAACAGAGATATGATCCCCATCTATCTTTTCTATGCGGTTCTCTTAACCTCCTCGGGTGTTCCAGTCGCTATTGCCGCCTCTCAGAGGAGCATCTTCCTCTTGGCCGGGCAGAGCAACATGTCCGGCAGAGGCGGCGTAGTGAACGGGACATGGGACAATTACATCCCACCAGAGTCGTCCCCCAACCTCGCCATCCTCCGTCTCAGTGCCGACCTCAACTGGCAGCTGGCCACAGAGCCTCTTCACCGAGACATTGACACCACAAAAGCATGCGGCATTGGGCCGGGTATGGTGTTTGCGAGTTCGTTGTTACGAAAGGATTCCAGCATTGGGGTGGTGGGGTTGGTTCCTTGTGCGGTCGGAGGGACTAATATTAGCGAGTGGGCCCCTGGTGGGGAGCTTTACAAGGGGCTGATACGGCGGGCTGAGGCGGCATTGGAGGGTGGAGGTAAGATACGTGGGCTGCTGTGGTATCAAGGAGAGAGTGATACGGTGAGCCGAGAAGACGCCGAGTCGTATAAAAACCGGGTTCAGAATTTTTTCCTTCGTGTGCGAGCCGATCTTCTTTTGCCGGTGCTTCCCATAATTCAGGTAAACCATCAAACACTCTTATGGAAAATATTTATGGTAAATGTAAAAAAAAATGAAAAACCTATTTTCAATTTTCTTTTTACATGTAGAAAGCATTTTACTTTTTAGGAACAACGATTCGTTTTATTGTTTTTACAAGTTTATAGCAGTTTACATTGATAAAATTTAGCATTTTATGTTTAACAAATATTATAAATATTTACAAGCTATGGAGTACTAAGAAAACCTTAAAAACAAGCCGACGATGGGGGCATGGGTGATGAAACAAAAAACAGAAAATGAAGTCAAGAACACAAAAATTTAAAATATAATAATTCGAACTAATATGTATATACTGTCAAAACTATAAAAATAACGTGACTAATAATAAGAAAACCTGAAAAATACACCACAAGAAATTTGAAAAAAAAAAAAGACTGTTTGATAGCCTCTTAATAGTCACTAATTAAGAGGCTACCTCTTAAAGAAATCACTAAGAGTCTAATTATCAAAGAAAAAAGAGAAGAATGTGACTTGTGAGAGTTTAGCGTTACCTCTTAACCATTCAGTATCTTTTAAACCTCTTAACAGTTAAGTAATATTACACCATTAAGAGGTAAGCATCTTAATGACTATTAAAAGACTACCAAATAGCCCCTAATAACCCAAAAAGATTGAAGAAAGAAAACACGAAAATAAACGTTGACGCCAGAATTTAAAATTAAAAATACCTTTTTCTTTACCGAAATAGAAAGCCAAAACTTAAAGTTTCTAATGTAAAGTCGTCCAAATAATATACATAAAGTGAAAATATTTTGAGTCGGCTTAAAAAAATACTAAAATTTTTTAAAAAATTGACACAAGTATGTCTGCTGTAATCACTTTATATATATTTTCTAACAAATAAAATATATTTTTATTTTAACAATAAATATTAGATCTTCTCATTTTGTATGGTGTCAACATTACCACATGTGTTTTCATCAACATTATCACATGTATCTTGTAGGATTTATAACTTGTATTCTTTTAGTTGTGAAAAACACATCATTTATATATTCCCTTAAGGACAATCATTTGATCATTTTTTTATATTAGATTGACAATTCCTTGATAGGTTGGTTTTCTTTATGATAATATATGTTATACCTTTCGTGAGCGTAACAAGTGTTCACTACACCCGTTTACTTTACATTTGCTCAGAGTTCAAATCAAACTGTTAAATAAAAAGTAGACCCTTTTACTCTACATTTATAGTGCTATATCGATTGCTACATAAGAAACTGTAATGGGATTACAGGTGGCATTGGCATCTGGAGAAGGAGAGTACGTAGAGATGGTGAGAGAAGCTCAACTGGGAATGGACCTAGTGAACTTGCGAACCGTTGACGCAAAGGGTCTGAGCCTCGAATCAGATGGGTTGCACTTGACCACACCGTCTCAGGTATCACTAGGGAGGATGTTAGCCGATACCTTCCTTCAAGGCCAACCTTCATCCATTACAAGTAATGCTTCAAGAACTCATCCAAGATCTGTAACAAATTTACTGGACAGTTTCTTAAGGTTAATTGATACATTTTTTTAATTTTATTTATTCATAGCTATAAGATCAGTTGTACATAACCAAACTAATTAATTTTAAGGTGTGTAAAAAAACCTTTGGAACCATTCTTTGATGATCAGCCTTCGTCGCCACCACATGTTCTAAAGAATCGTGATTAATTTCAAGGTTGTCTCCTTCTATAAGGAGTGTCAATTTGTGTGGATGGTTATTAGAGCATGTTGAGAGGCAGAAAAGGGAAGGAGACGATTATCGGTTTTATTGTTCACCCGAAGCAAATGTTTGCTGCTCTGGATTTGACTGATTTGTAGGTGTTTTAACTATGTGTTGATTATTCCATGACGCAGATAAAATCGATGAGCAGATCGATAACCAATTCAATCATTTTTGGATAATGGTTGTCCTGACAACACCCAGAACCCGACCCGGTTAGACCCGTAAAGAGTTACACTGGGGGCAACGAGATAAAAATCCGCTTACTCGGCTAACCGGTAATTTACGGAAATATATAATTAACTAAATATTTATTCATTATTAATATTCATTTATTAATTACGAATAATTATCCTTGCGATAATAAATGGAGAAAAACATTTCGATTTATCGATTAGTTTTTTACGGTGAAACATATAAATAGTTATTTGTGTTTCTCGTCGTTTACGACATGTGTGTTTATTAATAAACGTTGTTTTTATTAATAAATCGTAAACTTTGGTAGTTGGTTGCAATTAAAGAAAAACGAGGAGGGGGCTAGATGCAACCATGTTGCCTATATAAGGAGAGCTAGGGATTAGGGTTTTGGTTGCTCATTCACACCCTCTCCCTCTCTGCGCCACATCCTAGTGCCGCCACCCTCTCTCTCTCTCTCGTTCCCCTCCTCCACGCAACCAACCTCTTCATCTTTTGCCGTCGCGCTTCCTTGGTGGAACCCTAGAAGACGGTGTTAGACGAGAAGCAACCGTACGATCCTTTTCGTGTGATTGATCAAGGTAAGATAATCACCATCGTCCCATGATTCACCGTAGGCGACACCAACCCCTTTCATAGGGCCGTCTCCGCCGTCAAACCCTAGGTCGCCGTAGCGACCTAGCGTAGCTCCGTTTCACCACGACGTGTTTTAAGCACCACTTACCGGCAAAACGTCGTCGTCATGATTTTATGAGTGTGAGCCCTCGTCGTAATGATGGTGGTAATCGCCCGGCTAAACCCTAGCCGCCATCACCGTCTCGATTCGATTAGTGCTCGCTTGTCGCCACCACAAACCGTATCGTTGCTATTCTCAACGAATCCATTTGAGACGGTATTCGCGATTTGCAAACGATTTAATCCGCCGGTTCGGATTGTTTTTTCGTGAAACCCTAGCGTCATCTTGTTGACCCTCGGTGTCTCTAACGTTTGTTAGAACACCGCGAAGGCATATCCAAACTCCGTTCTAGTTTAGATATTTAATATCGATTAATGTAATCGCTAGTATTTCGCATTAACCGGTTTAACGCGAAAAGGTGTTTGCGTGATTATTATTTTGATGATCGTGATCCTGTTGACACGATATCGACACCAACGGTTTACGCGTCTAAAATTAGTAAATTTATTAATTCCGCTGCGTATACGGATTACCGGTTTAATCCGTTACTAACTCTTAATTTACTAAACCCGGTCGGTAATGTTTTAATCTAACGGATAAGTTTTTTTTTAACGTCACCGGGCACCCGTATACCACTGTCGAAACCCAACAATCATAATATATAATAATCAATCATCAAAATAATACATACTTGGAGGGAAAGATAGCTGAGAAGTTGAGGAATACGTCATGATTGTTTAGGTGTCATTCTCATTATGATGCCTTTAAGTTGAATGAAGTTGTGTGTCTTTGATAGAAATATATGTGGCGTTAAATATATATATATATATATATATATATATATATATATATATATATATATATATATATATGGTTAGGTTCAATTGAGAACTTTTTATTTTAAGATCTTTTGAGAACTAAATTTCAACCACACATTTCAGGGGGGACCACTATAATTCATGGGAGGGGGGATACATGTAAATAAACTTGTGGCTCAAATTAGTTTTTTTAGTTCTCAAATCAAATTGGTTCTCAAATGATCCTCTCCATATATATAGGGTGAGGTTCATTGTAGATCCCCTTTAAAAAGTGTAGACCCGTAGACCCCGTATATTGTTCTATAAAACTCACTAGAAATTATAAAACTCATTGCTGTTGAATTTGTTTTTTTTTACTTTTATTTTATATTATTTCATGCGATAAGTTTTTAAAAATAAAAAAGAAAACCTAGAAAGTTGTTGAAGACATTAAAATATAATTGTTGTTAAAAAAAGTATTCAACACTAGATATAAACATTTTTATCTTAATTTTTTTGTTAATTTTAATATGTCACATTTCTATCTTTATATTTTAATTTAGGATTTATTTCTAATGTTTTTAGTTTTTTTTTATTTTTTATTTATTTAATTCGAAATTACAATTTTCAGTGAGTTAGAACGACGATTTTTAAAGTTGCACCGAGTTTTAATAACAATGAATTTTAAACACAACACTGAGTCTTAAACTTAATAGTGAGTTTTATAATTTGTAGTGAGTTTTATAATTTTCATTGAGTTCTATAGAACATCAATTTTTAAAGTTGTAGTAAGTTTTAAATACAACAGTGAGTTTTAAAACTCAGCAATGAGTTTGATAATTTTTAGTGAGTTTTATAGAACACTTATATTTCAATGTTTCAAACAACTTTCTAGGTTTTCTTTTTGGTTTTAAAAAACGTATCACATAAAAAATATAAAACAGAAAAAAAACCAAATTCAAAAGCAATGAGTTTTATAATTTTTAGTGAGTTTTATAGAATAATATAGGGGGTCTAAGGGTCTACACTTTTTAAGGGGGTCTATAATGAACCTTTGACACTATATATATATATATATATATATATATATATATATATATATATATATAGGGGAGGGATATAATGAAAAACCTCTCCGAGTTTGGAAAACCGTGAAAACCAAGCTAAAAAATTCGATTTTTGTTCCGATTTTTTTTATGGTGATTCTCTAAGTTAAAAAGACCCCCCCTTTATGCAAAAAAAACAAAAAAAAAAACGCCTAGTAATGAAAACACGATTCGTCCCGATCTAGTGAATTTGTACACCGAAATTAGACCGAAAAATGACCCGAACTCAAGAACAAGAAATCGTAAATTAAACTCAGTTTATAGCTTGAATCGGATCAACGATTACATGAATAGACTCGTTTACAGCAGCTAATCACGATCCTATACTTAATTCTCTCTGAAAAACAAGATCGAAAATTCCTCCCGTTAGAAATCAAACTCAGTGGAAAACGGTTATCCAGAGGTGTCCCCTTGTGTCCGAACTCCAAGCTCCAATATATAAGACCAGCTTGTGAGGGCCGAACTCCAGGTTCGGTGGTAGATCGGCAGCCGTTCGGCGGCAGTTCGGCGGCATGAGATTGTCTTCAATTCCTAATGTACATAACTCATATATGTAATATTACTAAATCACACTCTAGTCCCTCCACTTTAATAGATTGACACAAACTACCCTCTAACATGATTTAACTATTCTAACTAAAACAACTAACAAAACTAACGAGACTAACTAATACACACACGACACACATATGTTGCACCAACAAACTCCCCCTTGACGTGTAGTATTAGATCTTTCAACTCTTTGAATCCGTTGTTAGTTGATGTAGGGTAGGCATGGCTGAAACAGGACTATGTCAACTGAACCATTTCTGAAAGTGATAAACTCTTTGACAGCTTTGCAACCATGCATGAGATCCATTCTGAGATCTTTATCTGAAAGACTTTGATGATTTCAACCTGCAACCTTCAGAAGACAAAAGTGTAGTTTTTTCTTTTCCATACATAACTTTAATCTTAGAAGCAAATTCCTCCTTTGGAGAAACCAAGACATTTAGATTTGAAAATTTGTTGTATCCCGTGTCGATCAGATCAAAAACAAAGAAGAAAGAAAATCTTTTTGCATTTTACAAAGTTTATATCAAAACACACTAAAAATCTTTTTGGATTTTTCATAAACTGAAACATAAATGCAATATAGAATTAAACTCTATTTTGTTTTTGGTGAGAAAGATCACAACATGAGATCATATCAGACATAACGCATCGTACACACTGCAATTTTTAAATACTAAGCATGCAAGCCAAGCTGACTGAGAATAAAACCATTTGGTTTATTTCAGCTAATGCAGGTCATTATCTATAGCTTTCTGATATGAAATTTAGTGTATTTATCGAGCATTGATAACATGGTACCCACACAATCAGGAATACTGGCAATCCGCTTATTTCATATTTTTTTTGTATTTTTTATTTATTTTTTATTCAAGCCAAGTTACTCGCAGCAGATTTCTCATACTGATATTGTAAACTTGCTTATACAGAATTAAATGCCATAGAGATATCAAGTTCATGGTGTTTCTTGCGAAAAGAAAACAGAACCCTAAACAAACAACAATCAGGTCGGCCGGTAGGCACGCAGAGAAAGTCCGATTGTTTAGGAAAATAAGAAATAGAAAATAAAGCAGAAGTTGTATAACCCAACAACAATCAGGTCGGTGCTCCCGCACACGCAAAGAAAGTCCGATGAGTTATACGGAACACCAAAGAAAATAAAGCAGAATGTCAAACGAACAACGATCAGGTCGATCTTTCGATACGTAGAGAAAGTCCGATCGTTTGACAAAATAAAGAAAATCAAACAAGTTGAAATTTTTCAAAATAAAGCTAGCGTACACCAGAACATCTCTTTATTCTGTTTTTGATACTTTCTCATTTTATTTTGCCAGATATGCAAGTACCCATCATGATTTGTAACCACAATTATCAAGCAAGCGTTATCTTTATATCATACTCGCATATATCAGACTACTCAACACATTCAGTCAAGTCAAGCAAGTACCTACAGCCTTTCTTTCTACTTTATTCATGGCAGATAACGTATGCTGATGTACCATCATTTCTCATACGGTTGGATCAATTTCTCTTTTTAATATTTTTCATTTTTTTAATTTTTTATTTTTTTTAGGAAACAAACATCACACTATTTTTGTGTTTTTCAAATATTCTCCCCTTAAAATTCAACAAACTCTATTTTTGAATTTTCCAAAATTTCTCCCCCTAAAGATATGAAAGAAAGTAAAAGTAAAGAAAATAAAATTGATCGATCAACACGAATACCTCGCATTTTTAGATTTTGAAAAATCATTTTTCTCAAAAATGTTTGTGAAATATCAACTCTGTGAAGCGCTAACTTAAGCAAATTACTCCACTATCAGCAACTTCGTAATTGCTAATAGGTATTCTTGAAGTACCTGCAAACACTGGAAAATAATAAGTTCCTAGAACCCCAACCCTCATCCACAGTTGTGATAGGTCGTCCAGTGTCTTCAACAAAATCAGTGTTGGCCGTAGAGACAATCTTTGGTCTCCATTCTATTTTTTGTTTTGTATTTTCTAATGAACCATTATCGACTGATGAATGACAATCAGAACTGTTACCCAAAGAATCAGAAACAACTTTCTTTTTCCAAAACATTTTATTCTTGGGCATTGGTTCATTGAAAATTATGCCATCAGGATCAACAAACTTTGTATCCTTGGCATATGATGATGTGTTGTTGAAATTTATAGGACAAGTATTAGCAAAATGTCCTCTCGTATGACAAGTAAAACAACATCGACGATCAAATTGACCTGTCGATCCATCATCAAACATGATTGGAATTACAGGTTTAGTTGTCTTTGGTTTGAAAGATTTTTGAAAACGTTTATCAACCGGAGGATCATAAAAACCTGAATCATCTCCATAACCAAAGAATTTATCTGTATGATAGAACCTGTTTGATGTATCGGATTTAAAAATATGTTTTGTTTTTGAAAAATATGGTGACCAATCATCATATTTTGAGGTTTTACCAACAACCGACTTCTTATGAGCTGGTTTTCGTTGGTTTTGCAGATTTTGTTTAACAGGTACCTCATTGAGAATTATCGAATCGGATGATGGTGATCGATATAAACCATGTGAAAACCTTTTTCGAATAGTACAATCACGAATCACATGTCCTTTCTTGTTGCAGTAAAAGCAAGCTCTCCTATCAGCTGACTTAGGAGATGACATGGATTCTGTTGACATTGTTGAATGTTAAGAAGAATCACTCTCTTGACGCTCTAACTTAGAATTCGTTGACGGAAAATCAGCATCAGGTTCACACAAGATATGATTCTTAAGTGGAATCTCCTTTTCTTTGTGAACCTTGATATCTTCCACAATTTCTTCTATCTCAAGCACATCTTGGAGATCATTTCCAACATTCATATTCTCGTCTTTGCTTTCATATCCCAGACCACCATTCTTTTTAGATTTGGCTGGTACCGACTTAGGTTTCTCATGACCTTGTGAAGCAAGTCGAGAAAACTCATCCTTGATGGCATTTAAATCATCTTTATTGGAAAGCAATGATTCATCAATCACAATCTCCGAGAATTTGTCGACTTTCACTTTTCCTGGATTGCCGTCAAAAACCTTTTCCTTATCAAGCAATATGGAACTTGAAACAAATTTAGTTCGCTTGTTAGCATCAAAATTCTCTTCATTTTTCTTCTGCGACTTTGACTTCTTCTTCTTAGAAGAATTATCAGCAAATTTTGAATAATCATGAACTTCTTCCGTTGCTTTCAAAGTATTGATAGAATTTTCAAGAATCACAGGAGGTGGAACATTTTTCAGAATAGCATCACCAAAAATCTGTTGAAAATTCTCCTTTTTGCACAAAAAATTTGTGAAAGACGATGAATTATTGAGATTATGCAACTGTCTTTTGAAATCACGAACCTCAATCTTCATGTCTGCAGTTTTCTTTTGCGCTTCAGCCAACTCTTTTTGTGTTGCAATAAGTTCTTCTGTTGTTCTATTCAGAGTAAACTTTTCTCTCCTTAACTGATCATGAGCATCATATGTTTCTTGAACAACCTTTTCCCATTTTTGTTTATAAATCTCAACATTCTGCTTCAAAAGCTTGTTTTCACGAAGCAATTCAGCTTTAGCATCTAACAGCTTCGTGTTGTCCTCTTGATGACTTAATTCTTTAGCAATAAGATCAGCAACTTCCTTTTCTAGACCTTCAAGTTTGATCTTTGATTTTGCAAACAAATCATCAAAAACTGCAGCCATATCATTTGCTTCTTTCTTCCAATTCTCAACTTCCTTTATCAAATCATCATTTGTTTCAGTCAGCTTTGAAACTTTTGCAACCAACTTCGCATTCTTATGCTTAAGCTTCAAATCATTCTCAGCAGCTTCACATTTTGAAGAACCATCTTTTTGAACTTCTTCAATTTGAATGTGTTTGTTTTTGTGAACCTGGACATCCTCAAACACCTTTTCTATCGCGATCATTTTCTTGTCATTTTGAATACCATTGACAAGTCTATCTATTTTATTTAGAATTTTGTTCTCTTTCAATGCAATCCTTTCAGAATATATCAATGATATGTCAGAAGATAACATTTGAATTGGAAACATCGTTGTTTCTTCCAGAATAACACCTTTTATCTTCTCGTTCTTGATCTCAAGCTTGACTTTCAATTCTGACACTTCTTTTGTCAAAGCATCAATTTTCTCTTTGTATAATTTTTCATCCTCCAACAACTTTTTGTATGTTGAACTCATATTCTTCAGATCAGCAAGCAAGTTTGTGTTTTGTTCTTGATAACTGTCAAGTTTGGTAGTATATTCAGTACACGTTTTTGTCAGAATCTTACAATTTGTACAAGATTTAGATTCCTCAGTGTCAATCTTCTTTCTGGATTTATTCATTTCAGTATATTTCTGAGCAAGAACATCCCATAACATTTTAGAATTCTTGCAAGTCTTGAATTGAGACAGTAATTCTTTTGACAATGCCATTGTGAGAATATCATAAGCTTTTAATTCTCTTTCATAACATTCCCTTTCCTCAAATGAAAGATCTCTTTGAAATTTAGGAACACCATTCCAATCAGTCGGATATGAATACTTTTTATCAATCGCCTTCCAAAATTCTTCAAAGTTAACGTTGATAAAAACCTCAAAATCTTTTTTCGATTCTTGATAAGCTTCACATTTTAATAATTTGGGAACCACCGAACTCGATTGAACTTTACTCATTATGATTCTACCAAAAAAAATGACAATCCTAACCTAACTTTGAATTTTGTGAAATCACCGAACAGAAATCCCGAGGCCAAGTTTAATTTTTGTTTGTGTTTTTTTTTAAAGTATTTTTGAAAATTTTATTTAATATTTTCTTTCAAGAAAAAAAATTTGAAAAACAAAATGTTAATAGTGTTTTTTTTTTATTTAGGAAAAAGAAATTAAACGACGAAAAAAATAACAAGGTAAAAACAATAACAAACGCGAACGAGTTTATGTTTGTTAATCGATTCGACAAACGCAAAAAGAATTTGCGTTCACAAATCAATCCAACGAACACAAAAACTTTGTGTAAATTTTTTTAATTGTGTTGATTAAAACTTATGATTTTTTTAAAAAAAAAATTGTTTTAGTTTGTTTTTTTTTTAAACTTTTATTGTTTAAAACTTGTGTTTGTTGTTGGTTTTTTTTAAAAGTATGAAATCTATTTAAATACTATTTGAAACTAGAGGGTTTGAAGTGAAACTTTGTCAAAAAAGACAAAATAGTCGATGGAAACAATTTCTCGCCGGCTGCCAATGAATTTTCCGGCGACCCATATATTTTCCGGCGAATCAAACTTTAAATCTTCACAAACTTTAATCGATCATATCTTGATCAAAACTTCACGAAAATTGAATCCGAAAGTTGCGTTGAATTCGTATCGAAGAAACGAATCAAACTAGCACCATTGTTGCTATGTTTTAAATCGATTTGAACACTGAAAGTTCGAACTCCGGTGAATGACAAAGATGGTGAAATTGTGATCTTCTCAAAACGACACCAAATCGAAAACGGATTGTTGCTATAGCTTCGTATGATCGAAAGGAATCTGTAGCAACTGAAATTACGCAAAAATATCAAGTATTTGAGATTTCACCATTGAAGATGGGGAAGAACACATTCACGTCCTTGTGAAATTGCGATCCACACAAATCTTAACCAAATTTGATTCTGAAAGAAGCTATGGATTCTTGTTGATGTATTCGAACTACTGAAATCATTTAATATCTCAAACAAATGCGAATTGATGGCCTATTTCGGATTCAAACTTCACAGTTTGACTTCGAAAAAGTCAAACACAAGCAAATTTCACCAATTTGATCCATATTTCGATCCACAAACGATGTAGAATCACGCCTGGACTGCTCTGATACCAATTGAAAACACGATTCGTCCCGATCTAGTGAATTTGTACACCGAAATTAGACCGAAAAATGACCCGAACTCAAGAACAAGAAATCGTAAATTAAACTCAGTTTATAGCTTGAATCGGATCAACGATTACATGAATAAACTCGTTTACAGCAGCTAATCATGATCCTATACTTAATTCTCTCTGATAAACAAGATCGAAAATTCCTCCTGTTAGAAATCAAACTCAGTGGAAAACGGTTATCCAGAGGTGTCCCCTTGTGTCCGAACTCCAAGCTCCAATATATAAGACCAGCTTGTGAGGGCCGAACTCCAGGTTCGGTGGTAGATCGGCAGCCGTTCGGCGGCAGTTCGGCGGCATGAGATTGTCTTCAATTCCTAATGTACGTAACTCATATATGTAATATTACTAAATCACACTCTAGTCCCTCCACTTTAATAGATTGACACAAACTACCCTCTAACATGATTTAACTATTCTAACTAAAACAACTAACAAAACTAACGAGACTAACTAATACACACACGACACACATATGTTGCACCAACAAGTAAAATTTTCTTAAGAAAATATTTTATAACCGAGGTTACATATGTAACAGGGTACTATTACATATGTAACCTCGGTTATAAAATATATTTTTTTAAAAATTTACTAGGCGTTTTTTTTTATTTTTTTTACATAAAGGGAGTCTTTTTAACTTAGAGAATCACCATAAAAAAAATCAGAACAAAAATCGAATTTTTTAGCTTGGTTTTCACGGTTTTCCAAACTCGGAGAGGTTTTCATTTTATCCTTCCTATATATATATATATATATATATATATATATATATATATATATATATATATGGGCTCTCTATGTAATCTCAGGAGTCGCAAACATCTAGAGAGAAACCTTTCATGTTTCTTATGTAGTTGTTTCCATCATACAATTACGTATTAATTACTTATGTCTTCATGGTAAAGTTAATGGATCCATAGGCCACATTATGTAAGAAATTTCCTACATTATACCACTTGGCCGAGTTATCATTTGTGATGAGTATTAAGTAAGTCTGTCCATAGTTAAAATACTTATCAAGCTTCAAAATAAAACCGTAGCAGAAAAATATCAAGTCAGTATCAACTCAAGACTCCCACTAATTATACTACAATTCCAAATCAAAACATAATACCAAAAGACTGAAATGAGCCCTTGTAAGATTATTGTTTATACATCATAAGGTGCACATAAAATTAAGATAGACAATAATATTTGAGGAAATAATAAGTCATAAGGTACAATATGCTATCATGTAGAATCTTGGGTAAGGCCCATCTTCGACACGAGTTCCTCGATGGTTTTCGGCGGGAGACCTTTAGTCATCGGATCCGCTAGCATATTTTTAGTACTGATATACTTGAAACAAAGGTTATTTTCCTCCACTTGTTCTCGTACGAACAAATACTACTTGTATCAAGATATAAACCAGCTCCGATCGATCTGTTACTGTTCAAGAAACTAACGGCGGCTGAGTTATCACAATAAATCTTCAAAGGCTTTGATATGGAATTTATAACTTTGAGTCCACTGATAATGTTTCTTAACAACATCCCATGGAAAGTTGCATTGTACACTGCAACGTATTCTGCCTTCATTGTTGAGGTTGTTATCAGCTACTGCTTATGACTCCTCCACGAGATAGGTCCATCTGGTAGCATAAAAATATATCCCGAAGTGGATTTCTTGTCATCTTTGCATTTAGCAAAGTCGGAATCAGAATAACCAACCACTTATAAATCTTCACTTCTTTTGTAAGTCAATTTATAGTTTTCTCTTCCTCCAAGATATCACAATACTTTCTTAGCTGCTTTCCAATGATCTAGGCCAGGGTTAGATTGGTATAACCTAGCATCCCAACAATATATGCGATGTTAGGACGAGTACAGACTTGAACATACATAAGGCTTCCTACTGTGGAAGCGTAAGGTATCAATCTTATCTTTTCTCTTTCAACCTCTGTTTTCGGACACTGGAAGGAACCAAAAACATCTCCCTTAATTACATGAGCTATTGATGGAGAGAAATGTTGCATGTTGTAACGTGAAAGGTCTAACTCAATGTAAGCCTTTTGGGACAAACCTAATATCCTGTTGGGTCTATCTCGGTGTATTTAGATGCCTACGACATAAAAGGCTTCTCCGATATCTTTCATGTTAAAATTATGCGAGAGAAGTCGCTTTGACTCATGCAACATTTCTAAGCTATTACTTGTCAAAAGAATGTCATTGGCATAAAGAAGAAGTATAGTGAAGTTGCTCCCACTCATCTTGAGGTAGGTACATTGATCCACTTGATTTTTAATGAAACTTTGTTTCTTCATAACTTCATCAAATTTTAGATACCACTGACGCGATGCTTGTTTCAACTCGTATATGGATTTTCTTTAGCTTGCAAATTAAATGTTCTTGACCTTTAGGTTTAAAACCTTCAGGTTGAGTCATGAACACATCTTCACGCAAGTCACCGTTAGAGAAATCAGTTTTGACGTCTATTTGATGTAGCTCTAAATCGTAATGAGCTACTAGTTCCATAACGATCCTTAAAGAATCCTTTCGTGAGATAGGTGAGAAAGTTTTTGATAATGAATTCCCTCCTTTTGAGTGTAGCCTTTTGTAATCAATCATGCTCTATAGAGCTTAACGTTTCCATTCGGATCTAGTTTGGTTTTGAAAATCCATTTACATCCTTCGAGTTTTACACCCTTAGGTAATTCAACCAGATCCCAAATGTCGTTTTGATTCATGTAGTCAAGCTCATCAATCATAACCCTCTTCTATTTAGAACACTGGTCACTATTAATGGCTTCATTATAAGAGGTAGGATCATTATACTTTCCTAAATCCAAATCAGCTTCGTTCAGGTAGGTTATGTAAGCATCAAAGTTAGTAGGCCTTCTTGTTGGTCCTCACTGATCTTTTACAGTGCTAATGAAGGTGTTTTGAGAAGAAAACCAGTCAAATAACAATAGATGATGATTTCCAATAGCTAAAATGGGTTTCTAGTATTGAACAATCACAACATCAACCAAATGAATGATAAGAGATGAACAAAAGCTACAAAGATGTAATAGAATGCTCCTAGCCGTCACTAAACTTACCAAAAATGCAGAAATCTGTATTAGGGTTGAGAATGTTGCAAAAGTTACAAATGAGAGCACAAATGTCACACCCCGGTCAACGGATTTGGGTGTGAGCGAGACGGAATCATAGTCGCAGATATACAGAACAACTTCTACTAAATTCAAACGTCATTTAAAACATAATACCATTTATGTTGCAGCGGAAAGTCGTGGTGAAATGATGTTGTCTTACATTTGAATAAAAGTCTTAGTTTGATATTGAAATCATAAAGCAGTTTATTTAAGATAGGTCAGGACTACGACTCCAGTAAAGCAGGGTCGAAAGTTACAGTGAAGCCCCATTTGCACGTCTTCCATGATAAGCTTAGATACCTGAGAAATCATGAGTTTTAAAAGGTCAACATAAAGTTGGTGAGGTTCACAGGTTTATGATTCGATGGTAAGTTTGTAAAAACAGTTTACAGTATGTTGGAATAACAGTTTACGGTATGTTGGAATAACAGTTTACGGCAGGTTGGGATAACAGTTTACAGCATACTTAAATGTTACGTTGGTTTACTGTCGTGGTTGTAAGATCTCCCATGAACCTCAAATTCGAATACTAACGGATTACCCACTCATAGCATTCTATCCCAAGAATACCGAACAGGCAAGAATAACTGACGTGTACCCCTTGACAATGTACGAAGTCAGGATTAGAGCTACCAATCTGGGCAGGGTTGTCAACCCAAATAGATCTATTCACTAGTTATCGTTTCGAGCAGAACTAATCGAATTCAATTAATAGTGGGATTTCAGTTGTACTAACGTTTATAACGATAAAGTACCAGTTGTTGGGATACAAAATGGAACATGTAGTCATACGGCTAACAGGTAAACCATAACATTAAGTAAAAAGCAGTTTATCAGTTCATGATTTCTCCCCCATAAGTGTAAAACAGTTGAAAAGAAAAGGGGCCGTGAAACTCACTTGATTCAGTGATGATGATGGATTACCGAGTGGCAACTAGCAAGTAAAGTCCTAATAAAACATAAGACAATATGCATAAGGGTCCACATAATCATTTGAGTAACGAACGTTACCCAAATGATACCGGTAAAGTCTTGACGTATAATCCCGTTTGTAGCGTTTGAAAACCCGTTAGTTAATCAGTTTATAAAATAAGTAAATGCGAACGTTCACGTATATAAGCATTTATGTAAATTGAATACAAGTAACGGACATGTGATAACATATCATGAAGACCAGTTCAATCAAGTCTTGAATATTGTTTTAAATAATAATATTTATTATTATTTTTAAGTTCGCTCGATCCATCGAATAATAAATCACGTTAAGTTATAATATATAACTAGGGTTCATAATTATTATCAAAATAATCATTCCAACTTGTCGGAATGATTTATATTAAATTATTACAAGTTAAGGATAAGACGATTAAACACAAGTAGGTAAATATTAAATGTTATTTTAATATTAAACTCAGGTTTATGAAAATTAGGGTTTTGAGTTAACATAAATGTAATTATTATTAAAATAATTATATTAACAAACCAAGATGAATGTAACTCAAATTAGGGTTTCTAAAATTCATAAGGATAATTATTTGTTGAAAATAATTATTTACGTTTCGTTACAACGTAAAACGTTTTAAATCATTTAAAGATTTCATTTCCAGTCAAACGTTTAAAATAAACATCTGATCCGGTTAAAACGTTTTGATTATTTTGAATAACCAAAAATGTTTAAAATATGTTTTTCATAATTTCTATAAGTCTTTTGATCTTATTTTTATAAAATCATTTTTTAAATAGCTTTATGTATTAAATAAAGCTAGGGTTTTAAATTAAAGACTTTTTATAGAAATTTCCAACATAACACAGTTTCTACTTTTTGTATAAATCCAAGATTTTTATACTTTTCAAGTCAAGTGTTATAAGAATGTTTATTTACCATTTTGATATATAAAATATATTTACATATATTTTAATCCATTTTATTTCCATAATATCTAAAACAAGCATTTTAAGTCTTGTTTTCTTAGAAATTATATTTTTATAAAATGAGATCATTTTATATAAGTTATGTTTCATGGTGAATTTTTTTATGGCTCAAATCCAAGTAATTTTTATTAAAATTACTAAATTTAATATTTATCTATAAAAATCCATTTAAGGGTTTTTAAGGTTATCATTTTATGTCAAATTTGTATATAACAACCTTCCTAATGTCCAAATTAGTCCAAATGTGTCACTAAACCATATTTAGTCCATGAATATTGGTCATTAGCAACATATTAGCCTATATATATTTGATGATTAACAACATAATCACAATTAGTAATTCGAGTACTTTGAATCATGCTAAAACATGACATAGCAATACTTAGTCATTTGTAACATATTAGCATATGATGATATCATCTTTTACGTATGCCAAAAACATGTAAACATCGTAAGATCATCTAATGACCTAACTAAACCATTACGTTAGCATCACAAGTTATAAGTTTTATATTTTAAACCAACAACATTAAGGTTTAGGAAAAATAAAGAAAAAGATTAGGAAATGTTTAGGTGTTTTTAATCTTTCGAGCTCGGGTTTTTAAAGGCTCGGTTATCAAGACTCAGGAATCGTTTGGGACGTTTATAACGAAATAAAAACGTAACGATAATTGGTTAAAAGACTCACAATGGAGCGGGACAAGAAAACAATCAAGAAAAGGTGACGGTGGTGGCTCGGTGGTGCTCGGCGGTCCACGACAGCAGCTCCGCAGCTGCTAGCGGCGGCTGAGGGTGGTGGGAACAGCAGCAGCAACAACGGAACAGCGGCAGCAGCTCGCGATTTAGTGGTGGTGCGGCTGGGTGGTTGTCGCCGGGAAAGAGAAAGGAAGGAGGAAGAGGGTGGCGGCTTGCGGCTGGACAGTAGCAGCTCCGGCAGCAGCAGGAGGGCGGCGGAGCACAACAGCAAAGTGGCGGAGTAGAGCAGCAAGGTGGCGGAGTAGAGCAGCAAGGTGGCGAAGGTTGTCGTTATTCACGGCAGAGAAAAGAGAGGGGGGTGGCGACTGGTCTGGTGGCAGCAGCAGTCGCGACGGTGGCTGTGGTGGTTCTGCGCTTCACGAACAGCAACACCGGAGCAGCGGCGGCACATCAGCAGCTCGCGATTAGTAGGCGGTGATGGTCATTCTTTGGTGGTGGTGGTGCTGCCGTGAAAAAGAAAAATGTAGGGGTGGTTCGGTCTTGCTTGATGTTCATCGGAAAGAAAAGAAAAGGAGATGGAGTGGTTGTGTTGTAGGTGGCCGTGATGGTGGTGGCGTGGAGGTTGTTCACCGGAAAAAAAATAAAGAAAGGGATGGAGTGGTTGCTATTGTTTTACGTGGAATAAGAAGAAAGGAAGGGACAAGATGATGGTGAGGGTGGTGTGTTGCAGTGAACAAGAAAAGGGAGATGTGAGGTAGGTGGGATATGTGGTGTGAAGGTAGGGTGGTGTGTTCAACTTCTCATCACATTCTTTTACTAGACTTTACTACACAAGTTTTATAAAAATTAACATGTAGATGAGAGGTTTTATAAAATCAAGTGTTGGTTTAAAAACATATTGTCATGTTTTATAAAATAAGTTATGGATAATAGGAGTGTTATATAAAAATATACCAAGGGTGAAGATGATAAAAAAAACCATAACATTTAATAATCTTCAAAGTATAAAAGTTATAAAAGGTGGTGACAAATCTTTATAAACCAATGCGTGGTAACAAGTTTTATAAAAGTTATAAAGTTGATGAACTAATATTATTTAAATTAATCCACTGGACTTGAACTTTATATTGGCCTAAATCTTTAAAGAAAATGCAATTGGATTGGCTCGTCGGTTATGCGCCATACGGGTCCAAATGGGGCACCCGTTCGAGGCCCGGGCCCGTTGTGCATCGGTTGGGTTTACAGATCGCCACGATCACTCAGGTTATCGAGATTATGCAACGGGTTAAGGTTTCGGGCTCTGTTTAATTGTTTTAGGCTTATTGGGCCTATTGGGCCTAGTCGGGCCCAATTGGTTAACGATTGAGGTTTGGCTTAAGTCTTGACAACGATTTCAGTTTGTGATGTTTTTATTTCGTAAAAACAATAGTTTGAGTCGGTTATAACAGTTTTTCAGAAATCTGATATAGTTTTCAGTTTTGTACACGGGTTACAGTTAACGTTTTCAGTTTTGTCAGTTCGTAACAGTTTTAAGCTCGACCGTCCAGATTATTTAAAACCGAATAGTTTTAAACATATGATCGCTTATCAGTTTTCCGTGTCAGTTATATAAACGTACGACACCAGTTCCAGTTCCAAATAAAATATAAAAATACATTTTATATTTATTTTTCTTATTATTGAAATTCCATAATTAATCCATGGAATCTCTATGAAATTTACGGGTATATGCTTCTAGTACAAACGCGGGATTAGGTTTACGTCGTCAGTTAACGGTCAGGCATAGTAATTAACAGATTAAACAGAAATCAGATCGGTTAATGCACACTAATACTTAATTAAAAGTCAAAGTAAAAGGTTTGACCTAGGTTTTCGGACGAGGTGTCACATTCTCCCCCAGTTAGAAGAATTTCGTTCCGAAATTCAGTTCTTGATCACTGGTTGTTTGTGACATTTCCGAAAAGACGAGGATATTTCAGACGCATTTGGCCCTCGCGTTCCTAAGTATACTCTGGACCTCTCCGTGAGTTCCAGCACACTTTGAAAGTGGGAATGCGGCTATGTTACGTTCTCTAAAGGTCTCGGTCAAGCAACTCGACCGGTTCCTCAATAAGGTGAGGCATTTTATCAACCTGAATTTCGTTAAGTGGGACGACAAGCGTTTCATCAGATAAGCATTTCCTTACGATTACTAGCGTGAAAGACATCATGCAAACCGCTTCTATACGGGAAGGCGTAGACGCTAAGCTACTGGTCTGATTGTCTCAATGATTTCAAATGGACCAATGTAACGAGGGTTAAGCTTTCCTCGTTTGTCGAACCGGATGACACCTTTCCAAGGTGACACTTTTAACGTGATGCGGTCACCATTCAAAGGATAAGGGTTTGCGACGATTGTCGGCAGATAAATCTCAATATTCTGAAAAAAAAGAACGAGGATTGACACACGGATGAACGAGGTTTTGAGTATGAAGGTTTCTGGACAAGTCAGGATTTCTCATGAATGGGCTCTACCAGGATTTTCATGCAGTTCAAATTACAATTATGTGTGCACCCACAATTGTGATTTGCCTTACATGATTAGCCTAAGCTTTGCTCATACTTGAGTTTTCAGTTTGTCGGAAAATGAAATGTATCGGGGACAAGATGGCTTACGGAGAAGTTTAGATTGATCGCTACCGGACGGGATCTAATGATAACAATAATGGAAATGCGGTTTGGCTCCAGTCTATTGGTCTTGCAGTCTAGGATCTTAATAGGTTCTAGACAAGATGGGTTTGTAGGCCATTGGTCCAATCCGTTCCAGGATCTCAAGGGACCGATGAGGTTTAAGCATCCGTAGCTTTCCAGGCCTAGTTACCTCCGTCTGAGACAAAATCCATTATAAGGTTTTGGACCCCCATATAGATTTCTAAGGGTTACGTCTAGTGTTAACATAGTTCTCCTGGAGATTACCTATGGCTTCAGAAATTGAAAGGTCTCCTTGGTAGTTTCATGATCTATCACTGGACCAGTCAGATGACTGTTACTGGCTTCGGTCCAACGAAGGGGCGAATGAAAATTTCATCCATACAAGCCTTCGAAAAGGGGCAGCTTTAATATTCGAGCGATATCTATTGCAATAAGGAAACTCGGCGAGTGGAAAATGGTTTCCTCAACCATTGCCTAGGTTTGTCTTGCGTGATGACAATCTGTCACATAACTACGCAACGTACCTTTTTAAGGTATGGATTTTTCCTTTTGATTTGGTAATCAGTATAACTCCTTCATACACACATTTTGTTGGATCCCTGGGTGGATGGAATATATTGATTTGTGGGCCTCATCAAACACTAGCCTTCTCAAGTCTCTAAGGCTAGGTACCCATAGTCTATCCAAAAAGTTTATGGTTCCATCAGGCTTTTCAATCAGTTGTTTCTCCATGTCATGCGGGCATTCATTTTCCAGATTCTCCGGCTTAAGAGCTTCGATTTGAGCGTCACGAACTTGTGACGTGAGGTTCGAGCGTATGGTCACACTTAATGTTCGAACACAACGCGGTTTGGCATGTTCTTTCCTGCCTAAAGCATCGGCTACAACGTTAGCCTTGCCCGGGTGATAACGAATCTCACATTCATAATCGTTAAGCAGTTCAACCATTGTCGTTGTCTCATGTTTAGCTCTTTCTGGTTAAAGATGTGCTGGAGGCTCTTGTGATCGGTGAATATGACGCACCGAGTCCCATAGAGGTAGTGCCTCCAGATTTCGAGGGCAAAGACAAATGGTCCAAGTTCTAAGTCATGAGTCATGTAATTCTTCTTGTGAATCTTCAGTTGTCGAGGGGCGTAAGCGATGGATTTCTCTCGCTGCATCAGTACGCAACCCAAACCTTGATGCGCAGCATCACAGTACACAACGAAATCATCGATTCCGTCAGGTAAGGATAGGATTGGGGCGTTGCAAGGTTTTTGCTTCAACAACTGGAAAGCAGTTTCAGTTTTATCATCCCAGATGCATTCCTTATCTTTCTGGATCAGGGTGGTGAATGGCTGGGCTATCAAAAAAACAAATTCTATGAATCGGCGGTAGTAGCCAGCGAGACCTAAGAATTGTCGAATCTCGATTGGGGTCGTGGGAGTACTCCAATCTAGATTGATTCAATCTTAGACGGACCAACATGAATATCTCGGTCGTTGATCACATGACCCAGAAAGTGTACTTCACGAATCCAAAAGTCACATTTGGAGAATTTCGTGTAAAGCTCTTCTTTCTTTAACAGTTCTGAGATGAGTCTCAAGTGTCCTTCGTGTTCTTTATTACTACGTGAGTAGATAAGAATATCGTCGATGAACACGATAACAAATTTACACAAGTATGGTTTGCACACGTGATTCATTAAGTCCATGAATACGGTCGGTGCGTTAGTTAAACCAAAAAGGGCATGACGAGGAGCTCGTAATGACCCTAGCGTGTTCTAAATGATGTCTTCGAGACATCTTCATCTTTAACTCGGAGTTGATGGTACCCCGACCTTAGATCGATCTTTGGATAGAAGCATGATCCTTAAAGTCGATCAAATAAGTCATCGATCCTTGCGGGTAACGGTTCTTCACAGTCTGTTTGTTCGACTCTCGGTAGTCGATACACATCCTGAATGTTCCATCGTTCTTCTTCATGAATAAAACGGGAGCACCCCACGGGGAATGGCTTCGACAAATGAAGCCCTTATCTAGCAACTCTTGCAGTTGGCTAGATAACTCTCGCATTTCAGACGGTGCCAGTCGGTAAGGGGACCTGGCAACGGACGGCTCCCGGTGTTAGGTCGATGCGAAACTCTACTCGTCGTGCTGGAGATAAGCCTGGCAAGTCTTCTGGAAAGACTTCCTGGTGTTCGCAGACAATAGGAACGTCTTCGATGCGCTTCTCTTTCAGTTTCTGCTCAGTGACATGAACTAGAATGGCATGGCATCCTTTTTGGAGGAATTTCTGTGCCTTTATACAAGATATGATATTTAGCTTGGCTTCACTCATTCCGTCTTGTACGTTCAGAGTGTTGCCATCTGCTAACGGCACTCCAACCATTTTCTCATGACACACAATTTCTGCATGGGTCTTTGCTAACCAATCCATTCCTATGACGAGACTGAAACTTCCTCAAACAATGGGCATTAAGTCGATGCTGAACGAGTGGTAAGTTGGTAGCCTGGGTAGATTATTTTGGTTTTTATCAAAAATCCATTTGCAATTTCGATGCAAACTTAGTGTCTAGGGCAACAGGAGCGATTTCAAGTAATTGACTAAAATCGGTAGACACAAGCTTCTATCGGCACCAGTACCGACTAAAGCAGAGGTATAATTGCTATTTAGCAGAAACGTATCCATCACCGTATTGGGGTCACGACGGGCGTCTCTGGCATTGATCATGAAAGCTCTTCCTCTAGCATGGTCAGCATCTTGATTCTTCGCCTTCGTACATTCCTTTGTAATGGCTAATTTCCTCGCAACCGTAGCAAGTGCGATTTGGGCAATCACGTGCTACATGTCTTTTAACCTTGTAGATGTTACAGTAGACATTACCACAATCGAGATTGTGGTGCAGGTTGCATTAGGAGCATAGGGGTGTTGTACCAGTGTAACCGATCCTTCGGATAGGGTGAATAGCTCACGGAATCCCTAAAAGGTGTAGGCTTTAATTCATGAAGTTCTTTTATGAACATTCACGAGGGCTTACAATGTTAGGTTAAAACATTGAACACAATTTGGTGAAATTGTAGTCTGGTGTTTTCTAACCTTGGTTAATTCGTTCTTACTGCGCGCCCCATCGTCCGCGTGACGTTGGGTTGCAGTAGCAGTGACGGTTTCAGCAACGCGTTGGTCAATCAGTGCCTCGATTTCAGCAGCGCTCAAGGGCGGAGGAGGTGAAGCGTTTCTGGTGGCTCGGCGTCTAGGCGGCATACTTTCGCTTTAAGTTACTAATGTCAACATAAAGGAATGTCTAGATTATGTGAATGGAGTTATTACATGCGCGAGAATAACTGCCACGACATACATCCACGGTACCAAAATATGACGTGCGCAAGCACCACCAAGAAACAGGAAGCAGAGGGGAAGAACATACGTGAATGGTAACATGATAAATGACAGCAATAGTAGTAACATCCATACTAAACATGAAAATCATAATAATAATCATGATACTAGTTTCCATCCACCGTATTAACTGGTAGAATATACGATAGTCAAAAGAGGATAAGTCTTCGTTCTGGGCTTGCAGTCTCGTCGCAACAAAATATGTAAATATTTTTCGTTGCCAAAAGGAGGGATCAGAAGTCTATATTCTAGATCAAGCTATCTAGAGTGGTGGTCCAGAGGGCATAGTTAAGGTGGTGGTGATCTGAGCAGTGAGGTTCATGTAACTGAACACTCGCCCAGGGAATTCCTCTAGGTAAGCGACTCTCGTCTGGAAGGACTCGTTGGCCAACTGCATATTGGTGTAGACAATGTTGGCAGCACTCCTGTGAGCGTGCAGTGTCTTCATAGCACCTAGTATGGCAGCCTGGTGATGCTCCACGGCGGCTAGACGGGTCTCTAGTGTAGCCAGATCGGTCCAGGTGGGGAGTCTAGTGATCTCATCGTTGATTACCGCAAAGGCTTGTTACGTGATATCTCAGGCATGTCACCAGTAGCAGTGGTCGCACTGCCAGCAGCAGCGGTTGGAATCGGGTGGTTCGAGGAGTCGTCTGAGAGACGGGGTCACAATGGTCTCAGAAAATTCGATGGTAATGAGGACTGTCGGACTATACCAACGGTGAGAATGTCCAGCACTAGGCTAGACAGTTTATGGTCCTCAGGGGAATGCGTGTACTCAGACACGACTGTGTCTTTTCCAGAGGAATCAGATATGCAGATGACCTCTTCGGAAGTCATCTCTGCGATAATATTCCATGAGAGAACATAGCTGGTAACACGGTAACAGTATCTAGAATAAAGATATAAATGTACCAGTTACAGTAATAATAACTCATATATGTAAAGCATAAGTTAACGTAACCAATATGATAAGGAATTGGTCTTGCGTGCAAACGGTAGCTTCGGAGCGGGTTATAGTCCAGGTTTGGTTTTTGTTTATTGTTTAACCTAGTTCGCTATAACCACGGCTCTGATACCAATCTGTCACACCCCGGTCAACGGATTTGGGTGTGAGCGAGACGGAATCATAGTCGCAGATATACAGAACAACTTCTACTAAATTCAAACTTCATTTAAAACATAATACCATTTATGTTGCAGCGGAAAGTTGTGGTGAAATGATGTTGTCTTACATTTGAATAAAAGTCTTAGTTTGATATTGAAATCATAAAGCAGTTTATTTAAGATAGGTCAGGACTACGACTCCAGTAAAGCAGGGTCGAAAGTTACAGTGAAGCCCCATTTGCACGTCTTCCATGATAAGCTTAGATACCTGAGAAATCATGAGTTTTAAAAGGTCAACATAAAGTTGGTGAGGTTCACAGGTTTATGATTCGATGGTAAGTTTGTAAAAACAGTTTACAGTATGTTGGAATAACAGTTTACGGTATGTTGGAATAACAGTTTACGGCAGGTTGGGATAACAGTTTACAGCATACTTAAATGTTACGTTGGTTTACTGTCGTGGTTGTAAGATCTCCCATGAACCTCAAATTCGAATACTAACGGATTACCCACTCATAGCATTCTATCCCAAGAATACCGAACAGGCAAGAATAATTGACGTGTACCCCTTGACAATGTACGAAGTCAGGATTGGAGCTACCAATCTGGGCAGGGTTGTCAACCCAAATAGATCTATTCACTAGTTATCGTTTCGAGCAGAACTAATCGAATTCAATTAATAGTGGGATTTCAGTTGTACTAACGTTTATAACGATAAAGTACCAGTTGTTGGGATACAGAATGGAACATGTAGTCATACGGCTAACAGGTAAACCATAACATTAAGTAAAAAGCAGTTTATCAGTTCATGATTTCTCCCCCATAAGTGTAAAACAGTTGAAAAGAAAAGGGGCCGTGAAACTCACTTGATTCAGTGATGATGATGGATTACCGAGTGGCAACTAGCAAGTAAAGTCCTAATAAAACATAAGACAATATGCATAAGGGTCCACATAATCATTTGAGTAACGAACGTTACCCAAATGATACCGGTAAAGTCTTGACGTATAATCCCGTTTGTAGCGTTTGAAAACCCGTTAGTTAATCAGTTTATAAAATCAGTAAATGCGAACGTTCACGTATATAAGCATTTATGTAAATTGAATACAAGTAACGGACATGTGATAACATATCATGAAGACCAGTTCAATCAAGTCTTGAATATTGTTTTAAATAATAATATTTATTATTATTTTTAAGTTCGCTCGATCCATCGAATAATAAATCACGTTAAGTTATAATATATAACTAGGGTTCATAATTATTATCAAAATAATCATTCTAACTTGTCGGAATGATTTATATTAAATTATTACAAGTTAAGGATAAGACGATTAAACACAAGTAGGTAAATATTAAATGTTATTTTAATATTAAACTCAGGTTTATGAAAATTAGGGTTTTGAGTTAACATAAATGTAATTATTATTAAAATAATTATATTAACAAACCAAGATGAATGTAACTCAAATTAGGGTTTCTAAAATTCATAAGGATAATTATTTGTTGAAAATAATTATTTACGTTTCGTTACAACGTAAAACGTTTTAAATCATTTAAAGATTTCATTTCCAGTCAAACGTTTAAAATAAACATCTGATCCGATTAAAACGTTTTGAAAATTTTTGAATAACCAAAAATGTTTAAAATATGTTTTTCATAATTTCTATAAGTCTTTTGATCTTATTTTTATAAAATCATTTTTTAAATAGCTTTATGTATTAAATAAAGCTAGGGTTTTAAATTAAAGACTTTTTATAGAAATTTCCAACATAACACAGTTTCTACTTTTTGTATAAATCCAAGATTTTTATACTTTTCAAGTCAAGTGTTATAAGAATGTTTATTTACCATTTTGATATATAAAATATATTTACATATATTTTAATCCATTTTATTTCCATAATATCTAAAACAAGCATTTTAAGTCTTGTTTTCTTAGAAATTATATTTTTATAAAATGAGATCATTTTATATAAGTTATGTTTCATGGTGAATTTTTTTATGGCTCAAATCCAAGTAATTTTTATTAAAATTACTAAATTTAATATTTATCTATAAAAATCCATTTAAGGGTTTTTAAGGTTATCATTTTATGTCAAATTTGTATATAACAACCTTCCTAATATCCAAATTAGTCCAAATGTGTCACTAAACCATATTTAGTCCATGAATATTGGTCATTAGCAACATATTAGCCTATATATATTTGATGATTAACAACATAATCACAATTAGTAATTCGAGTACTTTGAATCATGCTAAAACATGACATAGCAATACTTAGTCATTTGTAACATATTAGCATATGATGATATCATCTTTTACTTATGCCAAAAACATGTAAACATCGTAAGATCATCTAATGACCTAACTAAACCATTACGTTAGCATCACAAGTTATAAGTTTTATATTTTAAACCAACAACATTAAGGTTTAGGAAAAATAAAGAAAAAGATTAGGAAATGTTTAGGTGTTTTTAATCTTTCGAGCTCGGGTTTTTAAAGGCTCGGTTATCAAGACTCAGGAATCGTTTGGGACGTTTATAACGAAATAAAAACGTAACGATAATTGGTTAAAAGACTCACAATGGAGCGGGACAAGAAAACGATCAAGAAAAGGTGACGGTGGTGGCTCGGTGGTGTTCGGCGGTCCACGATAGCAGCTCCGCAGCTGCTAGCGGCGGCTGAGGGTGGTGGGAACAGCAGCAGCAATAACGGAACAGCGGCAGCAGCTCGCGATTTAGTGGTGGTGCGGCTGGGTGGTTGTCGCCGGGAAAGAGAAAGGAAGGAGGAAGAGGGTGGCGGCTTGCGGCTGGACAGTAGCAGCTCCGGCAGCAGCAGCTCCGGCAGCAGCAGGAGGGCGGCGGAGCACAATAGCAAAGTGGCGGAGTAGAGCAGCAAGGTGGCGGAGTAGAGCAGCAAGGTGGCGAAGGTTGTCGTTATTCACGGCAGAGAAAAGAGAGGGGGGTGGCGACTGGTCTGGTGGCAGCAGCAGTCGCGACGGTGGCTGTGGTGGTTCTGCGCTTCACGAACAGCAACACCGGAGCAGCGGCGGCACAGCAGCAGCTCGCGATTAGTAGGCGGTGATGGTCATTCTTTGGTGGTGGTGGTGCTGCCGTGAAAAAGAAAAATGTAGGGGTGGTTCGGTCTTGCTTGATGTTCATCGGAAAGAAAAGAAAAGGAGATGGAGTGGTTGTGTTGTAGGTGGCCGTGATGGTGGTGGCGTGGAGGTTGTTCACCGGAAAAAAAAATAAAGAAAGGGATGGAGTGGTTGCTATTGTTTTACGTGGAATAAGAAGAAAGGAAGGGACAAGATGATGGTGAGGGTGGTGTGTTGCAGTGAACAAGAAAAGGGAGATGTGAGGTAGGTGGGATATGTGGTGTGAAGGTAGGGTGGTGTGTTCAACTTCTCATCACATTCTTTTACTAGACTTTACTACACAAGTTTTATAAAAATTAACATGTAGATGAGAGGTTTTATAAAATCAAGTGTTGGTTTAAAAACATATTGTCATGTTTTATAAAATAAGTTATGGATAATAGGAGTGTTATATAAAAATATACCAAGGGTGAAGATGATAAAAAAAACCATAACATTTAATAATCTTCAAAGTATAAAAGTTATAAAAGGTGGTGACAAATCTTTATAAACCAATGCGTGGTAACAAGTTTTATAAAAGTTATAAAGTTGATGAACTAATATTATTTAAATTAATCCACTGGACTTGAACTTTATATTGGCCTAAATCTTTAAAGAAAATGCAATTGGATTGGCTCGTCGGTTATGCGCCATACGGGTCCAAATGGGGCACCCGTTCGAGGCCCGGGCCCGTTGTGCATCGGTTGGGTTTACAGATCGCCACGATCACTCAGGTTATCGAGATTATGCAACGGGTTAAGGTTTCGGGCTCTGTTTAATTGTTTTAGGCTTATTGGGCCTATTGGGCCTAGTCGGGCCCAATTGGTTAACGATTGAGGTTTGGCTTAAGTCTTGACAACGATTTCGGTTTGTGATGTTTTTATTTCGTAAAAACAATAGTTTGAGTCGGTTATAACAGTTTTTCAGAAATCTGATATAGTTTTCAGTTTTGTACACGGGTTACAGTTAACGTTTTCAGTTTTGTCAGTTCGTAACAGTTTTAAGCTCGACCGTCCAGATTGTTTAAAACCGAATAGTTTTAAACATATGATCGCTTATCAGTTTTCCGTGTCGGTTATATAAACGTACGACACCAGTTCCAGTTCCAAATAAAATATAAAAATACATTTTATATTTATTTTTCTTATTATTGAAATTCCATAATTAATCCATGGAATCTCTATGAAATTTACGGGTATATGCTTCTAGTACAAACGCGGGATTAGGTTTACGTCGTCAGTTAACGGTCAGGCATAGTAATTAACAGTTTAAACAGAAATCAGATCGGTTAATGCACACTAATACTTAATTAAAAGTCAAAGTAAAAGGTTTGACCTAGGTTTTCGGACGAGGTGTCACAACAAAGGCTACTATTTATACACATCAGTAGACAGTTTCGCTGGCCAAGCGAAACTGTCACTGAGACCGACTAATCTAGATACCGAGCGAAACAATAGTTTCGCACGGTAGTTTCGCTAACTACCCAAAAGACAAGATTACAATGTAACTAATCTAAACAAGTAGACTTAACAAAACTATGAATTCCTCCCTACATTGATCTTCAATATTCCCCCTAGGGAGGGATTCAGCCTCTTGATCTTCATTCTTCAGCTCCGGCTTCACTCGGGCTCTGATACCATATTGAAGATCAATGTAGGGAGGAATTCATAGTTTTGTTAAGTATACTTGTTTAGATTAGTTTCATTGTAATCTTGTCTTTTGGGTAGTTAGCGAAACTACCGAGCGAAACTGTTGTTTCGCTCGGTATCTAGATTAGTCGGTCTCAGTGACAGTTTCGCTTGGCCAGCGAAACTACCAGCGAAACTGTCTACTGATGTGTATAAATAGTAGCCTTTGTGCTCTCATTTGTAACTTTTGCAACATTCTCAACCCTAATACAGATTTCTGCATTTTTGGTAAGTTTGGTGACGGCTAGGAGCATTCTATTACATCTTTGTAGCTTTTGTTCATCTCTTATCATTCATTTGGTTGATGTTGTGATTGTTCAATACTAGAAACCCATTTTAGCTATTGGAAATCATCATCTATTGTTATTTGATTGGTTTTCTTCTCAAAACACCTTCATTAGCACTGTAAAAGATCAGTGAGGACCAACAATATGGTATCAGAGCCATTGTGCTCTTGATTTTTGGTGTTTTTGAGTGTTTTTGATAAAACTTTTGAAAATCTATTTGAATCTGAAATCTGATTGTATTGGATTGAAAAGTGGCTGAATATTGTGCGTTTTGATGTCCTGAAGCTTATGCAATCAACTGATCATTACTTCATAGTGATTTGGGTTGATTTTTGATCATTTCTTCTTCAAAAAGAGGGTTTTCTGTTCTGGGCGAAATTGCTGATTATTCAGCGAAACTGTGCCTTCAGACAGCGAAACTATCAAGCGAATTTGTAGTTTCTCTGCGAAACTACTGAGCGAAACTATTCTTTCGCCCTAAATCCGAGAAGCGAAACTATTGACATTTTTCTTGAACGAAAGTTCAAACCAGTTTCCAGCGAAACTAGCTAGCAAAACTGTGTGTATACGGCGACTTTGAGTCAAAGTGCTGCCCGTGCACACAGCGAAACTGACTGGCGAAACTGAATCTGGGTCAGGATTTCCGAGCTAAATTGCTGGCGAAACTGCCATTTTCAGCGAAACTAACCTCATTCTATCTTGTTATCTTTTGTTTGTCTTTGATTGTTACATTTCAGGCTGATTAAGAATGACCATGTTTACCACTTCGGCCATCGGTGATTCCGTCGGTGTTGATGCATGAACCTTGTGTGGCCGTTACTGTTCGAATTGTCAAACAGACTGATTTGTCGAAGACATGAACTGAGGTCCGAAACCCAGCCGAACTCTAGGTTTGGAGTTGACCGAACCTTGATGGCCGAACTCCAGGTTCGGAGGGAGTTCGGACAGAGTTCGGAGGTGCCGAGTTCGGACCTTATGAAGAAGTATAAATAGATTCGTCTTTGTATTTCTGTGTAAGTTTCTGTCTTGTATCTGTGTGTTGAGAGGGGAGGTTCTGTCCGACCTCCCCCAGAGCTTAATCGTTGTATACTCCTTCGTTATGTAATCATTCAACATGATTCAATGACAAAACTTCCGTCTCATCCATAGAAACGATCCGTATACGGTTTTTCAGTTGGTATCAGAGCTGTTGGCTCTTTCTATGGTGGAAATCTATTGTTTTTCTTCATTTTGAGACGTTAAACCTTCGGTTAGGGGTGATTGGAAGTGTTTCTGATTGATTTTTGATCAATCGAGTCTTTCTGAGTCATGTTTTTACCTAACAGAAGCATCTGGATGTCGAAATTCGATCAAATTTTGAATATGTTGCGATTTTGAAAATTTCCAGTCGAAGCTCGATCCCAGCCAGGGGCTCTGCCCCTTGGACCCCGCTTCTCAGGGGCGCTGCCCCCGAACCCCCGTTAGGTGGGAATTTTACAGAAGCGGATCAGCTATCGTGTTTACCCTTGATTCGGTAGTTGTGGGGTGTTATGTTTGAAGAAAATCCAGATCACGATATTTGTTACGAGTTAGTGATCGAATTTCAAGAAATGAGTTTGTGAGTAGTCATTGTTGTTCTTGATGATGGACAGAGATTCAAGAATACGTGTTTCTGATGATGGACAGAGATTCGGAGACATGGTTATGATTACTTGGGAACGTTTGTCGGAGATTATCTTTTTACACAAACCAAAGATTAAGTGATATTAAAGATTCCGTTGCGGGCCACTTGAGTTTATCATTCCACTAAAAAGACAGGATTTGTTCCTGCGGGGTTGGAATCATAAGAAATTGAAGATTTGAATATGTCACTTGTTTAGGGGGAAATTGGGGACCCTAAAAACTTTCAAAGTTTCATAATTGAAAAAGTGAATATTCAAAAGCAATCAGTTCAGGGATGATGGTGGTTTTTGATCTTCATGGAAATGTGGTATATTCTGATGTTCGTGTGAACTGATATGTCAAAGTTTTCAATTATGGTTTGGAACTTTCTGTCATATGCCCGATACTTTCTTGAGTTGTCGAAAGACTTGGTCAGATTCCAGTCTGCAACGAGATATACGTTTACCGGAGTAATATATTGGGATGGATTTGATGCTGAGGGGGAATTTCCGTGATTGAAGATGCTGATCGTGTCTGTTTTCATAAAGATCAGAATGTGTTACAATTCGGTGAAGATTGAAGATTATTATCAAGATGCAGTGATGTTCGTGTGTCTTTATTATTTCCGGATACAACTTATGAAGTAAACCATTATCATACATGCCGGTTCCAATTGGATGGTTGTGCTTGAAGCTAGGGGGAATTTTACTGGTTGTGGAGATTGTACAAGATTCTAATCGTTTCCTGCATACCTGATGATTCGGTCAAGGGGAGTTTGCTAAAGATAGAGATGTCTGCAGCAAGCTGGCTGAAGGTTGCTAGAAGATCAATGTCTGGATTCGACAGTAACGTCCAAGGGGGAATTTGTTGATGCATGAACCTTGTGTGGCCGTTACTGTTCGAATTGTCAAACAGACTGATTTGTCGAAGACATGAACTGAGGTCCGAAACCCAGCCAAACTCTAGGTTCGGAGTTGACCGAACCTTGATGGCCGAACTCCAGGTTCGGAGGGAGTTCGGACAGAGTTCGGAGGTGCCGAGTTCGGACCTTATGAAGAAGTATAAATAGATTCGTCTTTGTATTTCTTTGTAAGTTTCTGTCTTGTATCTGTGTGTTGAGAGGAGAGGTTCTGTCCGAGCTCCCCCAGAGCTTAATCGTTGTATACTCCTTCGTTATGTAATCATTCAACATGATTCAATGACAAAACTTCCGTCTCATCCATAGAAACGATCCGTATACGGTTTTTCAGTCGGTGTTGCATCAAACCGAATTCCTCTGTTGTCCAAGGATTATGTCTTTGAAGATTGGAAATACGATCTGGAGTACTTCTTTCTTGATACGGACAAGAATCTGTGGCACTCAATTGTGAATGGAACTCACATCCCGGTAATTACTGTTAACGATCGGAACATCATAAACAGAAATCCGGCTACATACACTAAAGGTGACCTAAAACTCGTGCATCGCGATCAAAAGGCCTTTGAGACCCTCAAGCTTTGTCTGTCTCATGAAATCTATAACGGCTTTGCCAAACACTCTGATGCTAAGAGCCTTTATGATGCGCTGTGTGAGCTTTATGACCGAAATGGAGATTTTGTTAATGACACCGAAGCACAAGCTGTCAAGGAGTTCGAGACTTTCTCAAGCATTAAGAATGAAAAGTTAACTGATCTCACGAACTGATTTCTCACCGTTTCCAGCAAACTCAAGAAATTTGATCCACAACTTACAAATGCTGAACAGATCAAGAAGTTGCTGGAATCCGTACCATCTGTGTGGAGTAATCAGGTCCGTCAGTTGAAACAAGAAAGGAGTTTTCCAGATTATAAGATCATGGACGTCATCAACAAGCTTAAGTCGTTTGAATTAGACAATAAGAGACAAGTATACAATCAGGCAATGAGTTTTGCCGAATCATGCTCTCAAACTGCCGTTCCCATCACTGCGGTTCCCGACATTCCTAAAGGAATTGCCACTGCACAAACCTATGAACAAAGCCTTGATAAGGAAGATAAAAACAATATGGCTAATGTGGGTAATACTGTTGAGATTAGTAAAGAGAAGAAGGTTTCGGATGATGAAACTGAGAAAATTGAGAAGAAGGAAAGCAAAAGCAGGATGTCCACACCGGCTTGCAACTGCGAAAAGGCCCTTGCCGCAGAAAAAGTTATTATGGGCCTTCCGTATGAGACCGTACAGGACATGTGTTCACTTCCATGTCAAACTCGTCTTTTTGGTATCTATAAGGCCAACAAGTTGTTAATGAACAACAACGATGAACTAAAAACTATGAACACCCAACTAAAAGAAAATGAATCAAAATATTTTGTGAAATTAAATGAGGCAATGCATGAAAATGAACATTTAAAACAAACTCTTCTTGCTAAAAATGTTGAAATAAACATGCTTTCTGAAAGAGTTACTCTAGCCCAATTCGAAGCCTCTCAACTTCAGACTAAGTTAGATAGATGGACCGTTTCTCAAATGAAAGTTGAGGAGATGCTCGTTAAACAACGAGGAGCTAAAATAAAAACTGGGGTAGGTATGGAGGAAAAGGAAAAGGTGTTTCCTAAAGTTTACCCTCCTCCAAGCACGCATTGTTACTCACCTACTCCGAAACCTCATCCTCTAAATGATTTAATTCACAGTGATGCTAATAGTTTGCATGCAGGTCTAGAAGGAGTTAACCATAAGGAGATCAGGGAGGACTTTGATAATGGATATGGTAACACAAGTGGGCTTGGTTGTGGTAGTTTGGACTCAATGGAATCAGTCGAAAACAGAAATCTCAATTCCGAGGATTCTGATTCCAATTCAGAAAGCTGTACGGTCAACAGTTCATCTACTGCAGAATCTTGCAACAGGAAGTCTGCTTCTGATAATCAAGAAGTTGTTGAAAACGATTCATGTCAACCTAGTACTTCCACAAATTGTTTTAACAAATTTCTTTCTCGTAAAATTCCTTCTTACACTCCAATACGTGTTTCAAAACCTATTGAGAAGGAATTAGTTTTGAAAAACACCCCTGCCGAAAATGTTATAAAAATTGATAATCCACGGACTTTAAACGGTAAAACAAAAGTGGATTATGAAACATATAGTGAATCTGACTCTAATTTGACAGAATGTGAGGAGGAGATTCGTTTAGAAACTCCCTCCGACACAAAATCTAAGAAATCAGGTCACAAATCTCATTGTTTCAGATGCGGTAAGGATGATCACGTGGTTAAAAACTGCAAAGAACGTGTATCAGTTGGAAGTACAAACCATGATAGATCTTTCGGGAACAACGTCAGAAATTTTCTAAACAATATATTTGGACGAAAGCCGAAAGATCAATCTCCCAAATTTGTAAGTGTTTGGGTCCTTGTGGTTAAATGATCACTTTTGTTTTGTTTGTCAGGAACTCCCGCAGGACTATGTAGATAGTGATTCACATGTAGTTGTAGTTAAGCAGGTTGATTGGCTAAACTCCTATATCAAGAAATCAATGATCACGTCATCTACCTTCACATGATTTCTGGCCAATTGTCACTTGAATATGATCAGGGGAGTATTTTAGATCCGTTTACCTTGCGTTTCTCTCATAACTGCTATTGATGTCTTTATTGCTACCTTTGTGGGGGAATTGGGGGTAAATCACACTAAAACTGCTTTAAACTCATGAAATTTTTGAATCGTGGCCTTTTGCTCCCTCATGCATTCGAAGCGGATTTCTTGTCAAAACCTTTTCTTCGACGGTGTGTCCTTTCAAGCATTTCTCAATTGTGTCAAGAATCAATCGAATCATTTTGTTTTGTTTTTATGTTTTCTTATTGAAAATCCAAAAATAGAGTATTTGTGGATTTTGGGGGATGAGTAAATTAATCAGAAAATTTGGTAAATAAATAAAAATTTAAAATTCAAAAAAAAAATGAGAAATTGATCCGACCAAGTGAGAAATGATAGTATATCAACCTGCGTTATCTGCCGTGGATAGAGTAAAAATAAAAGCTGTATTGTGCTTGTATGATCTTTGGGTGTGCATGACTAATATGATATCTATGAGTAGGATATAAACATAAAGCTTGCCTGATACTCTAGTTTTCATTTCTTGATAAGTGTTGCAATGATTCTGATATTAAGAGATGTTCTGATGTACGCATGCTTTGCAATAAGGCTTTATGCCGTTTTTACACTCAACTCAGTGGGTCTTCTTTGCGTGCCTATGAAGCCGACCTGATCACCGCTGATTGAGTTTCTGCTTTATTTTCTTGGTGTTTCGTATATATCATCGGACTTTCTCTGCGTGCCGATAAGGCCGACCTGATTGTTGTTGATATATACGTCTTCTGCTTTATTTTTATTTTTTTATTTTCCTAAGTGCATCGGGCTCTCTCTGCGTGCTTTGCGGCCGACCTGATTGCTGTTCACTTAGGGTTCTGCTTTATTTTTGCATGAAACATCATGAACGCATGTCTCAGTTTGAAAAGAAACAAAAAGAAAAATCAAGATAAATGTGATGATTTGTTAACTTCTTTGATAGAGTGAGGCTGGGTGATCAGTGCATGATTAATACACCTTAAGCATATCCAAAAATGTTAAATACTATTAGTGCATGCTTAATTTCAATGTGATGCATTCGGGATCTGCTTGACTTGCATGCTGATTAAGTTTGAAATTGAAATGTGTATGATGCGTATTGGTTGATATGATCTCACGTCTGGATCTTTCTCAAAATTAAAATAGAGTTTGTTTGTATAGTTGTTTTACATTTCTTGTTTGAAAATTCAAAAAGATTTTCTTTCTGCGTTATTTTTGATAAGATCGATACTTTGTGAAAAGTATGATGATTGTGTGAGTTTGACGGCATTTCCAAAATTTCAAAATCATTAAATGAGTCAAAATTGAATTTTTAGGGTTTCAGCGAAACTACTGTTTCGCCTGATTAGTTTTGCCGTACGCGCTCTCAACGATTCTATACTTTCGTTATCGGCGAAATTAATCTGTTTGATCAAATTCTCGAGCGAATCTGCTATTTCGCTTCGGCGAAACTGCTGTTTCGCCCGAGCGAAACTACGGGCGAAATTGCCCAGGTACTTATACCCTTCATCGAGTACTCTCGGTCATTTTTCTGAAAACCCTAAACGAGAAACCTGCAAAACAAACCCACTCGCGAAACTCCTTTTTCGCCCAAACTGTTTCATCGTTTTTCTTCAATTTAACCGATATCGGTTTAAGGTTTGTGTGTTTCTGATCATCTCTCATGTGTATCGCATCCAAAACATCAACCTTTTGGGGATTTTAAAGTGATTCGGCGCTTAAAGAGTTCTCGGCACCTTAAACTGTTGTTAAAAACCGTTTTTGGACGAACATTGTGTTTGTTTTGATGATATATATGTTTACTGTTGGTTTAAACGTAAAAATGGTGCTTAAAATCGATTACCGGAATTTTGAATTCGAACAGTCGCGTCTAGCGAAACTGCGAGTTCTTTCAGCGAAACTGAACGAAAGTTCAAAATCACGAGCGAAACTGTTTAGCGATAATGCCCAAATTTCGTTGACAGTGTCACCGTGATTCCCAGCGAAACTACTGTTTCGCCTTCGGCGAAACTACAGTCTCGCAGCGACACTGCTGTTTCTCGGCGAAACTGACCTCGTCAGTGTCGTTGCGACCAATCTCGCGAATCTATTGGTTTCGCCGTGTTGCGACACTAAGGTTTCTTAGCGAAACTACTGTTTCGTAGCGAAACTAATTTTTTTTAATTTAATTTAATTTAAGTTCTGTTAACTCACAAACTCTCGGTTTCTTACGCAGAAAAATGTCAGCTTTAAAAAGCACGAGCCTCGAAGCAATGTAACTGCATTTCTGGATGATAGAACAGACAAGGCCATCGGATTTAGAGACTGTATTGCATGGCTGAAGAAGTCGTGCATCTTTCATGCCATTTCACATATGCCGATAATTGACGAAAGACATATCAGAGAATTCTGGCTCACGGCTGAATATGACGTTAAAGCAAAACCAGCATGCATCCGAGCTATGGTTATGCAGAAGGATATTGTGATCACCATGAAAACAATTGCTGAAGCTCTCAAACTTGAAGACGACGTTGGTGAAGTAACAAAGCTGAAGGAACTGGATGTTTTGAGAGGATTTGAGAGAGATATGGGATACGAAGGAGGCGAATTATGGAAGAACAAGAAAGAGATTAAGAAGTCCTTGATGTCTAAGGAATGGAGATACATCGCACATGTTTTCATCTCATGCTTAGACCACAGAAAAGGTGGTTCTGATGGTTTGAACTTGATTTGGGCTGAGGCCATGCTGTTGGTTTGTAAAGGAAAGAAAGCCAACATACCTCAGAGAATCTTTGACGCAATGGTGTCAAACATTCAAGCACTGAAGAAGTCGAGATGGCTCTTGTATCCGAGATTTCTGCAAATGATTATTGAACATTTAGAGCCGGAATTGCCAAAGATGGGTGCGGCTCTCGTTGTAAATCCGATGCACCCAAGGATTCTATCAGATTGTGCTGCTAAAAGACCTGATTTCTCTGGGTATACCACCTACCTGATGAAGCACATGTACCCTGAGAAGAGGTACGAATATATTCAGAAGTTGATTGAATCTGAAAACAAGAGAAGAAATGACGGGAAAGAAAGTGAGAATGTTAATGGAAAGAGGAAACAGTATGTAAGAAGCTCTGGAAAGGAACCAGCTGATGAAATTGAAGATGAGCTTGAAAATTTGACACAACAAAGAAAAGGGTCAAAGCAAAAACAGACTGCACCTACAGAAGAAGAAATGAGGGCAACCAAGAAAAGAAAGGTTGATCCCAGATCAGAATTGGATGAAGATGTCATTCGAGGTGTAAATACCTCCTTGGCAAATGAGCTCGGGATGATAAAGACCAAGCTAGTCAATTCTGAGATTAGAGAGAAGGAGAAAGATAAGCAAATCCAGAATATGAATGAGATAATTGTGAAACAATCTTCACTGATTAAAACCCTGCTAGTGGAAATGAATGAGATTAAGAAGCACCTAAATATGCCAAACCAGATGAGTGATGCTGAGATTGATTCAATGACTGATTTCTCAAAGTCTGCAACTGGAGGAGAAGGTGGGAGTGGTACTGGTGGATCTGGAGGAGCAGGTGGAAGTGGTAATGGTGGAATTAATGAAGCTGGTGGAAGTGGTGCTGTGAATGTTGAAGATCTGGATGCCATTAATGTAAGTGATATAAATCTTTATAGTTTTGAAACAGACAAACAGCCAGAGATCGTCCAAGCATAATTCCACCACCTTATTGATGAAAGTGATGAAGAGGCTGAAATTGATGATCTTTCAGAGCCTGAAAACTACTCTTTGACTGAAAATTCCCTGACTTATCAAGCAAAGATCAGCTCTGTAAGTCAAGAAGTTATTGATTTAATAAGGGAAGAATGGTTCACCAAGCCAGATATTGAAGATCAGACTCCTCTATTTCAAAATATATCACAACCAAGGAGGAAAGAGTCTGATAGACACATCATAAGCTGGAAATTCAATGCTGCCATTCATGCCTTCATGATCAAAAGGAGAGGGGGCAGCATCTCCTATATACACAAACGTGACAACTTCAAGACCTTGCCCAGATGGGATCTGAGGAAGTTGGCAGAGCTCCCCCTTATTGATGAAGACGAAAGTACAAGGGCAATAAATTTGAAGATGATGCTGCAGCAGGTTGCGAAAGATGACTTTATGTCCTTTGGGTATATGAAAGGTGAAAGGAAGAAGTCAAGGACTGAAATTGATGAAACGACTGGAAAGCCCAAAGTCTACGTGAAGTTCAAACCAGCTAAAACAATGAACAGGGTCAGAATTCCAGATCAACAACTTTCAAGGCTGCAGTCATTCAAGAAATGGTTTTATGATAATCAAACCGGTGAGGCAGTTATCAGGATAGAAGAAGATGCTGAAATAAGATTGTTTGACCCGATGGAAGTCTTCTCATTCAGCAACGACGATCTGAAGACCTTATGCAAAAATCCAATTAGATGTGGGGCAGGAGAAGACACAGCTGAAGAGGCAAATCTATTTATGAGAGTTGCCAACAAGGCCCGGGGGATTGTCAAAGAAATCAAGGATTTAGCATAAAAGGTAAGGGCTGATGAAGACAGAATGGAAGAAGATAGGGATTTAGCAAACCAGATGAACAAATCTTGGGGCGGTCTTGGAGAATCATCTGAACAAGTTGTGAAGCCGGCTGATGTCCCCGTTGCTAATGAGCCAACTGTTTTGGGGGAATCAGAGGCAGAAGTCCCCGCTGCTGATGAGTCAAATGTTTTGGGGGAATCGAAACGGAACAAAGAGCCAAGCTCGAGTGATGCCGGAGCTGAAGAATGAAGATCAAGAGGCTGAATCCCTCCCTAGGGGGAATATTGAAGATCAATGTAGGGAGGAATTCATAGTTTTGTTAAGTCTACTTGTTTAGATTAGTTTCATTGTAATCTTGTCTTTTGGGTAGTTAGCGAAACTACCGAGCGAAACTGTTGTTTCGCTCGGTATCTAGATTAGTCGGTCTCAGTGACAGTTTCGCTTGGCCAGCGAAACTACCAGCGAAACTGTCTACTGATGTGTATAAATAGTAGCCTTTGTGCTCTCATTTGTAACTTTTGCAACATTCTCAACCCTAATACAGATTTCTACATTTTTGGTAAGTTTGGTGACGGCTAGGAGCATTCTATTACATCTTTGTAGCTTTTGTTCATCTCTTATCATTCATTTGGTTGATGTTGTGATTGTTCAATACTAGAAACCCATTTTAGCTATTGGAAATCATCATCTATTGTTATTTGATTGGTTTTCTTCTCAAAACACCTTCATTAGCACTGTAAAAGATCAGTGAGGACCAACACTTCTAGGCCTAGGTGACCTCTTAATCTGATTTTCTGGTTTTGTAGATTCATTAATAGGTTCATGGATTTTCTCTTGGGCATATAATGGTTCATCGTTATCAGTTATACTTGGAGTAATGTTAGGTTCTGAGAAGACAATCGGTGTTGTAGTGTCCTGTGCAGGAGGTGTAATTTGGGGTATGATCAAATTTTCTCTCCCCCACCATTTTGCATCTCTTGCAAATTATAATCAGGATTTTCACTGCTCCCACTGACCTTTAGGGTTTCTAGAAATTCCACATGACGAGTTTTTATAATACATGCGACATAGGAAGGGCAATACAATTTGTATCACTTTGAATTTTTAGGATATCTGATAAAAGTGCAACTGGATTTTTTCATATCATGTTTCATTTGTTGAGGAATAGAGGGTTTAGCTGCGGCAGGACAACCCCATATTTTTCATATATTTTAGGCTAGGTTTTCTTCCTCTCCATTACTCAAAAAAAAGAGTTTTAGGGACATATTTAGAAGGAACCCTATTTAATATATGAACTGCTATCTTTAATGCCTCGGTCCATAAGAATTCAGGTAGTCCTGAATTGGCTAACATACTTCTTACCATGTTCATATGGGTTATGTTCCTCTTCTCAGCAACACCATTCTGCTGAGAAGTACCTGACATGGTGTACTGGTTTATGATCCCGTGGTCCTTACAAACATTATAAATTGGACCAAGAGCCTGACCCATATTAGTATGTCTACCATAATATTCACCCTCACGATCTGACCTCACAACCTTTCTTTTACAATTTAGTTGATTTTCAACTTCAGCTTTAATATCTTTAAAGGTTTCAAGTGAGTCGGTTTTTTCATTAATCAAATATAAGTACATACGACGCGAATAATCATCTATGAAGGTGATAAAAGAGTTATGTTTCGTTATTCCAGCAGGGTGGGGACCACTGGTATCAGTGTGAATAATCTCTAAAAATTTAGAGCTCCTAGTGATACTCTTTTTAATCACTGTAGCCATTTTACCTTTAATGCATTCAACAAATGTGTCAAAATCAGTGAAATCAAGATTCGGTAATATTTCATCTTTCAGTAGTTTAGACATTTTGTCTCGTGAAATGCGGCCTAAACGTTGATGCCACAACATGGATGAAGTTTCAGAACCTCGTTTTCTCTTTATTAAATTCTCATTTACATTATATGATAACAACGATTTCGAAAATTCATTATATAGTTCTAATTTATAGAGATATCCATCCAGAAAACCACAACCAAGGATTAAAGACTTGAGAGAAATAGTGACTTCGCCATGCCCATGTGCAACATTAAAACCATCAATGTCTAATTTAAGAACTGATAGTAAATTTTGAGTTATTCTCAGTACATATAATGTATCATGAAGTTCAACACAATGACCAGTTTTCATGAGTAATCGCATAGTTCTAATGGCTTCAACATTTTGGGTTTTACCACTTCCCATTTGTAGGACCG
>JBCNJP010000009.1:52895588-52936627 GCA_039602395.1 Deinandra increscens subsp. villosa | reverse complement strand
GGGTGCGACATAGGTAATCCTAAAATAATGTGTTTTAAGACAGCTCTAAGTTTATTTCACAGTTGGAAAATATTTGGTAAAGGTTTTGTTAACAGTTCAAAATTAGGGTTTTCGTAACGTTGTTCTGCCCAAATTGAGTAAACGATTTTGAATTAAGCTTCGATATTTTAAAGCATATTATAAATGTTATAATGGATAATACCCTAAGTCGGTTTCAAATAAAAATGATTTTTGGTCAAGAAATGAGAAGAATGGGAAATTAGGGTTTTGAAACTTGATTATTTAATATAAAATAAACCGGAGGGTATGGGGACTTGATTTTTTGTATAATACCATGTTTACATATATAATAAGTATATATGAAGTTAAAATGGATAAATATTAAAGTATTGTATATACCGAGTTAATCGGATATTTAGAAGTTCGTGCGGACCGGAAGGGTAAGCCCCTGTACACTGGGGTTTCTGGCAAAGCAGGGGTGTCGCATAAATCCCAACTGGGAACTGGCATACCTCACCGGGCGATCCCGGAGTGAGCGTTTACTTATAGGAATGCGCATCTTCGTATTATCGTAAAAAGAAAAGGATAACTGCCTAAAGGGCATTTTGATCATTTTGACCTTTAAGAAGGAATGAACTTAATAATTAAATATTATTAAGATAATAAGATGTAAACCTTGCGTTAACGCTATAAAATACGTGATTAGGTTTAATTGGAAGGCATAGCGGAGGTTTTACCTGAATTAACTACTTAAGAGTATAAGGTGAGTTCTCTGAGCCCACTTTTAAATGTTTTAAATGTTTTAATGTTTTCGGGCTGATATACATGCAATGATATATATTCAACTGTTTACTTGAAAAGTATTTGAGTTAAATGCTGTTACGTGTTTTGTGTTGATACACATACGTGAAATGTTTTAATGCCTATAACTGTTTTAAGGTGTTATTACATGTTATAAACTCTTTTCGAGAAGGATATAATAAATGGGTGATAAAGAAGTTAGACTTTTGAAGTAAAGTTTAAAAAGGAGGAAAATGAGTTTTGAAGAATTGAACTATTTTCAGAAAGTTTATAATAAATGGTTATTATAAAGATAAATCTTTTTAAGGGTTTTGAGTAAAGAAAATGTTTTGAGTCCAAAATACAAAGGTTATTTAAATAGACTTTTGAGGATGTTTTGAAGAGGTTTTAATCTAAGCAAAGAGTGTCTAAGACGAGGATAAGAGGGGGGTTGTACAATCCAAGCAGTGGAAATGAAGCCACTGGAGTTACGACGGTTACTCAAGAGGTCGGGAGGCGACGACCAACTGAAAGAGACTAAAGTAGTCCCAGAGGTAGACAATGCTTAGTAAAAGAGGTTTTGCTTATAATGTTTCGTATGACTCTTGTATATGAAATGATTATTTGCACAGAGGATGGGTCCCGAAGGCCCCAAGGTATTTTAGAGTATTAAATTATTTTTAATACTGATGAGTTAAACGTTTTGGTATAATCCTGTTATGCCTTATACCTGTTAAATGTAAAGAGGGGGCCGTTAGGCTCAAACGTTTGAGGCATGTTAGAGTATTAAATGATTTTTTAATACTGATGATTTAAATGTTTTGGTATAATCCTGTTATGTATTATACCTATTGAATGTTTATAAAGAAAATGGCCGTTAGGCCCAAATGTTTGAGGTAACCTTTCACGGTAAAGGTAAAAGTTTTAAATACTTAGAACTCACCTGTCTAAGCTGACCTTTCCATAAATGTATGTATGTCAGGTTGTGGGGATGTTTAAAGTAGCAAGGGAAGGGCTCTAGCGAGGGCTGATTAGATAGGAAAGCTATCATGACAGACTCAGTAGTTGTACTGGCATAGACATAGATAAGAACTAGCTGTTAGATTATGTTGTTATCTTCCTTACTTTTGTACTTGGCTTATACATGAATGAAAAGTTTTTAATTTCCGCTGCTTAGTTATCTCTGTTGTACCATGTGTTCATGAGTAAATCCGACATGTGACCCCTCTTGGAGCCAAGACTGGGAGTGGGCGTCACAAGTTGGTATCAGAGCCTTGGTTTAAGGGATTTAGATACTAGCACGGTATCTAGACTTAAACTAGAACTCTTGGTAGACAAAGTAAGGTAAGATAGGGAATGTAAATGCCAGTCAGGATAGTTTTGCCCATAGGAAAGAGGTTGCACGAGGAGCATAGGAGGTAGAACTTAGGGTATGCAAGTGTGGGGGAATACCCGATTGCAATTAGCTACTGCAATTTTGTATTTTACCCAAATAAACATATTATAGGTTCTAACTGTTATGTGGCCAAGTGCGGGGTAGGATAATTGACTGTAAGATACATGGTTAGTAACTTGTAAGAATGTCTTGATGGAGGCAGTTTTAAAGGACCGGTTTTAGAGTTACCGGTAAGGAAGAAAAGGTATGGACACTAGGAATAACTGTGATGAGAGTAACTGGATTTTGAAAGCATCATAATTATATAATTGTATAAGCGCGCGAACACTTATCTAATTATCATGAATTCAAAATTTGGAGACTTCACGTCACATGATTTCTGAAATGTCCGGCTATTTTTATTAGAAGATGAATAGAGATAATGATAATCGTAGTCACGATAGGAATGCGAATAGGGAGTTCGATGCCAATTCAGATGTTAGCAATAACGAAGGAACGAGTACCTTCAGTGAAGAAGAGAAGATCGCCACGATGGCATAAACATAAAGGGCTACGTTATTATCGATTGCTAACAAACTCTTGGAGGCTCTGACAAGAGAGGTGCCCAATGAAGCCGCCGCAAGTGGAGCTTGTCCTGAAGAAACGTCTAGCAGAAATAGGTTCCTGACAAAAGGCAAACGGAAACGATCCGAGGTTGAAGAAAGTCTTGATGACAATGAAGGTATGTGCCACAAGAAGGCTAAGGAAGCTACTGAAGAAGGAAAGCCAGCATGTCAGGTGTACAAGAGACGTCATCATAGTGATATCATGTGGAGATCAAACGGTTGTCACAACTGTGGCCAGGACGATCACATCTTCTGTATGTTCCCGGAGCTAAAGAAATGTTTTGAATGTGGGAGTTTAGGACACAACAGAACAGACTGTCCTAAAAGATTGAAAGCTCAGGAATCATTGAAGATGAAAAGAGGTGGGGACAACGACAAGCCTAAATGTCACGTATGTCATAAAAACCATTTTGGAATTTTTCGAGCAGGACTCTCTAGCTGTTATATGTGTGGAAAGGAGGGTCACTTCTCTGGTAGCTGTCCAGAACGAAAGAAGTGCTATGAATGTGGAGAAGCAGGACACCTGAAGGCAAATTGCCCTAAGTTGGCAAAGAATACCGAACCCAAGGGAACATTCAAAACTCTGGAGTTAGGACACTCATTTCGTAGACACAGAAGCTGAGATTATATCCAATGTAGTTTCAGGTAAGCTTACATCGATAGTATATTTACTTATGTGTTATTACGAATCTAATATCATATTGTGTAGATTATACGTATTTGCATACGGTAGAACGAGGAGATCCCTTTTTAGACTAAAATGGCCTTAGGGAGAAATGTTATGATTATGTGAATTACCTATTAGGTTATTCCCGATAACGTTAGATAATTTTAGAACGTTGGGATGAGAATGAATTGACTTACGGAGCGCTACGCACAAATCGTCTGTAACCGAAGGAAGGCTCGACTTCATGTGCAAGGATCACGATGGCTCAGCAGTAAAGATTACTTATGTAATCAAGATGTGGATGTTTATGGGTCAAGAAATAAGTCATACTCGACGTATGCCATTAACTCGGAGGCGGAGCCAAGAAGCTGAAGAGCGTATCAATGACATGTCATTCCGAACGAATTATCCAAGCGATCCAATGAGCAACTCGTCAGATCAAGAAATGAAGTTCCAAAATCAACTCAACGTCAGAAGCAACGCTAGGAGCAACGTTAGGAGCAACGCTAGAAGCAACAACGCCAGAAAAAAAAGCACTGGACCAGTTATATCCATTAGAAGTAGGGAAATTTCTTTGGGATAAGTACCTCGCCTTAGGATGCTCCAGCATTTTCAGAAAGAAGGACGGAAGCCAAGAATATGCGTAGACTGCAAGAAGATGAGAAGTTGTCGGTGAGAAGCGGATATCCTCTGCCAGAGATCAGCAAACCATTCAACCAGCTACAAAGATGATTCTCCAAGACCAATCTGAAGTTAGATTAGCACCAACTAAAGGATTAAAAGTGAGCCTATAAAGAGAATGGCTTTTCGGAAGCAAAATGATCATTACAAGTAGTAATGTAGACTAGACTGACGATTGCCCCTACAATCCCAAAGATCTCGTGGCTAAGCATGCAGACAAATGACGTTCTAAAGGTCTAGAGGATTGGGGAAGAATGCACAAGGCATTGGAAGAAAGTGCTAAAGATCAGGTAAAGAAGAAGGCTATATAAATGTGCAGATAGGCAAAAAGGAAGTTCATACGATCAACGTGAGAAAAACCCTAGTAGACCCCTTAAAACTAGAAGCAGCAGTACGTCGGAAGTCGCTGAAGACACTCTAATAGATCTTAGCTTCCTAAAGTTTAGCAAAACAATCTACCGTTGAAGTATCCAATATCTTTCCATGGATCGCAACGCCATTAGGTTGACTAAGAATATGTCAAAAACCTTTTGGAATCCAAACTAGTAACATGTATGAAAGGAAGTAGCGAACAGATTAGCTCAGGCATCGGTACAATCCTAACCGATTAGGCCTAGCTGGAGGTTGCAGCAGGAGTATTTATACTAAAGGAATAAGATTATACGCAGGATGTCCAAACTAGTTATTTTAAGTAAGTAATAAATAGTCATGAACTATACTGATTTTGTTGTGGTTAGAATAGTAATGTCGTCTTACACCAGACTAGTAATAGTATACCTCTAGTTGTATCAAGGGTGTGGTGGATATGCCACCGGTACATCCTATATATATACACCTGAAGTACAACTAGAAGTGGCACTAGAATTAGTCTTATGTAAGTAGATATTACGGGCTACTGTGGAAAACGAAGCAGTAGCATTCATGGATATGTATCACTTACTAATGAACAAGTGAGGGACTGTTGATGCCTAGAAGTAAAGTTCAAATCTTGCAGCAGGCAGATAAATGTTTAACGTACGCAGAAGGTTAAAGCCGAGTAGCAGAAGCTTCACAATGAAATTCAACCTTGAGGAATTTCGAAGCATATCCCGATGGAGTTCATAATCAAGCTACCATGTATAGCTAAAAGTTATGACACCACCTAGATTATATGAGGTTAAATAAAGGTAGAGTTCCTTTATGTTGAGAGATGTATTCTCCCAAAGTGTTAGCTAGATTATTCGTTAGAAATTCTTGCTTAAAAGTGTTTAACATCTGTTATAGAAATGCGGTTCATATTCTAATTATGAACAAGATTCCATTGGTAAAATAGTTGACGTATTACCGTATATAGGTAACAGAGATAAATGATATATTGTCATAGAGAGTTTGTTGCGATTCTAAAATCATAGCCTGGGAACCAAATGGTTCGTAAGATACATTAAATGCATGAGAAAATGTTTCGGATTAATCCCGGAAAGGAAGGTAAGAGGTGAGGATCTCATTGTGAGTTAATTCACAGTTTGAGCCGCTTTCGAGACGAAACCCTATTTAAGAGGGGTAGAGTTGTAACACCCCAAAATTTTATAACTTGAAATATATAAGTAGCTAAAACGCATATTGATATGACTTATGGACTGATAAATGGGTAAAGGGTAATGATTTGCAAAATGCTATACGTGTTTGTGCTGTAAATACATATGATATATGTGTTAGATAGCAAAACGTGATAGAACGAATGAAAAATGCATGTTTACCCTTTAGTGGGTAATGAATTAATAAAGAACAACATTACACGTATGTTATACATAATGGGATAAGGAAATGTGATATATACGTATTTTATAACCATAATAAGTGATATATATGGTTTTAGCATAAAATACATGTTTTGAAGTTGATATGATAGAAATAGATGGTAATCAGAAGAAAATACATTTACACGATTGTACTTGTGATTATATACATATACATATACATATATATATATATATATATATATATATATTCTAATGGCTTAAATACATGTGAAATATTCATTTGATAAATATATATGTGGGAATACGTGTTAGAATAGTTAAACATGTGAAAAATAAGTAAGAAAGTATCCTTACGTTGAAATGATGGTTAAAAATAAATAAATACATAACGTATACGAGTATTATATGTATTTATATGTATTATTATGTATTTATATGAACCCGAGACTTAGAAGTTATTATAAATGTGCCCTAAAGTGAATCGGAACATAAAATGATAAGTATATGAAAGTAGAAGGGCAAAAATGTAAATTGATGAAATATATATATATATATATATATATATATATATATATTAAATTATACAAATGTATATAAACCATCTCGAATGTATACGGAGCCCTAAAACTATTAAAGTTATGTCCCATAATGTTTTGGTACATAAAATGATAAAGAAATATAAGTATGAGGGATAAAGTGCAAAATAGTGAAAGCTATATATATATATATATATAAAGATATATATATATACGTATGTATACGTATATCATCGAGCGTGTCCCGAGCCTTAAATTTTTTTATAAATATGTCCTATAATGTTTTAAATCATAAAATAAAAGTTCGGTAGAAGTGTGGGGGCTAAATTGTAAATATAAAGATGAGGAACCATTTCTGTCATTTCCCAAACTGGGCCGCGGGTCGCGAAGTTTACCTCTCCCCCTGTCGCGATACGCGATACTTTGCAGGATCAGAAATGGCCACGAGTTCGACTTTCTTATCACGTTTGATCCGATTTGCTGGCCTTAACGCGTCGTTTTTCTTGATTAGTCACCATATACACGTAGTAAACCTTCCTGCGCCTCTAATAGCTATAAATAGCGGATCATAACATCGGATTTACCTCAACAATTCACTGATTTTTCTCCTAAAAACCCTAAGAAGAAACGAAACCTTCATCTATGCAATTCGACCAGCTCATTTGGAATTAGAAGCTCAAATTCAGCTGTCAACTATATTTAGGTATGATTAACATTAACCTATCTCAGTTTTTGCTAATTCCATCTCTAAGTATGCTTTTTAAAATTATGTAAAAATTAGGGTTCTTGAGCTTGTTTTGCCAAAATCGGGTGATCGGATGGGAATTAGGGTCTGAATTTTTGTAGGTAATCCTAAAATAATGTGTTTTAAGAAAGCTCTAAGTTTATTTCACAATTGGAAAATATTTGGTAAAGGTTTTGTTAACGGGTCAAAATTAAGGTTTTCGTAACGTTGTTCTACCCAAATTGAGTAAACGGTTTTGAATTAAACTTCGATATTTTAAAGCATATTATAAATATTATAATGAATAATACCCTAAGTAGGTTTCAAATAAAAATGATTTTTGGTCAAGAAATGAGAAGAATGGGAAATTAGGGTTTTGAAGCATGATTATTTAATATAAAATAATCCGGAGGGTATGGGGACTTGATTTTTGGTATAATACCATGTTTACATATATAATAAGTATATATGAATTAAAATAGATAAATATTAAAGTATTGAATATACCGAGTTAATCGGATATTTAGAAGTTCATGCAGACCGGAAAGGTAAGCGCCTGTACACTGGGGTTTCTGGCAAAGCGGGGGTGTCGCATAAATGCCAACTGGGAACTGGCATACCTCACTGGACGATCACGGAGTGAACGTTTACTTATAGGAATGCGCGTCTTCGTATTATCGTAAAAAGTAAAGGATAACTGCCTAAAGGGCATTTTGGTCATTTTGACCTTTAAGAAGGAATGAACTTAATAATTAAATGTTATTAAGATAATAAGATGTTAAAATAAACATAGTAATGTTTATTATATTAAACCTTGCGTTAACGCCATACAATATGCGATTAGGTTTAACTGGAAGGCATAGCGGAGGTTTTACCTGAATTAACTGCTTAAGAGTATAAGGTGAGTTCTATTAGCCCACTTTTAAATGTTTTAAATTTTAATGTTTTCGGGATGATATACATGCAATGATATATATTCAACTGTTTACTTGAAAAGTATTTTAGTTAAATGCTCTTACGTGTTTTGTGTTGATACACATACGTGAAATATTTTAATGCCTATAACTGTTTTAAAGTGTTATTACCTGTTATAAACTCTTTTCGGGAAGGATATAATAAATGGGTGATAAAGAAGTTAAACTTTTGAAGTAAAGTTTAAAAAGGAGGAAAATGAGTTTTGAAGAATTGAACTGTTTTCAGAAAGGTTATAATAAAAGGTTATTATAAAGATAAATCTTTTTAAAGGTTTTGAGTAAAGAAAATGTTTTGAGTCCAAAATACAAAGGTTATTTAAATGGACTTTTGAGGATGTTTTGAAGAGGTTTTAATCTAAGCAAAGAGTGTCTAAGACGAGGGTAAGAGGGGGGTTGTACAATCCAAGCAGTGGAAATGAAGCCACTGGAGTAACGACCGTTACTCAAGAGGTCAGGAGGCGACGACCAACCGAAAGGGACTTAAGTAGTCCCAGAGGTAGACAATGCTTAGTAAAAAGAGGTTTTGCTTATAATGTTTCGTATGACTCTTATATATGAAATGATTATTTGCACAGAGGATGGGTACCGGAGGCCCAAAGTATTTTAGAGTATTAAATGATTTTTAATACTGATGAGTTAAACATTTTGGTATAATCCTGTTATGCTTTATACCTGTTAAATGTTTATAAAGAGGGGGCCATTAGGCTCAAACGTTTGAGGCATGTTAGAGTATTAAATTATTTTTAATACTGATGATTTAAATGTTTTGGTATAATCCTGTTATGTATTATACCTATTAAATGTTTATAAAGAAGATGGCCGTTAGGCCCAAATGTTTGAGGTAACCTTTCACGGTAAAGGTAAAAGTTTTAAATACTTAGAACTCACCAGCGTAAGCTGACCTTTCCATAAATGTATATATGTATGTCAGGTTGTGGTGATGTTTAAAGTAGCAAGGGAAGGGCTCTAGCGAGGGCTGATTAGATGGGCAAGCTGTCAGGATAGACTCAGTAGTAGTACTGGCATAGACATAGATAAGAACTAGCTGTTAGATTATGTTGTTATCTTCCTTACTTTTGTACTTGGCTTATACATAAATGAAAAGTTTTTAATTTGCTCTGCTTAGTTATCTCTGTTGTACCATGTGTTCATGAGTAAATCCGACACGTGACCCCTCCTAGAGCCAAGACTGGGAGTGGGCGTCACAAAGGTTGATGGATCCATCCTTGAATTATGTACAATTAACATAATGTAGTTAGATGCTTTTTAACAAAGTACATAAATAAGAAAGCATGCAGAAAATAAAGTTTGAAATACACATAATTTATCAGATGAAACAGTAAACAAATAAGAAAGCTGTAGGTTCTTAAAGTTTGAAAATTTACAGAATGTAGCATAAAATAATGTAGCAGATGCTTGGCGTCAACATTCTTATATTCTTCCAACATGATCCTACAAACATGCTGTTGGAAATAAATTAGTTCTTATTAATATATCACATAAAGACCCTATTATTTGATATGTTATAAACAAAATACGTTTTAAGGGAAGAGTGGAACACAATGTCTTCACTTTATATAAAGAAGAATGGAGGTTCATCAACATTATTTTATCCAACCCCCCCCCCCCCCCCCACCCACCCACCAACACATGTAACATAACCTCAACATTCTTAGCATAAATAACTAATTTAGCATGCTCCATTAGTCATGTAAGAAAATAAATAACCCCTAGCTTCCTAATTCTGTATGAAACGAAATTTTATCGATTTCTAACTATAATTGTACACAAATACAGGGATCATGGGTTAAATGTGTATTAATAATAAACAAAACAAACAATTTTATGAAAACAGGTTGTAATTAATGAATAACTTGACAATTACCATTTTCAGGATAGATTGGTCTCCCAAAACACATGAAAATTCTAAAGAACCGCTAGCACCATCTGTTAAAGCTCCTTGTTGCGTCACTATTCGTTCGTGAACGTCCATGAGATAAAATTAGTGATGAATCAAAATTAGTGATATGGATGAGAAAGAAGACCTAGTTATTCGCTGGAGGCGTTTAATTAGAAATTTTTGGTGAAAGTGAGATGGAAAAGTATCTGATGAATCGATAATAACTAGATTTAGTTCAAAATTTTGGGTGAAATTTGAACTAGTGGTGGGAAATATAAAATTTTTGGTGAAAGGTTTTAATTAAAGAGGGGGGGGGGGGGGAATTGTTTAAACTGATAATAAAACCCAAAAGTAGTTAAACAATATGTATATTAAACATAATTAAACCTAAATTTAAACACAAATATAACCAAATTAATTAATTAAACGTCTCCACGTGGCTCTTCCGGCGGATTCATCCACCGGATCTTCATCCATCGGTTCTTCTTTTTCAAGATGAACTTCATCATCCAGTTCGTAAAAGTTTTCAAGTGCCCAATTCCAGAAGGCTTCATCCTCCCAACAGTCATCCACCTGAGGTTGAGCAGGAGCTTCATCCTCTCGAGGTGTTGAAATAATGAGATTGTGAAATTGTACGAGTATATCAATTCCGGTTGACATAATTGTGATCCTTTAAGCAGATCTGGACGACGATCAGGTTTTAAAAGCCCTAAAAATGGAAGATATTTGTGCTCTCGACGGCCATCGGATAAATAATCGCTAACAAAAATATGGTTGAATATTAATTTTATTATTTTCTTTTAGATATAATAAACAAGATTTGACTAACACGTGCTTTGCGGCCTAGATAACGTAACTACTAAATACGGTGACATTACTAAAACCCACCTCAAAAATAAAAATCATAAATTACTATTTAATTAAGAACAAAAATACCCAAAGACTACCATGTTGTAAATTTCTCATGTATAGTTAATTTATTTTTAAAAAATTATAAACGAGGGCCAATATATTAGGATACCAATTAGGAGCAATTAGAGTCAAAGTTGGTCAATGAGGACCAACTAGATTTAATGAGGACTAAGTACTGTCAATTAGCGTCATTTAGGATACTTTAGGATCAATGAAGACTAGTTATGGTCAATTAATATGTTCAATGAATATGAATTAGGACCAATTCAACGAAAAGGTACATTATGCTCATAGAACCGTATAAGGAAGGAACATGAAGGAACATGACTAATGAGGATCAATCAAGTATGACCACTTAGGACCAATGAGGGCCAATTAGTCTGAATGAGGACCATCGATACCAATAAGGGTCAATCAGGGTCAGTGAGGGTGAATTAAGACCATTTAGGGTCAATGAGGACCCATTAGGACCAATGATGGTCGAATATGCTCAATATGACCAATAAGGATAAATTATGACCTATTAGGTCCAGTTAGGACCAATGAGGGCCAATTAAACAGAATAAGTACCAACATGGCTCAATTTAGGTTAATGGGGAGCAATTTGGCACAATTGGACCAATAAGGACCAATTAGGGTCAGTTAGACTCAATAAGGACCAAATAGACTCATTGAGGACCAGTTACTCTGATTCACGACAAATTAGAGTCAATTAGGCCTAATTAACCCTAATTGATTATAGTTGGTCCTAACTAAGCGTAATTGGTCGTAATTGACCGTAAGTGATCTTCATTGAACCTAACTTAGCCTAATTGACTATAATTTGACCTTTATTGGCCCTAATTCATCCTAATTGAGTGTTAACTGGTCCTCGTTGGTCCTCATTAGTCAGAATTGACCATGATTGACCGCAATTGAGTCTTGACTGGTCCTCATTTGTCATAATTGACCATGATTGACCGCAATTGAGTCTTAACTGGTCCTCGTTAAGCATAATTGGCCCTCAATCCGCCTAATAGACCCTAATTTCCCTAATTGGTCATATTTGGTCCTCATAAGTCGTAATTGGGCATAATCGACCCTCGTTAGTTATAATTGGTCTTCATTTACCCTAATTGATCCTTATTGACCAAAATTGACCCTGATTTGTCCTCTTGTCTTTGTTGGTCCTAATCGATCCTACTTGATCCTCATTGGTCCTCATCGGTCCTAATTGACCCTAATGAATGTGGATTAAATTAAAATAAATTAATAATATTATTTTAAACCAAATTAAATTTTCAAAAATTTTCTCTTCTCCCTTCACTTCACCCCTCCCAATTTCAATTCCGATAACTTCCTCTATTTCAATTCTTAGGGTTCATTTTCCAAAAACAGTTACCCTCTAATTTGTCTTCAGGTTTCTTGGCGATTTAAACCTAAACATTACTCTCTAATTTCTCACAAATGGCACCCAATTTATAGGGAAATGCTGCATTAAAGCCTACTCAACTGTTCTTCGCCAAACACAATGTTGTAGGGTAAAACAAGAAGTCTGATAAGTCAAATCCATTTGATGAAATGATTGATTTCCTCTTGAATTCCAACATTCATTTTGCTTTAACTGTGGATCCTGCAATATGCAAGGAGAGAATTGCTGAGTTTTGGGAGTCAGCCAAAGATTCTGTTGATAGCAACGGGGTTGATCAAGTGGACGCGAAAGTAAATGGGAATGAGATTAGTGTCACTGAAGAAATGATCGCCAAAGCTATGACTGGCAGCCTTCGAGGGGTCGCCAAAGCTCTAATTCTAAGCAGCCTGGCGTTGATGCCATTGATGATGTCACCTCACTAAACGCAAGGATCGAAGCTCTAACGAGCCAGGTAAATCGTCTAACCACTAAATCCAATGGTGGTGATGCCTGTGGTAGTGCTCATACCTTGGATAAGTGTCCTATTTCCGCAACTACGTTAACTGAGCAGGTTGAATCTACTCAAAATTTCTATGGTCGCTCATACGACCAATCTAATCATCAACTATTCAACTCAGATAACAGGAACCAGTTCGGTAGCTCCTGGAGAAATCCAAATTCGAATTCCAATTTCAATAATTCCAATCAACCTTATCGGCCACCTCAATATAACCAAGGTGAGCCATCTAAATTGGATAAATTGGAAAAACTTGTCGAAAGTCTGGTGAATGCTGATAGTAAACACGATACTAAAATAAAAAATTAGCAAGCTAGAATCCATAATATGGAGAGTCACATGGGGAAAATAACCAATATTTTGTCCGAAAGAAGTAAGGGTGAATTGCCTGGAAATACTGAGGTAAACCCTAATACCAGTGTCAACATGATCTCCATCACTGAATTAGAAAAAGACTCTCTTGAGAAGAAGCGTGCCCAACTGAGATACCACACTCGTGCACTTCAGAAGATGCAGTTGGAGGAATACTATGAAGAAAACAAGGAAGACATTGAAGAAGAACGCAAATATCAACAATTCCTCAATCTCATTCTTGAACGCGACGCTAATGGAGAAAATATCTCACCTTCTTACCAAGGCTATCTTCTAATTAATTATTTCCTTAAGTTTCTGTCCTCCAATCGTAAAAATTCATCTCGGGCCGCTTTGCTCAAAACTGCTTTTAAATTACCGGAAAAGCGAAAGGATCCGGGCAGTTTCATCATTCCATGCGGATTTGGATCTTCATCCACCATAGATGCATTGGCAGACTTAGGCTCTAGCATAAGCATTATGCTTTACTCCATTTAAAAACAGCTAGAGCTAGGTCTATTGCAGCCAATAAGTCTCAGTATTCAACTGGCTGACCAATCATATATCAACCCCAAGGGGATTGTAAAGGATATAATAGTTGATATTAGGAATCTGAAGTTTCCGACAGATTTCATAGTGCTTGACATTCCTGTTAATAAGTCTCATCCTATCATTTTAGGACGTCCATTTCTGGCTATCGCCAAGGCACTAATCGATCTGGAGGCTGAGCGTATCACCTTGAGAAGTGGTGAAAATGAAGTCTCATATGCACCCGTGCAAACCAATCTCAAGGTGCTCATGTTTAAGGATAAAGAAGAAACCATTTGTTTCATGCAATCCACTAACCCAAAAGAGTTAGTTTCTTCTTTAACTTTATCTGAAATCCCTCAAGGGGTGCCATTTGAACCAACAAGGCTAGTTCCTAGCTTGTTGAACCTTGAACATGTCAACCCACTCCTTGATTCCAAAAACCCAAAGATTGAGCCATCTGACGAGAAGGTGTGTTTATGCCTTCACTGCCTAAAAATCTGAGTGAAGGAGGGTCTGGCTGAAGACCCTATAAATACTTAGCGCTACTTGGGAGGCAACCCAATTTCAATTTCTATCATTTCATTTTTTTGTTCTTTGTTAAGTTGAAACTTGTTGAGTTTTCTATTCGAATTCCATCAATTTGGTTGACTCGCTCAATTGAATTTGTCCTCTCTTCGTATTTCGTTACCTCAATTGATCAGTTTTGCTTAAAATTGCACAAAAAGAAGTTTTATGAAGATTTTGTTTCGAGCATCGTAATAAACCGTTACCCCGTAACGGGGCATAACGAGAGTTTGCCCTAACGGATCGTGTTCACGATACGGCTCGTTACAGACTTACTTTCAAAACTTATAAATAGAATTTTCCAGACGGATTTTCAAAACCCTAAATCGCAGTAGATGGTTCCTGGGGCATTCTTGGTCGATCAAAGGTATGAAAATCTACCTCGCTTCATTGTTTAATTTTATTCTGCAAGAAAGAACAATTTGAATGCCGATTCTTTTCAAGTTTATGCTTTTCTTGAGATCACAGTAGTTTCTCTACCCATGTTGTTCTCCATTCCATAAATTTTATGATCATCACACTTAATTCTTAAAATTTTCAATTATGATCTTTGTAAAGGATTAAGTGTGGGGATGGCAACAAGTTTCCATCCCCACATTACACTAAACTGCTAGTTTTTTATCACATACTGATCCGTATTGAAAAAAATTGAATTTTCAAAGTTTTTGAGAACTAGAATCGTAACGACCCGTTACCCCGTAACAGGCGACGTCCTTTACAGAATGCTTGGTCTAACGACCCGTTAGCCTGTAACGAGGCATGAAAGGCAAGGGTCCTGTCCTTGAAGTCACCCATGTAAGGAGCCATGGCAAGGAGGCCAGTTTCTGTCGTTTGAATCATGAAAAGCCCGTGAAACAAGACGATGAAACCGAGGGTATGTCAAACTTCAATATCTTGTGTGGAAGACTCACACTCATGGAAGGATAGATACTAAGAAGAATTGAGGTTCTTACTCGCATCACTTGCGATCCTCAGCGTAAAATAGATAAGATCAGTGCGATTGTGATGGTAGAAAGGATTCAGCAGCATGTTTGGATGATCTATATGCAGCTATTGGTGAACCCTCGTCCTCGATGAATCAGGAATCGAAGAAGCTTAAAGTCGGAACAATTATGATTATTAATATCTATCTATAAGTTGAACTTCTTATGTGACTTGTTTCGATTGCTTGTTTCTTATGTTTTGAATGTTTGATTGAATGGCATGACAATAAACTACGATTGAATGAATAAATGGTATGATTTATCTTTATCTTTATTTTTGGGTAATACTTTATGTTCTTTTTGTGTGTAATATTTTCTTTTGAGTCTTGTAAGTTGCAAAGGAATCCAAGACTGAAGCTCTGGTAGGCAAATAATCGGAAAAGCAAGGGTTAATGAAGAAGCCATATTCCGCAATCCTCTAGCAGTCAGGCTCGTCTGTTCCCTTTTTCTTTTATCTTATGTTTTGCAGTGTTCTCAAATACATTGAGGACAATGTATGATTTTAAGTGGGGGTGTCACACCCCCAGTTTCTACTAACAGAGTTTTACCGTGTGGGGTGTGAGCAAACCAGGATCCCAGTCCATTAGTTACACCAAACAACCATTAAATGTCAAAATATTTTCATTATGTTAAAATACAATACAAATTAAGAGTCTTACAAAATGTGGAAGCATAAACAAGAGATTTAGTATTTACAAGAAACATTGTTATTTTAAATAACGTAACTTTCATAGAGAACCATAACACGGTTTTGAGGGCTCAAGCATCAATACACGTAATACTCGAACACCTGCGACCTGATAGAAACATGTTTAAAGAGGAAGTGTCAACCAAAAGGTTGGTGAGTTCACATAAGCACATATCTACAACTAGTATAGACATGGGGTATGAATACAATAGTTTTATTCGTAGTTCAGTTATGTATATTATAAGTACAATTCATATCGTAGGTAGCTAGTCTAAGTTCATGTCACTAAAACGTTCGCAACCGAAGCTGACTGAAAAAGTGTAGGAATTCCTCCTTACGTGTTTTTGCCTTCCCCGTGTCTACTCGATCACGATAAGTTTAGGCTGACATTGTCCTCAGTCCAACCGCCAGTCGGGTGGTGCATCTCGTGCCCGCTGAGTGGGGTTTATTAGACCCCAGTAGTACTACCCAATATCCCCTCGCTATTTGCTATTAACGGTTCGATAAAGTAAGGACTTGAAAGATAAAGCATTTTACGTGAACATGTGATATATACTGGATTTCTACTTTAATCATACATCAAATTCGTTGTGTTATCACCCTAACCCGGGTGTAACGTGTTTGCGTGTTATCGTCCAAACCCGGACGTAACGTAAGAGGTTGTGTAACTCACCTTAGGGTGCACAGCAATTCCAGATACGTAACACAGCAAGTAGCAAATAGCAGGTCTTGTGTAATCTACCAAACACCTAACAAGCATATACATATATAAGTGTGTGTTTAATTTAAAACGACTAAGTCTAGACCAACGGTGAAAGATAGACGACGTCACTTTGACACGACGAAGATCATAAGGTCCAAATCGAGTCAAGGATGGCACATGAACAGAATCATGACGATTACGAAAGTTGATGAAAAAGATATTATTCAATAATAATATACACCCATGAAATCGAAATGATAAAATATGTATATATATGAAAATATATACATAACTTGATATATAACTATATTAGTAACGAGTATTCCCCAAATATACTCATATATTTATAAATATCTATATAAATATATATATTTCTGATGCTTAGAATGTTTATATCGCCAAATACGTATAATTATAATTATTTGTTTAACACCGAAATATGTATGTTTTCCAATCGTGCAACTGCGTCAATAAAGAATTTACAAAACATATACATATCCTTATATTGTTTATATAAAACATCTAAGGGTTTTCAATAATCAAAATACGTGTATCTACATATTTAGTTTCGCAACATATACAGTATTTTCACATACGTAAGTCCACACTAAATAATAAAATACATATCTATATATGTTTGTTTAAAACTTCCTTTTGCCGAAATAATAGGAAAACTCCTTTAACAATCCATTAGCGTAGCTTACGGGCTTAAAACCGCTAAGGAACACTTACGGTACAAGTCCAAAGTCACCAAATGCTCAAAATCGCAAAAATAACAAAAACAACAAAAATTATGGAGTTCACCGGGTTCGAACCCGCGACCTCCAATTCAACAAACATCGACTAAACCACTGAGCCAAGGATTTGTTGGTTAACATTTCGAACAAAGGCGGTTTTGATCATTAACAATGACTGAAAATGGGTTTTACAACAATACGGAAAAAAAATATTAGGGCTGTCGGGTCTCGAACCCGCGACCTCAGGGTTATGACTCGCGGGTCCTAGCCACTGCTCTACTTCGCTGGTTTGTGTTTAAAATCGAGAACATTTCTTTTATATTAAAACGGCGCGGACTCATCTTCTCCACAGAATACCCTATTCTCTCCGAAGTTTGATCTAGTCGCCGGAAAATTGTATAACACAAAAACGAAACCCGGAAAACATGCGACTAACATAGTAAATTGATTACCTCGCATCAAAGATGGGTTATGAAGTGTTTTTGACATCGAAATCGAACACGAAACTCAACCGCGGACTCGAAGCACGACTGGTACGATCTCGTTTTGCTCATGTTTGCTCGACGGTGGACGATAATCACCTGGTTAGGTAGTCACACAGTAGCAGAATGGTGGTGTAATGATGATGAATGGCCGGAAATCCTCGGTTTTACGGTGGTGGTCTTTTGCGTCGGAGAGAAAACGAGAGAGGACAGTGGATGTTTTGGAGGTGTCGAATGAAGCAAATGTGTAGTATGCTATACACTTAAATGAGGTGAGGAGGTGATCGGTGGCCTTCACTTCCTTGTAACCGATTTCAATTAACTCGCGGTTTTACTAGAATTGCGAAGGTACCAACGGTCGGTTACACAATCTCCAAACCGACGTTGCTCAAATTACAGGATTGGTCCTTCGCCACAGTTACATGAATGGATAATAAGTAAAGCAAATGACGACTCCAGTCCCCAGAGGTTTGTTTAATCAAAACAGTTTGAAAACTGGCAGTTCCGACCACTCAAGGTTTATAAATGTTAACGAACTCTTAACGGGGTTAACAAAGATAACTTGATGATGAATATCTGAATATATGTCAACACATATTTAACGTGCGATGTTAATTAAAATATAAACCATAGGTAGCCACATAAAATCATAGATAATAATCCATAATTATTTATCCTAAGTTCACATAAAATCATGAATGATAATTCATAAATATATATAACTTACATAAAATCATAAGACTTTACGTACAACTACGTGACACCTTGTCACATAAAATAATAGGATATAATGTGTTTATATATACATATATCACATAAAATCATAAATTTATTTGCCACATAAAATAACAAAGTGGTCACATAAAAGTATAGAATATGATTTCATAGAATCATAAAATATAAAACGTCTAGACTCGAGTGTATGCTCGTATAGTGATGGTTGCACAAACTCCAGATAATAAAGTCAACACAAGTCATACAAGTCAATCTTGTAAATGTTCACACAACATTTAAACTAGTTTAAGTTTCGGTTAAACGAGGAATATCCCTGAAAAGTCGGATTGTCACGTCATGAAATTAACATGACATGTAACGTTAACTATTGTAGTTAACTAAGATAACGGAAGTTATTAACGGAATTAACCTCGAAATTACCAGTTGTCACATCATCCTTAAGTTGAAGAAATATCGTCCCGAAAATTAAGGTAACGCTTGAGGTATGTTGACTAATTGACTGGAATGAAGGAAAAAAAAAGGGAAGTAAAGTTTTTCCGGTTTTGACATCACCCCCAAGTTGAAAAGAAATTTCGTCCCGAAATTTAATCGGTGTTAATTGTTGTAAGAATCAATCTTAATAGTAACATGTCGAAAGAATTTACGTTCTCTACTCCAAAAGGAGTTATGAACGTTATGTCCTAGAATGTGTACAACAGGTTGAGGAGGTGCCAAGATATTCATAGGATTTCGAAAAGAATTCAAATCGAAAGTATAGAAAGTGGTTTATCTGATCAAGAGTTTCTACGAGAAAAGTCGACCCACTGTCTTACAAGAACAGTGTCGAACGACAAAGCTTAATAGAGTAACATGATAACATAAGTTTCTAAAGTCGAAACTTTACGTGACTAAGGGACTATAATATGCCCGAGCAACCCCAGTTAATGCTAGGAGGTGAGATTCTCATATCATGTCTCGTTTTCGCATAAGGAAATCACATTCACCAATAGCCCAGGTGAAATAGAGAGAATGGAATTTGGGTATGAGAGGATTGTGTCTGCATCAAGTCAATCAATGTTTGTCAAGTAGACCTGTTGTTTAATGAAAACGTAAACATCTAAATTTGCCTACCAACTAACAGATAGCATGCAATTACACATACTGATCAAGTTAATGTGAGGAAGGTGGTTGATATAGTATTTTATGGTGTTATGACCACCTAAGTTCACACGACTCATAATAACCTTGAAATTCATATTTTCTGCAATATCGGTTCAGATAGCATCTGAGTCTCTGTGAAGGCTTGTTTTAATAGTTGATGCGGTCAATTCATGCTAGCGGGTCCTAGCCACTGCTCTACTTCGCTGGTTTGTGTTTAAAATCGAGAACATTTCTTTTATATTAAAACGGCGCGGACTCATCTTCTCCACAGAATACCCTATTCTCGCCGAAGTTTGATCTAGTCGCCGGAAATTTGTATAACACAAAAACGAAACCCGGAAAACATGCGACTAACATAGTAAATTGATTACCTCGCATCAAAGATGGGTTATGAAGTGTTTTTGACATCGAAATCGAACACGAAACTCAACCGCGGACTCGAAGCACGACTGGTACGATCTCGTTTTGCTCATGTTTGCTCGACGGTGGACGATAATCACCTGGTTAGGTAGTCACACAGTAGCAGAATGGTGGTGTAATGATGATGAATGGCCGGAAATCCTCGGTTTTACGGTGGTGGTCTTTTGCGTCGGAGAGAAAACGAGAGAGGACAGTGGATGTTTTGGAGGTGTCGAATGAAGCAAATGTGTAGTATGCTATACACTTGAATGAGGTGAGGAGGTGATCGGTGGCCTTCACTTCCTTGTAACCGATTTCAATTAACTCGCGGTTTTACTAGAATTGCGAAGGTACCGACGGTCGGTTACACAATCTCCAAACCGACTTTGCTCAAATTACAGGATTGGTCCTTCGCCACAATTACAAGAATGGATGATAAGTAAAACAAATGACGACTCCAGTCCCTAGAGGTTTGTTTAATCAAAACAGTTTGAAAACTGGCAGTTCCGACCCCTCAAGGTTTATAAATGTTAACGAATTCTTAACGGGGTTAACAAATATAACTTGATGATGAATATCCGAGTATATGTCAACACATATTTAATGTGTGACGTTAATTAAAATATAAATCATAGGTAGCCACATAAAATCATAGATAATAATCCATAATTATTTATCCTAAGTTCACATAAAATCATGAATGATAATTCATAAATATATATAACTCACATAAAATCATAAAACTTTACGTAAAATTACGTGACACATCATCACATAAAATAACAGGATATAATGTGTTTATATATACATATATCACATAAAATCATAAGTTTTTGCCACATAAAATAACAAAGTGGTCACATAAAAGCATAGAATATGATTTCATAAAATCATAAAATATAAAAACGTCTAGACTCGAGTGTATGCTCGTATAGTGAAGGTTGCACAGACTCCAGATAATAAAGTCAACACAAGTCATACAAGTCAATCTTGTAAATGTTTACACAACATTTAAACCAGTTTAAGTTTGGGTTAAACGAGGAATATCTCTGAAAAGTCGGATTGTCACGTCATGACATTAACATGACATGTAACGTTAACTATTGTAGTTAACTAAGATAACAGAAGTTATTAACGGAATTAACCTCGAAATTACTAGTTGTCACATCATCCTTAAGTTGAAGAATTATCGTCCCGAAAATTAAGGTAACGCTTGAGGTATGTTGACTAATTGACTGGAATGAAGGAAAAAAAAAGGGAAGTAAAGTTTTTCCGGTTTTGACATCACCCCCAAGTTGAAAAGAAATTTCGTCCCGAAATTTAATCGGTGTTAATTGTTAATCAATCTTAATACTAACATGTCGAAAGAATTTACGTTCTCTACTCCAAAAGGAGTTATGAACGTTATGTCCTAGAATGTGTACAACAGGTTGAGGAGGTGCCAAGATATTCATAGGATTTCGAAAAGAATTCAAATCGAAAGTATAGAAAGTGGTTTATCTGATCAAGAGTTTCTACGAGAAAAGTCGACCCACTGTCTTACAAGAACAGTGTCGAACGACAAAGCTTAATAGAGTAACATGATAACATAAGTTTCTAAAGTCGAAACTTTACGTGACTAAGGGACTATAATATGCCCGAGCAACCCCAGTTAATGCTAGGAGTGAGATTCTCATATCATGTATCGTTTTCTCATAAGGCAATCACATTCACCAATAGCCCAGGTGAATCAAAGAGAATGGAATTTGGGTATGAGAGGATTGTGTCTGCATCAAGTTAATAAATGTTTATCTAGTAGACCCGTTGTCTAATGAAAACGTAAACATCTAAATTTGCCTACCAACTAACAGATAGCATGGAATTACACAAGACTGATCAAGTTAACGTGAGGAAGGTGGTTGATATTGTATTTTATGGTGTTATGACAACTTAAGTTCACACGACTCATAATAACCTTGAAATTCACATTTTCTGCAATAACGGTTCAGATAGCATCTGAGTCTCTGTGAAGGCTTGTTTTAGTAGTTGATGTGGTTAATTCATGCTAGCATGCAATCTTATCATGAAGGTTTTACCATACAACGCATACAAGTGTCCTGACACCTTATACACTAGCATACAACCCTAACATGGCATAATCCCGGCAAAGGAGAAATGTATATATGATTTGCCGATGATTTTTTTTTGTTTTTTTTTTGCATTTATTCGAAGAGAATCTATGAGTTTAAAGATTCTTCTTTAAAGTTATAGTTAGAATCAAAAGGCAGTCTATGAGTTTAAAGACTTGTCCTTAGTAGAAGAATAAAAAGGAAATCTATGAGTTTAAAGATTTTCCTTAGTTAGTTGTTTATTTCACCAGATCTTGTATACCTAAGTTTCCACATTTGTAAAATCCCATTTCCATTCCCTATACCAACTACAACCTTAGCCTAAAGTCCTATGGTAAAAAAAGTCCATGATGTTGCAAGTCCCAGTATAGTATGTTAGTTGAATTATGATCGTTTGTCGAGCCTATGGTAAGAAAAGTCCATGATGTTGCAAATTGAGAGCCATACAAAAGTCTAGTACAATATCTACTAGTTATCCAGATATAAAACATGAGTGGAGTGTACATTGTGAGTTAGTCTGGTTCATTGTTAAGGAATAGTCCTAAGGAAAGAAGTCCAGTGTTTGTTGTCCATGCTTTTCATTGTTAAAACTTATTTTGTTTGGTCTATTATGAGAATGTTAACCCAAGTGACTAACTATGCCTTTGTGTCTTTAATCGTTTAGAGTTGTAACCACCATCCATCACTTCACTCTAGCTTTGTTAGAAAAGGTAATGATGTAGTTAGGGGTTTCCTCAGAGACTAGCAAAGTCTTAGTGGGCGGGGAGGGGGGATGTTTGATGTGCATTAAATTACACATCATTTTATTAGTCAAATACCCACGAATGTTGGTAGTTTATGCATTGTTTTGGTCTATTTTACCCTTTTTTGCTGTGAAATGTCTTAAACAGGTAATTAGAGGGGGCCAAAGTGATATTTAAGGATTTTACGAAGTTTTAGGGCTGAAGTAAACAAAATTCAAAGATCTGACTTTTTGTCCACATCACGACCCGTGATGGTCTTCACGGCCAGTTTCAAGGATAACCGAACAAACCCTAATTCGTTAATTCATGGCGGCGCTTATGACCCATGACCGTGAAACGACCCGTTACGATCGACTTCCGAAACCCTAATTTTACACTATAAATACCCAATCATTTGGTCATTTCAAGGGTTACATGTTAGAGACCAATATAGTTCGGTTTCAAAGGAGTCCAGAGACTAGAAGTCGCAGAATTTAAGGCCAGAAGTGTTTGATTGATCGAGATATCAAGTTATTTGAAGATTCGGCTATTGATCGACTTTGGTTTGCACTTACAATCATGATTAATTCCATTTTATTTGCTGTTTTCTGTTGATTAGCTATGAGAGGCTAACTCTTTTGATGTCATCTGAGACAATGTGATCTACTTATCGTTTTACCTATGATTTGACAATGACAATATTTTACTTAATGATTTTAGTATAATGATTATGATTCCTTTTGCATGTTGAAGATGTGTTGTTGAATGATGTGTTTAATCCTTTCCTAGTAGTATTTGATTTGGTTGGTAGGATAGACGTATTCTGCTTATTAAATTAATGTTATTTCTTAGTTGGTAATCTAGTGATATCAATATATGCTTAGAAACTCTAGCGAGCCTAGATAGGAAATGGTGAAGATGCATGTTCAATAATCTTTCTTGTTTGAAGTATGTCTTTATGTTTGGTCGTGAATCTTAGCTTCCATGTCTTGGGTAAAGGGAATAGTGAAATGACTAAATATATTGCATATGATATTGCATGTAATTGGGTTATAAGTTATTAGTCTATCATGGTTAATCAAAATAGGATTGGTCTATGGTCCTAGGTCTTAAATCATGTGTTTAGTGTCCTATAGCTAGGTCATTAGTTCATGGATACTTCATTATGGTTGTGGTTTTAATTGCCGATTTATGAGTTTAGAGACTATAAATATATTAGACAGTTACTTACAAATGTCAATGTCATATCTAGGTAATGCCTGAATAGTGATTAGTCGTAGATGATATTTGTTCTTTATTCTGATTTTACATCTATTTCGCTATTGCTACCTTCAATTTGTTTTCTTATTTACTTTCTAACAGTTATTAGGAATTGTGACAGAATCCTCATGATGATAACTAGGTTTAATTTGATTACACCATTGCTTCCTTAGGTCAACCCTGAGTTTCTTTTTGTGCTACCATACGATAGGTCCGCTTTCCTATATATGCATGCATAATCATAAGGTAATTTAGGTTTATAAATTTAAAGGTCATATTTGCATATTTATATATATATATATACTCGTGTGCATCATTCGATAAGGTTGATTGAAGTTATTAAAATTGGAATTTGAGTTTCGCCAGGAGCCACTTGATTGATTCCTGTTATCTGAGTTGAAAGTTTGATGTTTAGATTGGTCTAGTGAATGACCATAGAAGTTATGAGTGGATTCAATCTGCTCAGTTAACGTAGCTGTGAAAACTGGACACTTATCCAAGGTATGAGCACTACCACAGGCATCACAACTATTGGATTTAGTGGTTAGATGATTCACCTGGCTCGTGAGAGCTTCAATCTTTGCATTTAAAGTAGTGAAATCGTCTATGGCATGAACGCCAGGCTGTTTGGAATTAGAGATTTGGCGACCTCTTAATGGTTGCCAGTCATAACTTGTGGCTGCTAGAGTCGTGATGGCATCAGTCGGAGTTTTGCTAAGAACTGACCCTCCAGATTAGGAATCAACATGCATACGGGTGGGACTGCACAACCCGTTGGAAAAATATTGCACTTGGAGCCACGCGTCCATGTTGTGATGAGGAAATTTGTGTAGTAACCCCTTATACCTTTCCCAGGTTTCATGCAAACCTTCCCCCTCGTCTTGGGAAAATGTGGTATGTTATTTCGAAGACGAGTACTTTTTGAGAGAGGGAAGTACTTAACTAATAACTTCTCAGCCAACTGATCTCATGTAGTGATGGAACCTGCTGGTAAGGTCTTAAGCTAAGTTTTGGCATTTCCTACTAGAGTGAAGGGAAATAAATGAAGAAAGACTACATCGTTAGTAAGACCATCGGGCTTGAATGTTTCACACATTTCGAGAAATGTGTCAATATGTGTGTGTGGACACTCATCTGCTAACCCGTGGAACTGCGAAGTGTTTTGAAACATCTGGATGACTCCACGCTTGATCTCGAACTTGCCTTGAATGGTGGGTCTCGTGATGCTTGATTGCCCTCCTTCGAGTGTTGGCTTTGCATAATCAACGATCGTACACTACGCTGCTTCCCCCATCCTTCTTGCTTGGTGTATGACGTGTTCAGGATCTTCGAAAGCTTGAATAAGAAGTGGGTGATTCGCACGAGTGGAAATAGCAGAACTTTTTTTTTTTGGATTTTTTGGGTTTCTAGATTTTTTTGGTTTTTCCGAAATTTTGAACGAAGAAATACATAACAGAAATGAAAGAGTACCTAAGCTAACTAATCTAACTAGGTCCAGAATGACGACTTACTTTCCCGGTAACGGTGCCAAAAAGCCTTTGATGCACATGAGTTTATATACATATATATATATATATATATATAATATGCAAATATAACCTTTAAATTTATAACACCTATATCATCTTATAACTACGCATGCACATATAGGAAAGCGGACCTATAGTATGGCAGCACTAAGAACAACTCAGGGTCGACCTAAGGAAGCAACAGTGTAATTATACCAAACCTACTTATTGTCATTAGGATTCTGTCACAATTCCTAACAAAACGGATTGAAATCAGAATAAAGAAACATATATCATATAAGACTAATCACTATTCATGTATTACCAAGACCTGACATTGACATTTATATATTAACTGTCTAATAGAAACAAAGTCGCTAGACAATGAATTTGAAAATATAACAACAGCCATAATGAAGTATCCACGAATTAATGACCTAGCTATAGGGCACCAAACACATGATCTAACACCTAGGACTATAGACCAACCCTACTCTGATTAACCACGATAAACTAATAGGTTATAACCCATACCATAACATACGCATTATTGTTGATACAAGGTTCGTGATCGTCATGTGAAGTATCGTATACAAGACAAGATTATGCAACATTGCTGATGGCTGAACTCCTGGTGAACTACAGGTTCGGATAAGTCCGAACTTGTCCGAACTGGAGGTTCGGCTAGTAGCAATTTCAGCTAGTATATATAGATTGTCTTGTATTCAGTTCTGGAGCTTTTTGGTCATATCTCTTAACTGTGTACTTTGTGGTTCTGTGTGGTTAATACAAGTCTATTATATTTACTCCTTGTGTTCATCCTTGTTTTACATTGATTTCATAACGACTAAGTAGACGATCTACTATTCACACATTTTCAAGTGGTATCAGGGCATTTGGTTTGTTCTACTGGTGAAAAATCTCTGTTTTTCGGAGTTTTGTGTCAAAATTTCACGTTTTACAAAAATGTGTATCATTTTTGAGTTCGTTTGATCATCTCGAGTGTGCTTCTCAATCAAAAATCTTCTCCTAGATTGTTTCTATCGAGTTTGCTTGTGTTTTTGTCAAAAATCTCATTCAAAATCTCTCAAAATTACGAATATGGTGTCAATAGTGTTCGAATTTGTTTGAGGTTCGGACAACTTCGGAGTAACCGCTCCGAACTCCTAGTTCGGAAGAAGTTCGGTCAGTTTGAGGTTCGGTGAGAGTTCGGACATCATTTGGTCAAAGTTCGGCACAAGTTCGGTCCAAGCCTGGTTGATTCATCCGAAGGATAGGTTCGGAGGGAGTTCGGCGTGTTTAAGTTCGGTTAAGGTTCGGATTAAGTTCGGAGTTAGCTCGGACAAGGTTCGGAGGGAGTTCGGCGTGAACGGTAACTTGTTTTTCAAATATTGTCCGATTTTTAAGCGTTCGCAGCTATTCAGAATTCGGTTCAAGCAACGATGCAAACAATGATGAATTATGATAATTAAAATTGGAACAAGTCAGAAAGTTCCCAAATTACTCAAATTGGAAGATTATCATAGTTGGGTTAAAAGATTTGAAGCTTACGTTGACACAAATGACATTGATATGTGGTTAGCGTTTACTGAGCAAAATTTTTATCCAAATGATGAAGCTGGTGAACCCATTCTTCAAAGAAAGATGTCATCTAAACAAAAGAAAGCTTATCAAGCTGAAAAGAAAGCTTATGGTACGTTGACGTTGGCTTTGCCTAAAGAGTTACTGCATCAGTTTTCGGGTAATTACACATCAAAGAGCCTGTGGGATGCATTGGAAAAGAGATGTGAATGCAATGATCAATACAAGAAGAGTCGTTAGAAAGTTTTAAAGAAGGAATTTGATAATTTCAAGCATTAGCAAAACGAATCAATTCCAAATCTGATTGCAAGATTCGCTCATTTAATGAGCGAAATGCGTTTGGTAAGTCTTACAAAGGAAGAAGCTGATATGAAAGAAAAGATTCTAGAGGCTTTGCCAGAGAAGTGGGAGAATTATGTAATGATGATTACTCACGACAAGGAATATCCGGGATTGACGTTCAATGATATAATTCAAAGAATTCAAGCTAGAGATATGGAGTTGATGGTGAACAAATCACTTCCTACACAAATTCAGAATCCTGCTGTATATTTTGGTGATAATGATTCTACCATGAATGCTGGGAAATCTAATATTGTTAGTTCTACACCTCCTACAACATTTATTCCAGGTAAATCTTAAACTCCTTTTTATTTTGTTGGTTGTAATGTTTCTGTTCCGAGTTCTTCATCTCAAAATGCATTATCTGCTCAAACCACCGATGATTATAATGCTTTAATGTCTGCATTGGTATCCTCATATTTTGGTGTTATCACTGGTGCTGTGAGTAATGCTGAGTTAGCAAATGAAGATTACGATCAAATCGATTATGATCATCTGGAAGAAATGGATTTAAATTGGCAGTATGCTATGTTGGTCTGAAGAACTGAGAAATTTTTCAATAGAACTGGCAAGAAAAGACTGAATCAAGAAGGGAAGATTGGTTTGGATAAATCTAAGGTGAAATGTTATAAGTGTTCTGTTTATGGTCACTTTGCATGAGAATGTCCTGGTTCTACAGAAAGTAAATTGAAATTTGGTCAACATGCTCATTTAGTTTTTCCTTCACCAAATGAAATTTCCAAATTTGAAGAAAAATCTGTTTCGTTTGATGAGGGATTAAATGAGGTGTTTTGGCATCCAAATGAGTTTTCCTGGAGTGCAGATTCTGAAGCTAAAAGGAAAATTGCTCCAATTACAATGGCTTTGACGGCTCGTCATGATGATGATGATAGCATTCTGACTAATTCTGATTCCAATTCGACAATATCAACGATTCAAGAAGTTAAAGTTGAAGAATCAAGATGTCGTGAATGTTTAAAGCTAAGTAACCAGATTGCAATTTTTGAGGAAAGATCTAAATTATCAACTGACGAGATTGTTGATCTCTAGAAAGAATTAGAGGATTTTCAAAAGAAGTATTATGAACTGGTTCATATTCATGAAGATGTTTTGAAAGAAAAGATTCAATTGGATGAAGATTGTGAGAAAGCTAAAGTTGAAGCACTTGATGCAGCTCAAGATTTTGAGAATCTATTTGAGAAGAGTTATCCGATTCAACAAAAGTATGAAAAGGCTAATGCTCTTTTTGTTGAAGTTGCTGTTACTGTTGAGAAGCTTCAAAACAAAATTTCTATGCTTTAAGATGAAAATGTTTTTTATCGTGACAAGAATGAAGTGTTGACTAAAGATGTTGAGATTTATAAGAAAAAGAGAGAAAGTGTGCTTGAAGAGTTGTTTGCTGAATGTGAGATCAGGAAATTACAAGCTTATGAATATGATTATTTCAATGCAAAATTCATCAAGTCACAAAAGGAAGTGTTTGAGGCTCAACAGAAAATTAATGAGTTACAGTTGGAAATTTTGAAGTTAAAACTGCAAGTAAAGAACTGCAATTTGTCACCGACATTGCTGAATTTTCTTTACAAGCAGGATAAGAGTGAGGAGAATTCTAAGAAAGATGATATCCACATAGTTCCTCAACCAGTGGATTTGATTGAGGTAACATCTGCTCCGCTTTATCCTAAGGGTGAATTGCATGATTATTCCAAGTTTGCCACTCCATTCAAGAAAAAGAACTTAAAGTCTAAGAAGAAAGAAAAGCCTTTGGGTAATGCTCCAAAATTTATTTCAAAGTCTGTTTTTCTGGAAAATGAAAAGGTGTTTGATAAGGTAGCTTCAAGTTCTTCATCTGGAACTGAAGAAGAAAAAGTTTTGGTTGAGAAGAACAAGCTGAAAGATATAAAAGCAAAATTCACTAGTGAAGCAAAGGCAAGAGAAGCTTATGGTTCTTCAAGTTCATCAAAATCTTCAGGTTTAAAGCACAAAGGCTTGGGTTATCAAGTGAAGGAAGAACCGGTTTAAACAAAGAAGCCAGCAAATGCAAAGCAGAATTCAAAAGTTAAAGTTCCAAAGAAATCGCCTCATATGAAAGAACAATCTTATTTATCTGGAAGGTCATCATCTTCAAGGAGTCCATCTCCTAGGTATGATTCTTCTGATGGTTTCTTTGATACTTTTGATTCTGATAATACATCTGGTTTTCAAAACTCAAAGAATTTTTCAAATATTTTTCGAGAATGACTTTGTTATGCATGTCATCAACCCGGACATCTTGCTGCTGATTGTCCGACGACTACTTATATCCACAACACTGCAAAATATGTGGATAACAAAGGTCGAATTTTTGATGAACCATGGTCTCCAAAGATCAAATTAACTCGTAAGTCGTCATGGTCTAAACCAAGTACGCCGGTTGAATCTGATTCTGGTTCTGATAAAAAATTAAAAAAAAAATTCAAATATGGAAACCCAAAGTTGTTTCCAAGGCCAACATCGACTATGTGGAAGACACCGGGCGATCCGACGCTGTTGAATCGGGTCGATCCCAAAAGCGACTAATGTTTTATTTGGTTTCAAACAAGTATTTCAGGAAAACCTATCGGTGATTGCGAAATTGCTGATTGTGAAATATCTGTGATAATTTAATCTGAGTTTAAAAATCAATCTGATTTTCAAAAATGCTTAACTAACAGTATTCGTGTTGGTTGATCAATTTCTTTGTTTCCTAACTCCGTCTCATCTTGAGGGGGAGTTTGTTTTTGCAAAAATGTTAAAAATGAAAATCTATAAATAGAGTTGTCATTTTTAGGGGGAGATATTTGAGAAATTTGAAAAAGACAAAAACATTGAAAACTGAGGAATTGTATCTTACATGATTGGGAAATGATGGTACATTGGCTTACATTGTCTGGCTCTTGGATAAAATAGATGAAAAAGCCATAAGACCATTTGATCGATGTGTAAGGTAGGCTCGGTAAATCAGAAAGTATTCAAATGTGATATACACTAAATCTGTTGCTTGATCAAGTGAACAACATCTTGATGCATATCTCATGATAGATCAAGAAAAAGATATGTGAAAAATAAAATGAGAAGTCACTCTGTATACATGTGTTCATTTTACAAAGATTTAAACTTGTTTGATTTTCTTTATTTTGTCAACGATCGGACTTTCTCTGCGTGCTCACAAGGCTGACCTGATTGTTGTTCGTTTGACGTTCTGCTATATTTTCTTTGGTGTTTCGTATAACTCATCGGACTTTCTCTGCGTGTCCACAAGACCGGCCTGATTGTTGTTGAGTTATACAAATTCAACTTGTTTTATTTTCTTATTTTGTTAAATCCGAGGCCTTATCTGCGTATCGAAAGATCGACCTTAAGGTAGAAGAATTAACGTTCTTATTTCTTTTTGCGTGGAACACAGTTGACTATATCATGAATACAATCATTATGCGATTATATCACAAATGAAATTACAAAATTGTGATAAACAAAGTATATCTGAGTATGTCTGATAGTGTGGGGTACACTAGTCAATGCAAATATAATAAATATCTTAACATATCCAGAAGTTATGAGTATGATTGTGCCCGAGTTTAAAGTTGGACAAATTATATCTGCAATCGACATGGGTTATGTGCTACAATAATTGAAATTGAAGTGTAGTTCAGCATGTTATGTCCAATATGATCCCAAGTTGTGATCTTTCTCGCAAAAGACAAAAATAGTGTCTGATTCTGTAATGCATTTACTTTTTCATATCAGAAAATACCAAAAGGATTTTATGTGTGTTTTGATGTAAAGTTTCTAAAAGCCAAAAAGATTTTGTTTCTTATTTGTTTTCGATTGATCAATACGGAATACAAAATCATTTTTCAAATCAATATATCTTGGAGTCTCGAAGAGACTTTTTGTGCCAAGATTATTTATATTGGCAGGTTTCTAAGTGGAAAGAGAACATCACAATCTCAAGTCTTCTGAAGGTTGTTGATAAAGAGATTACACACAATGCAATATCAAGTATTCAAGATTGAACTCATCGTCATTATTGAGGAAGAGTTTGATTGAAGATACAAGATACAAGCTGTAGATGGGAGATGATACTGCACATGCCGAGGGGAAGTTTGTTGATACAAGGTTCCTGATCGTCATGTGAAGTATCGTATACAAGACAAGATTATGCAAGATTGTTGATGGCCGAACTCCTGGCGAACTACGAGTTCGGACAAGTCCAAACTTGTCCGAACTGGAGGTTCGGCTAGTCCCGATTTTAGCTAGTATATATAGATTATCTTGTATTCAGTTCTGGAGCTTTTTGGTCATATCTCTTAACTGTGTACTTTGTGGTTCTCTGTGGTTAATACAAGTCTATTGTATTTACTTCTTGTGTTCATCCTTGTTTTACATTGATTTCATAACGACTAAGTAGACGATCTACTGTTCACGCATTTTCAATTATATCTAGTCATTTCACTAATCCTTTTACCCAAGACATGGAAGCTAAGATTCATGACCAAACATAAAGACATACTTCAATCAAAATAGACTATTGAACATGCATAATCACCATTTCCTATCTAGGTCGCTAGAGTTCCTAAACACATATTGAAATCGCTAGATAACAACTAAGAAATAGCATCAATTCAATAAGCAGAACATGTCTATCCTACCAATCAAATCGAAAGCTATCAGAAAAGGATCAAACACATCATTCAACAACACATCTTTAATATGCAAGAGGAATCATAAATATTATACTCAAATCAATATGTCAAACATTCTCAATGTCAAATCATAGGTAAAATACTAAATAGATCACATTCTCTTAGACAATATCAAGAGAGTTAGCCTCCCATAGCTAAACTAATGAAAACATCAATATCAAATGAAAACATCATTGTAAATGCAAACTGAATTCGATCGATGGCCAAATCTTTAAATACTCTGATTGCACAAACGATTGGACACCACCTTGATCTTCTACGGCTTGGAATCTCAAACTTTATCTTCTGGAATCTCTCTGTAATCATGGGAAACAGGTCTAAACTCTATAACCCTTTGAACATCTAAGTGATTGGGTATTTATAGTTTTTAGTTAGGGTTTTGGAAACAGGGCATAACGGCTCGTGAAGGGGTAATGGGCCGTGAGCGCCGCCATAAATTAACGGATTAGGGTTTCTGGAAATGCTTCTGTAACAACCCGCAATGCTTGTAACGGGTCGTGACGTGGAGAAAACGCAAATCCTCCGAATCTTGAGCAATTTCTCTTCAAATCCTTGTAAAATATTCAAATATCACTTTGGCCCCCTCAATTTTACCTGTTTATTTCATATCATACCAAACAAAGGGTAAAATGGACCAAAATAATACATAAACCATCAACATTCGTGGGTGTTTAACTACTAAAAAGATGTGTAATTTAAAGCAGATCAGGAATACAAACATACAGTTAAATAAACATGCACAAAACCAAAGTGTGTGTTTCCAATAATATGCCATACGTTATCTTCAAGTGTGTGACACATACCTTTTGTGATTCGGAAACAGAGCCTACCGAGCATATAACCTTGGATCATGTCTTTCACATCTGCCTTACGCGTGTCAGCCATTTTCAGATTGGAAGTCATTTCACTTCCCAGAACAAACACATTAAAAATTAAAAGGCTTCAATTTTAGAGGGGTCTCTAATCAACTCTTCCCTTCTGTATTATTTTAAATGAGAATATTTGTTTTCATTTTTCATGTTTTTTTATGAACACATTGACACATAACTAAGTCAAAACAAATAAATTTACAGACATCTAGCCAAGCTAACCTTCAAGTATTTAGCTGAAAATTTTCGAAAATTGGGTTTTATGCAATGCACACCTCATTACTTTAAAACTCAAACAACCAAGTTAAGACAATACCTTGTAGGACTATAGACCAATCCTACTCTTATTAACCATGATAGACTTGTTGGGTTTTACAGTGGGTATCCGGGTTGCCCGTTTTAATTATTTATCGCCTAAATATACGGGTTCATTAATCAGAAATAATTATGCAGCATAAAATGTTTTACAACACGAATTTTAGTAAAACCGTAGACAGGATCTGATCACAGTGTACGCGTATATACACAAATAAATTAAATAAATTAATTTAATTATCTAAACAATTTAGATATACCTTGGCGAAGTCCGAACAACCGTTCAGGACACCGGGGTTCAAAGAACTGGCGCTAGGGTCAACGGTAACACCCGACTCGAACTGGCGAGTCAAATCTTCAACCGACTTTGAAGACGGGGCCTCAGGCACCACAGGCGGGTTCATCTCATGAACCGGCGGTGGTGGCGGTAACGAAACCATGTCATCAAACATGACATCCGAATACAGGGTTCTTGTCGTGCGCAAAGACGAAATCGATCCAACGGCGATTTCGTCCGTCACGCGTGGAAGCGGCGGAGGAAGTGGCGTGATGGCAGCGGCATATAATGGCGTCGGCCACTTAAGGCTTTCACCGGATTCGACGGTCGCAGCACGCGACGGCTCGAAAAACGACCTCGGTGGCGCGGGTAGAGCAAGGACCACCTCGCGGTGGTCCGCCGCAAATATCTCGGCGACGGCGACGGCCTAGATGGTGGCGGCGGCGGAGGCCGCGACCCTCTCTTCTACGGAGGCGGTGCGAGCGACAATAGAAACTGTTTCAAGCTTCAACGCAGCGGCGATCAAACGAGGATCACGTTTCACCATCTTAGCAGCAGCAAGCGACGGACATGAGGTGGTTGTTGGTTGAGCCGAAAAGCAAAGAGAGAGGGAGGAGGAGGTCGCGACGACTAGGAGAGGGAGAGAGGAGGAGAATTTCGAGATTATTGTTCTCACCCTAATCTCCTCTCTTTTAATCTCCTACGATGGGCTTTTAGGCTAACGCTTCCCATCTCGCGAACCGTGGCTCAAAACCCAATAATATTATTGATCATTACCCATTAATGATTAATTAATATTTTGCCGAGACTCGTAAACTGATTTACGAATTTATTGTTTCGTTACAATAAATAAATAACTAGTATTTATTTATTTTTATTTAACCGTTCATTAACTAATTAACCGGTAATTAATTATTTATAGTTCGTTGACTCCGGTGTAACTCTTCCAGGTCGAAACCGGGTCAGTTACGTTAAATGTCGGGTCAGGACATCTAATATCCAACAATCTCCCACTTGGACTGATCGCGACATTTTTGCGTTGTAGTCTGAGGCACTCTAGCTATGCATGGCTACACCAACCAGTTTCGACACTTTAAGTCGACAGCCAAAGTATATCTGATTGTAAAGCAAGCAGATAGAGGACTTATGGTAACCGTTGTCATATGTTCCTTTCCGTTCTAGACATGGATGAAAAATGAGACATGGACTCTCATGTATAAGATTCATCGATTATAGTCTCGTTATCTGATCCGAGTGAACCAATCAAACACACAGTAAGTTTGGGTGAGGCCTCACACTTCACACTTGGAATCAGCAAGGGAGCCTTTATGTCTATCTATTGCCGAAGCAATAGTACGAAATCCCGTCTTGAGACATACAACTCCCACTGAACTTTAGATCCATTCCCAGAAGTTGCCCTATTGATGGTAGTTACGCGACATCGAGAGACTACAATCAAAGAACAGTCCGTAGTAAACAAGAGTTCTAGTATACGTCTCAGGTCTAGGGAAACATTAGAGCATACCATTAATCAAGAAGGCAAAGCTTCCATGATTGCATTGCTTGATGCGAGTTATGTCCAACGTCATTCTCTAATAAGGTCTGTGACTTTGAATGTTAAACCCCTTTAAGGTTCAAAATCAGAATAGTCTTGATTTAGAGTCGTTCCTACGTCTCTAACCGACTACAGACTTTTAGAACAATATCAACAATTGTTCAGGGATTATTAAACATATTAACATCGAACACAGTTATGAAATTCCATATTGCATTTACCGATGGAATATCAATAGTATAGATAAATATTATATGTTCGTACACCCAAATACTAAATCAAAACATGTCTTTAGCTAATTTGAGCCCTATCACTTCTCTGTGACGATCATGAGTCTCGTGAGTCATGGGCTTTGTAAAGGACCAGCTAAGTTTTGATCTGTGTCTACTTTGCATATCTTTATTTCATTTCTTTCAACTACTTCTCTTATGTAGTGAAAGTTCCTTAGAATGTGCTTGGCCTTTTGATGAGACCTTGGCTCTTTGGCTTGAGCAATAGCCCCTGTGTTATCGCATATCATCTTGATTGGTTGCTTGACACTAGGAACCACATCGATATCTGTGATGAACTTCTTCATCCATACTGCTTCCTTGGCAGCTTCTGAGGCGGCTATGTATTTAGATTCAGTAATGGAAACATTCACTACTGGCTGTTTGGAACTACACCACGAAACAACACCTCCATTGAGGGTGAATATGTATTCGGATTGCGAGCGAGAGTCATCTCGGTCAGTCTGAAAACTAGCGTCGGTGTAACACTTTACAGCAGTCCAATGAGCTAGACTGGGACTCTGTTGGTATTGACTTGTCAGGCTCAATGCAAACAAGAAATCCGATCGAGTGCAGAGCATGGCATACATAATTGAGCCTATAGTAGAAGCAAATGGGATCGAAGCCATTTGGTTGATCTTCTTCTCCGTTTAAGGAGATTGAGATTTTTTCAGACAGCACCCTTTGCCATAGGGATGACTCCTTTCTTGGAGTTGCTCATGTTGAACCGTGCTATAATCTTGTCAATTTATGTACTTTGACTGAGACCCGGAAGCCACTTCGATCGATCTCTGTGAATCTTAATTCCCAGAATAAAAGCGGCTTCCCCAAGATCCTTCATAGCGAAACAAGATGAAAGCAATTTCTTAACCTCGTTAAGCATGGGTATGTAGTTTCCTATGATCATTATATCATCCACATACAATATGAGGAATGATATAGCGCTCCCACTTTCCTTTCTGTAAACACACGGTTCATCTTCATATTGAGCAAAGCCAAATTCCTTGACTTTCTGGTCAAAGTGAAGATTCCACCTTCGAGATGCTTGTTTAAGTCCATAGATGGACTTATTCAGCTTGCAAACCCTATTTTGATATTTAGATTCGACAAAACCATCAGGTTGAACCACATAGACATACTTAGTGAGTTATCCGTTCAGGAATGCGGTTTTGAAATTCATTTGCCATATCTCATAGTCATAATAATCGGCTATGGAAAGCAATATCCTGATCAATTTGATCATAGCCACGGGCGAGAAGGTTTCTTCATAGTCAATTTGATCATAGCCACTTGCTCCCTACTGCCCGAGAACCTGGGGGTAGCTTATACAAGTCCCACACTTGATTATCACGCATGGATTGCATCTCGACGTTCATGGCTTCAAGCCATTTGTCAGATTCAGGATCTGATACAGCAGATTTATAATTAGTAGGTTCATCATCAGAATTAGCTACTAACAGGACATCGGAAGCTTCTAGATGACCGAGGTATCTATCAGGTTCCTTGCATGTCCTTTTGTTCCTGCGAACGCTTGTGTTTAGGTCTGATTGTGCGTCAACCAATTGTCGGTCAGACACAGCGACCGTCTCAGGGTTTTGTGTATCTCGAACTTCTTCGAGATCCACTGGATCACTATTTGTTCCTCTGTTGAGAAATTTCTTCTCAAGGAACTTACCCTTCCTTTTGATAGAAACATAGTTTCCATCAGGATGGTAAAAGTAATAGCCAGTATTACTATAGTATCCGATGAAAATCACCTTTTCACCTCGAGGATCAAGCTTCTTGTCAGATTCGCTGTTGACATAAGCTTCGCATCCCCAAACCCTAAGATAAGAAAGATTAGGAGAAGAATTATACCATATCTCATATGGGGTCTTATCCACTTTCTTGGTCGGTGCCAGATTTATTAGGCAAACGGCGGTTAAGAGAGCATAACCCCAAAAGGAGTGGGACAAGGTAGTCCTACACATCAATTGAACCATGTTCAACAAGGTTTGATTCCTCCTTTCACTAACACCATTCAACTTTGGTGTACCGGGAGTGTGGGTTGTGAAATAATTCCACAAGCCTTGAGATGATCTAGCAACTCGTTGCTAAGATACTCACCACCTCTATCTGATCGAAGTATCTTAATAGTTCGACTTAGTTGATTCTCTACTTCCTTTTGAAACTTTTTGAACTTGTCAAAAGTTTCGTGCTTATGTTTCATCAGATAGACATAAACATATCTGCTATAGTCATCTACGAAAGATACGAAGTAGCGTTCATGATTTTTTGTCTCGGTCTGAAAGGGTGTGGTGTGTGTATAAGTCCTAACAGACCATTGGCCCGTTCACCAACATGTGTGAAGGGTGACTTGGTCAGTTTACCGGATAAGCAAGATTCACATGCGTCGAAGTAATCTGCATCAGTGGATTCAAGAATCCCAGCAGATTGAAGCTTCTTAATGCGGGACTTGCTTATGTGACCTAGTCGATGATGCCATAACAAAGAATCATTATTATCAACTTTGTTTCGTTTAGAAAAATGATAGAGTTGATCATGCATTTGAACAATTATCTCATATATTCCATGTTGAGGATTAGCCACGAAATAAAAGATATCGTTAAAGTAGGTAAAAATGGAATTGCCATTAAACTTGTACTTAAAACCTTGTTCAAACAAGGAAGAGACAAAAAAAATGTTTTTGGATAATCCAGGAGCATATAAACAGTTAGCTAAAGTACCAATGATCCCTAGCCCAATTGGTTAGGGGGAGGTACCCAAGACATTATAAAGGGGAGGTCTTGGGTTCAAGTCCCACTTGTAACAAAAAATAAATGGGGGTTACAGGCTGGGCCAGGGGGTTTTCTCACCTATGGTGAGTTTCCACCTGATGGGGATTGGAGATGATCAGGTGGGTGGGTAATGCCCCCGTCAGTGATCCAAATTTGCCGTTCAAAAAAACAGTTAGCTAAAGTAACTACAAGGCCAGAAGGACATGTAAGAGAATATATGCCGGTAGCTAAGACCAGGACTCTTTACCCATCACCAACGATGAGTTCCATGCCGCTTGTTCTATCTTCTTCCACTTCTCAGGTTCCTGCAAAACATTAACAATGTGGAAACCACATCAAGTATCAAATACCCATGTATTAGAGGAAACAGTGAAAAGTTCAATAACATTTATTGACATACCTGATGAGGAACCCTTGCTGGAGTTTCTAATCATCTTGATCTTAGCCATGTAGATGGGGCAGTTACATTTCAAGTGGCCCATCTGATTACATTCAAACCATTGACGTTCTTGAGGAGGATGCGCCAATGGTTTCTTGCCCTGGTCTCTTTAACCTTGTTCTTGGACATGGTTATACCTGTATCAGCAACTCTAAGCACAGCCGTTGTGGTCCTGATCTTGACATTTGGAAATAATGTCAGAACCTAATCTAATGTCTGAGCCGAGCAGTTTACCGCATGTAAGCGATAATGCTCGGGTACATCCAAATCCATCCCCTCAGGAATGGAGTAGCCGAGGTCGATCAGTCTGTCGCGATACCCCTTCATCATCATGACATGATCATAGGCAGAGGAATTAGGCGACATATGGTAGTTCACAAAATGTTAAAGTTCCTTGCATCGTTCACCTCTCTGGCTCAACTCCAATAAATCTTTGAGTTTTCTCATGATCTCATAAGCTCCCATGTCGGTAAAGTTATACCGAAAATCCAGTGTCATGCTAGATAACATAAGCTCAGTGACTTCCCGAGAGTCATCATTGTGCTTCTGGATTTCCATCCACGAGCGGTCGTTTAGCAAGTAAGCCGACAAGCTCGGGATGGGTCGGTTAAGAACATACATCTTTCCAAAAAAGCCTCAAGATGTTCCTCTGGAGGGTTTGCCATTACAAGAAGTTCGTCTCAGTGAATGGGTCGAGAGATACCATTGAACTTAGAGGAACTGTGTTTTCAATAGCCTTTTGAAATAATGCAAAGTAAATTTAAATTAGTATTTTCGGTGTAAATCATTTTCTTATATAAATTGGTAAGATTTACTTAACAAGAAAATTGAGAATTGATTAGATGATTTTACTTGAGACAGCCAAAGGAGCCTCAGGAGCAAACTCGTCTAACCAAACTGACAACGGTTGTCAATCACGACGTCTCAGTCGTGACTCTCTTTTTATGAGGCCGTATAATATAATAGATTATATTTTGTGATACGTTTAGCCTCATCCATGCCCACTTTGTCTATATACGTTCATAGTGCGGTGTTGAAATACTCCAACACTACAAACATATATAAAGAAAGTGATAGTAATCCCAAATAGTCAATATGGGTGACACGGTGTTGAAATACTCCAATGCCCCCACCCTCGAAGGTACCCTCGGCACCAAGTGCGGTGTTGAAATACTCCAACACTAATGCTCCAGTCAATACGTTCCAAGTTAGACTTGATTTTGGACGGCATGAACTATCAATTTTTTAATTACCAGATAGGGATATTAAAACCAATTTTAATATTTAGTGATCATTAGACACAAACGATAAACCCTATCATCACTCGGGACAATTATTTTAAATCACCTATTTAAAATATCTAAGTGTCGCGAATGGTCAATTGTGTGTTTCACGGCATAATGGCATGGTCTTGCTAGATCCATTTAGCAAGACCATTAGGGACAAGACAATAAAACTGAACAACCACAAGGAAGGCAACTCTGTGCGTTCGTGGATCCGGTTCAGCTCCCACTAGCCTTCAGACTCCTTTTGGCGAGTGTCCGATCTTCGATCTTGGTTTTTACAAAATTAGAAATTTACTACAACTTAGTAAACCTAGCTCTATTTTACAATTTTGAAACCCAAAAACAGCGGGTTCATCAAAACCAAATAAAGATACAACTGGGTCAACAATTGGGCAAATCAGAGAAAAATAAAACGCGCCAAACATACAATCATGTAATAAAAATTAAAGGGGTCGGCCGTAACACACATTTTAATAAAAGAATTAAACAAGTAATTTCGTTCGCAATTTGGAAATGAATCGAAATTGCAAATCAATGGTTACGAAAAGGCCAGTCCAGATTTATGGGCGGTGATCGTGGCTCTGATACCACCGTTCGGTTTTACAGTGGGTATCCGGGTTGCCCATTTTAATTATTTACCGACTAAATATACGGGTTAATTAATCAGAATTATTTACGCAGCGGAAAATGTTTTACAACGCGAATTTTAGTAAAACCGTAGACAGGATCTGATCAACGTGTACGCGTAAATACAGAAATAAATTAAATAAATTAATTTAATTATCTAAACAATTTAGATATACCTTGGCGGAGTCCAAACAACCGTTCGAGACACCGGGGTTCGACGAACTGGCGCTAGGGTTAACGGTAACG
>JBCNJP010000009.1:52829088-52895088 GCA_039602395.1 Deinandra increscens subsp. villosa | reverse complement strand
ATTTGCCTATCCTCCCATAGTCTGATGAAGCGGATAGCCCTATGACGAACTTCATCCATCTTATGACATGGATTCATGACCAGGTCTTGATAGAAGGGCGAGTCTTTGTTGAGCCCCATCTTGAAGGCCTGGACTGCAGTTGCCATGTCCATGTTTGGGATTTCCAAGGCTTCTCTGCTGAATCTGCTAACGTAATTCCTTAGGGATTCTCCTGCATTCTGGGTTACCCTATACAAATCACTTGTTAGTTTTTCAAAGCTACGGCTGCAAGAGAATTGATTGTTAAATAAGTTAATCAAATGCGAAAATGAAGTTATAGAGTAAGGAGGAACATTCAGGAGCCACTTCAGGGCTGCCCCTGTTAGGGTGGACCCAAATTGTCACACGCCCAAATAACCACTAACGGAGTTTATACCGTTAAGGGGTGCGAGCAAACCAGGACCACAACCAATAGTTACAAATACTAAACGAAACAGAGTAAAGTTCAAATATTCATCATAAAACAGTTTAAAAGTTTGCAGCGGAAAGAAAACATGAGTATCTTAGCACTAACCACGTGCTTTAATTACAAAACATAGATTGTTGTTTGATTCCCATTTTAAGTTCAAAATAAAATAAGTATCTTCGAGTGCCATGCCAACCTCCAGTGGATACTCCTCAGCGATCTGCAAAAGTTTAAACCACGCAAGTGTCAACCTAACGGTTGGTGAGTTGACGGTGGGCTTGACATGCATTGGCCCGGTCTCATAATCATAATCATGACAACATATACTTATGTAATATTGTTTGTGGAAAAACAATGCTTAGTGACATCAATGATCATGGTGTTGTGGTTTAGTAAAAGTAATGTTCGTAACCTACGTTATCGGGTATGTACTAGTTTTGTATAGTTAAAGTGCTCAACCGATATCGCGGGTAGCTAATCCGTTGTTCCATGCACTAAGGAAGTTCGTACCAAAGCTGACGTAACAGAGTTCGGCATTTGCCGATGGTTTGTGCCTCCAGTTGTGTTCCTCATGGGACCCACAACTAAAAATAGGCTGATATCGAACTCCGTTCGGCCTCTAACCGGTTGGCTACACATTTGTGTGCCGCGGAGAAGGGTTGTCAACCCTCAGTAGATCTACCCAACATCCCCTCGCTTTGTAAATTAATGGTACTAAATTGTTGAGGACTTTTAAGTTTTAAGGCATCCTTAGAAATCATGTGATATCATTTGGTTTAGACTTTAACCTACACTAGTCATATTAAAACCGTTTATTCTGGATTTCATTTGAAATCCTAAAAAGAGTTTAAGCGTCAAAATGATTGTTCCGGATTTCATTTGAAACCCCAAGGATGGACAGTTGCAAGTGCTTTCCATAGAACACTCCAACTACCATAACAGATATTCCATTTGGCAATATCTCAAGATGTCAGCGTTGTTTTTCGTTAAGTAAATTCATTGTGACCCAAACGGGCTCACAATTAAAGGGCTAGTGAAACTCACCTTAGGTTGCTCAGCTACACTTGTTAAATAACCCAAGTATCTGTTTGCTTAATGAAGACCTAGAAACACGTTTAGGTCTTAAGTATTAGTTTTGTGTCTAATCTTTAACTTAACGTCACTATGGCCCATAACATAGCACGTTGGAACTATGACACGACATACCGACACACGACACCGATGGTTGATCATACACAAGGGTTCACATAACTCAGAAATCAAATATGTTTCATTATCGCATAATCATGTAAGTCATAGCATAACATTCAAACATGTTGCACAAGTTGGGTTTTTGGTCAGATCATAGTTTCGCTACTTAGTGTCGCTACATAGTTTCGCTAGGTGCACGGGCAGCACTTTTGCTAGGGATTACCCGATGACACAGTTTCGCTAGCTAGTTTCGCCCGAAACTGCTGACGCAGTTTCGCTAGCTTAGATTCGCTCGAAACTGGTTTGAACTTTCGTTCAGGTTGGTTTGCTCGGTAGTTTCGTTCGAACAGGTCTGCTTAGTTTCGCGGGCGACACTATAGTTTTGCTACATAGTATCGCTGGATGCATTTTCAAACAGTTTCGCTGTATAGTTTCGCCCAGAGAACACACAGTGTCGTTGGTCGCGGAAAACTCACAAATCAGCCTAAAAATCAATCTAACAGCTTTCATACTTCATGTGATTCAATATTTAGCATGCATATTCATTTACCAACATTAAATAGTAAGTTTTAACACTTTAAACATGGGTTTTCGCATTCAAATCACCAAAAACACATTTTAAACCTAAAATGACCTAACTAGCATGAATCTTCATTATGGTTTGATTTCAGACGTAAAGTTACAGACTTTATGATAGATCTAGCCTTCCTAAGCATCATATCAGAAGATCAAGTGATTACATGAAGATCTAAGCATGCTTTTTAAGAAAACACATAGAAAATGCATAAAGAATGGTTTTGGGACTCACGATTCGATCTAGGGTCCGAATGGATGATGTCTCGAGGCTGAGATCACGTTGGCTCGTGGTGCTTCTCGACTGACTAGAAATTCCAGGAGAGTGTGTGTGTGTTTAGTGTGGAGTATGCAAAATGATGAAGATTAGGGTTTTATGGTCTTTATATCAGGAGCTAGTTTCGCTGGCCAAGCGAAACTGGCTCCGAACATATGTAAATCAAATAGCTTAGCCGGCTACCGAGCGAATCTGTAGTTTCGCCCGGTAGTTTCGCTGGAAACCAAAAGTGGACAGTTTATCACAAAATCAAGGATTCACAATTTGTCATGCTATTAATAGTACTAAATCATGCGTTTTAAATCACATTGCACATAATGACAATAAACACATAAACACATAACACAAGTGGTCGGGTTCGGTGATCAACCAAAGGTCGTGGACGTATTCGGCTTAGTTAAGCATTAGTTACTAAGTTAACACTTATAACGTAACTAACGGAGATTGTCTAACGGAAGTTAACCTTGGAATTTTCGGATGTCACATCATCCCCTTGTAAATGGAATTTTCGTCCCGAAAATTATTCTTGCGTTGTAGCATTCGCAGCCTCGGCTGTCGTTGTTGCTGTTGTTGCTGGGGAAAGAAAGCAAAAGTTTTAGGGTCGCCACATCCTCCTCCTGTTAAAGGAATTTTGGTCCCCAAAATTAAATCATACCTTGAGTTTCTATGGACGTTTGCTCGAACAAGTGAGGATACTTTTTCTTCATCTGATCCTCCTGTTCCCAAGTATATTCAGGTCCACGCTTTGAGTTCCATCGAACCTTGACGATCGGAATCTTGCTACGTTTGAGGGCTTTCTCCTCGCGTCCCATGATTTCTACCGGTTGCTCGATAAATCTCAAATGTTCATCAATTTCCAATTCCTCCAAAGGAATTATTTCAGTGTCTTCAGCCAGACATTTCTTCAAGTTAGAAACGTGAAACACGTTGTGAACTCCGTCGAGTTCTGCAGGGAGTCGTAATCGGTAGGCCACCGGGCCTACTTCCCCGATGATTTCAAATGGACCGATATAGCGAGGATTCAGCTTTCCACGCTTTCCGAAGCGTATCACTCCTTTCCAGGGAGATACCTTCAATAGTACCTTGTCGCCTACCTCGAACTTCAAAGGTTTACGGCGTTTTTCGGCATAGCTCTTTTGCCTATCACGTGCTGCGGCTATCCGCTTTCTGATTTGAATAATTCGTTCAGTTGTATCATGAATGAGTTCCGGTCCGGTGAGTCCCTTCTCACCCGTTTCGGCCCAACACACGGGCGATCTACATTTTCTGCCATAAAGAGCTTCAAATGGTGCTGCACCAATGCTCGTATGATAGCTGTTGTTGTAGGAGAACTCCACCAACGGAAGGTGAGCCTCCCAGTCTTTACCGAAGTCGAGAACGCAAGCTCGGAGCATGTCTTCCAAAGTCTGAATAGTTCGTTCCGTCTGACCATCGGTCTGCGGGTGATAAGCTGTACTCATATCCAGTCCGGTTCCCAGTGCGTCTTGCATAGATTGCCATAGTCGGGAAGTAAATCGGGGATCTCGGTCGGAGATAATGGTCTTAGGCACCCCATGAAGTGCCATAATTCGATCAATGTACAGCTTCGTTAACTTATCCATATTGTCATTTTCCCTCATTGGAATAAAGTGTGCAGATTTGGTTAGTCGATCAATGATAACCCAAATCGCATCTGGTCGATTCGATCGATGAGGTAATCCTGTTACAAAATCCATGGAGATATCCTCCCATTTCCATTCTGGGATTTTTGGTTGTTGCAATAATCCAGAAGGCTTTTGATACTCGATCTTAACTCTCGAGCATGTTAAACACTTAGCCACATATCGCGCAATGTCGGCTTTCATATTCGGCCACCAATACAAGTTCTTCAAATCTTGGTACATTTTATCCGATCCAGGGTGCACCGAATACCTTGATTTGTGAGCCTCGTCCATCACGAGCTCACGGAGATTTCCAAGTAAAGGAATCCAAATTCTGTCATTGTAGTATCTGAGCCCGTCGGACTTAATTTCAGAGTTACCATCCACCCCTCGCAGTGCTTCAGCTGCGAAATTTTCTTCTTTCAAAGCTTCTCGTTGGGCATCGCGGATCCGATCCGGCAGTCCCGTGTGAATGGTAAGTTGCAGCGCTCGTACTCGTCGAGGCTTTTCGTACTCTTTTCGGCTTAAGGCATCAGCCACAACATTGGCTTTTCCCGGGTGATACTTAATCGCTAAGTCATAATCATTTAGTAGCTCGACCCATCTTCGTTGTCGCATGTTGAGGTCCTTCTGTTCAAAGATATGTTGCAAGCTTTTGTGGTCGGTAAATATCGTGCGCTTTGTTCTGTAGAGGTAATGTCTCCAAATCTTGAGTGCAAATACGACGGCTCCTAATTCCAAATCATGTGTTGTGTAATTCTTCTCCGTATCCTTCAGTTGCCTGGACCCATAGGCAATCACTTTGTCTCGTTGCATCAACACGCAACCGAGTCCTTGAATGGATGCATCGCAGTAGACCACGAAGTCGTCAACCCCTTCGGGTAACGCGAGAATCGGAGCTGAACATAACATATCCTTAAGAGTTTGAAACGCGTGTTCTTCTTTTTCACCCCATCTATATTGCACTCCCTTGTGCGTGAGAGCTGTTAAGGGTTGAGCCAATTGCGAGAAACCCTTGATGAATCTTCGGTAATATCCGGCAAGTCCCAAAAATTGTCGGATTTCGGTCGGCGCTCTTGGAGTAGACCAATTCTTGATAGCTTCCACTTTAGCTGGGTCGACATGAATTCCATCCTGATTAAGAATGTGTCCAAGAAACTGGACTTCGCGAATCCAAAAATCGCACTTTGAAAACTTGGCGTAAAGCTGTTCCTTGCAGAGTAATTCCAAGATAAGTCGTAGATGTCTCTCGTGTTCTTCCTTTGTCTTGGAGTAGATTAAGATATCGTCAATGAAAACTATCACAAACTGATCGAGGTACGGCTTGCACACTCGATTCATCAGATCCATAAACACAGCAGGCGCATTAGTTAGCCCAAACGGCATAACTAAAAACTCGTAGTGACCATACCGAGTTCTAAAAGCAGTCTTGGGGACATCTTCATCACGAACACGAAGTTGGTGATATCCAGACCGTAGATCAATCTTCGAAAAGTAGCTTGAACCTTGCAGTTGGTCGAAAAGATCGTCGATTCGAGGAAGTGGATACCGATTCTTGATCGTAACCTTGTTAAGCTCTCGGTAGTCAATACACATTCGGAACGTTCCATCTTTCTTCTTAACAAACAATACCGGCGCTCCCCATGGAGACGAACTTGGACGAATAAATCCCTTGTTGAGTAGCTCTTGAAGTTGCGTGGAGAGTTCGTTGAGTTCGCTTACCGCCAAACGGTAAGGTGCGCGTGCAATCGGAGCGGCTCCTGGAGCTAAATCGATTCCAAACTCGACTTGTCGAAAAGGAGGCAAACCAGGCAAGTCTTCAAGAAATACATCTTGGAAGTCGCGGACTATCGGGTAGTCGTCGATTCTGCGTTCGGGAAGTGTCGTGTCGGTGACGTTTGCAAGGATCGCGAAGTGACCTTTACGAAGGCACTTTTGAGCTTTAAGAAACGAAATAATACCGGTGACTGTTCCACCTTTTTCACCTTGAACTGCTAACACTTCACCTTCTTCGAGTGGAATACGAATCATTTTTTCTTGACATAGAATTTCAGCTCGGTTTTCAGATAACCAATCCATTCCTACTATGACATCAAAACTACCAATCGGGAAAGGCATAAGATCGACTCCTAACGTATGGCCAGCTAGTTCTAACTTACAGTCCTTAACTATCTGAGTCGTATCATGAAGTTTACCATTTGCTAGCTCTACCACATACTTAGCATCGAGGTTAATCGGTTTAGCATTAATTAGCTTAGCAAACTTAGTGGAAATAAAACTTCTTTCAGCACCAGAATCAAACAATACAGTAGCAAAGAAACCATTTAGTATGAATTTACCGTTAATCACGTTGGCGTCGTTGCGAGCTTCTCCTTGACCCATAACGAAGGCACGACCTCTACCATTCCCACCATTACCGTTTCCACCATTACCATTCCCACCATTACCGTGTTCGCAATGTTGGGTTGCGTGATGGCAAACCGAGCGTCGTTAATGCCGGCACTGGCCTGCTTGTGGACGGTGCGATGGGCCACCATGGTTGTGAGGTCAGGAAATGGAATGGGTTTGGTGTCGCGTGAGATGTTTGTGGAAGAGGTGGATGGTTTCGAATGAGTGGTGGAGAGAATGAACGCCTCGAGTTCCACGCGAAGTACGCGGAATCGTTCACGAATGTCCTTGTCGGGATCAGAAAGCGGTGTAAGTTCAGACGGACCTTGCGAACGGGTGTGTGGCATAAAACGGAAGAAAGATAAAAATAAAAAAATAAAAGTTATAAAAATTAAAATCCTAAAAATCTAGACTCGAAATTAGAAAATCCTAAGACTCTAGACACGGAAAACCCTAAAAGACTCAAAATTTCCTAACAACGACCTAAGTTAATCTTGCTATTACCAAGTGTCCCCGGCAACGGCGCCAAAAACTTGATGTGCTCGGAACGACACTAAAAATACTACTAAAATGGATACTAAAACCTAGACCTAAGACACACCTAATTTTACCGAAAATAACCTAAACCGAACCGAACCGAACCCTAAGGCAGTGAACCTGTCGGATTGTAGCTTAGCTAAGGCAAGACCGGATATTATCGAACCCTAGGGACACTATTCTAGCTAGACACAACCTAGACCTAAGAATGAAATTTTAAAAATTTGATTTTGGTTTTTAGTTATTTATTTTTAGCATTTAAGCACAATATTAGAAAGCCAAATCCCGATTGTACTATCATTTTCCATTTATTTGCAGCCAAATTCTCAGACATTTTCACCCATTTTTTTTAAACACACCCCAAAATAAAACTAAACAGACTCAAGACGCAAGTCTCCCATCCCGATGGCGATGGGATTCTATTCCACTAAGCCACCCGACTAACCTACCTAACAATCACCTTCCGGCTTGTCTAATTAGGGCAGCAAATTGCAATCAAATAAACAATCATTAACCAACACAATAGTTCAAGACGTCTCCTAAACCACTCTATTGCAACCAACCCTAAAGCTAGCTACTTTAGACTAATTACCTAAACCGAAAGACATTCAAAGGTAAAAAGTGCATCAATCAACAATTCTAAATATGATCAACAATTCACATACACATACAATCACCGTAAGAATGGAATTTAATAGGAAAGCACATCAATCAATTAGTCATAAACCGAATAAAAGTCATCAACAATAAAAAGTCATCACAATGAGTCTAGGTGGCTCTAAAAGTCTAGCCAACAATCATGTCAAATACAGAAATCATAATCAAGTTTAAATCTTTGAGCCCTAACATGATCGAGTCTAAAAATTAGATAAGAACAAAGAAGAAATCGATGCACCGGGTATTGAATTGGAGTAAGATTTGGATCCACCGATGATTCTCCCTTGATTCCTAGCCTTCTCTCTTCTCAAAATCGCCTCCTGGAACCTATGGAGTCGTCTGCCAGTCGTAGAAAATCGAATGCTAACCCTAAAGACGAATTTATATCGATTTAGTAATTTTTACGGGTTTTAGACCTCCAAGTGTATCGCTTGGAGGTGTCTTCTTGCTAGGCGATACGCCTATGGCCTGAATACGACAAAATAGTCGGGTCAAACTGACGCGTATCGCGTACGGATAATCAACTCCTAGGCGATACGCCTGGGACAGCTTGTTCAGCACCTCTTTGATATTTTCTCGTTAAATCTTGTCCGCTTCTCTCGTGGCCTCGGGACTTAATCAAACTCCTATAAAAACACAATAAACACATAAATAAAGACTCAAGGACCCAACTTAAATAAAATCAACTAAAACTAATAAAACTGACTCAAATTGACTCAAATTACTATATAAAAGACCCCGGAATTAGGATGTGTTTACAACACATCAGGCCTCTCTTTCGTGCTTAACGGTCTTCACAGTCTTAATTAGAAATGAGTTCCGGAAACGGTCTTCTTCTCTTGCCGGTTCTTCGGTCACGATCTTCGTTTCCGGCGACGGTCATGGTCTTTTTTTGCTGCTGTGAGCAACCGGTCTTCCTTCAACCCCTGCTGCGATTTACATGAAAATCGATGTCTTCTTGAGCCCTAGGCTCTGATACCAAATGTTGGTTCAGGCCCAAAAAATCGATGAACTTTCTGTAGTTTTGTTTATACTTCTTCATACATATCTTCCATATTTGAGAGTTGAGAGTATAAAGAAGTATAAAGAAAACTACAGAAAGTTCATCGTTTTTTTGGGCCTGAACCAACAAAAATATGGATTTTAACCTTTCTCAAAACGAATTACACGAGACAACCTTTAAAGTTATTTTCATGTTAGAAATTGACATTTTCCTTAACTGGCATCCAAATTAACCGTTAAGTGGGTGCATGATTGGCACATGCTATGGTAAAAGGGTAATTTTACCCTAAAAAAAACCCACGCACCTATACTCCTGATCGTTTTTTTATTTTTTCTTTAAAAAATCAACAATCTCACCCACACCTTCTTCCCTTTATAAAGACACAATTTTTAGGGTTATTTACTTCTTTAAAATCCAGAACCATTGTCTCTATTTTCTATATTCAAAATCCCCAATACATTCATCTATCTCGATCCCGTGAACCGTGAACCATTCTCTCTCTTTTTTCTTTCAAAATCTCGATCCCTTCATCTCTGTGCATTCCAATCATCTCGATCCGTCCCCATTTAAGAGTATGCAAAGAATCGATTTCCTTAAAACTAACATGAACATCGTTTTTTTAATCAATTTTAGTACTTGATCAGGATGAGTGAAATTGCCCGAAATTGCCCGCATGATGTAACAGTAATATAAAATTGAATCTCTATTCCTTAAAACTAAATTCAAAGAAGCAACATTCATAAACTTACGGTACATAGCTTCAATTTCATCTGGAATGAGTGATGAGCGAATGATTGATTTTTTCATGGTTCCCAATTTCTTGGAAAAGCAAGCGGTTAGTCAGGGGGTGGGTTTATGGGATCTTCGTTCAAAAGAAATAATGGTTTACTAACTTTTAAGGGTTTATCACGACAATTAGGAGTATAGGTGCGTAGATTTTTTTTAAGGGTAAAATTACCCTTTTACCCAATCATGTGCCAATCATGTGCTCACTTAACGGTTAATTTTGATACCAGTTAGTGAAAAAGTTCATTTCTGAAAAGAAAAATAACTTTAAAGGTTGTCTCGTGTAATTAGTTTTGACAAATGTTAAAATCCATAATTCAAATAACCATAAAGGATGTGATCCGTAATTTACTCTAATATATAATATTATCTTAATATAAGATATTTGTAAGCATCATTTGTTCATAACTTATTCCTTGGCGTAGTGGTTAGGTACAATATAAGGGTTCGAAACGGGTATAACCCCCTATTCTATCCCTGTAGGAATTTTTTTTTTAATTTTTCTTTTCGTATATAGCTACAGGTTTTTCTTAACCCAGTTTGCTTATGTCTCGCAAGTGTTCCTAAAGAAGACATTTTTCTTCTTACATTTTATGATATAAATTTTGTACTTAATTATCTCTTACTCTCGACGTTCCTATGGATAAACCGTTTAAAACTACGACCGCCGCAACACGCGGTATCATTTTTTTTTAACTTCCCTCTTAAAGGAGGGGGTATTATGCTACATCAAAAAAAAAATTAATTTGTTTCTCCTTTATTAGTTGTTGTCCCTTATGTTTGACGGTTTTTTTTACTATTTTTAAACAAATGTATCCATTTATTTTGCTAGTCTAGCTTAGGAAATATATAATATGTCGTTTGTGTGGGAGTCGTTATCGTAAAAACTATATCGGGTGGTTCCATTTTTAATTTGTTTTTTGTTTCCTTAAAAGCATTTATGTATTTTTTTTTCTAATTTTTTTTATTAATATTGAACTTTACGAATGATCGTCGCAACGCACGTTAAGGCTTTTTACGTCACAACCATATCCGTCGCAACGCGCGAACAGCTCTCAACCTGATATAAATTAACAGTACAACAATTAGAAAATACATCCACCCATAATGTGTTTTGTATCCACTAAATCAGTCCCAAATACTAACTTCCATGAACCCATTTTGTGTGGCGCACCCCCTAAACATCCCTACACAATTAAACCCATAAGCCACCTCACCCGTATTCGACACCGCAATTAGCCCAGCCTTCCCTTCATCTAACCTTTCTTTGATCACAAACTCCACCGCATCCCTCAACCCGAACCCTTTGTACTCCATAACCGCACCCACTTCACGGGCAAGTGTGCCTCGGATTATGGCTTCGCCTTCACCAGTACACGAAACCGCACACAGCTCACATGCATAGGTTCCGGCACCTATAATTGGTGAGTCACCTATCCGCCCGGTTCGTTTGTTTAGGAGCCCTCCTGTTGAGGTTGCGGCTGCGCACCTGCCTTGGCTATCAACCACCACGCACCCTACAGTCTCAGGTGCGTAGAGGCTGATTGGAAGACCGTTCATGTGGATTGGACTTCGTACCCCAGTTCCACATGTTTCGTGACCGGTGATTGGGATCCTGTAATCGAACTGTTGCACAAGAAAACTTTTTAACATTTTTTTCTAAAATAATGTCATTTTTATTAATTTCTCTTCATGTAACTCATTACTAGCAGAAAATGATTTTTGTCCTCGAAAATTGTGTCCAAATAAAGTGCGTCATAAATTATTACGCATTTGCGACAAGAGAAAAAAGAAGCCCTAATTTTATGTCTAAATAAAAATAGAGTTACAAATAAACTTTTTCTTTCTTTATATTAAAAAGAATATAAATTGTAATTTGTTAATTGATGTGCATGTACATAAATTGTATTTTTTTTCTTTTTCTTCAATCTTATTAACTTGTTTTATTTTTTCGTTATGCAGAATTTTTTCATTTCATTTTCTTTATTTTATATACGAGTATTGTAACTGTTTTATATATTATTCACGCAACAACAAGTAGATTTGTAAATCTAGTTTACCACATAAGGTGTTTTGATTTGATTAATTAAATTATATTTGTTTGCTGTAAAAAGAAATAAACAAAGTGTCACAAAATATGTTGTAAAATACTATTTTATAGTTTTTATTTCGATGTTAGTTATAACAACCGTAACAATAACCATTAACAAACCTTATAATCTTCTAAAAAAAATCATTTCTATCGTAAAAATATCGTAAAATAAAATAAAAATAAAGGTTTAATTATGGTTATACATACACATCTTAATGTGATACTCATACACTTTGCATACGGTCTGTATTGTACAATAGGGCTTGTATCCAAAGATGGGTCGTATTAGTCTATATTATTTGTTTTTGTTAAATAATTTATAATTTTTTTAATTAGTTGACATGATATATTATTACTTGATATCCGTGTTAGTTATTTAACGTGACGTATTATTTCTTCAAATTTTTTTATGTAAATCATTATAAGTTAATTCATTTCACGAACATTGAACCCAACTTGATGACATTCTGATTTTTTAGATTCATTTCACGAATATTGAACTCAACTTGATGACATTCTGATTTTTTAGATTCCCTCGAAGGAGCCAGAACACGTGGAATACATATAATTGAAGAAAAAATGATTTAACATTGTAGCATTGTCTCAATGGTACCGGTGTTGTTTGGACTTTGGGGAAACCCAGGTTCAAACCTCACTGTTGGCAAATGATTGATGACCAAGGGCAACCTTGGTTCGAGTCATGATGCCGACCGGTTTTACCCAGCATGCAGGTTACTCCAGATAGTTCTGCTATTGTGGAGGCTTGCAACTGTCTAAGCTTGGGTTGAAACCTACGGGTTTCAACGAAGGTCCCATGTGGGCCTGCTAGACAGTCGCATGGTTTTCCCGGGGAACGTCCATATGCCTCACACGACCCCAGCTGAGACACGGTTAGGACACTCATGTCTGGCTGTCTGTGGGGTGGACCCTCATCTCCTCCTCTACGGAGGTAGGATAGGTGCGCGATGTCCTAACCCATCGTGACCAAACATCGCCGTTCCAAAAAAAAAAGTCAAATTAACATAGATATCAAGTAATAATAAATAATGCTAATTAATTTTTGAAAGTAAAAAAACTTTAATTTTTTTAACGGACATGATCATATTGTAAACTACGACTCATATCTTTGAATATAGCCACATTATATATATTAAGATAATAAATAAACATATATTAATAATAAATCGTACGTAATTACCACAATGGAATCGGCTTCCTTCGCTGATTTCAGCATTTCGACATTCTCCTGAGTGATGAAATACTCATTCTCCACCGTCTCCACACCCTAAAGAAACAAATGTTAATTAATTAACTATTTATTTAGGGAAAAAATGGGATAAATAAATTATGAGTGAAATTGATGTTACCATTTGTTTGGCGAACTTTTCGGCGCCGGAAAACGCGAGATAGGAATGCGGCGACTTGTCCATGACTAGACGAGCTAACGACACTGGGTTTTTCACGGTGGTTAGCCCTGACACAGAGCCACATCGCCTGCCGGAACCGTCCATGATACTCGCTTCCATTTCGACTGTGCCGTTTTCCGTCAGAGCAGATCCTCGGCCCGAGTTGAATAAAGGATCCGATTCCAATTCACGAACCTATATATAATAATAGTATTGGATTGGATGGTGTCTCAGTAAACAACTGAGCATTGGCGTCTCATTATGAATAATAGATAGTTGTGTTGTTCTAAAAAATTATTAAAAAAAAGTAGGTTCTCTGGATAGGCGTCTGAAGTTATGTCGGACGGTGATCTAACTTTTTCAAATATACTAACGGCAGGTTTTTCTAGACGGCCCTCGAACTTTTTACCGTTTGAAAAAGGTTAAAAGTACGTTTAGAAATTTAATATGGTCACACGACACAGCCATTCACCAAAACTTGAAACGGGTATGAATTGATAGGTCTTTTTCCAAAGACTTTAAAGTCGAATGGCAGTTTTTGAAAGGATAAGGAGGCTTTTCTATTATTCTATAAAACCTAGCTAGCGTCAAACGACGAACGTTTGGTTCAACCTTACACAAATCAAATTAAATCTCTTAAACCGCCAAAACTTTAAACTTTTTACACCACATTTCATTCTCTTCTACTTTTCTAAACTCCAACAATGGATCCTCGGAAAAAAAATGCCTCCACTTCCGCCTCGAAGAAATTTCGACCCAAAGTCCGGTCGAATACCGGACAAAGTTCGACAAACCGAAACCAACAACCTTTCTACGTATCTTCTCCACCTATAATTTCTCAACCCCAACCCGTTTATTACCCACCACAACCACCACAACAACAATCTTTTAATGATCTACTTCGATTCGGACATCCCGACTACTTCCAACAATACGCTTCATAATTGGGAGTGTAATTTTTAGATTTGGTTTTTAAAATTTGTGAAAGTTGTTTTTTTTTTATTTCTATGTTTGTTTATAATTTTAATGAAAAATTTAGTTTCATGTTTATGAAATATAAACTTATAATTTAAATATAATAAAAAAATAAATAAAAAAAAACTATCCAACTTATCCCACCCATACCATTCAAAAACACAAAATACATATAAATTTTTTTTCTCTCTCCTGTGTCACTCTCCTATTGACCAAAAAACTTATCCTATTTTACTCATCCTAAAAAATTTATCTCCCATACCGCCCACCCTTACAAAATTATAAGGAGATCAGATGGATGAAGCTTACAACGAGCTCAACGACATCAATGGCGGAAACAGAAGAACGAAGAGCAGCGATTCCGAGATTGAGGACACGTGTGAGAAGCTGTTTGGCCTGTTCTTGGCGCTCGGTCGGAAGATTAGGGTCAACGCCGGCACCGCCATGTACTGCTATAGCCCAACCACCCATTGTATATATAGTTACGAGTCTATTTGTGTAAATCTTAATTTGTACCAATTAGGTCCGACGTAATTGGAAATTAAGGTGGCGGGATGGGGTTTTTATAGGGAGTTTCGGATTTCGTATGTATTTTCTTTTTCAATTACAATAAAGTTATTAGGTGGCTGGCCAAAAGGATGGATGGATATCTCTCACGTGTCTATTTGTATCTTTTTGTTTTCTTTCTTGGAATATACCAAATAGTTTTTGCGTTTTTATTTATTTTCTTTATAATTTTTCATCTTTTTGAAAAGATTATTTTTATGTATTTTCATTTACCAAATAATACTTCTAAAAAATTTTAAAATCTTTGTACTTTTTCTCTTTTTTAAAAATCTGTTTTCCATCAAGCTTAAAAAAAAATTAAATACAGTAGATATAGAAATAACCTCCCTCTACAAAGAAAAACGATAATAAACTTCACATGCTAAAATATATTTCAAAAAGAAAAGTATAAACAAAAAACAATATAATATTGTGATTAGTATATGAGCATTGTAATAACTAGTCTAATTTGTTTGATTCTTAATAATTAAAGGGCTTTTGGCTTAACGGTATGGTATTATGCTATTTGACTATTTGATAAGGTTTAGTCTTTCTTACTTTATACCAAAGTAGAAAATAAACAGAGTGTCTGAAATTGATGTTATCCGGTGGGATTTGGGCATCTCGGATCTATTGGAGTTGAACCCGGCGGGTTATATGGGTTTTTCTCTATTTTTTTAATTAAGTTATGTTCAAAATGAAGCGTAACAATGTAACATACACAACTCAAGTCATCATGCAAGAAAGACGGGCAACAAGTTGCGGCGACAACCTTTTTTAATAACTTGGTAAGTGTCCAAATTAATCCTATTTGTGAAAAAAAAGAAAAGAAATTAACCTACGTTCTAAAAGAATTTCTTGATGACCCAAGTTGAATTAATGATGCTAAAGGACGTCGGTTTGTTGAACTTAAAGTTATCCTTTTCTTAATTTAGGTGACAAACATTGAACTATTAATTTATTTGGAGGTCGGCATTGGGTGATAAAGTAATTAAAAGAGAACGATGAATTTTTTATTTATTATTATTTTGTTTTGAATCACTTGTTGATGAGTTATTGATCCACCCGATTATCTTCATCATAAACCCTCATAACATAACACAATCTAAAACTCCATAATTTTTTGACACAATTGAAAAAAAAGTGTCCATTTTAGTTGGTAAGATATTTTTTCTAAAAACAATTGTACATAACCATTTTATTAATTTTATTGGGCCAAACGTTATTTTAGTGATTTTTCGATAATTCTACCAATGTGTTAACATTAACATTTATAAAATCATAAGAAATTTATTATATAATTTATTAAAAATGATGGGTGATTAGGAGTACTATCACATAACACGTGTTACATGTATTTTTTTCCTTTTTCTTTATACTATTTTTTTATTTTATTATTATTATTATTATTATTACATCTCTATACGTGATAAACATGGTTTTTTACACTTTAATTACACAAGTATTGTAATCACACATGAACAATTTGTTCTGACATTATTACTTTATATGGATTGTATGCGAACTATTATGTTTTGTATTTGAACTTTTACTTATATATAAATTAAACAAAATACATAAGTTAAATTATAATTATGTACTTTAAAATTTATGTTATCTTTGTTTATTTAAACCTTATAATACAAAAGTTTCTGACCTTATATATCTAATAAACACATTTTGGGAATCAAAACCACTATGAAATTTCATGTTTGCCTCTCTTTATCTACGTCATACTTTATACTCTTTTTAAATTTTAGAAGTAGTTTATTTGAATATTTTCTTATGATAAAAAAAGAAAGGTGATAAGGATCCATGGTAGTAATTGGTTGGATGATGGATTATTATATTAGATTTAGATTAGAATGCAAAGTGTAGCTATACATGCATGTGATGGATGAGGTTGGAATTTGTCATACGACATAGATACATTAATTAATTAAGACAACAAACATGAAACATCCTAATTTTGAATTCTGAGATAGTCATAACTCGTATATCCCACGTATGCAATACACACCCGGCCACCTTATATTCACTGCCCTTTCAAACAACCATAAGACGGACGTGCATTTATATACTTCATATTTTTTTTTTAAATTACGTAATTACCATAAACAGATACTAACTATTTAGATCGATCGATGCCGTTTAAAAAAAAATCATTTGGTTTAAAATAATAACTTTTATATGTTTTTAGGTTTATCATTAATACTAACAAGAAATTTGCCTACCCGCGCGTTACGACGGGTGTCAGAAATAGTAGCGTAAATACGAAGACATGTGTTTGAAATACCGTAAATATAAAAGAAGCAAATATGCCGTATTCACCTCAAATAAAATATAGACACTTAACAAAATACATAAAATGAAAGCATTCAAAGTTCAAACAAACACCCACTAACACATCGGTTACATCTTAGGTAATTAACAAAGTGCAGATTTACCTATACATGAGTGAGTGTCACTGCAAATTTTCTTTTTTTTGGTCTATTAAATCATATGTATATATAGTGTTACCTTCTAGGTAAGAACTCAAAATGAACAAAGCCTTTTATCAACTAAAAAAAATGGAATGAGCATTATATTTTCGTTTCCACAATCTTTGACTCAGGTCATTATATCATAAATAAATTATATGGCTACAACTAAAACCATTATACCTCGCTAGAGAATAAGTTGAATTCAAACACATGTTTAGCAAAGATCTTCATTGTCATCAATGTTCCACCAATCATCAAAGCCAATCACATACTATTACATATGATGTAACCTGCAAAGTATAATTAAACATGAAGTAAATGCAAAGTATAAATACACGACCAAAATTTTCATCTAATACATGGACCATGAAACAAAAATACATACATACATAGACATATATACATAACAGATGAATAAGACTCTAACAAACGGAAAAGAAACATCATGGTCTCAGAAATTCTATTACTTATTTTCTTTTACTGAAGTTCTATCATTAAATTAACAAAAAAAATTCGCAATGATTTATCAACTTCAGTTGAGTAGGCTCCTCCAAATCCTAGTTAGAAAGTATGTTTGATAATATCAAAGCAAGATGCATCATATTGATTAATTCAGAAATCGTAAACAGATTGTTAATGATTTAGAGTCTGATTTATAGTTACTGTTCAAAAGCAATGTATAACTAGTCAATCTCATACTTTTGATGAGCCTGATTCTCAGAAACCGTAAACAGACTGTAAACGAAAAGAAGAAGGAAAGAGAGGACCAACCTGAAACGTAAGGCCACAGGGCTGAACAATGAACGATATTCTGCAAATAAAGAAGACAATCGTATGTTAATTGGAGTTTTTGGGTTAGATTTAACATTAGCTTCTATAACTGCAATCATTATTCTAGATGTCTGGCGATTCTGTTCTTTTTTTTTTGCTACGTATATGGTTACTTTTTCTACCATCATGTTATCTAACAGAACCATATAACCAAAAAATAAAACATATCATCGTATACATAAACTAATTTAATGTTATTGTACGCAATCAATATACATGGGACTGTTGCTACTTATAGGTAACACACTTAGATTTATACCAGGTTCATGATTGATTTACATAAGTTTTTGAAAAAGAATGAACTACATGTTTGCCTAACAAACTCAATAATTAGAGCATAAACTCCCAGTCATTGTATTTAAATTGAAATTGTCTTTCACCTTGAATCCACGTGAATTAAGCCTAAATTACTGATTTTACGTGTAATATTGTGAATTACTGTTTTAACGTAACACCAAGATGTTTAAGTATGTCAATCTTTGTGAAAAAGATTGTCAATTGTGACTTAGCGGTATCATAGTAAAACCAATTCCTTGTTACTAAATCATTTATTCTGTAATTAGTAAACATCAAACAAATCTATCAGTTTCAAGAACATAATATACACCATGTATAAACTATTAAATTCCATGTTGGAGATATATTAAGTGTAAAGGGTGATCTGCATATGAAAAGTTACGTATTTTAAAGTTGAGTACAGAGTTTATATATGGTTAACTTCATGCTCCTATATATTCATAATCATAGTATTTCCTATAATGACTTAACTTAAGTTTCAAGAACTGGTTGCAAAAGCAGGAATATAACACATTTTAAAATCTGATTTCTAAATAAAAAAAAATGAAACAACATGAGAAATGTAAGAATCTGGGGTTTAAATGTTGAATGCTATTCCATCTAAGAAGGACGTCTAATAACTGGCCACAAATTTCGTATAACAAACTGAAAACCCTAGACAGAATTTAAAAAAAAATTAAAAAGGAGAAACAATTAGAATCATTTTAAGCAAGATACAGTCGAAACCAAATAGCATGACCACCCAAATGAACAAACATCGACTGGCAATCTAAAATTTAAACATGCAACATATTACCAATTTGGTCAGAATCCTATTTGCCCAAATCCGAACACACAACATTTTAAAAAGCAAATTACCCACTAAAACCACTGCGTTTGAACATCGGACAGTACAGAGCCCATGACATGACCCTCAATCGCAACTAAAGAAGTAAATTGAAGAAAGTGAGCATTGAGCATTCAACTGCAAAGTGCAAACGAATAGCCAGAAAACGAACATGCAAGAAAAAAAAACAAAGAATACATACCCGGAACAGGGAATGAGCAGACGGAAAGTTAAAGGAAGCACAACTTGTAAAATAGATTAGCAGAAAGATAGAAAATCGTAGAAGAAAGCTACCATAGTTGAATAGTAGCGATCTGCTCGGAACCGGAGAAAAAATTCCAGTCTCAGGAATTTCTTTTCTGAATCCCGTTCTCTGATAGTGATATACAAATCACCGATTGTGTGATATACAGAGACTTGATTAACGGAACGTTGAAGACGTTTAAGGATAGTAGTAAGCAACGGACGGAACCGAGATACAGAAAAATCACCACTCAATCGATTCGTCGGGCACTCCGAAGTTGAATTACGATACAGATACACCACGTAAATTCAACTTAGGTTTCCAAAAAACACCATTCAAGATGCCAGTCTTGAACTAGCAATGGAAGAAGCAATCTCTTTAACACAAAGAAATCACACGAAAATATTAAACTCCAAATTCACTACTTTTTCTTCGAAACATACAGATACATATAGGAAAGGAAACTGCTAACTTCTACCACTAACCCACGTACGAAATATGAAAACCTAATTTCTAGAGTACTACTAATAATGCAAGAAATAAAACTAAGAAAATAAAAAGTGGGTTTAGTTACTAAAGGTACTGACAACGTGGGTATACTTGCATGACTTTATCAACCTCCATCATGGACCACAAATTCCATAGCTACTTCCAATGTCCCAAATTCAACGGCTACTAAATTATTTAAACAAGTAGCAAGTACAACATCCTCCTCTTCTTTAAAGAAGTTTGGCCTCAAACTTGAATAGATAACCTCGAACACAGGTTCATGGGGATTGTAAGACCCCAGCTTGTTAATTGGAACTAGAACACTTTGTTTGCCTACACTTGGGTTGGGAATAGTAGGTTGTTGGGTGATCTCTCGCAGCCCTTGTTCCGTATCAGTGTTGCATTTCTTTAATTCCATATACCCAACCTGCATGAGCTCATAGTTTTTCCACCAATCGTGTAAGGATAGCTTAGAAAATTTGAAAGCAGTTAAAACTTGACCATGAGGAGTGTATGTGAGATTCATTGGAAGTAATGTTATCTTTCTTACATCCTTGATAAAAGAATAAGTATTCTTGTACCCGTCATGAATAATCTTTCGATCGAACAACCAAGGGCGGCCTAACAACACATGACATGCATCCATTGGGATAACGTCACACAAGATTTCGTCTTTGTACCCCTGCCCAATAGTGAATGGAAGTAAGACATGGTTTGTGATACGAATTCCTTTTCCGTTATTGAGCCAGTTGATCTCGTATGGGGAAGGATGTGACTAAATTGGAAGATTCAGTTTTGATGACCACTGTTTGGGACATGACATTTGCGCAACTCCCACCATCAATAATAAGGGAGCACACCTTGTTCATGATGGTGCAACGAGTGTGAAACAAAGCTTCACGTTGCAAATTTGAACCATGGACAGCAGTCCCGTTTAGGTTCCGTCTCATCACCAAACATTCCCCATCATTCGGGCCTCGTTCAATTTCTTCTTCGGTGTGTTTTTGGCTGGGTTCTTCATCATACTTGGGGCTGTCAATGTCTTTAAACTCCCCAAGTGTAACAATTTTTTTTATTGGGACATTCCGAAGATATATGGCCCAATCCATGACATCGAAAACAGCGACGAGCGTGTCTCAAAGCGATGTTCGATCCTTCTGGTAACTCCGAAACTTTTGAAGGGGCTGAAATTGGAGGTGAAAACGAGGACGCAGATGTTAGTTCTGGAAATTTGCTCACCGATCGGGTCGTTTACACTAGGTTGCCTTGCATCTTCTGTTGAGATTCCACTTTGTGTGCCATCACAATGAGTTTAGCCAACGTAGAATAGGGGTGTAACTTCACCACATATGCAATTCTTGACTCCAAACCACCGAGATATCGTACCAATGTTTGGGGATCGTCTTCGTTTAGATCACATTTCATAAGAAGATGCTCGAACTCCTGTGAGTACTCTTCGACACTTCTAGTACCTTGCTTGATGTGGTGTAGCTTTGTGAAACTCTCTTGAAGATAATACATGGGCATAAACTTGGACTTAAGCAATTTCTTCATTTTACTCCACGATCGCACTTTTTCCTTGCCTTGTTGCTCACGCTTCGAACAAACGTTTGCCCACCATGTTGATGCATATTTTCTAAGCTTTAAGGCAACGATCTTCACCTTCTTTTCATCCGGCGTTTGTTTGTAGTCGAAAACACTTTCCACGGTGCGGAGCCATTCTACGAACTCATCTGGGTCTAGCCTTCCATCATATTCGGGAATATCGACCTTAATGTCATTGTCGCGGGTACTGAAGCCTTGTTTTCCAAATGGGTTATGATCATCATCTTTATCGTCATCATATCTAGGTCGGTAACGGGGTGGGGTTTGCTCTCTTTCTTTTTGACGGTGCATCATGAGAGTTAATTCACGGAGCTGTTCTTGGAGGGCCTGAATTTGCTGTTCCATAGTTCTTTGAGTTTCCATTTTGATGGCAAAGGGAAAATTAAGGTTGAATGTAGGGAATAGAATCTGTTGAAATGAAATGGAGCGGATTTAGCTCTGATACCAAATGATATACAGAGACTCGATTAACGAAACGTTGAAGACGTTTAAGGATAGTAGTAAGCAACAAACGGAACCGAGATACAAAAAAATCACCACTCGATCGATTCGTTGGGCACTCCGAAGTTGAATGACGATACAGACACACCACGTAAATTCAACTTAGGATTCCAAAGAACACCATTCAAGATGCCAGTCTTGAACTAGCAATGGAAGAAGCAATCTCTTTAACACAAAGAAATCACACGAAAATATTAAACTCCAAATTCACTGCCTTTTCTTCGAAACATACAGATACATATAGGAAAGGAAACTGCTAACTTCTACCACTAACCCACGTACAAAATATGAAAACCTAATTTCTAGAGTACTACTAATAATGCAAGAATTACAACTAAGAAAATAAAAAGTGGGTTTAGTTACTAAAGGTACTGACAACGTGGGTATACTTGCATGACTTTATGAACCTCCATCATGGACCACAAATTCCATAGCTACTTCCAATGTCCCAAATTCAACGGCTACTAAATTATTTAAACAAGTAGCAAGTACAACATTGTGCCTCCATTCAATTTGACATCTGCCAGTCTGCGACAACTGAGATTGATGAGAGAAACATCAGAATAGGATAGAGAGGAGGCGCCATGATTAAAAAGAAAAAAAAACAGGATATTAAGCATTCAAATTAGGGGAAACTTGATTAGGGTTTGGAGAGTTAACTGAGTAGCGATTTGCTCGGAACCGGAGAAGAAGCAGACCATGTAGAAATCTTAACAAACAATAACCTTGCACCGGCAAACCGTCGCAGGCAGCAACGGCAAACCGTCGCAGGCGGCACCGACTGAAGCTCTTAGAGAGCTTAAAGAGAGAAATAAATGAGAGAGAGATGTGTAAGAATAGAGAGAGAAGATGAGCAGATCCAAATGAGTAGATCTTGAAAATAAAAGTCAGTCTTTGAAACTAACATCAACTACACATGTAAGCACTAACCAAACCCAACATATAGCAAACAAAATAAGTGGAATTGAACCATTGGCTAGAAAAATGAGTGGTCACACACTCATTGGTGAAGACCTAGTACGGTAAAATTAGAGTGGGGGACAGAATATGTTTTGTTATATATATAAATTGATTGATGAATATATGCAACTATGAGGTTGCGGTTTCAGTTTGGAATTTTTAGAGTTTTCTAGTGAACCATTACTCTGTTATATCGTGTGTTTCAAATCAATCAACCGATGCCATTCGGTTTACTAAACAATAAGAGTAAACTACTATTTTTGTCCCTGAGATTTAGTTCAAATCTCGGTTTTAGTCCAATGGTTTAAAAATTACTATTTTAGTCCAATAATTTTATATTTTATCTCGGTTTCAATCATACTCACTAACTTCATCTATTTTTCCTGTTAAATGTTTATTAAAAGACTAAAATACCCGTCAACAAAAACGATTATTACATTTTTTTACTATTAAAAATAAAAGAATTTAAAATAAACTTCTAAACCCACATCTTCCCTGACCGCCGCCGCTTCGTTGACAACTTCGTCATCATACGTCCACCACCACTTCGCTGTCACCCTCTCCGTTCCTCCATTCACCGGAACCCTAATCCACCACTGGAACCATCTCTAGTTCAGCATCTCATCAGATTATAAATCAAATTGAGGGGGGTTAGGGTGTGGGGCAATAAAAGTGGGGCAGAACTATCGATTCACAGCAACCTCGATTTCCTTTATGTGCATTAGCACCATCAATTTAAAGCAACAAAAAGAAAAGAAAAAACTACAAAACCAATGCTTTTACACCGTACCCTTATTTACAATTCGCAAATATTTTAGGGTAAAAACTAATATACAAAGAAGCACAGGGGATTTTAATTTAGACATGTGTTCTTGCTCTTTCAAAGAATATCTCCATGGCTGTATCTTTGAATTAGCACCAGATTTGAACTGCAGTTAATGGATTCTATAAACAACCGATGATTTATCAAAATCACAATCAATTCCATGGCTCTTTCGAACGCCATGGATTCTATAAACAACCGATGGCTTCTTTCGAATGCCACAATCACTACTAGAAACTGGGCCTTTCTTGACGCGCGAACGATGACGCACAGTTTTTAATGACGCGCAAAAACGAGTGTCATAAAAAAATGTCAAGAATTATTAAATCCTAAGGATAGATGACGCGCATTTTTGAGCGTCATAAAATTCATGTCATTTAAAAAAAACACGGAGTACGGATTTATAAGCGCGTCATCCCAAAATGTCATCTTATATTTTTTATTTTTGGTTTCCCGCTAAGTTTTCACTCCCCTCCATTACTCTTGCCCTAAATTTTCATTCCCGCCCCCCTAAATTTTTATTCCCGCCGACTAAGTTATTTTCATCTTTCCATTACTCGGCAACCCTAAACCCTTTACTCCATCACTTCCTAAGAATTTCTTCTCCACTCTCCATCTCCCGCATCCCTACTTTCCATCGCTCCATCGCAACCCTACCTCCACCTCCATCGAATTCCCCTTTACTCCATTCGCAACCCTAAACCCTCCACCTCTGTTTGATAGCCTCCGACCACCGCTCTCGTGCAAGTCGATCGGAAAAGCTATCTGCTGTCCTGGCGCCTCGTTGAAAGCTAGGGTTTGGGGTTACAAGTCGTGGCCTGTTCAATTGAGGTTAGCGAGTTTCGCTCTTATTTTCTAAGTGATGATTGACTGATTGTTGCTTTCTCTTTCGTGTGATTTTGACTACAGAACCCAAAATTAGAGGCTTGGGAAAGACTCAATCAAACCCTTCGATTCTTGTTCTCTCTGATTGAAACCGTTCATCTCTTCTTGCTCTCTCTGCTTGAAACCATTATCAAGAGGTAATATACCTAATAAATCCTATTTCTTAATAAATTGCTTGTATCATATTAGGGTAGTATTTGGGAGAATGAAGTAAAGATATCAGATATTGAATGAGATTAAGAGTTGGCGTAGCTTAGATTTGAGCTGATTAATAATTTTATATCCAGTTTAGGTTACAATCAATGAATCTGGAGTCCCTGTTTAAAAACTATGTTCCTTTTGGATGTTTCTTGTAATGCATAAAGTGTGCAGGTTGTTAAGTAGGTCAGTTAATTCTTGGAACATGCTGCACTTATGCGTAGTGATCGATTTCAGTTAGCATGTTCTTTATTCATCATTTTTGTTCAATTGAAATCACTATGCTGTTGTAAATATATATGAGTTACGCCAAATGATTAAAACAAAGAGGTAGATAATTTATATTTATGTGTCCATAAGCAATTAGTTCTATGTTTCATATTTATGTAGATTATAGTTCTTTCTTACCTCTTTGAGCTCTTTTAGGTTACTATATGCATTGAACCTTAAAATTTTGTTCCCGGTATGCTAAAGAGTAATTTTAGGCTAGCACGTAATATCATAAGGTGATATAATATAGGAATGGGTTTTGTTACACTTCACTCCTCTTTGTGCCTCAACTCTTGAAATTGAATAAAATGACCAGCTGCTACTACTGCTGTTGGTGGCTGGTTTTATTTAAAAGCGAAGTTTGTTTTGGTGATTGTGTATGTTAATCATCTTTAGCAATTTCTGATTTCTTGATTTCAATAAACAAATGTTAAAACTATTATGTTATGAGAATAAGATTGAGTCAAATAGTTTGACCACCTTGCATAGTGAAATACAATCTCTTCAGGTCAGCTTTTGCTTATATGTACTTATGGAAATTAAGTTTACATGTTATATAAATTGAGCTTGACATTGTTCTAGTGTATTATTGGTATTCACAGTCCTGAATTGTGATTACAAGAATTCATGGTTGAATGAATTGTGAACCACCAACTTCATATATACTGAAATGAAACACTAATGCTATTTGTTTCATCAAGTTTCTAGTTTCTTGATCATTTGCTAGTTAACTTTTCATTTACTAGAATGTAGCCTCTCAATCAACTTTATACATGTAATTTTAGAATTTAGAGCCAAATCTATATTCACTATTGGGATGATTTGCTGTGAAGAAGAAGGGCGTTTAAAGGAAAAAAATTATGCTCCAAAGCAGGTACAGCTCCTTTTACCAGATTATTTTTTCATGTCCTTTTACCACAACAGATAATTTATTCTTTGAGAATTATCAACGCTTTGAATTTTATCCTTAATATTTCAAAGTTATTCTCAAGAAATTAGCTTATTATTTAAGTCTTTAACAGTTAGGTCCATTCATTGATTATGAACACCCCGAGATCAAGAAAAGAGCTTTAAACAAATCTTGCTCAGCACCAACATTATCATGAACCGCACTACCACTAACCTGCAAATTCGCAGTAACACCAGCCACAATGCTACCCTACAACCTCTTAAACACACTGGTAGTCCTAAAGGGAATAGGTGGGTTTTGATCCTTTTTTATTCTTTTTCCAGTTAAATTTCCAGTTTTATTATTACCATTTTGTGTTGGTTTCGTTCAAGTGTTGTTGTTAATCTTCTTAGGTGGTATACGAAGACGCCCAAGAAAGACCTATGATTTTCTCTAGCTTCCAGCCTGAGGCAGCCTTGCTTATGAAGAAACTTCAGCAAAACTACCTGGTTAGTATTTTCTGTTTTGTTAGTTATGTGAAGATGGGTCGGGTCAGATATAGATTTGGGTTGGCATTTTAGCGCGTCGATCGAAATGGGCCTGTTTTGTTATCTGAATTCGATTATTCACATTCAATATCCTTATGTTTTCTTTCCCCTGACCTTTTGCAGCTCTAAGCATGAGAAGGAGTTTTTTTTATCATGTGGGAGTGCATAAGAAGAAAGTTAGAGGTAAATGTGAAACATTACATGGCTTTTATGCATATATAGGATGTCAAAAAAAAGTTTCATGTATAGGTTCATGCTCCAAGTTCTTAACTAGGAGTTTAGTAACAAGGACAGAGTTGTAAAGAACAACTTAGATGTGTAACTTGTTGCTAAATCAGTGTTTTTTGTGTAACTTGTTGAAACAGTTTGACAACTTGTATAACTTTTCAATTGTTATGTCATGGGGTCTAAAACAATAAGGAACCAACATGCATATATGATTTTGAGTATAAAAAGAGAATAGTCTTCCTTTAAGCTAATACATTATATTTGCAGGTTCATATTCAACAGGGACCCGTACTGGAGCCTAGTTATTCCTTGAGACAGAGAAGATGATATTGTGTTTGTTATCTTAATAGTTCCAATGAGTTTCGTTCTCTTAATTCATGTTTAATTGATCATTAACTTAACTGAACACAGGGAGCCTAGTTATTCCTGGAGACAGAGAAGATGATATTGACGGTGATGATGAAACCACCAAAAAGAAGTTATTTCTTTGAGGAAAATTTTTCATGAAAAGGATCAGAGCCTCAAAGACAAGGATGATGCCATTGAGGTTCATAACTTTCTTCTTTTATATTTTTAGTACTTGTTTTATACTTTTCAGTCGTTATCTTTATATGTTTACTAAGGCTGTAATACTCATACATCCAAGGTGTACCTGCACTAAAACGGGAGCAAGGGAGAACCAAATTGTTGATAGAGGATGAAGAACTAGATGTATGATTATATAGTAAAGGAGCTCCCAAACTTCTTAGTTATTTAGAATGTATAGTTTGTGAAAACATTCAAATAGTTGTATACAATGAATTGTTTTGCTATATATATGAAATGTGTTATTTTGTTGTAAGTGTAATTTTATTTTGTATTATTAGGTTAATTGTCATTTAATATAGAAATTAGTGATTCAATTAAAAAATATTTTTTTTATTTTTTATTTTTAAATCCTTGACGCGTAAAAATGCGTGTCATAAGCAGATTAATGACGGGAGCTTCCTTGACACGCTTTTTATGACACGCTTTGCGCGTCATAAAATGCGCGTCATTGTTCGCGCGTCAAGAAGCAGATGACGCGCATTTTGCGCCGTCAAGAGGATTCTTGACCCTGCCTTCCTTGACGCTTTTTTGCGCGTCATCTGGGCCCTTTCTTGACGCGCAAAAAGCGTCAAGAAAGGCCATTTTTGTAGTAGTGAGTATGGAAGCTCCAACACTGTCCATCTCGATTCGATCGATTCTCCGGCGAAAACGGTGGCCTTCGCTCTACCGCCTCGTACCATAAATGATCTTGAAAATATCTTCAAGTTATTTCTTCACCAAATCCATCGATTTAATGTAGGAAAACCGTTCGCAAATTTAAATAAAATAAATACTTTATTTAGTACGATTACAACAAATGAAATAAACCTATTCTATTACAATACAAGTGAAAGAAATTAGATCTACTCTTATTACAATTACAAGGAAATTAATTACGTTACAAGGAAAATTAAAGAAATGCAATACAATGAAATGAATAAAAATTACACTGAAATGAAATTACATACAAATGAAATGAAAATATGGATTTGAATGTAAGAAAAATAAAGACAGAAAGTTCAAGAAAACGTTTTGAATGATAAAATATTAATTGAAAGTCAAAGAAAAAGGATTTGAGAAAATCTTTTTATATTAGTTTGAGAAAACGAGAAAGGTTCCAAGGAACCTTGGCGAAGGCTTCGGGTCAGAACCCGGGTCCCTTAAAACAAATTCCGGGCACTACTACAAAAAAGGGCTTTCTTGACGCTTTTTGCGCGTCAAGAAAGGGCCCAGATGACGCGCAAAAAAGCGTCAAGGAAGGTAGGGTCAAGAATCTTCTTGACGCGCAAAATGCGCGTCATCCCGTTCTTGACGCGCGAACGATGACGCTCCATTTATGACACTCAATGCGCGTCATAAAATGTGTGTCAAGGAAGCCCTTGTCATAAATCAGCTTATGACACGCATTTTGCGCGTCAAGAATTTTAATTTTTAATTAAAAAAAATATTTTTTCTAAAATCACTAATTTCTACATTAAATGACAATTAACTTGTTTGTAGAATCACTAATTTCCACATTGAATGGCAATTAACCTCAATACAAAATACAATACACTTATAGCAAAATAACGCATTCCATATATATATCAAACATTACAAAGTTAACATGAGTTTACATAAAACTAAATAACTATATAAACACTATACTATCACAATACTTCACTAATCTGACTCTACCATGTGTCCCAGATTGTACTTACTAATGCAATAGGAAAGAAAATTAAGAAACAAATGATCAGGGTCCTTGTGAGAACATATACTCACCTTTGGTTTTCTTCTTTTTCTTGTGAATTTCTAGCGGCTATAATGTATTATTTGTTTGTTTTGAGAAATGTTTCAAATGTTTACCTGGTGAGTTTTGCCTCCTGTTTCTGACATTCTGCCTGATGGTGTTTTTGGCATTGCTTCTGTTAGCAGAAGCTGGTTTCCTGGTTGTTTTGCTTGAGAACTCATGCTGGAAACATTCTGCATCTGTTGCTAAAAGCTAGCATCATAAGGAGTTGTTCTCCTATTTTAATAAACAATATTTAAAAATGCTTGTGGCTTTGAAAGCTCATTTTGAGTTGAACACACATCAGAATTAACAAAAAGCCACATTCCTTAATACTATAAAAAATACGACACAGCTAAAGTGTTTTTTATCTTGTCATATACCCACCCATCTTGCCACTTTTAAAGTTGATATTAGAAAACTGATCAAGAAAGACAGGAGACATTTAAGCGATTGTCATGCTCATTGGGAATATGTGTGTTTATATATCCCATCTTTTTTCGTAGACAAAAGGAATGTGTGTTTAGGTGTCACTAATCACATGGCACAGAAATTAGGTAAGTTGATACCTAGGCATGAATATGAAGGCAGTAAGTTCATTTTAATCTACAATCGAAAGTCCTTTTTTCTTGTCACCGTGAGAACTCGTTATCATACTCTACAAATCCAATACAAACAGTGAAATCCTAGCATCTAAACACACGAAAGAATTGTTATTTTGCAAAACTAACATCGTATAATATAATCAACATACGCTCAAAATCAAGAGTAATTAGAGTACCATATATAATTGAAGCTAAAAGCCATACTGAATTCTGAAACAGCAGCAGTTCATGAAATTGAAGAGAAAACAACAGTAGTAAAAAAACAGCAGCAACATCAAAAAAACAAGCAAAAAACAGTAGCAGTGTAGCACAGCAGCAACAATAGCAAAATCAACTAAAATCAGTAGCAAAATCATTAACAGAAGCAATATATATATAAAACTGTACCAAAATATAATCATGAAACAGCAGCAATATATAAAAGCAAAATACAGCAGCAAGTACAGTAGCAAATCAGTACCAAAATGAACTAAAACTAATGATTGATGAACATAATCATGAACAACAGCAATATATATAAGGCTAAACAACAACTAGCAAGTAGCATGATGTTAAAACTTCAAAATAAGTTATCCATTGCAGGAAAAAATCAAAGAAAACGCATGATGCGCACATTACCTTCGCATCACGCAATCACGCATTAATTGCGCATCATCGCATTACAGGCGCATCACTGGGTCGACACGCATCAGCTGCTGCAATGCGAGCATCAGTGCACATCAGCGCATCACGTAATATGCGTGCATTATTCGCGCTATTTCAAACCAAGCCTGCGCCACAAAATCATTCACCAAATTGTAAACTCCAAGAACTCCCTGCTAGTACATCACCTTCCCCCTTAACCCCTGAAAGCCAAATTCACAGATTAAGTTAAGAACAACAATGATTTTCATAACGTGCGGTTTCACTGAAAAGTTTGTGTATTCACCTTCCCACCGCCCATACATAATAGCTTTTCCTAAATCCTAATAGTAAACAGCTACCATTACTGTTGGTGAGATGGTCAATATCTATGAATCAAAAAGACTCACAACAGATTGAAAGAAGATGCACACAATAACATTGAAAATTGATTCCTAGACGGAAATAAACAACAGTAATCACAAAAGTTGTTTATAAAATTTTCCTGGAAGCTAAACAATTGCTCAACAGTGAAATCGCATTCATCAAGTTCAAAAAATTGCAACAAAATACTCACCAGATCTTGAAGCTTAATCACCAGTTCTTTTCTTCCTTTTAGTTCTTTTCTAACAGGTTATGAAGCTCCGGTAACAGTCTTCATCTGAATCCAAACAACATGTTCATACAAATTCAGAGCTACATTAAAAAATCCAAAACTGTAACCAAACATGTTAACTACTTCAAATTTCATCCCCTAACAAACACTTATAACCATCATTCTTACAAATTTCAAGCTTCTATTTCACAAATGTTATAATCCCGATAGTTCCATCATATACTAAAATGTCACCGAAAGATTTCACTATGCATAAGTCAAACAAATGAAACGCAATCGGATACAACCTAACTTATAAACCATATTTACCCGTAATTTAGCACAGAACAGGACGTAACAAACCTGAGAAGTGAGAACCAGAGAGGGAGAAGCAATCAGGCGCTCAGGCGGTCACCGGACGCCGTGAATAAGCCGGAGTCGAGTGTAGGAGCAGTCGTCGGTGATAGGGGGCGGGGTGAGAGGCTGAGAGCGTAACTAGGGTTGGGGATTTCTACCATTAATTACGCTAGCCAATTTCAATTTTCTGATCCCCTTTTCTAATTTCTACCAAATCAGAAACCCTAGACTTGAAACAACCGATCACGTAACACGACAAGCCACTCAACAGTTGTTCCGGATCGACTATCGAGCGCCAAAAACCTCAGATAGTCATCGTAGCGGTGGGGACGTGGTTCTTCGTAACGGCGGTGCGACGGTGGCGGTGGGGTGGGGGTATGGCGAGGGCTGTAGCTTTAGCTGGTGGAATTAGAGGAGAAGGTGGAGGCAGAGAGTTTTACGAGAAGGTGGGGGAGAATGAGTGGGATGGAGCAAACAATGAGAGGGAAATGAAATTTTGGAGCGGGAAATGAAATTTTAGGGGAAAAAGTTTTTTAGGGCAAACAATGAGCGGGAAAATGAAAAACATAAAATGACACTTTAAGATGACGCACACTTTTTAAAGGTGTACTCCGTGTTTTTTTTTAATAAATGACAGAGATTTAATGACACGCAAAATTACGCGTCATCTACTCTTAAAATATTACAATTTATGACAGATTTTTAATGACACGCGTTTTTGCGCGTCATTAAATAGCGCGTGTCATCGTTCGCGCGTCAAGAAAGGCCATTTTTCTAGTAGTGGGGTCTACCGAAGATCCGTTTAGTTTCCCAGGGTACAATCGCCTAAACCGCATTGTACGGCCGGGATAACTCTAAGCTTGAAGTTTACCTTCGAGTTCTTGAAGTCTTGACGAACAAGATGAAGATAGAGAGAGTGAGAGAAGAGGAAGAAGAGAGAATAAGAATTCTGTGAATTCTGGTGTATTTTGCCTCAACTAATGAGGCTGTATTTATAATGGTGGGAATTCTTGTTGAGCACTCAAAAGTTAATTCGTAGTCAAACTTTGCATTAAACGTCTTTAATGCAAATTGATTTCTAATTAACGCGGAATTACCTTAATTAGCTCAAAACGCGTTTACAGCTGTCAATCCGGAGGAATCTCCGCGTAACAGCTGTTTCCGGAAGAACTGACCTTCCGGTTCAACTTCCGCTTGAACTCCAAGCGGAGCTCCTTTTCCACTTAAACTTCAAGCTCCTTTTCCACTTGAACTTCAAGGTGAATTTTTTCCGGTTGAACTTCAAGTGCGCCATCAAAGCGCCACATTGCGCCTCATACGCCCACGCCACGCGCGCGCGCGTGTGCGAGTGCGAGTGCGATTTAGGGGTGCTTCGCACCCCTCAGGGTCCAAGGGATGTGTCCTACTAAAGGAAACAATAGTTGGTAAGGTTCCCACCTTATAAACCACTTTTGGTTTCAATCCCCAACCAACGTGGGATGAGTTAACATGCTATACTTAGCATTTTTCTCTCTAATTTTCGCAGCTTCACTAGTTGCGAGACCTCAACTTTGAGCTTCGATATCTCATTCATACGAGCTCGGATTTGGACGTGGTTTGATGCGTTGGAAAGCCCTCACAATGTACTACACAAACCCATTAAATACAGAGGCAACAACCTATGTTATCTGTATTTTATTTTAGTCCAAAGTTGGTGAAAAACTCATTTTCACACTTAGTGAAAAAACCCATTTTTCACTAGTTTTTCTCCCAAAATTCCAACAATCCCCCACATGAATGGGTATTGATCTATTCTTCAAGAATCAAAGGCAATTTTGGCAGTCCAGTATTGCAGGATAGGTAGGTGTCCCCTTTGAACCTTCCTTTGTGAAGCATACTTGGGTTACTGGTGTTTGGTAGACGCGATGTCTTTGAACCAATCGACCGTTTGTGTAACCGTTATTACACCCACACAACACTTTCCCTAACTTGGTTAGCCCTCATTGTCGTGTCCAATCATGGTCCTGGAACACTTGCCTGGTTCTGCTAGAGCTCTAGGATTTGTGCCCAACAAATCTATTCGAAGCGACCGCACTTCTCTCTTGCATAGGTGATTACCACAATCATTAAAAGCATTGGTATTATGATTTACTCAAAATCATCTATGACTTACACAAAGTCATTGACCATCGTATGCTTGAGCCTCACACATTTCACTGTTTGGTGATAGGAATGGACTAGGAAGTTCACAACTCCCTTTTTAGGGTACTCCCCCACAGTGACCTTAGCCAATGCGATTAGGTTGTCCTATTGAACCTAGAGCCTGGGATCTCCATTTTCATAGGTTAGGTTTTCCTTCGCATCAGCTTTCAACCCAATGGGCTTTAGTCCCATTCCCCTTGACGACTTCAAAACTAACTCTTTGCTTAAGCCTTTTGTAAACGGATCCGCAGTGTTATCTTTTGACTTCACATAGTCAATTGAGATAACTCCGGTAGAGATTAGTTGTCGTACCGTATTATGTCTACGTCTAATGTGCCTTGATTTGCCATTGTACATCATGGATTTGGCGCGCCCAATTGCCGATTTACTGTCACAATGTATGCAAATAGCCGTCATTGGCATAGGCCACCTTGGAATTTCTTCCACAAATTGACGTAGCCATTCCGCCTCTTCACCAGATTTATCCAAGGCGATGAACTCAGATTCCATTGTGGACCGCGCTATAACAGTTTGCTTAGCCGATTTCCAAGCAATAGCCGCGCCACCAAGCGTGAACACATACCCGCTTGTTGATTTGTAATCCTTTATATCCGAAATCCAATTCGCATCGCAGTATCCTTCGATAACTGTTGGATCTCGGGTATAATGCATTCCATAGTCTCTCGTGTATCTTAAGTACCTTAGTAAACGAGTCATTGCTTTCCAATGTACCGCGCACGGATTACTCGTGTACCGGCTTAGTCTGCTCACAGCATAAGCCAAATCTGGTCTGGTACATGTCATAAGGTACATGAGACTCCCAATCACCCTTGAGTACTCCAACTGAGCAACCCCTTTTCCTCTATTCTTAGCAAGATGAAGGGTAGTATCAACCGGAGTTTGAGACACACTCTTGTCTCCTGCGTTGAACTTCTCAAGGAATTTGTCCACATAGTGAGATTGACTTAAGACAATACCATTTGGGGTTCTGATGATTTTTACACCGAGTATCACATCTGCGAGCCCCATGTCTTTCATGTCAAATCTCGCTTTCAACATGTCTTTAGTAGCTTTGACCATCTTATCATCACTCCCAACGATAAGCATGTCATCTACGTAGAGACATAGAATCACATAACCTCTAGGTGTGTCCTTCGCATAGACACACTTGTCGCACTCATTTATTTTGAATCCGTTGTCAAGCATGACACGGTCAAACTTCTGGTGCCATTGCTTAGGAGCTTGCTTCAAGCCATACAAAGACTTGACGAGTCTACACACCTTGCCTTCTTGGCCAGGAGCGGTAAAACCCTCAGGTTGTTCCATGTAGATCTCTTCTTCTAAATCACCGTTTAGAAACGCGGTTTTTACATCCATTTGGTGAACCACCAAATTTCGTAAAGCCGCTATAGCAAGCACCAACCTTATCGAGGTTATGCGAGTAACAGGTGAGTAAGTATCAAAGTAATCCAGACCTTCCTTTTGTCTGTATCCTTTGATCACTAGCCTCGCCTTATACTTGTAAATGGAGCCATCGGCTTTTAACTTCTTCTTGAATATCCACCGATATCCAAGTGGTTTGCAACCCTTAGGAAGATCGACAAGCTCCCAAGTGTGGTTCTGCAAGATAGACTCTATCTCACACTTGATGGCTTCTTTCCATTAAGGCCCATCTGAAGAGGTTACCGCCTCGCGGTAGGTATTGGGATCACCCTCAACCATGTAAGCCGTGAAGTCAGGTCCAAAGGATTTTCCAACCCTTTTTCGCTTACTTCGTCTAGGCTCACCCTCATCAGATGCAGACCGTTTACGAACCTCATTAGCAACAGATGGCTGTTCATAAATCTCGTCACCAACAAATGGATCTTCACGAGTCTCGTCACCAACTAATGGTGTCGATGAACTCGCGCGTTCTCGTGACAAACACGGGAATACATTTTCAAAGAATGAAGCATTCCTTGATTCCATGATAGTGTCTTCGAGTATATCGGGATTTTTCGAGTCATGGACAAGAAACCGATATGCACTACTGTTTTCTGCGTATCCAATGAACACACAGTCCATGGTTTTGGGTCCTAACCTTTGCACCTTAGGCAAAGGAGCTAATACCTTAGCTAGGCACCCCCACACTTTGAGGTATTTGTAGGATGGCGTTTTGTCCGTCCACAATTCATAAGGAGTCTTATCCTTATCTTTGCGGGGTATCTTATTCAAAAGATAGTTAGCCGTCAAGATGGCTTCCCCCCACATGTCTAGGCTCATCCCAGAACTATTCAACATGGCATTCATCATCTCTTTCAAAGTACGGTTCTTTCGTTCCGCAATGCCATTGGATTGTGGAGAATAAGGTGCGGTGGTCTCATGGACAATTCCACTTTGTGCACATAAGTCCGCAAACGGTGAAACATATTCACCTCCTCTATCACTCCGTAAAACCTTAATTTTCTTGGTGAATATATTCTCAACCAAGTTCTTAAACAAGAGAAACTTGTTTATTGCTTCATCCTTACTCTTAAGTAAGTATACATAGCAATATCTTGTACTATCATCAATAAACGTGATGAAGTACTTGTGTCCACCACGCGTGGGGACGACTTTCAAGTCACACACATCAGTGCGAATTAAGTCTAGGGGTTCGGTTATTCGTTCAACCGATTTAAATGGTTTTCTTGTAAGTTTGGATTCGACACACGTTTTGCATTTTGATTTCGAGTCTATTTTAAAATTTGGCAAACATTTTAAATTCATTAAACGGCGAATTGAATTAAAATTGACGTGTCCTAATCTACCATGCCACATATTTGAATCGTAAAACTCAATCATATAAGTAGAAGAGGAGGCTTTCGCCATTTTATTGATAACCATGGTAGACAATTTAAACATAGAGTTTTGGGCATAGCCCTTGCCTACAAACATGCCGTTTTTGGTCAACACGACCTTATCAGACTCGATCACTATGCGAAATCCAAACTTGTTGAGCAGCCATCCAGAAACAAGGTTCTTCCTGATTTCTGGAATGTACAGAACGTTGCTCAACGTAAGCTCCTTCTCTGAAGTGAACTTCAAGACCACATTGCCTTCACCCATGATGTCGGCAGTAGCTTTATTCCCCATATAAAGCTTCTCGGTCCCCTTCGCCTCTTTAAACGTACTAAAGAGGGACTTGTCTCCACACACATGGCGGGTGGCACCGGTGTCAACATACCAGCCAGGGTTCTCCCCCACAATGTTGACTTCAGAAATGAAGGCAGACGCCTCCGTGATCATGGCCACCAGTGGCATGTCATCCTCCATCATGTGAGCGCGCTCACGTTGTGGCTTCGGGCACTGATCCGCCCGATGACCATGCCCCCCACAGTTGTAGCACTTTCCTGAGAACTTCTGAGGCTTCTTTTTCACAACCCCTTTCTTCGGTGCCAAGTGCTCCACCGCTTTGCCTTTGCCTTTGCCTTTGGCCCCACCATTGCGCTTGCTTCCCTTGGAAGACTGACCAACCTCCACCATATTCACCTTAGCCGAAGGTTGCATGGTGGTGGCTTTTTGAGCCATCTTATTGTCCTCCTCGATACGAAGACGGACAATGAGATCCTCAACGGTCATCGCCTTTCTTTTGTGTTTAAGATAATTCTTAAACTCAAGCCACGAAGGCGGAAGCTTTTCAATCATAGCCGCCACTTGAAATGTCTCACAAAGGGACATACCCTCTGAGTGGACCTCATGTAGTATAATCTGAAGCTCTTGGACTTGACTCATCACGGTTTTATTATCAACCATTTTGTAGTCCAAGAAACGGGCTACCACGAATTTCTTCGTGCCAGCATCCTCCGTTCTGTACTTCTTGTCTAAAGACTCCCATAATTTTTTGGAAGTCTTAAACACCGAGTAGACATTATACAGAGAGTCCACTAGGCCGTTCAACACATAGTTGCGGCACAAGTAGTCCGAATGTTTCCAAACGTCAACCGCACTAACGGTTTCAGCATTGGCTTCCCCTTCACCGAGTTGGGGAGCGGACTCTGTGAGACACCTCGCAAGGTTCAAAGTGGTTAGGTAGAACAACATCTTCTGTTGCCACCTTTTGAAGTGCAAACCCGAGAATTTCTTGGGTTTTTCGGCATGACTGGCGATGGTGTTGGCCGTTATGCCAGTGGAGGTACCAACCGATGGTGTTTCCTTAGGCTTTTCGGTCGTCTTAACGGTTTCGTTAGTCATTTTTTCTGAAATAGAAGACTACACAAGTTAATATTCAGAATTATTATTTAAACGCGCACGTTTAAAAACGTAAGAAAAAACCTCCAACTAATGGATGGTTTTCAAGGAGTAGAAGAGAGTTTTTAATCTCTAAACGCACACGTTTTAAAGAGATTAAAGTCCAACAAATGGACGGATTTAGAGATGTAATAAAGTTTTGTAACTTTCAACTTATGGAGGTTAGATGGTTTTAAAGAAAATTTATAACGTCCAACTAATGGATGTTAAATATATAAAGAAAATTTTAACGTCCAACAAATGGATGTTAAAGTTTTGTCGTAACCGACAACTCGTTTAACTCTAAGTCCAACTTTGAGTCAAAACGAGTTAAAATATTTATTTTTAAAACACTAAATCACCTCGAGAAATCTAAGTCCAACTTTGAAACTTGAGGTAATGAAGTTTTTATAAAACGAACGGTGTTTTAAAAATTTGTTTTAAGTTTGTAGGAAAACCGTTCGCAAATTTAAATAAAATAAATACTTTATTTAGTACGATTACAACAAATGAAATAAACCTATTCTATTACAATACAAGTGAAGGAAATTAGATCTACTCCTATTACAATTACAAGGAAATTAATTACGTTACAAGGAAAATTAAAGAAATGCAATACAATGAAATGAATAAAAATTACACTGAAATGAAATTACATACAAATGAAATGAAAAATATGGATTTGAATGTAAGAAAAATAAAGACAGAAAGTTCAAGAAAACGTTTTGAATGATAAAATATTAATTGAAAGTCAAAGAAAAAGGATTTGAGAAAATCTTTTTATATTAGTTTAAGAAAACGAGAAAGGTTCCAAGGAACCTTGGCGAAGGCTTCGGGTCAGAACCCGGGTCCCTTAAAACAAATTCCGGGTCTACAGAAGATCCGTTTAGTTTCCCAGGGTACAATCGCCTAAACCGTATTGTACGGCCGGGATAACTCTAAGCTTGAAGTTTACCTTCGAGTTTTTGAAGTCTTGACGAACAAGATGAAGATAGAGAGAGTGAGAGAAGAGGAAGAAGAGAGAATAAGAATTCTGTGAATTCTGGTATATTTTGCCTCAACTAATGAGGCTGTATTTTAGTGGTGGGAATTCTTGTTGAGCACTCAAAAGTTAATTCGTAGTCAAACTTTGCATTAAACGTCTTTAATACAAATTGATTTCTAATTAACGCGAAATTACCTTAATTAGCTCAAAACGCGTTTACAACTGTCAATCCGGAGGAATCTCCGCGTAACAGCTGTTTCCGGAAGAACTGATCTTCCGGTTCAACTTCTGCTTGAACTCCAAGCGGAGCTCCTTTTCCACTTGAACTTCAAGGTGAATTTTTTCCGGTTGAACCCAGTTCCGCTTGATCCTCTCTGCCCAGACCACACAGGTCCGCAAGGCGGCTCTCAAGCGGCTCGCGGCGATGCGAGCGTGCGAATTGCAAAGTGCGCCATCAAAGCGCCACATTGCGCCACATTGCGCCTCATACGCCCACGCCACGCGCGCGCGCGTGTGCGAGTGCGAGTGCGAGTGCGAGTGCGAGTTAGGGGTGTTTCGCACCCCTCAGGGTCCAAGGGATGTGTCCTACTAAAGGAAACAATAGTTGGTAAGGTTCCCACCTTATAAACCACTTTTGGTTTCAATCCCCAACCAATGTGGGATGAGTTAACATGCTATACTTAGCATTTTTCTCTCTAATTTTCGCAGCTTCACTAGTTGCGAGACCTCAACTTTGAGCTTCGATATCTCATTCATACGAGCTCGGATTTGGACGTGGTTTGATGCGTTGGAAAGCCCTCACAACGTACTACACAAACCCATTAAATACAGAGGCAACAACCTATGTTATCTGTATTTTATTTTAGTCCAAAGTTGGTGAAAAACTCATTTTCACACTTAGTGAAAAAACCCATTTTTCACTAGTTTTTCTCCCAAAATTCTAACATTTAATCACCTTAAAATCTTCAACAGACTACAATCCTGAGTAGGGTTAGATTTTTTTAGATTTTTTTATTTTATATTTTATATTTATTTAGTAAAAGGATATTTCGGTCATTTAAAAAAGTTAATATAAACATTGGATGGAAGTTACTGAGTTGGATTAAAATCAAGAAAAATACTAAATTATTCGACTAAAATAGCAAATTTTAAATTATTGAACTAAAATCGAGATTTAAACCAAACCTTAGAGATGAAAACAGTATTTTACTCAAACAATAATTAATGATTAATCAACTTCGATCAGTACATATATTATGATTACACTTCTGCATTTGCTTATCGTTTCTAGCATATATTTGGACTACCAGCGGCCTATAGCAGGAACAAACTCATACCAAACAACAAAAGTGATACATGGACCTAGTGGCAAAACTACCCATTAATCTACTTAATTGAACAAGCAATTGGATGAAATAAAAGTATAAAACTAAAATAACTAGTGCCAAATAGAATTGAGAACGTGGACATCATGGGACGTGCGGGTGTTACGGATGTATTAGGCCCAACGACAGTCCAAACCAATGATGAACCAGCCCATCCCAGGAGGAGCACTCGTGCAAGGGTCATTCCTGCCAGATTGAGAGAATAGAGGACACCTCATCAAGTTTGTTAAGTTAAGATAATTATTCCGTGACAAGTTGTTATAAAGGCATGAGAATAGCATGAGTAGGGCATGAAAAATCTGTTAGAACTTTCCCTTATTTCTCATCTCTGCAATGGATCTACTGATATTCTAATCAGAGATATTCTTTTCTCATCTCCATTTAATTCTCTTGTCTATATTCCTTACAGCGGGTACGTATCAAAAAGTTTTGACATGTTGCGGCTGGAATAAACTGATGCCAAACAAAATGTTGGGATCCTTAAGCCGATTCTAATAGTGGGACTCTGTAGAAGTATTATTTTGACCAACTGGTAATTAAAAGTGGAGTTTATTTTCAAAAGAGTGTAATTTTAAAGTCTATTTACTAAATAGGTGTAGGTATGAATTTATTTACCAAAATGGATAATTTTCTATAAAAAGACCTACATACCCTTGTTATTTAAAAAAGCAAAAATCAAAATAAAATATAAAGAACAAGTCTCATGATCATACGTAGCAATAAACCCACCTAGCAAAAAAAAAAGTACAGATCGCATCATCATCACCCAGGCTTCCACCTCACCTCACCACCAAACCCCAATTCAAAAGTTCCAATTCGATTATCGCCCTAAGAACATCGAACGAAGAAGAAAGTCTTTCTAGATTTGAAATTTTCGGTTACATTACGATTTCGTTGGTCGTACATCTTCTCCTGCTGTTATCCCGGTATATACTTATTCCGATTCGATTTTCCCTCTCATTTGCAATGATTCTTCGTAGTTTCCCAAACCAAATTCAGTTGCAACTTATTTAAGTGGGTTAAGATCAAGTGGGTTTTGATTTTTTTCGAAGCCAAATCTGAAACCCAAAGCTGCACTGTGATATGAGGGTTCGAACAGCAAGCAATCAAGTGGGTTTTGAATTTTATTCCCAGAACCCCAGATTTTGAGGGTTCCAATTTCGAGTGGTTAATGGTGGTTAACGGTGGTCGGAGGACGGAGATGACGGTGGTCGGAGACGAAGAAGGTGGCCGACGATAACGGGTTCGGTCGGAGATGATGGATCTTCTCGGAGACAATGGGATGGTTATATTATTTACAGATTTGCCGATTGAGTTTTTATTGATTTGAGATGTGTGTACTTTTAAATTTTGAAAGAAATTTAAGAGAGAATGAGAAGATAATTAAAAATTTAAAAAAATAACAAAAATACCTATTTTGATAAATAAATTTTTAACTACACTTATTTGGTAATTAAAATTTTAAATTACACCTATTTGATTAAAATAATATATAGATAAAATGTTTACTTCTTTCGCAAAGGTATTGACTTATATCCAGAAAACGCTTTTTCTGGTTGATGAAGTATTCATTGTCACCACGTCTATTAGGGAATTATCTTCTCCTTTAGCTTCAAACAACCAAAAAAATTCAAATTAAAAAAGACTGATACAACTTTTGCCAAATAAAATAATTAGTCAATTTGTGAATCATATCAACTTAAAATTTAAACAACATATCAAGTTAAACAGAGGTAACACCTTTCGCAGGAGGCATGTGTAGGATTAATCTTGACATGGGTTTCAATAATGGGTCATGGGTCAGTTTTATTATTTAGTATTTTAATATTAATTATGCATGTTTCAAATAAATAAAGAGTAGGGTACAAGTATTGACAAAGTTTTGGTTGAGAAAGTGTACGTAGAAGATGGAATTGTGCACATGGGAAAAGAAAAACTCTATACTAGTACCTAGTCTTTAGGAGTTTAGGTTTCTGTTTTGAGTCAGGGTCCATATTGCTTTATTGTAAGCCTATTTATAGGTTTCTAGTTTATTAATAAAGATGCAAGCTTTCCTTTTGTTTTCTCTGCAAAATCTCGTACACCTTCTTCCACATACTTTCATCCATTGTTGAGTGTTTAGTGAGTTCAAGAACAGCATTTTGTTCTGTTTTCTAAATCTGTAGCTCTCAGATATCCAACATTTTGGTATCAGAGCCTTATGGCTCATACCTAGGATTAGCAAGGTCGTAAGCAAGAAGCAAGCAACTGAGAATTAGCAAGTTCGATAGAAGCAAGAAGGCGAGAAAACTGAAGCAGATTAGCAAGATCACAGAAAGATAGCAGAAGCAAGCATCGATCAACATTGAGCAAGAAAGAACGTAGCAGAAATAGCAAGTACGTAGCAGCAGTAGCAAGAATCTAGCAGGAGCAAGTTAGCAAGAAATTGAACCAAAGTAAGAAAGAAAGAAACCAGAAAAGATAGTGAAGAATGGCGATGGTACAAACAAAAGAAGCAGGTACGATGTCTTACCAAGTTCCAACTTTGACCGCAACCAACTATCCGGTATGGGCTATCAAATTTAAGTCCATCTTAGATGCACATGGCCTATTGGAGACGGTGGAGCCAAAGACTCTTGGGGAAGAACCAAATGCCACGAAGTCAAAACAAGCTCTAGCATTCTTGTTTCAAGCAATACCGGAAGAGATGGCGTTGCAAATGTCGAGTCACACGGACCCGAAGAAAGTGTGGGATGGCTTAAAAATCCGCTACTTGGGTGTAGATCGGGTGAGGACGGCTCGAATTGCAACAATAAAAAGAGAGCTTGAAGGTTTGAGGATGAAAGAAGGAGAGCTCGTTGATGATTGTGCTACTAAGTTGAGTGGATTGGTTTCAAAGTTGAGGAGTCTTGGACATGAAGTTGAGGAAGAAGAAATGGTGAGAAGGATACTTGATGCAATGCCAAAGTCCTTTCTTCAAATTGTAGCTTCGATCGAACAATGTTTTGAGTTGGATGCGATGCTTTTCGATGAAGCGGTTGGAAGGCTTAAAGCCTACGAAGAAAGACTTAAAAGGCATGGTGAGAAAGAAGGAGATCAAGGACAACTCCTGTTGGTTAGTGAACAAAAGAATGGTGAAAATGATAGATTCTATGGAAGAGGAAGGGGTCTTGGAAGAAGCTTTGAAAGAGGTGGAAGAGGTCATGGAAGAGGCACGGGTCGAGGTGATAAAAGTAAGTTTAGGTGCTATAAGTGTGGAGCATTTGGACACTTTGCTCATGAGTGTACCAAATGGAAAGGCAAAGAGTAAGAAGCAAACTTGATTGAGGTGGAAGAACCCACACTACTTTGATGAAGAAATGATGTCAAGATTAAGGGGGTGAAATGTAGGATTAATCTTGACATGGGTTTCAATAATGGGTCATGGGTCAGTTTTATTATTTAGTATTTTAATATTAATTATGCATGTTTCAAATAAATAAAGAGTAGGGTACAAGTATTGACAAAGTTTTGGTTGAGAAAGTGTACGTAGAAGATGGAATTGTGCACATGGGAAAAGAAAAAGTCTATACTAGTACCTAGTCTTTAGGAGTTTAGGTTTCTGTTTTGAGTCAGGGTCCATATTGCTTTATTGTAAGCCTATTTATAGGTTTCTAGTTTATTAATAAAGATGCAAGCTTTCCTTTTGTTTTCTCTGCAAAATCTCGTACACCTTCTTCCACATACTTTCTTCCATTGTTGAGTGTTTAGTGAGTTCAAGAACAACATTTTGTTCTGTTTTCTAAATCTGTAGCTCTCAGATATCCAACATTTTGGTATCAGAGCCTTATGGCTCATACCTAAGATTAGCAAGGCCGTAAGCAAGAAGCAAGCAACTGAGAATTAGCAAGTTCGATAGAAGCAAGAAGGCGAGAAAACTGAAGCAGATTAGCAAGATCACAGAAAGATAGCAGAAGCAAGCATCGATCAACATTGAGCAAGAAAGAACGTAGCAGAAATAGCAAGTACGTAGCAGCAGTAGCAAGAATATAGCAGGAGCAAGTTAGCAAGAAATTGAACCAAAGTAAGAAAGAAAGAAACCAGAAAAGATAGTGAAGAATGGCGATGGTACAAACAAAAGAAGCAGGTATGATGTCTTACCAAGTTCCAACTTTGACCGCAACCAACTATCTGGTATGGGCTATCAAAGTTAAGTCCATCTTAGATGCACATGGCCTATTGGAGACGGTGGAGCCAAAGACTCTTGGGGAAGAACCAAATGCCACGAAGTCAAAACAAGCTCTAGCATTCTTGTTTCAAGCAATACCGGAAGAGATGGTGTTGCAAATGTCGAGTCACACGGACCCGAAGAAAGTGTGGGATGGCTTAAAAATCCGCTACTTGGGTGTAGATCGGGTGAGGACGGCTCGAATTGCAACAATAAAAAGAGAGCTTGAAGGTTTGAGGATGAAAGAAGGAGAGCTCGTTGATGATTGTGCTACTAAGTTGAGTGGATTGGTTTCAAAGTTGAGGAGTCTTGGACATGAAGTTGAGGAAGAAGAAATGGTGAGAAGGATACTTGATGCAATGCCAAAGTCCTTTCTTCAAATTGTAGCTTCGATCGAACAATGTTTTGAGTTGGATGCGATGCTTTTCGGTGAAGCGGTTGGAAGGCTTAAAGCCTACGAAGAAAGACTTAAAAGGCATGGTGAGAAAGAAGGAGATCAAGGACAACTCCTGTTGGTTAGTGAACAAAAGAATGGTGAAAATGATAGATTCTATGGAAGAGGAAGGGGTCGTGGAAGAAGCTTTGAAAGAGGTGGAAGAGGTCATGGAAGAGGCACGGGTCGAGGTGATAAAAGTAAGTTTAGGTGCTATAAGTGTGGAGCATTTGGACACTTTGCTCATGAGTGTACCAAATGGAAAGGCAAAGAGGAAGAAGCAAACTTGATTGAGGTGGAAGAACCCACACTACTTTGATGAAGAAATGATGTCAAGATTAAGGGGGTGAAATGTATGATTAATCTTGACATGGGTTTCAATAATGGGTCATGGGTCAGTTTTATTATTTAGTATTTTAATATTAATTATGCATGTTTCAAATAAAGAAAGAGTAGGGTACAAGTATTGACAAAGTCTTGGTTGAGAAAGTGTACGTAGAAGATGGAATTGTGCACATGGGAAAAGAAAAAGTCTATACTAGTACCTAGTCTTTAGGAGTTTAGGTTTATGTTTTGAGTCAGGGTCCATGTTGCTTTATTGTAAGCCTATTTATAGGTTTCTAGTTTATTAATAAAGATGCAAGCTTTCCTTTTGTTTTCTCTGCAAAATCTCGTACACCTTCTTCCACATACTTTCTTCCATTGTTGAGTGTTTAGTGAGTTCAAGAACAACATTTTGTTCTGTTTTCTAAATCTGTAGCTCTCAGATATCCAACAGCATGGTGCAGTTTCCATGCAACGAATCAGAATCCTTTTCCAATGATACAGTAGCAGCAGGTATGGCTATTGTCTTTTACAAGTCAACATATATATGGCCACACCTTAGGGTCAAATGGTTATAAGTATTTGCAATAGTGTTGATTTTTGGTTGTGATGATTTTTGTTCATGGGGGCGTATGCTTCATTATCTTGGATGTAATGCGCGCATCAACAGATGGAAACATGTCAGTGGGTCTTGTTCCATATGAGAAAGATGGCATGTTTCCTCGAGATATATGGTACAGTAAATTAGCAAACGTCATTTAGAGATTTACCTCTTCCCTTGCTATGCTCCTCATGAGTGGCAAAGGGCACTAACATATAAAATGCCAAAGATGACGATACATAGGTGCCAAAAAGGAGTTATAGCATGAGAATTTTTCAAAAAAAAAAAAAATACAAAAAAAAAAATCCCAAAATCTTAGTTGTTAAGGCAAAACATTGGACCATAAGGCTGTTCGTAGTAGGGTGTTATAGGGTAACAATTTGTAACATGACGCCCCCTATAACGCCTTGCACCGCCCCCGGGGCGCCATGTTAGGTTTGAAGGTGGGAGGCGCTATGAACATGGCGCCGTTTAGTGTTTGACCCCCTTAAATTTTCGACCGTTGAACGGTCGAATTCTTTTATTTTATTTAATTTTTTTTAACTAACCTATTTTACACTATATATATATTAACCTTCAACCCTTTTTTTAAACACACAACATTCTTCTCAACCTCCTTTTTTTAAATTCTCTCTTCTACACAACAATTAAAATGTTTCCTCGTGGTGGTTCTTCATCAAACCCGCGTTTCCAACACCCGCGGCGAACAAACTCGAACGAACAAGAACCGCGAGAAGATGGTTTTTGGTCGCGTATGTTGCGAATATGACTCCCCCACCACAACCCTTCCAACCTTTTGCTCCCTTTCAAAACTTCGGCTTCAACTCTTACTCGCAACAAAATTACCAACCATTTCAAACAATCCAAGGTTTTTCACCATATCAACCATTTCCATCTCCATCTCCTATCCCACCTTCTCGCCCGTCTTCACAAGAACCCATTCCGGTTCCCCCGACAAACCCGAGGAGGTGCCGGAGACGCAAAAGGAGGCGGCGCCACTCGTGAGAAGACGGAAATCTCACAAGAAAGCAAGCGAGGAACCGGGACAACGAAAGATTGTACAACAATCGACAGAGGAGGAGGAGGTGGTGCTAGCTCGAGCATGGCTCGACACTTCGGAGGATCCCATCTAGGGTAAAATATTTTATTTTTGTTATGTTTATTCTCTTTTTTTAGTTTATGTAATTTTTATAAATGTTAACTTTTTTTTTTTAAATTTGTGGCTAATAATCAAGACATTACAACATTTTGGGCGAGCATCCGTCGGAAATTTTTTAGCGAGCTAATAAAGGAGCCATACCGAGCGCATGACTCGTTGTCGGGCAAGTGGACCGAAATGAACAAGAGGATGAAAGCTTTTTTCAACATCTACGGTCAGATTAAAATGGTTGGCCGAGCGGTGCAAACAACGCCGATATCCTCCAAGCGGCATTGGCGGAGTATCGAACCAATGCGCCGGCGTTTAACAACTTGACAGCTTGGAGAACCGCTTACGATAGCCCGAAGCGGAGGGACCAAGGGGACCTCACAAAGACGACAAGACGAGCAAAAAATAAAATAAAAAACGTCGTCTTCCGCCGCTCCCGGATCTCCTAATATGTCCGACGCTCCGGCATTTGATTTGAACGAGAACGACGAGGATGTTGAACTTGAAATTGCTAGGCCGCTTAGTCGGGACAAGGCAAAGGCACGAGTGAAGGCAAATCGAGCATCCTCATCCTCGACTAGGCGAGCGCTCTCGGACTACACTGCCCACCAAGAAGAAATGAAGGACTGATTCGATCGCTTGTTGTCAATTAAGAGGCAACAATTAGTGCCGTAAACATTCAGCAAAAAGAAAAAGACTTGGCGAGGCTCATGGAACCGCTCCCGAATAAAGAACCTGCACGAAGCCTCGCGTTGCAAATCCGAGAGGATATCAAGATCCGATATGGGCTTTAGTTTATTTTAATTTGCATGTGTTAGCCTTTAGATTTTTTTTAAAGAATCTAGGTGTGTTTTAAAATTTTCATGTTTGGTGTTTTATTAATGAATGTTGTATTTTTTTATAGAAAATCTTCTAGTTTTTTTTTTAAATGGATCTTGTTTTTTTAATGAATGTTGTAGTTTTTTAATATATTTAATATTAAGTTATATAAAAAATGATTAAATAAATAATTAGCTAATGATTGGTAGGGGGTTATGGGGGGGGGGGGGTACCACTTCATCACTTTCATCATAACCCCCCATTTGATGATGTGGCGGACACATGGCGCATAACCCCCATGGGTGGGGGGTTACCACTACGGATAGCCTAAGAATATTATTTTAGTTGACCTTGAATCCAACATCAATTGGAAGTCGAGCGTTGTCCAGAATCAAAGCTATTGAAAAATATAAACATAAAATATAAAGTGTCATAATTGGCCCAGTTAAAAGTAGAGCGCTGTAAAAGATACTTAGAAACTTTAATAAACTGTACATACAGATGTTTCTATACATGTGTATATACCTTAGAGGGCTGAAGTGAGTTTGGAAAGAGTTATTTAGATGTGTTATGTGCTAAGAAGAGGTGGTTAGATGGCTGTGAATGTCAATCAAAACTGGGCAGAAATGATGTGTATATTGAAAGCTTTGTATGAAGGTGAAGAGGAGGGTTGAAGGGGTGGGTTTTTGTGCTTGAAAAGAAAGTGATAGGGGGCTGTTTTGGAGTCACACCTAAGTGGTTTAGAGATGGGAAGATGAACCAAAAGGTGAGCTCCATTTTGAAGAGAAAATCGGTGGTGAGAGGGTGACCAAATGAGAGAGTATCTTCTATGCTTTAAACATGCAAGCTCATTTTAATCATTTCCTAGCTCTCTTGTTGACTGTTTTGTGTGTGCAGACATGGATTAGGGAAATAAATAAGGTGAAGCCAAAAGGTGTTTGAGTAAATTAATTCAAGACATTACCTTTCTTGTTAGCTTTTTTTCTTTCTCTTTTTTTCTTTGTATAAGTCATAACGAAAGGAGGGTCTTTTGTTTTTATTTGTTGACTTTTGTAAGGTGACTAGGTGGTGATGGGATACTGGTGAGAGTAGTATTTATCTAATATTGGGTTAGGCAAAAATGATCTTAGAATAAGTGTGATCATGCCCCTTTATGCAAGAAGAAGACAAGGAGGACATATTCCAATGATTTAATTGTGTAGAGAAAAAAAAGTAATAGAATATAAGGTTTAGATAACAGGTATTTATCTAATCGTTTTGGTGAAAACCGGGTATATTTCGGGTATAGCGGGTATAAAACGAAATGAATAAAAATTATTCTTTCATTAGAACTAATTTAATAAAAATAGTGTTCGATGTTAAATGGTTCCTTGGTGATAGTTGAGTATGTTTAGACTCGATTAAATATTAATAACGCGCGTAACGTTTGCGTTAAAATTAAATTAAATGAAAATATATTTTAATCATTAAAATATATTAATAGGCCTTCAATATTTATCAAAATATTTATTTCACCTATTATAGAAAACGTCACCAACGTTCGTGTGTCAGTTAGACAGCGTGTGTGACCTGGTAATTTACTAAACTACCGATACATGATATGGATATCATGTATATGTTATGTCATGCAACGCATTAATGCATGCGAATTAATTTCATGGAATATGTAATGTATACTCATTGGATATAACGGGAGCATAAAATGACCTTGTATTTGAGAATTACATTTGCAAATGCAACCTCGAAAAAATGACAGCAAGTCGCAAATGTGTCATAATGAGAAACAGCACACGTTTAGTTCTTAAAGTTATTTTACAAAAAACTTAAGGACTAGGGGGACTTGATGGCCGTTATCAAAAAATTTATCTTTAATTTTCGCTTTTGCAAGTATCTATACCAGGAGATCATTAGAATAATCTAGTCCATCGTTATTGTATAAAATATTCAATGGACTATGGGGACATGATGAAGATGGGTTAAGTTCAAATGTGCAAGTATGACAAAGGCTAAAAGCATTTCCGAAGTAGGTGTCTTCAAACAACATCCGTACAAGAAGCATGACAAGGAGGATGCAGTTGCCTTAGTCAGAAGAGCAAGTGCGTGTACTTAAAGATGAGGCATATGTGATTTTCCAACTAATATAAATAGATACATTTTAGTTATGAATGGGGACTTCGAACCAACATTATACCATTAACTATGTGTTTTTCCGAACATTCACTATTCATGTTTAAACTCTATGAAATCAATAAAACAAATCGATTCACTGTTCATATTCTGTTTTTAAGCTAGATTCAATAGTGAGTTACAGAACTCTACCTACATACGGTGGGATTTTGTTGTTCATCAGTCATGAATACCATCGTGTTCCTATGGTAACTGGAGCCTGTAAGCTACAAGACCAATCCTAGCCAGGATTTTCAAATGGTCCAATATAACTCGGGCTTATCTTTTTCCGTTTGCCAAAACGGATATCTCCTTTCCAGGGAGAGACCTAGAGCATAACCTTATTTCCCACATGAGAATCTTGCATCTGCTTTGATTCCGTCCCATCACTCTATAGTCTAATGAATGATTTCCTAGACCAGTGGGTTGGCAATTCCCCAAAACTGTCTAACAAATCAGTGATTGGCACTTCTTCCCATAGAGTGACTCGAATCGTGCAACCTTTATTCTCGTGTGATTGTTATTATTGTAGGAAAATTTAGGCAACGGTAGGGGAACATCCAACGGTTACCAAAATCATTCGCACAAGCCCTGAGCATATCCTCGAGCATCTGAATGGTCCTTGAAAATGCGTGAGCATCAGATCGACTACTCAATCTAGTTATTTCGGATGAGAAACGTAATTAAACTGATTGTTTTATTGATCAAACGAACAATTACAATCAGTAACACAGAGAAACATAGACTCAGAGAACACCATAGAAATCACACACTTAACACTTCATCTCACACACTCAGTCCCCCAATTACAAGGACAAAACTTCTATATATAGTGACTGGCCGAACCCCATGCGAACCTGAAGTTCGTCTGATCCGAACCTCAGGTTCGGACCAGGTTCGGCTGACAGCTTGTAACATCCGCTTGTTTCAGTACCGGAAACCAAGCCCGTTTCGATAATTCGGATTTCAATATTACAAGCTTTCATTTTATTTAAGTTAAGACCGGGACTTAAGTATGCTATATACACGTGACAAATGTGGAAAATACGAGTTACGCACACAATTGAAAAAAAATATATATATAGTTGTATGAAAGTTTTGGGTTAAAACTTTATATTGAAAGTTTGAGCCATTTATGTAATTTCGATAAACTTAAAAAATTATTTTATAAATTATGATGTCAAAATAATTTTACATTCGTAATTTTATTCGTTAATAAAGTCATGCGAAAGATCCGAGTTTAAAACATAAATTATGAGATTTAATTATGTCATTTATGGGTTGCATTTAAATAAGGAAAAAAAAAATAAAGGAAATGAGGGCCGCTGGGTTAGAACCCGCGACCTCCCAGATCCACTCCATGCGTCTGACCATTGGGGCGGATTTGGTTTTGTGTTCATTCTCGGCTTCCAAGTTTAATATACTGATTCCAGCGCGTGGATTACACACATCTCTTTCCTCCTCCACTCGCCTGCAACTGTTTTTTTTCAAACTTTATTTGTGCGACGGGAACCTCTTTTGACCCACGTACACATCCGTTTTCAGCATTTAAGTCACCATTTAAACCGTGGTTTCATGTGCTAAATCAAGAAACGAGTTTAATGGCATCTTAATCATCAAAAACCGTTCATAATTATAAATTTTCACTCAAAACCCCCATTTTTTTAAAACCCCCATTAAAACCGAGCTTTAAACTCTAAATTGACCCATCTCCGACCTCGTTCAATATAAATTGAAACCGTGAATCTGTTGTAGACCTCCTCACGATCAAAAGCCCTCTTCCAATTTCGATTTTCATTGGGGAAATCGAAAACCCCCAATTTCTAGGGCTCACAACTTGTTCGTGCGATTCCGAGCTCAATTCTCCATCAAATTTATCAAATAAGTAGTCCATTCCACCTACTTTTTCGTCATCTACAAAACCCCTCTGTTAATTTTAGGTTTTATCGAGTTATTTCATGAGTCAGTTTTAGGGTTCTTCGTGATTTGGGGATTTTTGTGAAACCATAAAATGTGGCTTAATTAGTTTAATCTAAACATTTCAAAATCAATTATTTTTTGTTCTAATTTACATGAATCACCATTGTCACAATTAGAATTCATTAATAATTATTTTTCTATATTATTATTATTTTTTTTGCAATTATATATATATATATATATATATATATATATACAACTCATGGTATAAATTTTTAATTCATTTGATTTGCTATTCACTAGTCACAATAAAACGTAGGCTAATCTATTAATTATATAACACCTAAGGTATTGTCTAAATAAAAGTATATCCTTTTATAATTAGCCTTTGTTATATTTTTTTCTAAAAAAAAACTATAGTATTAATAAAATAGGATTATGATTTGTAACCAATTTTCCATAAATGTATATTAAGAATGTAATATCACATCCTAAGTATTTTCTTACAAAAATTAAATATAGTCTAAACATTTACATTATTATTATTTATGTCATAAACCATCTCATGTCGTTTTGTCCTTTCATGTCAAACATTACAATTTATTAATGACTACTTTTGAAATAAGTCTATTATGCAAATAGTTAGTGAATTATTATTAAAACCTACCATACCATGAAACTAATGCCTTAATTCAAGACATAACTCATATATCATTATAAGTGACTTTTATCAAGGATAATATTTCACTTAAAGACCAAACAAAACCCCAAATGTCCACGAACTCCCTAGTCTCCTATTTTCGTTACTCAACTAGGTCCCCTCGTTTTCCTTTAGGTTGACCTTCCGAACTATTACTTTCATTCTCGCGATCATTTGTGGAAACCCTTTCATCCTTTCATGTGAGTAATCTTTGCACCTTTTTTGTGTTTTACATTTTGGGGTGCAACATGTATCCTATATCAATCTATTGATTTTCATGATTTTCATATATTGCGATTGTAGACCATATGTGTGAATGTGTGTAGCATTTCATTCTAGCATAACTTGTCAATGTGTTGGGAATTTCATGTTTTTCATAGTGTTTCATGTATTTCATATCGCATAAACATCAACGTAAGGCCTGGGGAATCAAAGATAGATCTATTGGCTGACAACCCACTCGACTTGAGCAGTTTTGGCGTTGGGTGTTTGAGACCTATTTCATATAGTCTAACCTTCAGGTTAGGGAATCCTTGTCATTGAGGGTTGTTTATGCATTATTTTCATGTTGTCATTTTATCTAGTATGTTGATCTTTCATATCATTCTATCATATGATACAATTCACATGTTTTCCTTTTATATATCATGTTACATAATAAACCTGTGATTACTCACCAACTTTGTAGTTGACCTTATCTTATACATGTTGCAGGAAATGTCAATGCTTGATCCAAGTTGTTCCACGTAGGGATTTTGACCTATTTAATTTCTTAATAAGACATAGTTGAATCATTTATGGTTGAATTTCAAGTTTATGTAATGACTTTTGATTATCAATAAAATTTGTGCTATTAAAATATTGACATCTTAATTTAGTTTTCATGAGATTTTAGGCAATCTAATCATGCCCCGACGTTTCCGCCGTCGGTTGGGGTGTGACAGATTGGTATCAGAGCCATGGCTATAGGGAACTAGGTTATTAGAAACGGATGACCTAGACTATCGCCTTAGGTGTCCAAGACACGAAATCTCGTGTATTGCATGCCTAGCTTAGGGATTGGCCTTTTATGCTTACTTTGCCTTAGTTTGGGCGTGTTTTGTACTTTATCGTACACTTTACGCTATCTCCCAAACTCAAGCTCAGCACTTAGCACACACATACACGAAAACTTTTGGCTTCCTAGCCTTTTTCTTTAGTAATGGTGCCTTACGTGCCATTTTAGGATCTTGTTGTGTTTTTCAAATTCCGTCAAAGTTAGGTTTTTAGTAATGGACATGTAGTAACTGAAAGGGTGAAAGCACCGATAGTTGGGGTCTTTGTCAAGGTAAGTGTTGCGTACAAATCCGGACCTACCGTGGGACCTGGATGCTTACCTGGGACGCCCTTATGAGAGTGTTGTAGCCTATTAGGCCAAAGCATGTCACGAAAACATTGCTAGGAACCGTACTAACCCTGATCAGTCAAAGGTGGTAGTTTCCCAATCGGGAAATGAAAGCCATTCCATATGTTTTTAACAAGTTAAAATCGATTTCGTGTTTTGCATGCAATTTCGTGATACCAGATTATTTTTCGATTTAGAATTTATGTTGTCCCCTTTATTCTCAAATTCTACGGTATTTTATCGAATCACCACTTTCATGATTTTAATGTCATTCTTGCAATTCTCACTATTGAAATTTTAATTTTCATGATTCTACATGTTTCCCCTCTTACGTTCTAGTTGAATGATTTTTCATATTCAAACCTCGTGTATTTTATCACATCCAATCGCATTTTTGTGATTTATGCTTTATAAGTTCGTACAACATTCCTAAGTCGTATCGCTCTCATACGTTATGCTATGATTTACCTTTTGGGATTACAATATCATTCCGGGCCAAGTTAAAAATTTCAAATATTCCCCTATCATTTATTTAATAGATCAAGTTTCACGATTTCTCGATTCTTTCCATGGGTTATTTCACGATGTTCATACTATCAATTTGTTAACCTCACGATCTCACATACTCAGATTGTTTTTTTACACATCGCCCTTGTATTTCAAATTCATGTCATTCATCTTCACCACAATTGGGTTATGGGGTTGATTATCCGATTTTAAACCAAAACCTCATGATTTCATAAAACGCTCTTGCATATTTTCATAACCTTGTTTCACAATACTCAAGTCATGATCATTCGATCATTTCTTGTTGCCAACCAATCTTTAACTCAACTTAGCGACCCATTGTTCCAAGTACAACTCAAACTGTTGCACCAATGCCCAATGGACACACCTGCGTGGTGATTCACGCGGCCCTACAATGTGTGTCATAGACTGGCCATTGCAGACAATGCTTTAGTCAAACTAGTCAATCAGGTTGCACATAGTTATGTTTTGATGTCAAGTTAAATTACCGGTTGAATACAGCCACTCGGTTTCCAAGCTTACGATTTTTGGTAATTTATTATTATCACTCGTGATATAATCGTTCGGTGTACAACCCAAAACGATTTATGTTCATCATTTCAAAACCTATTTATGGCACATATCTCTTCTTTAAAAAAAAAACCTCATTTGCGGATGAGTGAATTCTTGTCGATGGTTTTACGAGTTTACAAGTTTGTATGGTTACGAGAATACATGCTTAGGAGTTAAAGCGTTTGCCCATTAACAAGTCTACGAACTCACACGTACATGATACTCCGTTTTGGAAATAATAGATTATTCATTTTGAAACCCTCCAAAAATTCACGTTGGCATACATGTTTAGAAATCTACTCGTTTAAGAATTTAGGAGTTTACAAGTCCATATGTTTTTCTAATTGCATCTATACGAGTTTATGACCTTACAATTTTACGGGTGAATAACTTTAAATGTTTATAATATTCAAAAGACTCGTCATTTATATTCGAGGTTATTTTCCAATCGCAACTATGCGGTGTTCCAACCATTTTTTGCCTTGGCGTTATACACCATTAATACCCTTAACCTTCATTTTTATTCAAACTCATTTTCTGTCATCACTGATGCCAAAGCTTTGTGTTTCGTGAAGATCGTTCGTTTTTCCCGCTTGGACAATCAAGTCCTGGCAATCTATGGCGATAAACCATTCCATGGGCTTTAGCTCATGTCCGTCGTTAAAGCCCACAAGTACTTGCATAAGGAGTACATGGCCTATCTAGTCAGCATTGTGGACGTTCGTAATCAGCGATAGGGAGTCCAAGACATCCTATTCGTTCGGGACTTCCTTGAAGTGTTTCCCGAAGACATATTGGGTCTTCCTCCCATTCGCCAAGACGACTTCCGCATTAACTTACCCGGTACTACTCCCGTTGGCAAGTCACCCTATCGCCTCACATTACCTTGTGTCATCCATTTACCTCCAACTCTCAAGGGTTGCTTGCCTTCACAAGCACGACCTTCATTCGGACTCTTATCTCATTCGTGGTGACGATATCCCCGTATATGTGCTACTTGTATAGTAGTATGGACACTTCATGGTTATGTTCATTGCTTCCTTTTAAATCCATGGTTGTGCCTAGCCACGAGCTTCTTCTGGCTAACCAAGCACTTTTGTGAAACTCATGGAACCTGTTGCAGCCCTTACCTAGACAAATTCGTTATCGCCTTCGTTGGCGATGCTCGAATTTACTCGAACCCTATTTACAAAACTTTTCACAAAATTTTAACCTAAACGACAATCTTTGGGAAAACTCACATTATTCAATACTCGAGCTGTGGACTCAATTCGCTGTTTCTGATGTTGATCTATGGATTAAACTCGTGTTGTGGATACACGACGAGTGGATTCAACATTTGTAAGTCACATAATTTAATAATTGATTTGTGTATTCATTTTGTGATTTTTGACTCACAGATGGTGAATCCGTTTGTGAATTTTCAACTCTTGGCTTGCGGTTTTCAACTCTTGATCCGTGAATTTAACTCTCGATTTACGGTTGTCAACTCTCAGTTTGGAGAATTCTATATTTGGTGTGTATATTTCAACATTTCGGTCGGGAATTCAACTTGTGATTTCAAAGATTTAAACTCGCACTTGGTAGCTGCTTTTGTTCAATTGATATTCAACTCGCACCATTCAAATCCGTACCATACGATTTACCATTGCAAAACATTCGCTTATCACGATTGGCCCTTGTGATATGGTTATCCCATGTCTTCATGGTCAAATATTTTCACTATCACATGCTTCTACTTTTCGTCATCTTAGGTTTTCATTATCACATGTTTTCATATGTTATCATTACCACACCTTTTGCACCATCACATGCCATAATTGTCACATGTTTTCATTATCACGTGACTACCTTATCACATGTTTTCAATATTACATGTTTTCATTATCACATGTTTTCATTATTACTATCACATGTTTTACAAATCTTGCTAACCAAGACTCATATGAGCTACAACTGTCAGTTGTATGTAATACTAGTTAAGCATGCAATTGATTTTGGATCATAGCCGTGCGGTCTTGTCATACTAGCAAGAAATTCTTTTTTTCTCGGATTTCGTCTAGACCTCGCGCCTCGAGAAAGGTGCACTGGGTGTGAGTCGCGACACATCTAGCTCACCAGAATCGGACGCGTTCTCTTGTTAAAATCCGACATTGTTCAATCATCTACATTGATTTTAACTGAATGCAGTCACTTACATTGATACCAATTAGTCAAGTTATCAATTTGAAAAGGACCAACGTATTTCGATAAATCATACAAACTCGTCTTCGAATTAAACTATGACCCTTGATTCCCAGTTTGTTACTCATCAGTCTTGTTATGTCAGCTATCAAATGTTATACAATCTATATATGACTTTTGTGGTTTCAAGTATTCCTTAATCAAACCTATTTTTTCATATATATATATATATATTTTGTTGTGAGGGAGGCTCCCCGTAGGCAACTAACACGCTTTTGGAGTACCAAAGATGTGGTGGGTTAGCTGTGGTACACCCTATATATAAGCATTAGTGGTGCTTTAAAAGTGGGCAAGGTGTCGGACAGAGAGTTGGCCCAGGTTGTTGGGTCAAAGTGTGTGTCACGAACTTATATCACTATTTGAAAGTAAACCTTTTACAATTGATTTGGTAACCATAAGTATATATATTTCGGCATAACCTTTTCCTATCCTCTTTCATTTTTTCTCCGGTCTCTACTAACTGAATTTCGGGACGAAATTCCCTAAAGTAGGGGAGACTGTAACATCCGCTTGTTTCAGTACCGGAAACCAAGCCCGTTTCGATAATTCGGATTTCAATATTACAAGCTTTCATTTTATTTAAGTTAAGACCGGGACTTAAGTATGCTATATACACGTGACAAATGTGGACAATACGAGTTACGCACACAATTGAAAAAATATATATATATAGTTGTATGAAAGTTTTGGGTTAAAACTTTATATTGAAAGTTTGAGCCATTTATGTAATTTCGATAAACTTAAAAAATTATTTTATAAATTATGTCAAAATAATTTTACATTTGTAATTTTATTCGTTAATAAAGTCATGCGAAAGATCCGGGTTTAAAACATAAATTATGAGATTTAATTATGTCATTTATGGGTTGCATTTAAATAAGGAAAAAAAAAAGGAAATGAGGGCCGCTGGGTTAGAACCCGCGACCTCCCACATCCACTCCATGCATCTGACCATTGGGGCGGATTTGGTTTTGTGTTCATTCTCGGCTTCCAAGTTTAATATACTGATTCCAGCGCGTGGATTACACACATCTCTTTCCTCCTCCACTCGCCTGCAACTGTTTTTTTTTCAAACTTTATTTGTGCGACGGGAACCTCTTTTGACCCATGTTCTCATCCGTTTTCAGCATTTAAGTCACCATTTAAACCGTGGTTTCATGTGCTAAATCAAGAGACGAGTTTAATGGCATCTTAATCATCAAAACCGTTCATAATTATAAATTTTCACTCAAAACCCCCATTTTCTTAAAACCCCCATTAAAACCGAGCTTTAAACTCTAAATTGACCCATCTCCGACCTCGTTCACTATAAATTGAAACCGTGAATCTGTTGTAGACCTCCTCACGATCAAAAGCCCTCTTCCAATTTCGATTTTCATTGGGGAAATCGAAAACCCCCAATTTCTAGGGCTCACATCTTGTTCTTGCGATTCCGAGCTCAATTCTCCATCAAATTTATCAAGTAAGTAGTCCATTCCACCTAGTTTTTCGTCATCTACAAAACCCCTCTGTTAATTTTAGGTTTTATCGAGTTATTTCATGAGTCAATTTTAGGGTTCTTAGTGATTTGGGGATTTTTGTGAAACCATAAAATATGGCTTAATTAGTTTAATCTAAACATTTCAAAATCAATTATTTTCTGTTCTAATTTACATGAATCACCATTGTCACAATTAGAATTCATTAATAATTATTTTTCTGTATTATTATTAATTTTTTTGCAATTATATATATATATATATATATATATATATATATATATATATATATACAACTCATGGTATAAATTTTTAATTCATTTGATTTGCTATTCACCTAAGGTATTGTCTAAATAAAAGTATATCCTTTTATAATTAGCCCTTGTTATATTTTTTTTCCAAAAAAAACTATAGTATTAATAAAATAGGATTATGATTTGTAACCAATTTTCCATAAATGTATATTAAGAATGTAATATCACATCCTAAGTATTTTCTTACAAAAATTAAATATAGTCTAAACATTTACATTATTATTATTTATGTCATAAACCATCTTATGTCGTTTTGTCCTTTCATGTCAAACGTTACAATTTATTAATGACTATTTTTGAAATAAGTCTATTATGCAAATAGTTAGTGAATTATTATTAAAACCTACCATACCATAAAAATTATGCCTTAATTCAAGACATAACTCATATATCATCATAAGTGACTTTTATCAAGGATAATATTTCACTTAAAGACCAAACAAAACCCCATATGTCCACGAACTCCCTAGTCTCCTATTTTCGTTACCCAACTAGGTCCCCTCATTTTTCTTTAGGTTGACCTTCCGAACTATTACTTTCATTCTCGCGATCATTTGTGGAAACCCTTTCATCCTATCACGTGAGTAATCTTTGCCCCTTTTTTGTGTTTTACATTTTGGGGTGCGACATGTATCCTATATCAATCTATTGATTTTCATGATTTCATATATTGCGATTGTAGACCATATGTGTGAATGTGTGTAGGATTTCATTCTAGCATAACTTGTCAATGTGTTGGGATTTCATGTTTTTCATAGTGTTTCATGTATTTCATATCGCATAAACATTAACGTAAGGCCTGGGGAATCAAAGATAGATCTATTGGCTGACAACCCACTCGACTTGACCAGTTTTGGCGTTGGGTGTTTGAGACCTATTTCATATAGTCTAACCTTCGGGTTAGGGAATCCTTGTCATTGAGGGTTGTTTATGCATTATTTTCATGTTGTCATTTTATCTAGTATGTTGATCTTTCATATCATTCTATCATATGATACAATTCGCATGTTTTCCTTTTATATATCATGTTACATAATAAACCTGTGATTACTCACCAACTTTGTAGTTGACCTTATCTTATACATGTTGCAGGAAATGTCAATGCTTGATCCGAGTTGTTCCACGTAGGGATTTTGACCTATTTAATTTCTTAATAAGACATAGTTGAATCATTTATGGTTGAATTTCAAGTTTATGTAATGACTTTTGATTATCAATAAAATTTGTGCTATTAAAATATTGACATCTTAATTTAGTTGTCATGAGCTTTTGGGCAATCTAATCATGTCCCGACGTTTCCGCCGTCGGTTGGGGTGTGACACAGCTATCCTTTGACTTGAACGTCATGTTGTCTTTATCGACTTGATACTTCACACGACGCACAAATTATGTATCTACAAACTCCCCCCCGTCGTGTGCAGTATCTCTTCAACATCATCAAAACTGTATCTTCAATCAAGCTCCCCCTCAAGTGTAGAATCCGTTCGTCCAAAGAAATAAATCTTCGAACAAACTCTTCCTCAACTTGATCGTAGCTTAATATTGAAAAATTGTTAATGTCTGGTGTATTCTATCAGTAGCTTCAGAAGACTTGAAGTTGTGATACTTTTCACTTTAGCAATCTGCTCAAAATTTAAATAATCTTGGCGCAAAATGTCTCTTCGAGAGTCCAAGATATGATTTTGAAAATTCAATCTGCATCACGTGTTGATCAGATCGAAAATAAAGCAGAAACAAAATCTTTTTGGCTTTTAAGAAATTTATATCAAAACAAACCTAAAATCTTTTTGATTTTTCAAACTTATGCTAAAACACACCAAAAATCTTTTTGTACTTTTCTGAAATGAAATGAAACTGCAATACAGAATCAAACTCTATTTTTGGTATGAGAAAGATCACTATACGGGATCATATTGGACATGACGCACTTAACTACACTTCAATTTCAACTAACTGAAGCACATAAGTCATGTTGATTACCGGTATAATTTGTCCATCTTAAACTCAGACAGAATCATACTCATAACATCCAGATATGTTAAGGTATTGATTAGATTTTGCTTTGGCCAGTGTATTCTACACTATCAGACATATTCAAACATTTTCTTTTTCTTGTGTGATTATACTTGTGATTATCATAAAGCATAATATTTTCATGATATTGTCAACTGTGTTCCATGTAAAAAGAAATAAGAACGTTAAATCGTCTACCTTAAGGTCGATCTTTCGATACGCAGATAAGACCTCGGATTTAACAAAATAAGAAAGGTAAAACAAGTTGAAATTGTATAACTCAACAACAATCAGGTCGGTACTCCTGTACACGCAGAGAAAGTCCGATGAGTTATACAAAACACCAAAGAATATAAAGTAGAACGTCAAACGAACAACAATCAGGTCGATCTTTCAATACGCAGAGAAAGTCTGATCATTTGACAAAATAAAGAAAATCAAACAAGTTTAAATCTTTGCAAAATGAACACATGTATACACAGTGACTTCTCATTTTGTTTTCACACTTATTTTTCTTTTTGTCATGAAATACGCATCAAGATGTTATCCACATGGTCAAGCATTAGTATTTAGTGTATATCACATTTGAATAATTTCTGATTTTCCGAGCCTACCAAGCATATCAAACAATGATCTTATGGCTCATTCATCTACTCTATCCATGAGTCAGATACGTAAGCCAATCTACCATCATTTCCCAATGATCAGTTTCTTAAAATTTTATATATTTTGCATTTATTCACCTTCCTTATATATTATTTCCCAATGATCAATTTCTCAAAATTTTATATATTTTGCATTTATTCACCTTCCTTATATATTTTGCATGTATTCATATTCTTCCCATAACATGCATTTTCTCAATTTCTCCCCCTTACATGCAATTCTCCCCCTTAAAATGAAAAACTCTTTTTGGATTTTTCATTTTACAAAAAAACAAGACTCTATTTTTGACTTTTATTAAATTTCTTTTGAAAAACACAAACGAAACTTAAAGAAAAGAAAATTGATCAACCAACATGGATCCGTTGCAGTTTAAAGTTTCAGAAAACTTGCAGGTTAGTAAGATATTTCATGAAATTTAATTTAAAACAGAATACTCCTCCATCAGCAACTTTGCATTCGTCGATTGGTCTTCTAGAAGTACATGCACACTAGTCAAACTCATTAGTTTTTAACTTGACCCGAAGCGAATGCTTTTGGTCGACTAGTGTCATGGTTTTGCTTTGAAACCACCTTTGTTTTCCAGAGTTGTTGATTTGGTAATTAAGTTATTGATGAATCAATCACAGATGCCTGTGATGATGAACCTACATTTTGAACCTTTTGGAAAATAGGAACAAATCGTTTTTGTTTCAGAAAGAATGTAGGCTCACATTCATTAAAAACTCTGTCTTGTTTATCAGAGAACTTCGGTTTGGCAGGTTTACAAAAAACTGGAATCTTGTGATGACTCACCAGAAATTGGACAATCTTTGGCCATATGCCCTTGTTGGCGGCAAATATAACTTATGCGTTTAGTTTTGTCCCATCGTTTAGGTGCCTGCATAGAGTCACAAACATGAATATCTTTAATATGATCAAAAGAAGAATCATATACCTGATGTCTGTGATCATGAACACATTTGGATGTTGGGCTTCGAGAATAAGAACCATCAAAAGAAAATTTTGCTTTTGGATTCTTCATGTTTGTTGAAGCAGCATCTTTGACAAAGACTTTAGAAATCTTCCGTCCATCGACGCAATGAAGCAGAAATTCTTGATCAGAAAATAATTGTTCAGAGCCTTTGAGTTTGTAAAATCTCTCAGGTTGAACTTTTCAGCCTTGAAAATTTCCTTCTTAACTATCTTCATTTTGAGCTTCTTCAGATCTTGTGGTTTTGAAGCTGGAATCTCCTCAGCTTTATCATGTTGTGCACCAAAACCCAAACCAATATTTATTCCAGAAATCTTTTCCTCAGAATTTGAATTTTGATGTCCATTCTTTTCCAATCTTGAAAATTCAGCTTTGACTTCATTAACATTCTTCTGCTCATAAAAAATCGTTTCATCAAATTCAGGTTGAAAACGAATCTTCTCACTAGATGTAGCTGACTTTTCATTTGTTGTTGAAGATGAACCCGAAACAAACTGTGGAGCGGGAGGAATTTCAGATTTTGTTCCCTTCTTCCTTTTAGCTTTTTTGTTTTTCTTCTTCTTCACAATCCTCTCTTCTTTAAAAACTGATGATGAAAACTTTAAATAATCATAATCTTCCACCTTTTCTTTCACATCCTTAACAACTTCTTTGCAGGGGGTGATGCTGTCTTGTCAAACATCTTTTCAAAATTGACATCATTTGCTAAGAAGCTTGTGAACAATTGCGAATTTGAAACATTATTCAGCAGCCAATTAGCATCAATCACTTGAATCTTTAAATCTGAAATTTGCTGTTGTGCTTCTGCTAACTCCTTCTCGTTAGCTATCAATCTCTTTGCAACTTTGTGAGTTTCAAATTTTTGCAATCGAAGATTTTCGAGCCCTTCAAACAATTCTTTCTTCAATTTATCCTTATTTCGCTTTTGAATTTCCAGATTCAAAATTTGAATTTTATTCCACTTACCAACTCTCGTTTTTCATCCAACAATTTCTCCATATCAACTTGATAAGCCTCAATCTTAGCAACATATTCCTCAGAATTCTTTGTGAGCAAACTAAGCTTGATTTTTGATTTATCAAACAAATTTTGAAAATCATTAGCAGCATCTTCTGCTTCATCTTTTTTTTTTTGACTTCTTTAACCAACTCATCCTTTTCTTCTAGTAATTTTGCATTCTTTGCTTCAGAATTCTTTAAATCTTCTTTGATCATTTGAAGAACATCTTTTATCATATTCACTTCATTCATCAAAGATTCATTTTTCAACTCAAGTTCCTTCTCATGTTCCTTTGAAACCTCCAAATCTGATTTAACCAATTGAAGTTCAGCAGTTAGCATTCTGACTTCTTCCATCAAAAATTCTTTTTCTTTCATAAAATCTTCAATTTTGGATTCAAAATTTTCATTTTCAGCAGCTTCATACGAACTAGAATCAGAATAATAATCATCTTGCTCATGTGTGACAATCCAAGCAGATGTATCAAAATGTTTACCCCAATCATACACACCATCATTCTGAACAGTTAAAGCTGTCTTGTTTGAGTTACTTGATGACGGTTGAGAACCAATATTAGTTGTAAAACCAGGTTTGTTAACATGTGCCTGTTGACATTCTCTAGCAAAATGTCCAAGCTTGGAACACTTGTAACATTTCAACTTAGACTTGTCAAAACCCAATCTTCCATTAAAATCAGAAGTAGTTCTTCCATTTTTCTTGAAAAACCTTTTTGATCTTTGACCCAGCATAACATATTGCCAAGATAATCCAGTTCATTTAATTGATCATCATCAAGTCCATCAAGATCATCCCTTGTTATTTTTTCATCAGCAACATTTTTGATAACCAATCCAAAAGATGAAGATATTAAATCAACAATCATTTTAGCACAATCATCCGTTGTTTCAGCAGAAAAAGCATTCTGATTTGTGGATTTTGGAATTGTAAAGTTACAACCCCGTGATGAATTATTTTCATAATTTCCAGAAATATTTCTTATGAAAGCAATAGGTGGTGCAGAACTCAGACTTGGTTTAGTCTTAGCTGTCATACTAGCAGCATTCTCACCATGATACAATTCTGGATTTTGCAGATTTGCTTTGGACTTATCATTTCCATCTCACGAGCATGAAGCTTACCAGTTAGATCATGAAACGTCAATGTGGAAAATTCTTTATCATGTGTAAGCAACAACACATAATTTTTCCATTTTTCTGGTAAAGCCTCCATAATTTTTTCTTTTAACTCTTCATCCGTTTTCTCAATTCCCACAATCTTTAATTCACTGATTAGATGTGACAACCTTGATATAAGAGCCGTGATATTTTCATTTCCGTAATGTTAAAAATTATCAAACTCTTTACTTAACACCTTCTTCCGACTCTTTTTGTATTGATCATTCCCTTCACACCTTGCTGATAAAGCATCCCACAATTGTTTTGATTTCTTGCAAGTACTAAATTGATGTAACGACTTTGTAGGTAATGCCATCGTAAGATAACCAAACGCTTTTTGTTCAAGCTCATATGATTTTCTTTCAGCAGTGTCGAAGGTATGAACTTATTTGAAATCTCCTTAATCAGTTGGATGTTGGTAAAGCTTCTTAATCGGAATCCACAAATCGATATCATTCGTACTTATGTAAGCAGAAAATTGTTGCTTCCAATTTTGATAATCTTCCAACTTCAACAACTTGAGAACTTTCTGACTTGTTCCAATTTCCTTGTCAAAGTTCAGCATTGTTTGCATTGCATTTTTCATAGCGGCAAAAGCTTGAAATTCTGACAACTTTGAAAAATTGAATTTTGATCGTCCGAACCTTATCCAAACCTCTATAGGTGATCCGAACTCTATCCAAAACTCTGCCGAACCTAGCTTAGTCGAACGTTAGCTGAACACAAATCAATCCGAACTAAAGAATAATATCCGAACCTTTTCCGAACCCGAATCTATCCGCACTTTGAACGAACCTCAACCGAACAAGAACATTACCCAAACTCTAACCAAACCCTAGACGAACTCGAAATTTGGACAGACGAACCCTTGCTGAACCCTAACCGAACTTAGACTTCAGACAAATGAACAGTAGCCGAACATGGAGTTTAGAGCAGTTATTCCGAACCTAGAAACAGTTCAGCCGAACCTCACCATTTTTGCTCAAAACACTCGATTATGGACAGATTTTGACGAGATTCACAGCAGTTGAAAAGAAAAAGTGATAAGGAATGATTTAGAAGTGAAATTTTCATGAAAACCACGACCAAAATGATCAAGAACTCGTAAAAACAATAAAAAATCACCAAAAACAACACATTATGTTTCAAAAACTCCGTAAAAGCAACCACAGATCAGTAGTATAAACCAGATAGCTCTGATACCAGTTGAAAATGCGTGAGCATCGGATCGACTACTCAATCTAGGTACTTCATATGAGAAACGTAATTAAACAGATTGTTTTATTGATCGAACGAACAATTACAATCAGTAACACAGAGAAACAGAGACTTAGAGAACACCGTAGAAAACACACACTTAACACTTGATATCACACACTCAATTCCTCAATTACAAGGAAAAAACTTTTATATATAGTGACTGGCCGAACCCCAGGCGGACCTGAAGTTCTTCTGATCCGAACCTCAGGTTCG
>JBCNJP010000009.1:52819131-52828588 GCA_039602395.1 Deinandra increscens subsp. villosa | reverse complement strand
CCATGGTGGAAGACTTATAGGATCGTTAGTGATTTTGGGATATCTGTATCTATGGCTTTCCATGCCAGTGAATCGGATGGGTGGCATAACACACCGGGTATTTTGGAACTGGTGGCATGCCATCTTAGATTATCCGCTGTGGTTTTCACATGAAAAAGTCATTTCAATCTTGGAATGATGGGGAAATACCACAATATCTTTGCAGGAGTATTGTCGTATAGTTTCTTAGTCATCTCATCCACCTTCCACTTGTACTCACCACAAGTTGGACATACAGTTAGGTCCTTGTTCTCCTTCCTGTAAAGAATACAATCATTGATACATACATGTATCTTGTTGTACCCTAAACCCATTGAATTCAGAATCTTTTTGGCCTCATATGCATTTTTCATAATTTCATTACCTTCAGGTAGCATCTCTTTCAGCAAAACTAAAAGTTCATTAAAAAACTTGTCTGATCCTCCATGCTTAGTCTTCAAGTTCAGTAGTTGAACCAAGGCAGATAACTTTGTGAAGGTACGACATCCTTCATACAAAGGCTTCTCATCATCCATGAGTAGTTCTTGAAACTTCTCATGGTCCTCAGTGAAATTTTCTTCAGTAGCTCTGACCATTTCTATTGTTTCTAATGCATTAAATGGAATTCCGAAATCGAAAAATGACTTTGTGTGAAGCTCCTCTCTCGCGGGCTCGTGTTTCTCTCCATGTTTAGTCCACCTTGTATAAATCATATCAAATCCCTTAGAGTAAAAATGCATTTCTACATTGTCAATAGGATAAGAGTAATGGTTTACACAATTAGCATAGGGACATGGAATTTCCTTCTCCTTCAAATTAGAAACTGCATACTTTAAGAAAGAAGATACTCCATCGGAATATAAATTCGTGGTTCTAGCAGTTGTCATCCAAGACTTATCCATGTTTGTGTTATCTAACAGATACACAGACAGCTTTAGAGAAAAACCCTAGAAGGTTAGAAAGAACGGATAAGTTATCAGAGAGGTAGGACAGAGTGATAATTCGGTTAATGGGTGATGGAAAAATGGGGAGCGGGTAATTGGGGAAATCGAGTGTGTGATTTGGAATTTTTAAACGAATTCACTCAATAACCCACCAGTTTTAGAATTTGTGGGCCCAGTTAAAACTTTATTCAAATAAATTGTGTAATATTGTATATTTTGGTATGTTGTTTCGGATTGTTAACGTTCATCTGGAATGGATGTTCTTCCGGAAATAAAACAATTGTGACCCTTTAATTTTAAAAACCCAAACAGTTTAATGAGTTTTACTATAGGGGTAGTTTAGACCTTCGACCACTCTAACGGCTAGTTTCCTTTTTCCGTTGTTTATTTAAAATTTTCAAACCTTAAACCACTCTATATAAACAATTTGAGTTATATCAACAGTTAATTTCGACCACCAATTTTATACTCTTCGATCAAGATGACAGCAGAATGGACCGAGAATGTAAGGAATATCGCATTTGATATTCTGGTTGAAGTCTAATTTTGTAGCAGTTGTGGCTGAACTAGGTTCAAGCGGAAGTCTAAGTTCAAGAAAAAAAGACCATTCAACTGGAAGAAGCAATTTTTTCCAGAAGCGAATATTCCGGGTGAACTCCTTTATCCACCAGATAAAGAGTTTGAATCGGACTTTTCCTGCATAGTCTTTTCTGCAGTCTAATCCCTGCAAAAGCTTTCTGGTTGCTTCCTTTTGTATCAAAGCCGCTCTCCTAAAGTAGTATGTTGTTGATCACACACCATCAAGCCCATCAATCGAAGATTATTCTTTTGGTAGTATAGTTTGACTTTAGTATTCAACGGTCTAGATGATCGTATGGAAATCAATGGCTATCATTGATTTCCCTTAGCACTATATATTGCATAGTCAGTTCTCATCATTTGTACGCATGAATGTATGCAAGACACTGTGTAATATTGTTGAGTTTATGCAAATAGTGCCGAGTATATTTTACTTCATGTGTTACTATATTTATGCAAACAGCTACTATTCACAAGTGTTAATCGGTTAAAGTAGAGGGGAGATTAACTTAATTCCGCAAGGTTAATCTTACAAGTAAATCTTGTAATTAAACTAAGTGTTAAATATCTCGATCCTAAAAGTGGTATCAGAGCTTTGTCTCTCACTTTCAAGACTTTAAGTGCTTCAATGTTGATATTCAACGGTCTAGATGATCGTATGGAAATCAATGGATATCATTGATTTCCCTTAGCACTATATATAGCATAGTCGGTTCTCATCATTTGTACGCATGAATGTATGCAAGACACTATGTAATATTGTTGAGTTTATGCAAATAGTGCCGAGTATATTTTACTTCATGTGTTACTATATTTATGCAAACAACTATTATTCACAAGTGTTAATCGGTTAAAGTAGAGTGGAGATTAACTTAATTCCGCAAGGTTAATCTTACAAGTAAATCTTGTAATTAAACTAAGTGTTAAATATCTCGATCCTAAAAGTGGTATCAGAGCTTTGGCTCTCACTTTCAAGACTTTAAGTGCTTCAAAGTTGATATTTACTTGTTTACTATACTGCTTTTAAGCTTTTCTTTCTCTGAAAACTGTCAAAATGAATGATCGTAGTCTAGTTTCTAAACGGTAGCATAAACAAACCACCCATGTTCACTCCAGATGTTTTTGACACATGGAAACTGTTTTGGTCAAAAACTGCCTAAGCAATTAGTTGATCAAACTTTGTAAGTGAGGTAGAGTGTTTGATGTAAATAAAGATTTAATAATTTGAGAACCTGTTTAGCAAGAAGATGTTTGTCAATTTTGCATCGCCTAGCTAGGTTATGACTTATGTGTATACCACAAGCCTATAATCAATACTTGACGAGAGAATTCCTTGCTCATTGTAGAATCAAGAAAATTATAATGTTTTTTGGAAGGACATGCACTCTTTATCTTTCCTTCTTAGCACTACTACAAGAGTGGGGGTGTCAACCGAATAGTAATATTCGTGTAATTCCATGGCTATGATCTATAGCTAATGATTATAGTGGAGAGACATCTGAGGACCTTTATTGAATAATTACGGAAGCATGTCCGCACGCGAAAGACAATTGCACCTACCATATAGTATTATAGTAAAATAAGTAGCGAACTATCATCCATAAGACCTCGGTTAATAATCAACCGTTAAAAAGATCATGGCTAATTAATTAAGTGAATTTGATTTTTAATGTTTAATTACTAATAATTGAAAATGACACACGATGATAATCAACAAGTGTTATGTAATATTGAACATCAACGATCTTAAAAATAAGATTTTATAGAAATATAAAATCTTATGGTTAAAAGAGATGTCCCATGATCAAAATACATGCTTGTAACATTACATTGTTATGTTCTGACAAGATTTCCTGATATATATATATATATATATATATATATATATATATATATATATATATATATAGGGTTGGGGTAATTTGGAGCACGAACCGTGAGTTGAGGAAACTTTGGGAACCTCGTCGAAAAACGAGGTTAAAAAAACGTTTTTTTTTCTAAATTTTTTTATGGTGGTTCTTTAGGTTATAAACTACTCGTATATGAAAAAAAAAATCAAAAAACCGCCTAGTAGATTTTTTAAAAAAATCTCAAAAAAAATTTGTTACATATGTAACTTTCATGTGTAAACTGTATATATATGCGTTTACACATTAAAGTTACATATGTAACCAATCTTTTTTGAGATTTTTTTTAAAAAAAATCTTACTAGGCGGTTTTTTGATTTTTTTTCATATATGAGTAGTTTATAACCTAAAGAACCACCATAAAAAATTTTTGAAAAAAAAACGTTTTTTGACCTCGTTTTTTTACGAAGGTTCCAGAAGTTTTCCTCGGAACTCGAACGTGGGCTCCAAAATACTCTTTCCCCTATATATATATATATATATATAGGTGTGGGAATGAATATTAACTCACTCTTATTGTAATAACCCAATAACTCAATCTCAATGGTTCTTTAGATTGATCCAACGGTTTATATGAATGCGATGTGTTTGTGGCTAGAAAAGAAGCAAGGGTAAAAATGTAAAAGACAGTCTCTCTTCCCATCTAAAACATATTGAGCTGCTCTTTCTAGTAATTTCGTAACTCTCCCATCTCATCATGAACATCGATTACCCTTCTGCCCCTCTTATCCATGAAAAAGACAATGCTACAAGCAGCGGTCATCGGCGTGGATAGATTACCAAGTCTGGCGTTAAATAAAAAGTTTCAGTGGCGGCACTAGCCTCGTGCCATGTGTCCCTTCTTCTTTTTAATTCAAAAGGTCAAATTAGACATTTTATACACCCACATATAACAACCCCTTCATTTTAAAAAGCCTATGAACTTTTTTATACTTTGTCGGATTTTTATAAAAATTGCACCATTAAACTTGTCTTATTTTTATCTTTAATTCATGTATAGTCTTGACCTTTTTTATTATCGTTTTCTCAGACGTGCCATGTAGCACTAGTGTTACAGTTACTAACATCACTATGATAACTACTAACAATAACAAAATTACATCCATACAGATAGTGATCCATGACCTCCAAGGCCTAATCCTGGAGACCCTCAGTATCGGTCCGAATGAGATAGAGCGTATGATTTTGAGAAGCATAGCGTGCCACCAGCACGGGCACATCCTGCTTAAAGAAAGTGCCAATCAACGACAGCGACAAGGCGGTGCGAGATGACCCACCCTACATGGTAGTTGAGGGTATTCTCTCCCTACGCCCCCTTTCTCGCTGAGTTTCGGCATGCCTCTTGCCGGGAAGTGAAGATTTCATTGTCCTGTTATCTCCTCGGAAGATAAGGAGACTTTGTAATGCATAATGGTGGGAGTGGACTCCTCATAGTTGTTGCCATGTGCTGGTAATGTATCTGAAGCTTTCCTTGGTGTTAGTCTCGTAAGTCAGGTCAGATGTAGGTGACGTATTTTTGACAAGGCATATTGTATTTTCAATGTAATAAGTATGTAAATGTATGTAATGAGATGCAACATAGTGGCTACGAACTATAGCTATAGTCTACGCCCAGTAATACAACCTAGTTCGCTATAATTGTGGCTCTGATACCAATCTGTCACACCCCAACCACGGCGGCTTCCCACGGGATCGTGACTTCATGGATCATCAACACAAGTTACATTGAACAACACAATATGAATTTGAAAGGACTTTTTTGTAATGAAATGTGACAACCATAAAGGTTACATATAAATTGTATAAAGTTGCGGAAGCTAAGTGGAATGAAAACGTCTCGAAATATGATATGAAAATAACAATGAATGTCCCAAATGATGAACTCCTAGCATGATGACACTTGAATGCATGCCCAAAATGCCCTAATCTAAATGATCAATTACCTGAGAAATACATGCTTAAAACAGTCAATAATAATGTTGGTGAGTTCACTTTGTAACGTATATGTTTATGGAAATGATTTGAAATGGACCACAATAACTACTTTTCATGACATGTGTTGTTGTAACAACTGCAACTTCCCAAGTTAACTCCATTAACTTTTTCCGTTAAGTTCCGTTAGCAAACCCGTGACCCTTTATTTGAATAATTACATATGTGTTAATGTTTAATTGCTAATTAATTTTAATAACTCGATTCGTAAATTCATTTTGTAACTTTATGTGTTATTTGAAAATTTTACATTTTCGGGTGAAACCGGACTTTGTACGTAAATTGGAATTTTTATGTGTAAATGATATTTACACTTTTTCCGACTAAACATTCCATGTAAATAAGTTATAAACTTTTAGAAACATTTCTAGTAATTTTATTTTACAAGTTTTGGGGTTAAAACCCATTTAGTTGAGTTTCTATGCTAAATGTGTTTAAAATGAAACTTAGAGGGACCATTTGTGTAACTTTTTAAAACATAAAAATCTGCCCTATCTCCTCCCCCTCCCCCATTTCACGACATTTTCCCCTCTTCTCTTCTTCCATACGATTCTTCACACACACACACACATAGAGATTTTCGGGTTTCACCTCAAATCAAGCAAGAAATCGGGTTTGTGAGCTCAAGTAAACTTCAAGGAAGCTAGGGGAAGCTCCATTTCTGCATCACCATCATCATCCATCTCCTTCTTCTTCACCTAATAAGCCCTAGAAATCTTCATGTTGAAATTTGTTGAATGCATGTGTTAATCGTGTGATTATGTGCAATTTGATGTGTAAATATGCCCATGAAACATGCTTTATGTTGAGATAAGTTAAATGATGATGTGGGGCTGATTATGGGTTGATTTAGGGGCTGTATTTTTGAGGTAGAAATCTGCCATGGAATGTTCTTGTTAAAGCTTTGGTTGTTGAACATGAATTTTAGGTGAAATCGCTATGTGCAAATGCTATGCTCGATTTTTGTTATGATCTTGGTATGATTATGTTTAGAACTAAAAATGTATGTTAAAGGGTTGTTTATGATGTTACAAAGCTGTACAAGAGGAGTGATGACCAAATTGTTACTCAAAACTTTCAAACCAAAAGTGTTGCGAAATCCCGTTTTTGGGACAGATTCTGTCCAGTTTTTGGGTCAACTTGCGCAGGTCATAACTTTCTCAATTTTTATCAAAATCAGTTGATTCTTTTTCCACAGTAAAGTTCCATGTCTTAGCTTTAACTAGGCTACTCGCACGTCTCCTAAAACCTCCGTTTGGTCATCCAAAACACTGCTGCAAGTTAGGTGTGCAGTGCTGTATTTTTCTGTGAAAAGTATACTTTACATTTTGGTCGGGCATGATAACCTTGTTTTAATGAGGGGTTTGTTAAACGAAAATGAGGTTTATATAATAAAAGTAAGATCTGGAAAGTTTCATGCTCAAACTCTAGGTTTTGAATGAGTTATGCGAATTTTAAACCTACTTTGACAATTTTGCAAAAAGCTGAAATTGCCAACTTCCGACGCGCATAACTTTCTCGTTACTTAACTTTTTAAGTTGATACTTTTTGAAACATTCCCTAAATGTTGATTAGTTCTTTCCTACAAAATTTTAGAACCTAACTCGAAGTATGGAGCAAATTAGGCTTGCCACCAAATGGTGTGTCAAAGACAATAATGTTGATTTTTGCCAACTTTCAACACGCATAACTTTCTCATTTCTTAACCTTTTTACTTGATTCTTTTTTAAACAAGTCCTAATTGATATGTAGTATATTCCTGTAAAATTTAAGGAGTTAAATCCAAGTAATGTGGATTTTAGTTATGTCACTAGATAGATGCTTGAAGTTTGACTTTCTGGGTCAACTTTGACTTAAGTTGCAATTTCTTGATTTTCTCTCAAATTGGGACTTGTATGTGCATTATGTGACTTGTATGATCGCATGAAACTTGTTTAGGTGCTTATATGCTATATTCGTCTTATAGACAACCTCTAATTCAGTTAGACCATATTTACCCAAAATAGGTCATTCATAGCCAATCTTTAAAGTCAAGTGCCGCATACCAGTGCACCCTAAGGTGAGTTTCACTACTCCTTCTAGTTGCATCTGGTAAGGGATGTCAATGCTTAGATAAAGGTATTTTTGTCTGTTTTATGAATATCCTGCACATATCACATGATTCACTGATTTGGGTCTTTAATTACCAAAAGTCCTTACTATCTCGGGCCGTTAACATAGAAATAGCGAGGTAATGTTAAGTAGTACTACTGGGATTGACACCCCCGCTCAGCGGTGCACGGGATGCACCCTCCCGACTGGCGGTCGGACTGAGATCAATGTTAGCCTAGGACTCCGTGATCTGGGATGACGCGGGAAGGCAAATCACATAGGTAAATACCTATCAATTACATTGTCAGCTTCGGTCGCGAACATTCAGGTGAACATAAGCATATGTTAGCTACCTAACGATATGGATATTACTTGTAATTTACGATAGTCTTTCGTTATTCGTATGCATTTTTGGTCTACACAGGTGAGTGTAGACCGCCATTGTGAACTCACCAGCTTTTGCTGACACTTGATTGTTGAATGCTTTTCAGGTTGCTTGGAGGATCATGGATGGCACGGGCGTGGGCAATGCTTGTTCTTTACGAAACCCTTTTGAAAATTGTATTTTAGATACTTTAGTAATTTCTTTTACTAAACAATAACCTTGTAAACTTTTAATGCTTCTGCTGATTTTTGTGAAATGTAAACTCTGATTTATTAAATGTAATTCATGACCGGTTTACCCCTTTTTTAACTATGGATTGGTTGTAACTAAAGACTTGGATCCTGGTCTGGATCACACCCCCACACGGTTATACTCCGTTAGTGGAAATTGGTGGTGTTACAGATTGGTATCAGACCCCTTGGTTACAGCGTACCAGAACATTTTAAAACTAAATTTTCTGAACTGTAACTGTTTTTGAAAACTTTGGTTACAACCTAACTCCCAAAAGTATTGCCCCGCGTGCTGAAGATGATCCTCATTTAGAATTCCTGTCTTGTGTCAGTATAGTAATTTGGAATTTTGGGTAGAAATTTTTCTTTCCCGAGGCTTAGAAATTTCTGAGTTAGAAAATTTTTCTAAGTATGGGGTTAGCGTACTTGTTTAGCGAACTTCATATTGTACTTAGCGAACTAGAATTGTTCCTAGCGGACTTGATGTTAGCGTATTTGGTCCCTGTGCTTAGCGGACTTGATGTTGTTCTTAGCGAACTTAAATCCTTCTTAGCGGACTTCTGTTAGCGAACTTGAACCTTAGTTCTTAACGAACTTAACCAGGTTCTTAGCGAACTTGTTGGCCTTAGCGAACTTGATGATGCCCTTAGCGAACTTGTTGGCTTCTTAGCGGACTTGATGAGGCCTTAGCGGACTTCCTCTCTTCTTAGTGGACTTGTTATGCGTTTAGCGAACTTGTTAAGTGATTAGCGAACTTCATCACATTCTTAGCGAACTTGAATGGTTCTTAGCGAACTTAAGTTGTTCTTAGCGAACTTCAGCAGATTTTAGCGGACTTAATTTGTGCTTAGTGAACTTCAATGGGACACTTGGAAGAATTTACAAATTGGTGTAGCAATTGTTTGTACCATATGCTAGAATGCACATTGCCCTCTGCGTAGTATATACAGGACCATCAAGAACCCTATTGGGGTAAGACCCACCTAGGATGCAATCAGAGAGGGTTTCCTTTTAAGCATGTAATCACCATCCTTTTTACTTGGTTACATCAACAAACTTGAATGATTAATCGTAAGTGCTTGTAGTTATGCACTAGCTTCATGAATAGGGCAAGACCCATTGTTTAGGATCCTGATATCTTTACGGACTTGTTTAACCCTTAACAACATTGTTTGTTTTGAATGACCTGGGTAGGTTTACCATTAGGCCTAGATCATGGTAATCTAGACTCTAAGACAATGATCTAACATATCCTCAGCTTAACTGATCGTACTCTCTTATAACATAAATAGGAGTCGTAGTAGATTCTAT
>JBCNJP010000009.1:52811631-52814131 GCA_039602395.1 Deinandra increscens subsp. villosa | reverse complement strand
CGGCTCCAAGTACCTTAGGGGACATCCCTGTAAAGTTTCGTGACCTTCCGACGAAGTTTGAGCGCGTTTCATGGAATCCCTACCCGTAAGGGGCCGGGGCCCGCCCGAGCCTAGCCCGCGGGCCCGCCCGACCCGGAAACTGAATTTTTTCCTTTGGGTCATCTTGTTTCATGCTCATGAGGCCTCACGTAAAGTTTCGTGTCAATCCGACTTCGTTTGATGTGATTTTCACATATTATGATTCTTGAGAAATTTAATGTCCGTTCCTGTCACTTTGCTGTTTACACGGAATGTATATATAGGGGAGGGCATGGGGTCTGGCAGCCCCAGCGCCCAGGAAATCATGTGAGCGACCAAGGCAGCCAAGGTCATCGAGAACCAAGCCCTCCCTAGCCCCATACACGATGAAAAAGCCCCTTGCCTTGGTTTCTCGCACACCGACTCGTGATTTTAGGCACAACGATCAGCGATGTCGCACATTATGTCGTGATTTTGGCCCAGCGACCAGTGATCTAACACACCGACTCGTGATTTTGGCTTGAAGATGTGCTTGGCCTAAAAAATTATGATTCTTGAAAATTTTAATGTCTGTTCCTGTCACTTTGCTGTTTACGCGGAATGTATATATAGGGGAGGGCATGGGGTCTCACAGGGCCGGTTGCCAAAAATTGTTGCGAGCTACCAAAATTATATAGGTTTCATATAATCAAGCCCTCCCTGGCCCTGTACACGATGAAAAGTCCCTTGGCCTTGGTTTCTCGCACATCGACTCGTGATTATGGCCCAGCGATCAGCAACCTTGCACACTGACTAGTGATTTTGGCCAAGCCAAGGGCTGTGAGCGACCAAGGCAGCCCCTCACTGGCCATGTAAACGATGAAACAGCCCCTTGGCCTTGGTTTCCCCATTTCGACTCGTGATTATGGCCCAACGATCAGCAACCTTGCACACTGACTAGTGATTTTGGCCAAGCCAAGGGCTGTGAGCGACCAAGGCAGCCCCTCACTGGCCATGTAAACGATGAAACAGCCCCTTGGCCTTGGTTTCCCCATTTCGACTCGTGATTATGGCCCAACGATCAGCAACCTTGCACACTGACTAGTGATTTTGGCCAAGCCAAGGGCTGTGAGCGACCAAGGCAGCCCCTCACTGGCCATATAAACGATGAAACAGCCCCTTGGCCTTGGTTTCCCCATTTCGACTCGTGATTATGGCCCAACGATCAGCAACCTTGCACACTGACTAGTGATTTTGGCCAAGCCAAGGGCTGTGAGCGACCAAGGCAGCCCCTCACTGGCCATGTAAACGATGAAACAGCCCCTTGGCCTTGGTTTCCCCATATCGACTAGTGATTATGGCCCAACGATCAGCAACCTTGCACACTGGCTAGTGATTTTGGCCCAGCCAAGGGCTGTGAGCGACCAAGGCAGCCCCTCACTGGCCATGATCACGATGAAACAGCCCCTTAGCCTTGGTTTCTCACACTGACGCGTGATTTTGGCCAAGCCAAGGGCTGTGGGCGACCAAGCCCTTGGTTTCTCGCACATCGACTAGTGATTTTTGGCTTGGTGTTGTGCTTGGCTTAAAAAATTATGATTCTTGAAAAATTTAATGTCTGTTCCTGTCACTTTGCTGTTTACGCGGAATGTATATATAGGGGAGCAGTGGTGTTGGGTTGGCAGTCGCTGTGCATGCAAATCTCCCCCGTGTGCAGGACAGCATGTTGGTTGGCTATCTTTATGATTGTTGATCGGCATGTGCCAGATAGGAGGTGAGTTGAGAGTTTTAGATATGGGAGTGCGTGCACCAGTCGGCTTTGGTCCGGACTGATGAGTGCTACGTGCTAGATGTCTAGGGCTTTTGGTGATCTTTCTATCAAGGGTACGTATCGTGCGGTGCAATTTTGGGATCGTTTTGCTATTGGTTGCCTTTCCCTGCCTATGTGCATGGTGGGTGGTCAATATGTCCGACGGTTTTCAACAGGGTATCGTAAAGGTGCATGAGTGGTGTTTGGTTTGTTACGGGTGGTTGGCTCTTTGCTTGCGCAACAACTTCCACCTGGCATTCCTCTTCAGTTGTCTGTCAAGGCTTATTTGTCTTGGTGGATCGTGGGTTTTCTGTGTTGCCTACCTAAGCAATGGCATTGCGTTGGTTGATCGTAGTCCCTTTTCTTCTAGTGTCATAACTATGACACTGGATGAACCATGAAGCGGTTTCTTTGATCCATCCTGTCATCCAATGTGTTGATTTTGTGGCTCATTGATCATCGCTTGGTCTCTTGGATACGGAACATGATTTGAGCATATGGGGTCTCATGGGGTCCTTGCTTTGCTTTCATCCAGTTTGTGTGCTTCTCTTACAATGACTGCCTCGCTCGCCTAGGCTCGTACCTGCGTGTGAGGCCATGTCAAAGGGAAATGCTCTTCCTGTTTGGTGTGGGCATGGTGTCTCATGTGATCCTTGTTTTGCTCTAATTTAGCGTTCGCGCTTTCTTCAAATG
>JBCNJP010000009.1:52787398-52811131 GCA_039602395.1 Deinandra increscens subsp. villosa | reverse complement strand
ACTATGATGTGTTAGAACAAAAATCTATGTGACTGACGCCATCAAATCTGTTTACCGATGCATTCGACTGAAGAATCCATGTGAATCGATTTAGAGACTGAGTTGTGATGCTCGAGGCTTGCAGTTTGGACCGAAGACCGTTTTCTGGAAAAGTCAACCGTTCGGGTCAACGGTCAACGTAAAAGTCAACGGAAGATCGGTTCGAGCGAGTCAAGCTTCGGATTAATTAATCACTTTGATTTAATTATCAATTTATGTTTATTTACTTTACTTGTAATTTCGTTCATTTGTCATGTTTTTTCTGTCGTTAGTCACCCTCACTATATATAGTGAGGGTGCCCATTACAAGCAAAGGAGTCTCCGAATGTGGAGATGATGAATTTCTTGTAGAGTGTGAGATTTCCATTCTAGAGAGAGAGTGAGTCATGGATTCTAGAGAGAGAGTGTGTTCTTCATGATTTCTTGATTGTAACTATTCGATTAATGAAATCATTCGACTATGTTCATCATCTTTCTCATGTTATGATTTCATGATTCATCATCATCATCTTCTTCATTTGTTTGTTTTTTTTGAGTTTTTCTCATCCGAACATGTTCTTGCTCAAGATCGAGATTCTTGTAGTGAAAATCGGTCCTAACAAATGGTATCAGAGCGGGTACCGATCAGATTCATCTCACCGTGAATCTGGTCACTCGAATCTGGATTTTGAGCTTGAATAGTGAAGATGAGAAAACTTATTTTTTAGAGACTTTTTTCTATTTTTTCTTCATTTCTGGATGATTCTGGATAGATTTGATGTTTTGGATGTCAGATCTGGGTTTACTGACTTCATCTTGATGATTCTTTATCTTCGATTTGGTCAAATATGTTGGAAAAATGGAGATCAGGAGCTGTTTTTCGTAACTTGGGTATTTTTCCCGTTTTTGGGGTTTTTGAAGATATTTGAGCTTTGATTCTCAGTTTCTGGTGTTCTAATGGTCGGATTTGGATGAAACGAAGCACGATTCTTAGTGGAAATCACATTCCGGATCCATTGGAAGCACTGGTTTCGTCTAATTCACATCAGATTTGAAGATTCTGGAAAAACACACACTACTATGTGCGTTCTTGGTGTTCTTCAAGTTTTCCAGAAATGGGGGTTTTTCGGGTCAGATTCGATGATCATGGCTGCTGTTCGGAAGGTGTTTGTGGCCAGAATGTCTTCGTGGATGTTTAGTCTACATGATTCCATCATCAATCCGTGTTTACCTTATGTTTTTGGGTGGATTTAAGAGCATCAAAGAGGGCTGTAAAGGTTTGTGTTCTTCGTGTTCTTTACTGTTCATCGAGTTTTTTTCCAGAAATTTAACAAGTTTTGAAGGGTTGAAGATTGCCCTAGCGAACTTGTATCAGTTCTTAGCGGACTTGTTCAAGTCTTAGCGGACTTGTTCTCTCCTTAGCGAACTTCATCAGTTTTTAGTGGACTTGAAGCTTGTCTTAGCGTACTTGTTCTGTGCTTAGCGAACTTGAGTCCTTAGCGGACTTCAGAGGTGCCTTAGCGGACTTCTGGTGGCTTTAACGTACTTGTTTGCTTAGCGGACTTGTTACTGGGTTTTCGCTCGAGACAGTTTCGGTGAGTTCTGATCGTTAAGGATGATAGAGCATGGTCATACGAGTTCATCCGTATAAGAATCGCAAATTTTTATCAAGTAATCGTCGAGATATGCGTGAAATACGGTTTTCCGGCGAGTCTCACGTTTATTCCGGTGGTATTTGCGACATTGCTAGGGTTTCGGTTGTTTCTTGTAGGAGACGGTGACGTGTCAATCACTGAGTGGATAGTAGAGAATTATCTCTCTCTCCTTGTCGGTCCAAGGTCAGCCTCCTTTTTTCTGTTGTCGATCGCTGGTTGGCTGCATGAAATGGAGAGGGTCCCGCCTGCTTAAAGAATAATGAAGCCTCTGTGGTGTTACACTGTGATTGGCTGTGAGGGAATTAAGCTTGTGGCCCCACCTGAAAAATTTGCTCGGTTGAAATCTGGAGGAGAATTACGCGTGGGGCCCGCGAGCTGCAAAAAGATCCGTTAGATGTGCTTTTGCTGTCCGCCTCTGATTGGCCGAAAGTCACTCCACCCGGATCTCCAATTTCCAGCCGCCGGATCACTCTTCTTTATTGCCGTTGGATCTAATTTAAAGGAGAATTCTCATTGGTTAATTCCATTGCACATGGATTATGGTTTTCTTGATGGAGATTTAATTTTTCTAATTAAATTTTCTGCATTATTCATCAAACGCGGGTATTTTTTGTTAGTCTTTCATAAGATTAACGAGATGAGGCCGCGACGGAATTGCGAAAATTTTTATTAGTTGCGGATTTATTTAATTTTATTGGGGTTCTCGTTTATTGATGTCGCGCAACGTTTGCTATCGATCACTGACGGGTTAGCTTTATTATCCGGTTAATTACTCGGCTTTCTCGTTATATCTCACGGTTTTATTTTTAGTGGATGCAGCGCTGTCGTCAACTAACCGGATTAACTGGAATCTCAGTTAAATATTGGAATTTATCCGATTAAATCTCTCGGATGACCGTTTATTGAAGAAATTTGGCAGTTTATTTTATTTTCTCATCCAACCTCAGTCACCCAAATTATTCACAACTGTCAGCATCCGGCTTCTGGCTTTTCGCAAGATTGTTCAATTTCAAGATTGTTTATCTGGTTTCTCTAGGCAACCGATCGCGACGGTTCGACTCTCCGCATCTGTTTTTACGCTTCCGACTTGATGTTTTTGGAGGGATTTAGAGAAATAGGAGGAATTATTATGGAACTGGATATCGGGTCGATTATTCGAAGTTAGAGCATGTTCGATGTTTGACTGGTATATCTGATTCAGTTTGTTGCGGTCATGACTCCGAGATGTAGCATTTTCTCAGTATTGTACCCGACCGTGTGAACCGAGTGAGCGGAACACTTGGATCTCGAACTGGAGCAACAAGAAAAGAAGAAGCTTATTCAGAGGTGGAATTTCTACATCAAATTGTCTCCGGTTTATCAGTTTCTCATTGAAGATGTACGGCAGAGCGGTTCTTCAGCAGTTGAACAGATTTGAAAGCATCAGTCAAGGGGGAAATTGTTAGAACAAAAATCTATGTGACTGACGCCATCAAATCTGTTTACCGATGCATTCGACTGAAGAATCCATGTGAATCGATTTAGATACTGAGTTGTGATGCTCGAGGCTTGCAGTTTGGACCGAAGACCGTTTTCTGGAAAAGTCAACCGTTCGGGTCAACGGTCAACGTAAAAGTCAACGGAAGATCGGTTCGAGCGAGTCAAGCTTCGGATAACTTTGATTTAATTATCAATTTATGTTTATTTACTTTACTTGTAATTTCGTTCATTTGTCATGTTTTTTCTGTCGTTAGTCACCCTCACTATATATAGTGAGGGTGCCCATTACAAGCAAAGGAGTCTCCGAATGTGGAGATGATGAATTTCTTGTAGAGTGTGAGATTTCCATTCTAGAGAGAGAGTGAGTCATGGATTCTAGAGAGAGAGTGTGTTCTTCATGATTTCTTGATTGTAACTATTCGATTAATGAAATCATTCGACTATGTTCATCATCTTTCTCATGTTATGATTTCATGATTCATCATCATCATCTTCTTCATTTGTTTGTTTTTTTTGAGTTTTTCTCATCCGAACATGTTCTTGCTCAAGATCGAGATTCTTGTAGTGAAAATCGGTCCTAACATGATGAGACCTTTTCACCAGTAGCAGACATTAGAGCTATTAGGATTCTCTTAGCCATAGCAGCGTACTATGACTTTGAGATATGGCAAATGGATGTTAAGACTGCCTTCTTAAATGGTTACTTGGATGAAGAAGTCTATATGGATCAACCTGAAGGGTTCATTGATCCAAAACATCCCAACCAAGTATGCAAGCTTCAAAGGTCCATTTATGGACTAAAGCAAGCATCGAGGAGTTGGAATAAACGGTTTGATGAAGAAATCAAAAAGTTTGGTTTCGTTCAGAATCCCGATGAGCCATGTGTATATCGCAAAGCTAGTGGGAGTAATGTTACTTTCCTTGTCTTATATGTAGATGACATATTGATAATAGGAAAACACATTCCAATGTTGCAAGATGTAAAATCCCATCTTGGAAAGTGTTTTGCTATGAAAGACTTGGGAGAAGCAGCATTCATTCTTGGAATCAAGATCTATAGAGATAGAACTAAGCGGTTGATTGGACTAAGTCAAAGTGCTTATATTGATAAGATCTTGAAGCGATTCAAGGTGGAGAATTCCAAGCGTGGTATAGTACCAATGCAGGAAGGACTTGGTCTGTCGGTCAAACAAGGTGCTTCTACACCTGATGAGGTGAAGCGTATGCAAAGAGTCCCTTATGCTTCGGCTGTAGGCTCTATAATGTATGCGGTGAGATGCACTAGACCCGATATAGCGTTTGCGCAAAATATCGTTAGCCGTTATCAACAGAATCCAGGTGAAAGTCACTGGACTGCTGTTAAGACCATTCTCAAGTACCTACGGGCTACTAGAGATTTGTTTTTGGTATATGGGGGAAATCTAGATCATGAGCTCAAAGTGACCGGATACTGTGATGCTGGATTTCAGACTGATAGAGATGACACGAAGTCTCAGTCTGGGTACGTCTTCGTTATGAATGGAGGCGCTGTGGATTGGAAAAGCAAGAAACAAACCACAGTTGCTATGTCTGCAACAGAGTCTGAGTACATTGCTGCTTCGGAAGCTGCAATGGAGGCTGTCTGGATAAGGAAGTTTATTAGTGGGCTAGACATTGTCCCCACAAGTAACTTACCTATTGACATGTACTGCGATAACTCGGGTGCATTAGTCATCGCCAAAGAACCTGGAGTTCAGAAGGGCGCCAAACACTATGCCAGGAGATATCACTATGTTCGTGAGCAGATCGAACTAGGTGAAATCAAATTACTCAAAGTTCACACAGATATTAACTTAGCTGATCCTTTCACGAAAGCTTTGTCGAGGCCGAAGCTTGAAAGGCATGCCGAGGGCATGGGACTTAAATTGGCTGGTTAAATCATGTATGTCTGATGTTCGGTATTTGGATAAAGGACGTTAAGCAATTTCTGTTTATATAATGAAATAAAGTATTTGATATGTTTGATTTCATTTAATGGTTAAGTTGTGTCCTATATTTGCATGTTTAATCCTTGAGTACTTGTCAAGTATTCTAAATTGTCCATTGTCGATTAACTATATGGGAGTATAGTTAAACTAAGACAAAATCTGAGTGATTGGTTAGGATGGTCCCACCAAACTCACATGGTATTCATTGGATGCATACTGGACAGACCCACAAACGAATTGTCACTTTATGGATCGGCGTCATTGAGTGAAATTCGTAAATGGTTGCTTTACTTATCCTTAGACTTGAGATACAAGCAGGTCATGCATGTATGGATTGCACTTACTTGATATAGGTCTAACTATCCTGAATAAGGTAGTACAAAAGGGCTATTTTCAGTAAGTGTAGTGAAGTATGTGACTTGACACGTGTAGTCAAGAGGATTTGTTCCTTCAGCTTTGTGCTGAAGCAGATACCACTGGGCCCCTCATTGGACTAATTAAGATGTTTGCATGGCCGTGCCCAAATGAAATCTAGAGATGTCTCGATTTGCAATTTGGTAATCTTAAGTTAGTTGTGAGAATGAGAAACAGAATCGTTAAAGTATGGGATGACTTTGATCCATATCCATATTTAACACGGTATCGGTAACAAAGGGATAGTAAATGACTGTACCATTTAAATACACTTTGAGAAACTGTACTTAAATATTTCTGGGAGCATTGGCGTGTTGCTAGACGCTAACCAATGTTATTACCTTTACTATTGCAAGCTCAAGTGGGAGCTGTAGGGATATGATCATGTAATAGTAAGCGTATGTCTGGAAATTATTTAAGCCTACGGGGTCACACGTCTCGACACCAAATGTATTAATATTAATTAATGGTTAATTAATATTTATCACGAATATTTAACGAGGTTTCGTTAAAAACTGACAAGTTAATTGTTAACAGGGGTGTTAGTTGTAATTAAGAGAGAGAGTTGTAATTGGATTACAATTGAGAGAAGGCTTTGGATAGGGCCTCTAGTGGATTTCGACTAGGGCTCCTATGCCTATCCTTTTACTTGTTTATCAAGTATTCTAATCCTATAAATAGACCCTCTGGGTTTAAGGATTAGTGGCTGCTTTATGAGATAAAGAAAAACCCTAAATCTCTCTCTCCTTCCTCTCGAATTCGGCAACAAGAAAAACCCAAGGGAGGTTTCGTTTCTTGTGTGGTTCGACCAAGCCCATATCAAGAGGAGTTCGTGATCGGTTGCTAGCACATAGCATTGGTGTGTCGTGTGTGCGATCGTAGAGGGATTTACTTCAAATCCTCCAAGAGATCAAGTCTTGCCGAGCTAAAAGGTACACATTCTAATACCGGTTAATTAGATTAATTCATAGGATAGTTTCCGCTGCGTACTCGTGTTTTGATAAAAGTTATATAACCCAACAGTGTGGTGGGTTAGCTGCGGTACACCCTACACATAAGCACTATCGGCATGTGGAAGGTGGATCAGTGCTGAACCACAGATTTACCTTGAAATAATAGACCCAAAAACCTTATTTTGAGAAACTTCGTTTAATGGGACAGTGCCCACAATAAAGAAAAATCTATGTCATTTCCGTTGTGATTTTCCATGTCCCTCATGCACATTTTCACTAGAGGGGACATACACAGTTTAATCAAATAAAAATTATTGTTTTCCAACCCTGTAGATTGAGAGTAAACATCCTGATATAAATTTCGTACTAAGGGTCAAATATAGGTTATGACCCAGATGAACAACAACGTTTTAACAACTCAAAGTTTGCATTACAAAAGACAAATAAAATGTTCTTTCTAAGCAATCATGTGACTTTTTCAAGACTCTTATCAACGTTTACTAATCCCAGATCCGTACTCGTCTTGGTTCACTATGGAAATTGGTGAAATATTTCAATTGGTCCTCTAGTTATCGCATTTCTGACATACCACGACTTGTTAACCTCGCGTACGCCTAAAGTGTCACCGACTTGGTGAAGTAGAGCACTTCTTTATGAAATTACCGCACTTCTTTATGAGATTACTACGCTTACCCGCTATGCTATTGTTACTACGATACCTTGCAGCGTCACCTGCCTATGCCTTTTTCTGCGAACTGTAAGAACCACCCGATCTTAGCCAAATTTAAGGATGCATATCCACCCTCCAGATACGTTAATATTCGAACCTTTTTGCAGCACTTCTTACCTCTACCATGTCATTTGACACAATACATTCTGTTATCTTATTGGATACCGTAGTTGAAGACTACTTGGACATATGGTCACTTCGTCATATTAAACACTTCGATTTCGGATATGGTGTCATCGTGACACTCGTTAAACCTAACCATGCGATGCGATTCAACTCACTTATGGAAACGCTTGTTATAGAAAATTACTTTTCTTACGATCATGCGAAATGTTCATTCGATGTTTTTTTATCATATACCGTAAATTGGATTCTCTCATAACGAGTCGTGAAACAATTAGCACTACGACAAATTTTCTTGTTTCCATTCTCCTTCATCCCATTCAATTGGCCCGAACACATTGGACATTATGCTAATTTTCGGGACGAAAATTTCTTAACATGGGGAGGCTGTAACAACTGCAACTTCCCAAGTTAACTCCGTTAACTTTTTCCGTTAAGTTCCGTTAGCAAACCCGTGACCCGTTATTTGAATAATTGCATATGTGTTAATGTTTAATTGCTAATTAATTTTAATAACTCGATTCGTAAATTCATTTTGTAACTTTATGTGTTATTTGAAAAATTTACATTTTCGGGTGAAACCGGACTTTGTACGTAAATTGGAATTTTTATGTGTAAATGATATTTACACTTTTTCCGACTAAACATTCCATGTAAATAAGTTATAAACTTTTAGAAACATTTCTAGTAATTTTATTTTACAAGTTTTGGGGTTAAAACCCATTTAGTTGAGTTTTATGCTAAATGTGTTTAAAATGAAACTTAGAGGGACCATTTGTGTAACTTTTTAAAACATAAAAATCTGCCCTATCTCCTCCCCCTCCCCCATTTCATGACATTTTGCCCTCTTCTCTTCTTCCATACGATTCTTCACACACACACACACACACACACACACACATAGAGATTTTCGGGTTTCACCTCAAATCAAGCAAGAAATCGGGTTTGTGAGCTCAAGTAAACTTCAAGGAAGCTAGGGGAAGCTCCATTTCTGCATCACCATCATCATCCATCTCCTTCTTCTTCACCTAATAAGCCCTAGAAATCTTCATGTTGAAATTTGTTGAATGCATGTGTTAATCGTGTGATTATGTGCAATTTGATGTGTAAATATGCCCATGAAACATGCTTTATGTTGAGATAATTTAAATGATGATTTGGGGCTGATTATCGTTTGATTTAGGGGCTGTATTTTTTAGGTAGAAATCTGCCATGGAATGTTCTTGTTAAAGCTTTGGTTGTTGAACATGAATTTTAGGTGAAATCGCTCTGTGCAAATGCTATGCTCGATTTTTGTTATGATCTTGGTATGATTATGTTTAGAACTAAAAATGTATGTTAAAGGGTTGTTTATGATGTTACAAAGCTGTACAAGAGGAGTGATGACCAAATTGTTTACTCAACTTTCAAACCAAAAGTGTTGCAAAATCCCGTTTTTGGGACAGATTCTGTCCAGTTTTTGGGTCAACTTGCGTAGGTCATAACTTTCTCAGTTTTTATCGAAATCAGTTGATTGTTTTTCCGTAGTAAAGTTCCATGTCTTAGCTTTAACTGGGCTACTCGCACGTCTCCTAAAACCTCCGTTTGGTCATCCAAAACACTGCTGCAAGTTAGGTGTGCAGTGCTGTATTTTTCTGTGAAAAGTATACTTTACATTCTGGTCGGGCATGATAACCTTGTTTTAATGAGGGGTTTGTTAAATGAAAATGAGGTTTGTATAATAAAAGTAAGATCTGGAAAATTTCATGCTCAAACTCTAAGTTTTGAATGAGTTATGCGAATTTTAAACCTACTTTGACTATTTTGCAAAATGCTGAAATTGCCAACTTCCGACGCGCATAACTTTCTCGTTACTTAACTTTTTAAGTTGATTCTTTTTGAAACATTCCCTAAATGTTTATTAGTTCATTCCTACAAAATTTTAGAACCTAACTCTAAGTATGGAGCAAATTAGGCATGCCACCAAATGGTGTGTCAAAGACAATAATGTTGATTTTTGCTAACTTTCAACACGCATAACTTTCTTATTTCTTAACCTTTTTACTTGATTCTTTTTGTAACAAGTCCTAATTGATTTGTAGTATATGCCTGTAAAATTTAAGGAGTTAAATCCAAGTAATGTGGATTTTAGTTATGTCACTAGATAGATGCTTGAAGTTTGACTTTCTTGGTCAACTTTGACTTAAGTTGCAATTTCTTGATTTTCTCTCAAATTGGGACTTGTATGTGCATTATGTGACTTGTATGATCGCATGAAACATGTTTAGATGCTTATATGCTATATTCGTCTTATAGACAACCTCTAATTCAGTTAGACCATATTTACCCAAAATAGGTCATTCATAGCCAATCTTTAAAGTCAAGTGTCGCGTACCAGTGCATCCTAAGGTGAGTTTCACTACTCCTTCTAGTTGCATCCGGTAAGGGATGTCAATGCTTAGACAAAGGTATTTTTGTCTGTTTTATGAATATCCTGCACATATCACATGATTCACTGAATTGCGTCTTTAATTACAAAAAGTCCTTACTTTCTCGGGCCGTTAATATAGAAATAGAGAGGTAATGTTGAGTAGTACTACTGGGGATTGACATGCACCCTCCCGACTGGCGGTCGGACTGAGATCAATGTTAGCCTAGGACTCCGTGATCTGGGATGACGCGGGAAGGCAAATCACATAGGTAAATACCTATAAATTACATTGTCAGCTTCGATCGCGAACATTCAGGTGAACATAAGCATGGGTTGGCTACCTAACGATATGGATATTACTTGTAATTTATGAATTAGTCTTACATTATTCGTATGCATTTTTGGTCTACACAGGTGAGTGTAGTCCGCCATTGTGAACTCACCAGCTTTTGCTGACACTTGATTGTTGAATGCTTTTCAGGTTGCTTGGAGGATCATGGATGGCACGGGCGTGGGCAATGCTTGTTCTTTACGAAACCCTTTTGAAAATTGTATTTCAGATACTTTAGTAATTTCTTTTACTAAACAATAACCTTGTAAACTTTTAATGCTTCCGCTGATTTTTTGTGAAATGTAAACTCTGATTTATTAAATGTAATTCATGACCGGTTTACCCCCTTTTAACTATGGATTGGTTGTAACTAAAGACTTGGATCCTGGTCTGGATCACACCCCCACACGGTTATACTCCGTTAGTGAAAATTGGGGGTGTTACAGTGTACAAGCACAACTAACCATCACTTTGAGTCACTGGAACTAACGCTCGACTGAATGTATGCCCCAGTGCAACATGTTATCACCGACATGAGCATGTGAATTAGGCCAATGATGTACCCGTTTTGGCCTTCAACCAAAGTTAACGCGACTAACGCGGGTAGGGTTTGTCCGGTCCGATAGTACTATCCATCATTACCTCGCTTGGTAACATAATTAACGGTCCAGTTATGAAGGGACTTAATGTGATATGTAAAATGTCTCAAGTAATCTGTGTGTATCATTAAAGTAAATTGTATCCAGATGAAGATGTCATCGAAATGCATGAAATTCTTCCCCAATGTAAACAATAAAAAAAGGGCCGTGAAACTCACCTGGAACTGTGAGTGATGAACTGTACGTAGCAATGAAATGGATACCAATCTAGCGTGCCCTAAAATAGTTTTTAGACACCTACGGTCTCAGTATGTATATATGAGCAAGTGGGTGATGTAACCTTTCGCCCAACACTACTCAGGTTTCATGTGATTGTAAAACGTTTGGTGACGACACGTTGGTGATTTGTATATGTGTATCGAAATACAAATATATATAAGGCACTCAAAATATAAACTATATTTCCTATGTATTAAGTTTGTGAACACTTTGTAATCCTAATGTTGACTTTCGGATTTTGGGTCAAACGACACGTTGATCTGACTTGACTTGGCTCGTTTACCGATGTGTATTGAAATATATATATTTAATATATTTGTACTTATGTATTCTTCAAGAGTTAGTCAAATACCCAAAAATAACTCAACTGAATATTATAACTCTAAAAATACACTTTTCATGTGTTGGTGTCGGTATTAGAAACCGAATATCATTTTTTGTCGGTTGACATTATTTAACCCAATAAGTTGTGAAAATGACGTTTAGTACCGTTTGGGCTCGTCATGGGCCAACTTGGGTTCGTTTGGCCCGATAGTGTATTTCTAAGTCCAAAGTAGATTTCTAAAAGCCTAATACTTTGTTTTGGGCTCAAGTTCAATTTTAAAGCCCAAATTTGTATCTCTTAGCCCAAAACCTTTATCTAAGTCCAATACACATTTTGTTTACCCAAGTTAACCATTTCTATTTTTATAACCTCTTAATAAACCCAATAATATCAACCAACACTTATCTATATTTTGTAACATGAATTTTATAACAAAAACATTTATGTAAGCTCCACCAATGATCATAAACTACTATTTTATCAAGTTTTCAAATATCACAAGACATCATTTTATGTTATTAACCTTGTAACCCGACAAAGTCAACAAATGTCAAACTAACCGTTTTGACTCGTTTAACCAGCTTTTCACGTTTCATATGTTCCACTAACATATTAAATATCATTTTCAACATCTAAACACATATTACAACAACACATCACCAACTTAAACCATTTGAATCATTGTTTGTGTTTTTCATCAACTTGTCATAAAATTAAGCTTTTTAAGCAACAAAACCTTATGTTTTTATACCACATGCATTTGTAGTGTGAAAGGTTCATCAAAATACTATATTTAAAACATAAATGATACGTTTAACAAATATGAAAAATACATGAAAGAAAAATGGGTTTTCTCACGTCAACAAGTGACGATGTCGAAGGAAGGAACGAAGGCACTCGACCACCACTTGAAACAATTAATCTAGGACCTGAGAATGCTTCCAAATATTCGAAAATAAGATGGTGTTCGCTGTTGTACCGAAACAATGCAGAACACAGAACATAAGTGAGTTTTCGGAGTCGAAACGGGTCCGAACGGAAGTGATTTTGGAGCTATTTTTGAACCGAAATGAAAGGGGGTCGAGAAGCGAGTAATATACCTTAGATAAAAGTGTTCTAGGAATGAAAAATGGAACTGAGAGGCTGCTGAAATGTTGCTGCGAACTGGGTCAGAAACTGGGTTGAATTAATGGGTTTTTGGTTGTGATTTTATGTAAAAATGGGAAGGCCTGGGGCTGCTGAGTTTGCACGAGTTGGGGGGGGGGTATTTGGGTGGGTTTTCTTGAGGATTTTATGGTTAGAGTAAGGGTGTAAGGGGTTGTTGTTAGCTGCCTTCGAAACAGCAACTATGGAGCAAGAAAAAGGGGTCGAAATTGGTGGGTTTTGGGTAAAAACATGAAGGACTTGTTGCAGAGCTGAAGTGATTTTGGAAAGAGTTATTTAGATGTGCTTTGTGCTAAGAAGAGGTGGTTAGAGGGCTGCGAATATCTATCAAAACTGGGCAGAAATGAGGTGCATATTGAAAGCTTTGTATGAAGTTGAAGAGGAGGGTTGAAGGGGTGGGTTTTTGTGCTTGAAAAGGAAGTGACAAGGGGCTGTTTTGGAGTCACAACTAAGTGGTTTGGAGATAAGAAGATGAACCGAAAGGTGACCTCCATTTTGAAGAGAAAATCAGTGGTGAGAGGGTGACCAAATGAGAGAGTATCTTCTATGCTTTAAACATGCAAGCTCATTTTAATCACTTCCTAGCTCTCTAGTTGACTCTTACGTGTGTGTGCAGACATGGGTTAGGGAAATAAATAAGGTGAAGCCAAAAGGTGTTTGAGTAAAGTAATTCAAGACATTTCCTTTCTTGTTTGCTTTCTTTCTTTCACTTTTTTTCTTCGTATTCGTATAAGTCATAGCGAAAGGAGGGTCTTTTGTTTTTATTTGTTGACTTTTGTAAAGTGACTAGGTGGTGAAGGGATACATATATATATATATAGATAGATAGATAGATATACGTATGGATGATGGTGGTGAGAGTAGAATTATCCAATATTGGGTTAGGCAAAAATAGTGTTCGATGTTAAATGGTTCCTTGATGATAATTGGGCATGTTTAGACTCGATTAAATATTAATAACGCGCGTAACATTCACGTAAAAATAAAATGAAATGAAGATATATTTTATTTATTAAAATATATTGATAGGCCTTCAATATTTTTCGAAATACTTATTTCACCTATTATGGAAAACGTCACCAACGTTCGTTTGTCAGTTAGACATCGTGTGTGACCTGGTAATTTACTAAACTACCGATGCATGATAATGATGTAATGGATATATTATGTCATACAACGCGTTAATGCATGCGAATTGGATTCATGGAATATGTGTATACTCATTGGATATAACGGGAGCAGAATATGACCGTATTTCCGGCAGTTATCACAGTGGAGGTTTGTGTTGCTTTCCTTGATTCAATAAAATGTGTATGATGTGTTAAATTGATGATTTATGTGAGCTAAGAGAGAATGTATGTCATGAGCTTAAATTTGGGGAATTTGAATTGAATGAAGTATGTTGAATTGTTTAGCATGTATACACACTAGGTGTTTGATAAAATGCCAAAGTGAAGATTTCGTATATTATCATGTAATTGGTTGTGTCTAATTGGGTATAAAATGTTATGTGGATGCAAGTATGTAAGTAGGGTATGATAAATGTGAAGGGATGTTTAGATTTTATGATGCATATCAAGTGTGTGACAAAGTATTGGAATGAAAGTTGGAAGTCAAGTGTGCTAACACTTTGTTGGGTTTCGTCAGTGGTATTCGGGTCATGGGTAGTAATTTTAATTTCATTAAAACCCGTTTTACTAATTGTAGTACCGGAAACATTTACATATCATTTAATTACTTTAATTAAATCAGAGTGTGGAAGCGTATATTATGTTTATAAATAAATTAACCGCGAAAAACCAAGTGACATAATTAACAACAGGATCTAATAACCGAACACAATCACTATATATATATATATTGTTCTATATATATATATATATATATATATATTATTTTCATTAACTAAGATATATAAATATATATATATATATATACTAGCATGGTGCCCGCGCGTTGCGGCGGCGACAATTGATACCGTGTTATTCGTCATTTGTTCGCGCGTTATGACGTTGCTAGAGTTTATAGCCCATTATTTTTCTTATGTCTGCGCATTCGATGATGACGACAATTTAGAAAGTGATGTTCGTTTATGTTCTCTGCTAGTTTATTGATCATCTGATATAGTTAAACTCATGGCATAGGTTATGCTATATGCACCTAATTATAATACCGTTGAATTAGAAACTAGATTATAAGTATTGAAAGGTAACCTTAAAAGCATGACAATGTGCAGCTCTTAGAAGATTTATAAATAAAAATGTATGAAAGTGACACATATATGCTAGCATAGTGTTCGCGTGTTGCAGCAACGACAATTCTTAAGGCGTTATTTGTCTCGTGTTTGCGCGTTTAGGCGGTGTTTTATTCAAAACCGGTGAATATATTTATAAATTGAAAGTTTTTATTAGTCAAGCCTTACGATATAATTTAACCTAAATTGAAATGTTTTAAATACATGTTTGCCATTTTGAACAAAAGTTATATAGTTACCACTCTAATTAATGCATGTCTCTTACTAAGAAATCAACAAAAATTATAGCTACCACTCTATTTAATAGAGGTCTAGCATAATTACTAAGAAGTCCTTGTACTATGTCATGGTATAAAATTTATTTCATCGAGACTCATGTTTATTTCTTTGTACGTATAGTTAATACTTACATTCTCCTTAACGGAGAATTGTCGCGTCATCCCTCTTTTTTTTTAAAAAAAAATTAAACCACGGTGGTTACATATGATTGACAAACTACTTGTAAAAAATGTTATTAGTTAAACATTCAACCATGGTGCTTAGCTTAACATGACTGACATCGAGTTCTATTGGCTAATACCAAGACAATAGCGCTTATACAACTTATATAGTCTATGTACCTACACTTTCTATAACTAAATAAAGCAACTTAACTTTATCCATTTTCATGAAATTAAGTTCTTTGGTTTGGAACAACTTCAACTACTGTTGTGTTGCAAAAGAAGCAACTTTCATCGTTCACTATTGATGAGATACGGATGTATGCAGCCAAAAACAAATCATCATCACTTTCTGTTTCTTCTTTGTGGGCCACTCTCTTTAACATTGTTTTTTAGATAAGATGGCTAAAAAGTTGCCGGCCTGGCAAAGTGATGCAAGAATATGTGAGAAGATTAGCATGAAGATGGAAACAATATTTAAAACTGCTAGTTTGACAAGATTTTAAAAAGCCTAAAGATGCTTACCCAGTCCTCGCTTAGCATACCTACATGACCAACAATAATCATAAAAGCATCCAACCAACAGTGTTAATTCAGAAATCTGGTTGAGTGGAACAGTACTTGTGACTTGAGAGGTTACTTCCAACATATTAATTTCCGTTGGAAAGAATAGTTACTATAAGGGGTGCTTGGACCGTTTAGATGCGCGGTTCAAACTGATAATGTGATCAAATAAACCAAAATATGTTGCCATGCTCATAACACTAAAAATAAATCACTCTTGCTCATCCTCTAGAAAAATAAACCAAAACACCCCATACAATTTTGAAATTCATTCTTAATACCCATATAAAAATAAAATAACCCTAGGGGTCCTGATTTGACCAATTAGCCTGCCAAACCCACCCACCTCTAGACACCATACATCAATAAGGGAGTTCAAACATATGAGGGAACAAATTACCTTCAACATAGTATACATAGCATGCCTTTAACCTCCTAAGAGCGCTTTATCCAAATGTAAAACACATAGACTAAAGTATTACAGAAAACGGACAAAGAGATGTTTGAGGGTAAACCCAACATGACTCAGATGGGCTCATTACCTGACCCACTACCCAGCCCACTAATTTTGCTCATATCTAGCAGGAGGTACACCTAACATTTATGTTATGCAATCAACTTAAGTAACACAACATCCCAACTCAAAATGAGAAACAGAGTAAGGAGCTGTTTGGTTTAAACTGTTTCATTAAGTGCTGGATGAATAAGTGTCTGGATGGTAAAGACTTGTGTAGAAGGCTGGATGAATAAGACATCTTTTAAGGTAAATCTCTTAGCGATTCAGACATTTTTACCATTCAGAGGTTTCAAACAAACAGTCCGTATCTGTCAGATTCAGACAATTTACCATTCAGACCTTATTAAGAGGTAAACCAAACAGCCCCTAAATCAAAACTTAAGGTCATTTACCATACCTCATATGTTTCCATTGAAAGAGCAGCAACGTCTTTCTTGTCATTACCAAACTTAAATTCTGCCAGATATCTATAATAACCCCTTTCCTGCAAAAAAAAAAAAAAAAGAATATCAGCATAAACATATTACAAAATCATTACATAAAAAAATATAAAAGTATAAGCAGGGATACAAATCTCATTACTAAAAATAACTGCTTGAGCATGAGAAGCCGTTTTTTTGTTTCATTTCAAAATAGATAAATAAATGTTTTTACATGCCAGTTTATACCCACCGGTTTGGCCCAGACTGCCCATATTGCCATACGTACCTATACCTGTCTCTGCACATCAGCAGGCCTAAAGTATAGTAAACATTCAGAAGAAAGCCTGTCCCGCACTGCTCGACTGCAGTTAAAATCAGGTGTGGCAGTCAATAAATTTATATGTAAATAATATCCAACTAAAGCATGAAAGAAAACTGGATTTACCAGTGGTGTTAAAAACTGGATGTGAAAGACTGCACATTTATAATGATAAAAACACTCATGTTACAAGGCTGAATGTAATAGAACAAAACATAAACACATAATTCGATTCAGAATTTAGTTAAAAAACGATCAAAATCTGAAATAAAATTTGAAATCCACCTGCTCGATAGGGTTACAACATAAAAAAATAGGGCCAGGAGCCTTCATCTCTTTGGAAACACACGGAAAACACACAAAAATTCAAAGATGGAGCCCTAGGTCAGAACTCTCACTTAAATTAACCCTGTTTTCAAACAACAAATTCATCAAATGATTTGAGTACTAATTTAACCTTAAAACTATTGAATAAGCAAAATCTAAAGAAAATTTCAGTAATAAAATCTATGTCTTAACAATCAAAGCTCATAAATGAAAGTACCTTAGTATGATGCCTAAGGCACATATCCTGTGTCCCTAACCCAAATGGGCACATTAAGAAGTGAAGAATTAGGGCTCCTATGAGGGTATACTTGAAACCAATAAGACATAAATTATAACAAAAAAAAAACACAGTAGTTATATCAAAAACAAACCTGGAAGAAAGATGGATCCCATTATCATTCATCACTGTCTCCCTCGATGTAAACTTTTAAGAACCTACAAAATCGAAGAACAAATGAAGCAATTAAACATGAATCTAAAAAGGAGAGCATATTTGAATTTCAAATTTTGATCTTCGATGAGAGAGATACATTTTATGCATATTGATTATTAACAACTGAGAGGCACAAACACAATACTGCACAGAGAAAAGAGGGGTAAATTGACAGTACAAAGAAGTAACACTCTTGGAAAAGTTAAATGGTTAGAACCTGCGTACTAACAAACCCAGGACCTCTAGCATTTGATCTCAGTCCTTCACAACTATCTTTTTCTCTTGGTCAGACCTATTCCAAATGATAAATGGTTAGAACCTGCGTACTAACAAATTCACATGAAATTCAGTTTTAATAATAGATGGATAAAATAACAACCATAAGAGATCCATGAGTACAATTAAACCAACTCCCATCAAAATTGGCATTTATAGGTTTTTGATATGCTCTATATGATTATCGACCTCCCAGTTTCTCCACGCATACAAATAATATTTTTCTCAATTAAAGTTGTTGAATGTTTATTCTATGTCATACCAAGATTCCATCTCTCTCACCCTGTTATCTTAACAAAGATGTTACATTGTACACAAGACAACCACCACTTAACCAATGATATAATCATCACCTTATTCCATCTTTTAACAAAAACTAAAAGACTAATAATCATCACCTAATTCCATCTTTTAACAAAAACTAAAAGACTTATAAAACTGACGCAATATTGATGTTTGATTTGTAGGTATGGTGCAAGTGAACCACAACCTAACCAGGTTATGAACATCGACTTGGTCCAAGTAATTGATGTTTGACCCACATTTCTTCACCCACTCTCTTAATCAAGATTGATTTTTTTTAATAATTCTTTCCACTGATGTAGGCATGAAAGTTTCTTGATAAAAATTGCTAAAAAATCACCACACAAGTGAAACCGAATTTAAAATCATCAAATGCTTCAGTGAAACCCAAAATAAGATTGAAAGGCACATGTATAACGAATACTTTGCTAAGAGGGTAAATAAACCTCACCTCAAGAAGAACTACTTACTGCTGCAGATGCTTCTCTACCTAACAATTAGCACAGACGATGCATCTCGACCACATCTAGATACCTGCAAAAAGCAGACCATTCGTAGCCCTAGTTTGAGTCGAACTAAACTGAACAAACATTGGGGAGAGAGATTTTAAGAGAGAGATTTGTAAATTTCATCATCCTAGAGCCTTGATTACTCCGGCAACGCGAAGGAAACTCCATGGCAGAGAAAGAGAGAACGGTTTTAAGAGAATATAGGAGAGACTGGTTAGGGGAGAAAAAAAAGTACATCAGACTTCGTTTACCTCAATCGGTGGCATCTTGAAGAATGGAGAGAGACGGCAGAGGCGGAGGTTGTGGGCGGCGATGGTTGCCATTCGGATTTCAAATGAGAGAGAGAGAGAGAGAGAGAGAGAAAGATGAATACGACAGACCAAAGAAAACCCTAAACAACTCTAACAACACGCGTTATATTCAAATTCGAATTTTGAATTCATAGCTCGAAACTCGCGTTTAGTGCGTCTTTTAAGATCTGAATTGAATTCCGATTCACACGAGTTTTTAGGCGGATTCAAAATTTTGGCCGCCCACTTTTAGCATTCTAAGGTTTTAAGATTTGATGCATCAAAATGTTGTACATAAGGCTTGAAGATTTGTATGCGTCTTAAGGATTAAGGAAATTTCCTGACGAAAATGCCCTTTAGGGCAATATGTATTATATATAGTAATAGATAATAGATATCAGATACATATTTAATTTTTTTAATATATTTATCAGATAAAGTTGTGGTATTCAAATACAACAAGTTTATCTTATTATCATAATCTAAGTTATGATACGATCTAAACCAAAAGTGTTTAGATCGTGAACAAGGGGTTGTGTCGGATAACTGTTCGAGACACCGAGGTTCAACGAGACAAGCGCTAGAATTTCAAAATACTTACCGTAGTAGCAAGCTCGGGTCTGGTTTAAAATCGTAACATAAAACACACCAAGGTGAAAATTAGAAACGATGTTGGATCGGTGATGCGGAGCGGCGGAGAGGGCGGCACAACGATTGTGGAGTGGCGGAGGCGGCATGACGGCGGTGTGGGAACAGGCGGCGGCGATCGATCGGAATGAGCAGCGGATGGCGGCGGCTAATCGTTGGTGGTTGCAGATGGGTGGCGATGGCGGGAGAGGGTGTCGGCGGTAGCTCGCGACAGCAGAGATGCCCGAAGGACGGCGGTGGTAGTCCGGCCGGCGATGGTCGACACGAGGGAGAGGGAGATGCAGAGAGATTTGGTGAATTTTGTTTTTCTAAAACTGTTAACCTAAAATCTATATTTTAGGTTTGTTTAAATAGTCATCAATCAGTTGTGGATAACTCACAAATGATTATCTCTATCATTTTATCTCTTAAACAGGTGTAGATAAACTACGTCTAGTTTAAATCTATCATTTATCCATCCAGTTGTTTTAGATAATCTTTATTAAAATAAAATATATTTATTTAAATTACCATTATCCAAGCACATAAAACTAATTAAATAATTTTTTTTATTTAATTAACTTTTATTTAGGAATAATAATTATTATTATTATTTATATATTTCACCGATTATTATTATTAATAATTAATAATAATTTTCTGCTAGTTAATTATTAACAAATTAATAATAACTAGAAATGATTAATTATTATTTATATTAATATACAAATAACAATATGAAATCATTTTTGTTTTTCGCAGAACATCGTTTACTAATTAAACGTGTTCAGTTCTCGTTGCCCTCAGTGTAACTCTTACAGGCCACAACTGGGTCGCGTTCTTAGAAATTGTCGGGTCTGGACATACAATATCCAACAGTCTCCCAATTGGACGTATTCCGACAAAATCGTAGGATACATTCAGAGGTGCTCTGGCTACAATGACTACCCTAACCAGTTGTGACAACCCTTAAGTCGACAACCAAGGTTTATTAGTTGCAATGCAACATGATATTAGACTTATGGTAAATATCATTAGTCATTGTTCCTTTCTGTATTCGACATCAGTTGAATGATAAGGAATAGAGTAAATTCAACTTATCTTAAGTTCAACCTTTCTTGATCTCGATTGCAAGTGTTCCAATCAAACACACAGTAAGTTTGAGTAAGGCCTTACACTTAACAATTGGAATCAACGAGAGGGCCCACAATATCTCATTGTTGCATTGTTAATGCAAGAGTACAAAATCCAATATTGACTACATGCACCTCCCACTGAACTTCAAATCTATTCTAAAATGTAGCATTTATGACTGGCAGTTACGCAAAAGCGATTGACTACAATCAAAGAACAGACCCTTGTAAACGGGAGGTAGTACATGTATCTCAGGTCTAAGGATACAAATGAGGTTACCAATAATCAAATCTTCTTGTTATTGAATCAAAGAAGATGATTTGATGCGAGTTACATCCAGCGTCATTCTATAATGAGGCCTGTGAATATGGATAGTCAACAGTTTGAGTCCAAAGTCAGAATAGCCTTATTTCTGATTCGTTCCCATGATTCTGACCGACCACATACACTTTTGAATAATATGTATATGTATTGTCCAACATTATTCTCGAATGATGCATGTGAGTTTTGGAGAGTTGAACAACTCAAATCCAAAGCCATAACGCTTCAATATCTGATTCATGTGCACGATTCTGATGGAGCATTGAGAATACTATGTGTTTGTTCATGGATACTAAACGTATTAAAATAGAACACGGATATACTTTTCAGAATTTGTTTTAACCGCTTAAAATAAGTTCGAATAATAAAGTACAAACTGTTATAGTTTGTACATCCCAAATACTAAATCAAATTTTAGCTTATCGTGCTGATATAGTGCATCAAATATATGATGTTTAAATGATCGTTTCCTACTTTTATTAAATGTTTCTACTTCAACTATTGTTTCCTGAACAATGAAGTGTACCCAAGCGATATGTGATAATAAGTGCCCTTGGTGTGCACTATAAATCTGTGTTATCACATAAACCGTCTTCAATGATTACTCCTTAATCATTCTAGGACTTTGTATGAACTAATTAATTCTTAGGTCACTTGAGATGGCATATGTATTTATACTAATAATATCTTATAAATACTCGACTATATCAGTACAATTTCTTTTTATGATATACTTCCAATTATGTCATTGTGTAACCATTTACAGTGACATCCATATAATAACCAATTATTACTTCGTTCAAATTCCTAATGATATTGAACTAGCCCGAGAAGTAACTTGTCAATGTGGATCATTATCCAGAGTCTACATTTAAGTAAGTAACTTCTCAATCATCTAATGATTAAATCCATTGTTTAATTTAATTAACCAAATTAAACCACTTGGATCAGTATGTAATTATCAAATACATGATTATTAACATAGTGCTCCCACTTGTCTTGTATAGATTTGGCGTTCTTTAAGACTATCAATTCAAACTTATGGGATATGAGCAAAAAATTCTGCTTAAAACTATATTGGTCTACCAGTTAGCCCAAATTTAATCTTGTAATTAGATACAAGATTATGGGTTTGAATATTCATGCAAGCCAGTGCATAAATGATATTTTAATTTAATGAAACCGAATCATCTCAGATCAGACATCTGGTATAGATTCAAGTTTTAATCTTTAGGTAATGGATTATGGAACATTCTTTGATAAGAATGTCAGGTTCCATTCAAATCCATTTTCTTTAAGAACGCTCGCATTTTTTTATAAAGGCAATAATTTGTTGGTCAGAAGAATGCTCACATGTTTCTGAATAAGGCAACATGTGGTTGGTTAGACAATATGATATCTATTTGGTTATACTTGAATTTATTCAAGTTTATTATCATATACTTCATGTTCTATTGTAGTCCAACACTTAAAGGAATAACTTCCTTTCTCTTGGATGGAACATTTATCCCTAAGGATTTTAAAAGTATATTTTATGGTCAAGTGTAGTTAACGGCAAGAACTGTTTCTTGGTACTAGACTTGAGCATGCAAGTTATGGATTAGAGGATTTATTTAGTTTAGTTAGGGTAATTTTGGCAAAAAGGTTTTCCTATATATTTTAAGCTTCAATTTCTTGATGCTTGATTCCTGGATTCAAGAGTTAACAGTTTAACTTTGCAGGAATTTCAAAATTTATATGTAACTAATTTACCCATGACAATTCGAATATAGGAACATATTAAGGTATAGGTTTTTTTTAATCATTAATCATCTAAATGATTATAAACCACTAATCAATGCTGATGATCTTAACTTCTTTGAGCAGATTATTGATCAAATCAAGAACTCTAATGCTCATTTTCATGTTGTATAAATACACACATTATTGAAGTTAGAAAATGATTCATTTTCTATAAGCTTGTTGAAACTCTTCATCACAAGATGTATAATTTCAATTATCTATTAATCAGTCAAGCGATTATTAGATAATCATGATCCCATTTAGCAATTTGTGCGGATCACATATCCTTCAACGCTTATGATGTGATCAGGATCATGTGAATCATGTTTATCAGGCTATGCGTTATGTTATTTTGAACCCATAATCAAAAGACTTATTCAGAAATCAAGCTCAAACGTTAAACGATTATCTATACGATGCAAATACTAATGTCGAAACAAAGTAACATGCAAACTAGGTTCAAAACGGAAAATCAAAAAAGTATTCATCCTGAACGCAGCCAGGGAAAACAAATCAAATGTTTTGAATACTACCAAGTTTATTAATCAGAACGTGAGCAGAACCCTAGTTGCCTTGGAGTGCAAGCGAGCTTCACGATCTCTTGGTTTTGATCTCCATCATTTTTGTAGAACCACGAGATGATCTTACTACTGCATGATTCGGTAATCGGATAGCAACGAGAAAGTAAATAAAGCTTTGCTTTATTGATTCACAAAGAGTTACAATGTAGAGAGAGAAACACACTCAGTTTACACACAGTTAAGATAT
>JBCNJP010000009.1:52728855-52786898 GCA_039602395.1 Deinandra increscens subsp. villosa | reverse complement strand
GGATCATTTGTCAACATCATCACATAATTTTCCCATTTTTCTGGTAAAGCTTCCAGAATTTTTTCTTTCAATTCATCACTATCTTTCTTGACTCCAACAACATCAAGTTCATTTATCAAATGGGAAAACCGAGCAATCAAATCTGGAATTTTCTCATTCTCGCAGTGCCTGAAATTATCAAACTTGTCACACCCCCAATTAACCACTAACGGAGTTTATACCGTTAAGGGGTGCGAGCAAACCAGGACCACAACCATTAGTTACAAATACTAAACGAATCAGAGTTAGTCCAAAGATATATCATAAATAAAGTCTCAAATTACGCAGCGGAAATATATATCGTCTTAGCACTAACCACGTGCTTTATAATTCAGTGTTTTAAATTCCCAATTAAGTTTAACCAAAAATAAAAGTCTTCATGTGCCATGCCAACCCGCTCCGGATACTCCTCAGCGATCTGCAAAAGTTTAAACCACGCAAGTGTCAACCTAACGGTTGGTGAGTTCACAGTGGGCTTGTCACGCAGTGGCCCGGTCTCATAATCTTAACGTGTCAACATATACTTATGTGATGTTTATTTGTGGAAAGCAATGCTTTGTAATGTCCAAAATCATAGTAACGTGGTTTAGTAGAATTGATGTCCGTAACATACGTTATCGGGTATGAACTAGTTTTGTATAGTTAAAGTGCTCAACCGATATCGCGGGTAGCTAATCCGTTGTTCCATGCACTAAGGAAGTTGTACCAAAGCTGACTAATATTGTAGTGGCAGTGCCATCATGTTTTGCGGACCTACGTCATCGCGGATTTGCCTCCCCCGTGTCCTCTCGGGATCACGGTCTGATAGGCTGATATTGTACCTCCGTGCACTCCCCGTGCCACGGGGCGGAGTTTGTCAAACTCCAGTAGATCTTCCCAACATCCCCTCGCTTTACAATTAATGGTACAATTTAGTTGAGGACTTTTTCAATTATAAGGCAATCCTTAGAAATCATGTGATATCATGTGGTTAGACTTTAACCTACTCTAGCCATATTAAAACGGTTTACTTTGGGTTCTCATGAATCCCGAAAACATTTTCAGTTTTGTTTAGAAATAGTTGTTTAAGTATTTCACAAGTGTCTCCCATAAAACACTTCCAGTTCATCAAGTGGGTGCCGAGCACTCCTAAGTTTTCAAGTTCATCAGAGAGGTGCATAGCACTCTTAAGGTTGTCAGCATTGTTTTCCATTAAGTTATTCAGTGTGACCCAACCGGGTTCACAGTAATTGGGTTAGTGACACTCACCTTGGGTTGCACTGCTACACTTGCTAAATAGTCCAAGTATTGTTTGCTTATCGAAGACGATTCAATCTAGGGTCTGAATGGATGAGATGAGATGATGGTTCCTTGATGGTTTTCTTGACTGACCAGAAATCTCGAGTGAGCAGATGAGAGTGGTGTGTGTGTTTTGTATGAAATGAGGCAAAAATGAGATCTCTAGGGTTTTATGTTATTATATATCAGGGGTTAGTTTCGCTGGCTAGTTTCGCTGGCCAAGCGAAACTGACTCTGTAAGTCAAAGGTTAAGCTAGCCGGGCGACACTATAGTTTCGCCCGGTAGTTTCGCTGGAACCCAAAAGTGACCAATTTACATTCTAAGCAAGATAAGCACGGTTCATGAATTTCACGCAATTACACAATTAATCAACAAACATGTTGCACATACTTCCTCATAGAGACAATTCAATAAATAAACACATATGGACGGGTTCGGTGATCAACCAAAGGTCGTGGACGTATTCGGCCTAGTTAAGCACTAGTTACTAAGTTAATACTTATAACGTAACTAACGGAGATTGTCTAACGGAAGTAAACCTTGAAATTCTCGGATGTCACAAAACTCTTTCTTCAAAACTTTCTTTCGAGTATTTTTGTATTGATCATTACCCGTACATCTCTCTTCAATAGCATCCCACAACTCCTTAGCCGTTGTATATTGCTTAAATTGATGCATTAGATCTTTTGGTATGGCCATTGTAAGATAACTATATGTTTTCTTTTCTCGAGAAAACAATTTCCATTCATCAGCATCGAAACTACTAATCATCTTTGTTTTGTTGGGACTTATCATCGGATATTCATATTCTTTCTCAATTGGAATCCAACTCTCAATATCTTGCGAATAAATGTAAGATTCAAACCGACTTCTCCAATTGTGATAATCTTCAAGCCTTAGCAATTTAGGAACTTTTTGAGTTGTTCCTATCTCATTATCATAGTTCAACATGGCTTGCATTGATGTTTGAGCAGCAGTCATTGCATAGAAATCACTCATTTTGATGTTAAATCTAAAAACTCTAAAACTTTGAACTCAAAACCGAGGGTCTTCCAAGCGGATTTTGGAGGTTAAACTGGGGGGGGTACAGACCTTTCAGGTTAGTACACGTCTAGATCTCGGAAAGACGAACGTTTTGACTGGTATTGGGCTCCGTAACTCCAAACGGTTTGCAAGTTACGTCAGTTTTAGTGAAAGTCACTATTCTGCCAGCGGACCAAACCAAATTCAGCGGACCAGATTCCGGATCAATGTTAAACTACGGACCAGATAAAACCCAGCGGACCAGATGAAATTCAGCGGACCAGAAATGAACTGCGGATCAAATGAGGTACGGCGGATCAGTATACCAGCGGATCAGATTGGTACGACGGACCAAATTGGTACGCTATAACTGCTGCGGACCAGAAAGAAACCGCCACGGACCAGCTGATGAAGATTGCCTGGCGGACCAGTTAGCGGACCAGTCTGTTCGTCGGGCGGACCAGTTGCAGAAAAAGCAAAAATCGACTGATTTTCACAGATTTTGACAATTGAAGCTAGAAACTGGATCAGTATGATGCGAAAACACTCCAGGAACATTCAGAAATCATTTTTATCCTCGGAATCACTCAGAATTATGAAAAAATTATGAAAAACATAGAAAAACCAAACTTTTTCTCTCTAGAATTCGAAAAACTTACCAAATCACAGCAGTAGAGCAACCTGGATTGCTCTGATACCACTTGTAGAACCACGAGATGATCTTACTACTGCATGATTCGGTAATCGGATAGCAACGAGAAAGTAAATAAAGATTTGCTTTATTGATTCACAAAGAGTTACAATGTAGAGAGAGAAACACACTCAGTTTACACATAGTTAAGATATTGCAAATGACAGAACTTGCTAACTCTCTCTAACACGGACTATTTATAGTCACTTAGTCAACAGGCCAGCGGACCACCAGCGGACCATCTGGTACGTTGTACCAACTGGTCCGGCGGACCATGTGGTCCGGCCAGATGACTATCTGACTCACACAGATGCTCTTGTCTAGATACAATACACGAGACACACGCTAGCATAGGAATATGCTTCTACAATTTTTCAGTTTCCTAGCAAAGTATAAAGTGTGTAAGCAAAGCTTCACACTTTGTGGAATTAGAAAAATGAAACATAAGGCTAAATACCTCCAGAAGAATTCTCGCCATTCTTCTGAGCCTTAACTTTAGGAAGGTACTCAGGGCAGTTCCTTCTCAGTGTCCCATCTTGTTACACTCAAAGCGTTGACGTTGATCATGCGGTGGCCCTACTTTAGAAGTCTTCTTTCCCTTCGCTTTGCCTTTGGCACCAAACTGAGTGGGGGTAGGAGATTTACCATTTCCAGTAGTGGAACGCTTCCTCTTACGATCGGGCTTCTTAAAACCAGTTGACTTGACCGCTAAGACCGTAGGGGTCTTGTTGGAGGCGATGTTGATCTTAGCAGTTTTTAACATCCCATGAAGCTCCGACACAGTGTGTACCAAGTTGTTCATATTGTAGTTTACTCTAAACTGTGTGAACAAACTAGATAGTGATTGGAGAATCAGGTCGGTAGCCATTTCCTCAGGAAAGGCATAGTCTAGCCTTTCTAAGCAGTCAATGTACGACTTCATCTTGACCACATGTGTGCTGACAGTAGCGGCTTCAGCCATCTTACATGATATGAGCTGAGTAATAACCTCATAGCGCTCCTGACGGGCTTGTGTCTCAAACATGCCCCTCAGCTACCCAATAATCTAGAAAGCACTCAAGTCTTCCATGTTCTTCTGAAGATCAGAAGACATGGTAGCCAACATGAGGCAGGATACTTGGGTAGCATCCCTTACCAGACGGCCATGCGCAACACGAGCAGGCGCAGTGTTATTTGCAGGGTCTGCCAGTTCCTCTTCCTCCAACACTTGGAGTTTGTTGGCCACCTTGAGCACAATCTTCAGATTGCGGAACCAGTCAAGGAAATTGGTGTTATTAAGTTTATCCTTCTCAAGGATAGACTTAAGTTGGAAGACGGCGTGATTTGCATTATTAGCAGCCATCTGAAACATTTAGACAATTTTATTTTAGTATTTTTCAATGTTAAGCCTAAATTCAATTATGGTAAGTTTTAATTGAATAAAGGATGTGATTCTATTTAACTTAATTACTAAAGGTTGATGTGAGATTAAAATGTACACTTTATTTTATATTAATTAGTCCCTTGCACACCAAATTATGTATAAAATATATTCGTTTAGTTGGTTTTAATAATTAGTATGTTAAAGTGAGAATAAGCTTAAAATGTCTAATTACGTTGAGTCAAAAGCATAACATGTTAAACGGGTTGAATTGTGTGTCATTCTTTATTAATTTTGTTCTTAATTAATTATTTAAATTCGGGAGAATGTTACAGGAAAAATAAAAGTCACTAATATTGTTTTGTAATTCTCGTGAACTCGGTGAATAATATGAAGATGGCCTTTAAATTATATCAAGAGATGAGATCAAAAGGTACGTGGATTACTATCATGTGAATTGAAAATGAAATTATTATGTGGATGACTCATGGTGGCATACAAAGAAAAGAGGAATAAAGGAGAGCAAGTGTTGCACGTGACAACTGGATTAATTAATTTTGTCAAGTGTGAACACATAAACTGAAAAGCAGCAGAGAATGAAATCGCAGATTACAAGTTGGAGCTCGCGCGTATCCTCCAAATCAATTCAACATTAGGGCGGTACGCCTAAAATGAGAGTCGGCAGATTTTTATTATTTTTATTTTCAAAACCTATTTTGAGGGTGTTTAGGCTTTAGTTCGAACCCTAATCACCCCAACAGTTTTTGGGGTGAGGATTATGAATTTTAGAGTTTTCTTTTCATTATTTTTTATGTTTGTCATCAGTACGATGTCTGGCTAATTCATTGTAACTACTTTTGGAGAACGGTATGTGGATTCTGTCTGTCTTTAATCTATCATTGTTAATTGTTCCAGTTTTTCTTGCAACTGTTGAGCACCTGCATGCTGAATTCATTAGATTAACTAGTAAACTAGGGTTTTAGTGGTCACCTATCATGTTTCAACTTTTCCTTGCGGTAGGAACTAAGAAGCACATTAGAAAGCTAGGTTATTAGGTTGATTAGGCAATTACGGACTATGTCTATGTAGTATTAGCCTCTAATAGGTTTTTGTAGGTCCGGAAATCAACCAATCACGATATCCTAATCACAAACAAGTGCGGAATCCTCGTATGTGATTGATTCAAGAAGAATGTAGAAGAAATAGATTTGATCTAAGATAAAAATCAAATCTTGAATGCAAAACACTACAAACTTGAAGCTAATGAATTCTGATCGGAAACTCTAAAGAGAGAGAGAAATCGTAAATGTATTTTCCAAAAGCTTAATCATAAACACAAATAAGAGAGGTATTTATACTACCTCTTACAAAACCTAGGGCAAATCATAAACACAATTGGCCCAATCATAAACACATAGAAATCGGCCCACATGGCCTAAAACATAAACTAACTAAGCCCAAAACTAATAATAAGCTAGCCCATAACTAATGTTCATGCCTCTAATAAATATAGCCCAACAATCTTCCCCTAGGCATGAACCATTAGACTATCTACGGCAGCTGGAGATCGAATCTGAAAGTGTTATGCACATTGTTTGACCACCATCCATTTTCCACGATCCGATTAGCCGTTCCATGAAAGATCCCCACCCTTATAACATTTTCCATATCATTCTCATCACCGAGAATAGGTTGGGAGGCGAGGAGCTTGATGTCTCTTTCTCCAAATCTCAGTAGATCAACTGGATCGTAGAAACAGAATTGCCTCAATCTCTTGCAGAGCACCACCACCTCGTGAGTCGTTGGATCATAACACCAACAGTCAAAGTTTTTGACTAAGGTACCGTCTTCGATCTCATCCAACATATTGATTACTCTAGTGTGCTTGGTGGGTGCCCTCCTTGCTTCTCCTATCGACTCTCCAGTCACTGGGTCAGTTCCAGTCTCGACCCATATCACTTGCTTCAGCTCAAAGTTTGCAAAATTGTTCTCTAATTGGCTCATCAGGTTGTTTCGAATAAGATCTCCTTCGGTGCTGTTCCATCTGTTGATGTATGGAGCTCTTAGCAAACTTCTAATCTCAGGCTCAGTCCATGAATGAAATTGGGCACGTGTTCTGTAATATTCCACTGGACTGTAGCCGTCACGGATTACGGCAAACAACTTCTTCTCCGTGTCATAGTGCCAGCACAGAATGGCTTCACGACTCCCCCTGTTATCTATTGAGCTTTCACCAACATCAATGGTGTGTTGAGTAGGGTCTGGTCCTTGAAAGAATTCTTTAAACCAGTTGTCATGGCCTTCTGGCGCTTTGGAGATGACCCTTCCACTTCGGGCATAATCTGACATTTCAATAGTGTCATCTCCATCATCAACATTCACTGCTTCTGCACCTTGCACTCTTTGAGATGAACCTTGACCAGGGGCACCTAAAGCATTTGACTCCACATCATTTTTCATATTACCAAACTTCTTCTTCAGGTCCATCAAGGTCTCATACAGATACTTCATTCTATTCTTGTCCGCCGCCTCCTTGTCCTTTAACCTTCTGTTTTCTGCCTGGAGAGCTTTTATCTCAGTTTCCCTAATTCTGTTCTGAGACATCAGAAAGTTTAAGTGAGGGTCTGCACTTATCCTCATCTCAATTGGTAGCTCAGCAGCTTGAAGTGGGCGGAAACTTGGAATAACAGTTGGCGGCAAGCTTGTTCCACTACAGACACTTATTCTCATAGGGCTGGGTATAACAACAGTGTTATCAACCTCCATAGATTGCCTTTCTTCATGAACAGGGCTACGGTCATTCAGAGGAGGGATTTCAGTCTGAACCTGGGCAGGTTGATCTTCAACATTTGGAACTGTTGATTCTTCTTGAGCAGTTTGACTTTGAGAACTAGACTCAGTTGGATGGACCATTAACAGACTTGAGCTAGTCTTTGTGAACTTGAATCAGATACTTCTTGGATCTATCTTCTTTCTGGGAGATGGTTCACGGAAGGGGACTGGCTCTTCGAGCATCTCATTCACATTGAACTGAATATCCAGTTCTTGAGGGATGGAGTCACCACTAGAAGATGAGTTCAGGACATCTCTTGATCTTTTCAGACTGATTGGTTCCAAGTCTCCATAGATATCATCATCCATATTCCCTTGATTAGCAAAGATGTCATCCATCACATTTTCTTCATCTGAAGGTATCACCACATCTTCTTCTTGCACATTTACAGCCGGAGTTGCTGTTATATCTTGATCTTCAGCAACAGATGCATTCACAGTTGGCACATCGGCTTCAGGTTCAGATTCTTCAACTTCTTGTTCCCTTGCCACTTCGGGAAATGCACCCCTCTTGACCCATTCAAGCCTTCCTTGAAAACTATTTTTACCCTTTCTGTCTTGGGTCTGTAGTCCAAACACTCCACAATCCATCACCTTAATATCCAGTTTTTCCACCCTCTCTTCAATCATGGGGTATTTCTTCATGACCACCATTTGTACGAATCTTGGTGTCATCAGGAACTGTTCTCGTGCACTCAGGTCAGCATTTCCTATCCAATCCAACAACATCATCTTGGAGAAATTGAATTTCCAGTCCAAGGCCAATGCGACAAATGTTGTTCCATGCAGTTTGTTGAGTTGATCAAAGCTAGTTCTCTTTCCCAGAAATGATTTTTGCATATAGTGTGCCAGGCACCTCCAGTAGTGCGGCAGCAGCTTCTTAAAAATGGGCGGAAACTTTCCTTCATACCCCATAGATTGAGCACCTGCTAAAACAACTTCCTTGGGATACTAAATCGGATCAACAGCTCGATCATTGATGTTCAGCCCTTTTCTGATATCTTCTTCCAGAATCACTATTTGTTTGTTCTGAACTGTTGCGGTAATACTTGTCTTATCAGCATTTGCTCTCGCTGTTCCCCAGAACTCCCTCACAAGCTGCTCGTCGATCAGCACACTTGTTCTCAGAGCGTGATTTATCTTGCATACATTCATCCCGGCCACCAGTGAATAAAATAATTCCATATGCTTCTCTGGTGGGTCTTCAAGATATGCCGGGATGTAGTGATCACTTTCAAACTTTATCTCTTCATCTAGCATGTCGTCTGCCATCTGAGAAAGACAAGATACATGTATCAGACTTGTTCATTAAAGAGTAATTAAGTTTATTAACCCTTGTCGAAGTTCAATTGAAAATCAAATTTTACTTTTGAAGTTCACCAAATTCCAATTTAAACTTTTAGGGAAAATAATTGATTTAAACACACAAAATTCACGAACACCATTAATTTTTATCTTAAGTTTAAAGAGATTCCAAAAATATTAAGTGTTCATGATTTAAATTCAAAATTTAAGTGTGTTTACGATTCACTGTTCGGGTTTACGATTGAAAAACGGGTTTACGATTGGGTCAATTAAAGTTCAGTCGGAAACAATTAGGATCGTAAACATCGTGAATCGTAAACATGTTCGATCGTTAACCCCGATCGTAAACGTTATTGGAAAATCCGATCGTAGTCGAAGATTGTAATCGTTGATCGTAATCGACGATCGTAATCGCCGATCGTAAACACCAAACGTCGTCTTCTTCCTCGAGATGATCGTAAACACAGAGTTCCGCCATTTTTGAACCTGCAAAATCTTCGAAAACACATAAAAACACAACATTGATGTAAAATAAGCATCGATCACTACCTTTAACGAGCAACAATCACAACAACAGTTCCTAATCACGAGAAGTCGACTCGAAACACATTTAAAGATAACGATGAACACCGAGTGAACAACAAACCACAAAATGCGTGAATAATCCGACAAGATGACGAGGAAACTGTCGATTGACAAGGGGTTCGTGGTCGGAAAATGAGGACGTAGGTAATGGGGTGCTCTGTTTAGACGAAGGAGGTCGGAGATGGTCGGAATCGGTTTTCAGGCAAGAGCAGGCGGCGGTTAGGGTTTTTCTCGGCGGAGATCGTAAACGAGAGAGAAGGATTGAAGGATCGTAAATGAACTAACTTAATCGGAAACGATGGTTTTGTTAAAAAAAAAATTACACTACGGCCCCTCAAGTTTCAGAAACAATTTAAACACACCCAAACCTCTATAAAATGTAAATTCTCTTGAAAATTGTTAACATTAAAGAATTTAAGAATTTACGAAGCTTCCCCTCTGACTCATACCCCGAGTATCTGATCATGATCATAAATAAAATTTTTAAACATTTAAGGATAAAAACAATTAAAACCTAATTACAGAAATTTAAAATTTACTTGTCTTGAAGCTGATGTAAATTCATGGATCAAACCAGACAAATCTTTAACTGAAGAACCTTTTTCAGCTTCCGTTACTCGACGCTCTAGACAATTGCTCAAAATTTTGAAACCATATAAACTCACATCCAGTTAAAAACATTTTAAGTGCTTAATTGTGGTACATAATTACCGTCATGTTTAACCGTCCCCACGCCCAATTGTTCATAGCAAAACCTACCCAACCTCAGAGTTTATTGAGGATTCACAAACCCCCAACTTGAGGAACCATGCAACACCGTCATGACAAACACTTATTTTCTTAATTATCAGTTGGTGATCAGGTCGGCCACATAAGCACGCAAAGAAGACCAAACAAAATAATTTATTTATTTTTATCATCAATTTTTTTTTTTTGCTTTTTCTTTTCATTTTTCTTTTTCTTTTCATTTTTCTGTGGTGTTGTCATAACAGCAGAAACATGGCGTGTGAGAGAGTGAATACTAGGTGGATACCACTCTCAACCCGTTTTTGCTGGGACTCAGTCTTTTAAACTATGTAAACTAGGATGGAAAACTAAACATATATAGGAGTTAAGGTTACTGCACTTACATGGATGATTATTGTTTTTGATTTAGCTTACCGAACATCATCTTTGAGACGTCTTTCACTTCTGCCTTACACGTGTCAGTCTCCGATGGTCATGGAAATTTATATCACTTCCTATCAACTCAAGGCAAACAAAAGACATCATAAAAACACACACATATATATATATATATATATATATATTTGCTTTTCTGAAACAACAATATTTCTTCCCCTGTTTTTATGAGGCTTTTGAAATATAAACACATTTTTTTATTTATTTTTTTTAATTTTTTGAAATTTTCTTTAAAGGTATTTACAAGAAAGTTTGATCAGATCATTTCTCGAAGGAAATCATCCTTAGCCCTTCGACACACATTTCAAAATTGGGGCGAGGTAGGGGTTTTGTGAAAATATCAGACACATTTTGGTCTGAGCTCACCTTTTGGAGCTGAATTAACTCCCGATCATAACAATCACGAATAAAATGTACCTTTATGTCTTTGTGCTTTGTTTTTGAATGATGAAAGGGGTTTTTCACAATTTCTAGAGCAGCAGCGTTATCACAAAAGATAGGAGTGTTAACGAATTCCATACCGTAATCAGTGAACTGATTTTGTATCCATACTACCTGTGAGCATCCAGCGGATGCTGCCACGTATTCAGCTTCTTCAGTTGACTTCGAGACGGTATGCTGCTTTTTGCTCTGCCAAGAAATGAGTCGATCTCCCAGATACTGACATCCACCAGTTGTTGACTTCCAGTCAAGATCACTACCTCCATAATCACTGTCAGTATATGCAAACAATTGGAAATCAGTGTTCTTTGGGTACCAAAGTCCAAGCCTAGGCTTGCCCTTTAGATACCTAAAAATACGTTTAACAGCAATTAAATGTGAAAGTTTAGGATTAGCCTGATAGCGGGCACACAGACACACTGCATGCATAATATCGGGCCTGCTAGCTGTCAAGTACATAAGCGATCCAATCATCGAGCGATACATGATTTCACTCACTGGCTCCCCATCTGCATCTGCTGTCAGTAGAGGTCTGGACGCCATGGGAGTTGAGATTGGCTTGGAGTCTTGCATCTTGAATTTTTCTAGAATCTCATTCACATATTTTGCTTGGTGAATAAGAATCCCAGATTCATCCTGTTTCACTTGCAAGGCTATAAAGAAGCTCATCTCTCCCTGATCGCTCATTTCAAATTTCTTTTTCATTATCTCTTCAAACTCGGTGCATAACTCTTCGTTTGTTGACCCGTAGATGATGTCATCTACATAAACTTGCACCATGATAATGTCTTCCTTCACCCTCTTTCTAAACAGCGTTTGATCAACCACTCCTCTTGTGTATCCATTCTCCACCAAGTGATTAGACAGAGTTTCATACCATGTGCGCGGAGCTTGATGCAAACCATACAATGCTTTATCCAGCAGATAAACATGTTCTGGATGTTCCTCATCTATGAACCCTGGTGGTTGAGTCACATAGACTTCTTCATTCATCTCTACATAGAGGAAGGCAGTCTTCACATCCATTTGATGCACCGTAAAATTGAGATATGTTGCCATAGCAAGAAAGATTCAAATTGCTTCCAATCGAGCCACCGGAGCATATACCTCATCATAATCAATCCCATGAACTTGCCTGTGCCCCTGTACAATCAACCTTGCCTTGTTTCTGACAATTATACCCGTATCATCCTTCTTGTTTTTGTACAGCCACCTTGTGGGTATAACTTTCTTGTCTTCTGGCCTTTTTACTAGACGCCACACTCCCATCTTAGAAAACTGATTAAGTTCATTGTGCATGGCCTCTATCCAACTCAGATCTCTGAGAGCAACCATCACATTAGGAGGCTCAATCTGGGATATGAAGCACGAATACATGCAGAAATTAATGTCTCCCGTGCGGCTTCTAGTGGTGACACCTGCTGAGACTGGCCCAAGTATATTGCTAATTGGATGGTCTTTGTTGATCCTTGATACTTGAACATCTGGCACAGCAACAGAAACATGCAGGTTAGAGTTAACAATATTATCATTCATACCTTGGTTTGGAGAAACTTCTGAATCAGCATCTTTAGTTCCCGAAGATCCTGGAGCATCTATATTGACATTTGTGGGAACTGCATCTGGTGCTTTCTCAGCAACCTTTTTAACATGGGCCCTTGATTCAGATGATTGTGCAATAATGTCTTCTTCTTCACCCAATTGATGGAAGACATTTGAAAAATTGAACCCTTCAAACAGCGTCCCATAGTCAAAAATCCAATCCGGTCCACTCCCTGCATCTGTAGGATTGTCTTCAAGCCAGTCCACGTTATATGCCTCGATGATAACCTTTGTGGTTTTGTTGTAGACACGATAGGCACTATTTGTAGAATAACCCACGAAATAACACTCATCGGCCTTAGCTTCGAATTACCCAACATCGGACTGAATCAGAACTGTGCAAGGACACCCGAAAGTCTTAAAATATCCCACTGTTAGCTTCTCTTTGTAAACAATCTCATAGGGAGTCTTCTCATGACGCTTGTTTAACAGAACACGATTCTGCACATAACAGGCCGTATTGACCGCTTCAGCCCAAAAGAAGATTGGCAATTTAGCTTCACACATCATTGTCCTTGCTTCTTCAATGAGTGTCCTGTTTCTTCTCTCAGCCACTCCATTCTGTTGCGGAGTATAGGGCGCACTAAATTGTCTCTCTATCCCCTTTTCTCCACAGAACATATTCAACTCAACATTTTTGAATTCTGTTCCGTTGTCTGTTCTGATAGCCTTGACCTTCTCGTTCAGCTGATTCTCTATAAGCGTGACAAACTGCTTCACTAAGATCAGAGTTTCATACTTGTTTGATAAGAAGAAGACCCAAGTGAATCGTGAGTAGTCATCCACAATCACGAGACAGTAAGAGAATTTGCTGATGCTTTGAACTTGCATTGGCCCAAATAAATCCATGTGAAGAAGTTGCAACACGGATGACATTGAATTTGCTATCTTCGAACGGTTTGGCAACTTGTGCTGCTTCCCCTTCGCACAAGCCACACATTTTTCCACAGTAGAGAAATCTTTGATAGGCAGTTTTCTGACATGTTCTCCCTTTGCAAGCTTGGTCAAATTCTTCATGTTAGCATGCCTCAGACGCCTATGGCATAAAAGAGCTAAGTTCTCATTTTGTTTGGATATGAGACAGGCTTCTTCTGAAGTTGGGGGTTGACCCATGTTAAGCTGATAAGAGTTTGCTCTTCTCGGAGTACGCATCAAGATGCACTCTTCTGGAATCTTCACACCAGGCTTGAGAATAATACACTCCTTGCGGTTGAACAACACAGAGTAGCATCTATCACAAATCTGAGAGACACTCAGTAGACTGTGTGACAGCTCCTCCACATAGTGTACGTCAGAAAACGATAAATTACCACTTCTCACCACTCCTTTCATGCTTATCCTTCCACCCACACCACCTGCAAATGATACTCCTCCCCCATTGAAGTCTTCCACATCTTCCAAAAGGGATAAATCTCCGGTCATATGTCGGGAGCAACCGCTATCAACGTACCAGAGATTGTTGATAGATCTTCTTGGCCGTCCCTACACAAATCAGAAATCAGTGAGATTTTGGTACCCAGGCCATAACAGATCTGGGCACACCTTTGGAATCAATGTAATTAACTAGTTGGAGGGTCATTTCTTGCTTTTCAGGTACATTCACATTTTGAATGTTGACTTTTGGTTTCCAGGTGGTGTCTTTCTGTGGTTTAAAAACATTTGATGAGTTCTTCACAGACTCAGGTTTCTTTTTCGGAGATGTGGCCTTTTTACCAGTTGGCTTTTTAACAGGTGTCCACTCAAGTTTCAGTTTTGTGTAAACCAGTTGTTTTGTTTGAGTGACATCTTTTTGTTTTAAACCATGTTGTTCAACATTTGCTTTGCCATTAGGTTTATTAACTCTTTTGACTTTAGCCATTTGTTTCTCAACAAATTCTGGTTTTATCTTATCATTTCTTTTATAAACTCCTTTAGATACATAGGTAGGTTTTGGAGTTTTGGCCACATTCCACTTATCAACAACAACAGGCTTTGTCACAGGTGCCTTTGTGTTTGAAACCTTAGACTGTTGAGTCTTCATTGGTTCCAGGCACTGCTTCCCCTTAAACAAAGCTTGTTGCTTCTGCTTTTGTTTTTCTCCTGTCATCATTTTCTCCAACATACTAGTCCCTGGGTTTTGCGGATAGTATGGTTGAAATGGTTTATTCACACAATTAGCAGCAAAGTGTCCTGGTTTTCCACATTGAAAACAGTTCATGAGTCTAGGCCCATTAACATGACTACAGAGGTATGAACGTCTTGGGTAAGACGACTTCCACTATGGCTTATCATCCCATTTGTGTATGACATGTTTTGTATCTTTTTCCGGTTGTGTAATTAAACAAAATTGTTCTGATTTAGACTTGTTTGTTCTATTGAAAGCCGACACGACCTGGGGATAAGCAACAAAATCTTTGGGCTTAGTCTCACGACCTACTTTTGTGTTAGGCATGCGAATTTTAAAACCATCAACTTTTTCATTGGAATTAGAAAGATGTTTAGACAACACAGATACAACGACTTGTTTTGACTTGGACGTATTCAGTTCTGACACAGATGTCAGAACATCGTCCTTGGGTAAATTAAGACTAGAACTACTAGACACATGACATTCATTGACTTTCAAACATTCAGCATCCTCCCCTGACACATCTTCTATACCTACTTCATCTGCACACGAAACAAAGCCATCAGCAGGTTCAACACTATTGTTTAATGATTCATGGGACGGACCTGATTTACTTGTGGATGCCATAGTTTCATTCTGATTACCCAACCCATAGATCATGTGTTTCTCATTTTCAAATTCCTGATCAGTCATAAGTGTTACTCCTACTAGAACACTGTCTAACGGAGGTCCTATCTCATGTGTTCCTGCTTCAGACCGATCAACGTGATCCTCCTCAAAGATTATTCCTATTATATCTCTAGTTCTATCCTGAGGAACATCATTCTTGGTTTTGTCTGAGAAGCTAATTCCTATTCCACCTTTGTCTTTACCTATTCTAACATCAGTTATGCAGGTGTTCAAAGACTTACTGGCCTCTAGCATTCTCTTGCTTCTCATATGGTTCACATCAAGTTTCACTTGCAGCTCATTGTTCTTATGCTTGAGTTCATCTAACTGCTTACTTAGTTCAACTATTTCTAACTTAGCATTGTCATACAGCAGAGCTTTCTCAGTGGCAAGTTTTTGATATTTCACTATATCTAATTTTTGTGCCTTTACTTTTTCTTCATTCTTCTGCCATCTACCCTTAAAGGAACTCCTCTCGCATTTTATCTCAAACAATTCTAATTGATAATTTTTACAGATTTGTCTAAGTCCAGGAATTATACGAGCACAAGTGGGATCAGAACATACCTTGTCGTTATCAATCTCAGCAGCAAAGGCTTCCTTGTCATCCACTGGAGTTTCTTCAGGTTTCTCATCAGTCACAACAAAAGCATGCTCTTCCTCTTCATCCCTTTCCATAGCAGCAACCATTGCATGTGACAAGCTAAACTCTTTCAAATGAGGTGTCCAATCATATCCACCTCCTTCCTGCACGACGAAAGCACTTGACTCAGCCTTTCCCTTCCCATCACCTGCTTTCCTTTCTTCTGTTCTTTCTTTCCTCGGCTTTGTGCACTCTCTTGCGAAATGCCCATACTCGTCACAGTTGTAGCACCTCAGCTTGCTTTTGTCAAACCCCATCCTGATCTTATCTTGGTCCTTCCACACATTCCTCCCAGTCTTTGCCATGAACTTCTTTGCTCTGAAAACAACCATTGCCATCTGCCAAGAGACGTCCAACATCTCTACATCTTCCGGATTTATCTGATTCAGTTCACACGACAGCATCTCAGTTGGCACTAAAGTTCCTGCCACGAGAGCATGATAGCTGTTCATAAAGCCCATACCGAGGGCAAAGTTAGGATCATTCGTAGCATCAGGGTTGACACTTCCACTTAAATTTGCATGAGGTTGTGCCACAAATGCAGTTGACTTTGTGACAGAGCTTGGTCCACTTCCAGCTGACTTTCCATCTTGCTTAGAATCCACTTCTTCTGACAACAGGGCTTGGTTCAATTTTCCCGCCAAGCTAAGGGAGCTTATATGGTTCAATTCTCTCTGCTTGTCATCAATGAGCTTTGATTTCAGTTTGTTGATCATCTCATCAAGAGATAGCTCACTCAGCCTGTTGTTGTCCTTAATGATGGAAATGTTGGTATTCCAGGATTTGGGCAGACTATTCAGCATTTTCAGATTCTTATCTTCCAAATCCGGTTCAACACCATAGCTTGACATTTCGGCCATCAGAGACACGAACCGTTGCACCTGTGCTTCGAAGGATTCACCCTGAATGTGGTTGAACAAATTGAATTTCTGCTTCAGCATTTGCTTGGGGCTTAACTTAATGTCCGGATTTCCCTCATAAGCCACAATCAAAGCATTCCAGAGTTGCTTGGCAGTCTTGCAGTGCTTAAATCCTTGTGTAATGTCTGGTGTAGGTGCCATAGTCATAATGGCAAATGCCCTCTCTGCTTTGTTGCATCTTTCCCAGTCATCATCATCATATTCGTCTTTCGTTTTAGCTTTACCTGCATTGGTTCCTTCTGGATGTGTAGGTGTGTGTGGCCCATGAATTACCGCTCTCCAGATTCTGAGATCAACACTCTTCAAGTGGTTTTCAAACCTATATTTCCATTCCAGAAAGTTATCCGCCGATGTTAGTCTAGGTGGACGAGTGATGGATCCAATCTCAAAATCCAACTTCTGATACATACTTGGTTCGAAATCCATTACGAAAGCTTAGGGAACTTAAATCTAAAGTCCAAAAGTCCAACACAAATGATTACGATTACACAAAACTTGATTACGATCGTAAAAGCTTGATTACGATCGTGAACACCAGATTACGATCCAACCAAAATCGTAAGCACTGAAACCGACAGAGTGAATCGTAAACTCGAGTACAATCACCTGATTACGATAACCACAAGTCGTAAAAGCCCGATTCCGATCCAAAAATGTCGTAAACTCCAATTACGATCAAGTACGATCGTAAACTCGATACTCCGGATCGTAAACACGATAAAAAGGTGATCTTGAAGTCATAAACCCGATTACGATGAAGATCTTCAAATGGAACAATCGTAAACACCAAGAAACCCAGAAAACCCAATCGAAACACGAAGAACAGCAGCAGCAGAACACGTAATCACCAAATCAGCCTTCAAATCTTCAAAAACCAACACTTTAATCCAGAAAACAGCTTGAATCAATATCCTGAGAGCCTCGAATCACAGATTCTTGGCTCTGATACCAATTATAGGTCCGAAAATCAACCAATCACGATATCCTAATCACAAAAAAGTGCGGAATCCTCGTATGTGATTGATTCAAGAAGAATGTAGAATAAATAGATTTGATCTAAGATAAAGATCAAATCTTGAATGCAAAACACTACAAACTTGAAGCTAATGAATTCTGATCGGAAACTCTAAAGAGAGAGAGAAATCGTAAATGTATTTTCCAAAAGCTTAATCATAAACAAAAATAAGAGAGGTATTTATACTACCTCTTACAAAACCTAGGGCTAATCATAAACACAATTGGCCCAATCATAAACACATAGAAATCGGCCCACATGGCCTAAAACATAAACTAACTAATCCCAAAACTAATAATAAGCTAGCCCATAACTAATGTTCATGCCTCTAATAAATATAGCCCAACAGTTTTACCCATATAGGTAGCATACCAGGATCCAGAAGTAGTTATCTTTAAGTAATAAATTAGTTTGTTCACAATTCCAAACAAAAACAGCCAAGAGGCAATCTTAGTTATTCTTTAGATAAATCAGTTTAATTTAAATTAGGTCAATTCATATTAGTGACAGTAATCTGGATTTAGGTAGTTAACTTAGTTAGGAAGTAAAAACCTAAAGTTACTAGTAACCACCAACTCTCTTGGATTGACACCCTAGCTTACCACTACTACATTTAAGTTAGGTATTTGTATAGCGGTCGCGACAACTGTTATCAAATTGGTGTCGTTGCCGGGGAGTACGTGCGCTTATTGGTGATTTTAGTTTTTTTTATTTAATTCGTGTTTTGTTTGTTTCTAAAAAAATCCAAAAAAAAGTTTCTTTTTATTTTCTACAATTTTAATTTTACTTGTCTAGTTCTCATAAAAAAAACAAAAAGATTTTTTTTATTTCTGCAACTTTTATTTTTATTAGTTTCGTTTAATTTAAAAAAAAAGTTCATAAATTTGTCCGAATTACCAATTTTCGATTCCATTACGTTATTTTATTGTTTAGATCAGTACTATGCAATTGATTTCGTTGCTTGATTGTTTGCAGGTGCATTGAAGATCATCATGGTTAATGAGGAAAAATGCTACAACTGCGAGAGCTACTATCATAGGATGAAGTGTTGCCCAACGTTACCTTATGGGATCAGGGTTGTGGAGGATTCGGAAGACGAGGAAGAGTACGAAGACTCGTATTGTTCATATCAAGAAGTCCACTCATCGTACAATCAGGGACATTCTCAATCCAAGAATTATAATTATTTAAATCATGATGCATATTCTAATAATTATAATTCTAACTTTACATCGTTTGTAGGCTATGAGGTAGGTTTTAGGAAACACTACTCCCAATCGGCATATGAGGATCCCCAATAACAGCAAAATTAAAATCAACCTCCTCGGGGTGTACCATAATTTTCCTTACAACCAAGAAGGGAATCAGGTACAGTTTGAACGCGGGGTATCAAGAGTTATGACACCGGCCCAACTTCGAAGGGAGGAAGAGTATACACGCAGAAGGGAAGCTGCTAAAAGATATTCTCGAACGAGAACTGAACATGAAAATTCAGTTTACTCGTATTTTAGAGCACCTCCATTGGATTCTCAAGGAGGGTACCAATCAGGCTATCGGGACGAGTGTAATAACTCATATCAGGTATACCGAAACCGTCAGGTGTATAGTTAGGAGAATTATGATGGATATTCAAGGAAACAACCATGGTCGGGTCCAGAAATCTATCAATCTGAAGGTATTGAGGAAGCTCGAAGAAGATCTCATATATCCCAAGTCGAACACGAATTAGCACAACCCCATCAATCACGAGAATGTCGGTTATAATTGTTGAGCTTCAAGTATGATCTTCTTCAACATGAACGGCGAAAAGATAAGTCTTATTCGCTCTTGTCAACCATTGAAAAATATCAAGCAAACCAGGAGTGGTTATTTTCCTAAATCGAGGAAGTGGTTGTGGAGGCTAATACCACACTGTAACACCTTGTAAATTCCGCTAAAATCGGAGGGAAATTTGTGCGGTTATGAATTGGATCCAGTAAGCCCAACAGGTCCATTAAGGAATTCGTGGCCCACAAAAGCCCAATCACTATAAACAATGTTCGGATAAATTGTTAGAAGGGTTCTAACTAATAATTAAATAACTTAAGACGTTGCGGAACGATGTGGAAATATGCTCGGTTCGCAAAACGGAGATGTACGGTATTCACATAAGATACGCGCTTTATACCGCCTGTTGGCCGAATATTTATCAGATTAATTATAATCTGACATATTAAGTATTCCAAGAGTATTTAAGAGGCTTCAGTAATATTTTAGACATGTCAGGATTTATCATGGAATATTTACTTGTCAATCAGTATTTAAACGTGTTTGTTTATCGCGGTATAATACCCGTTCATTTAAATTGTCATCACACAATTTAACTAGATATTTATAAGGGTTCCTACCCTTATCTTCATTTGAGAAATCATAAAACACACCAAGGGTGTGTCTTTAAAAGAGAGCAGAGAGATCGTGAGAGGCTGGAACCTAAAAAGAGGGGCGCCACCCCTGGTTTTCCGGCAACCGTCTCCGGTGACCATCCAACAGCGGTGATGCCGACTGTTCTAGCCTCCAACCTCTCCTCTATTCAGCCTGGTGCGAAATTAGAGACTCTAAAGGTCGTTTCCGGTCACGAAAATGGAGGCGAGAAGCGGCGACCGCCGCGGTTTCTTCTAGATATACGCCACACGCCTCCGACGGCGGCGGCGATGGCTGTGAGCAACCAGCTCAGCGACGGCAACGAGGGTTTTGGTGGTGGTTACGGCTACAGTCGCAGGTCCGGCGAACCACAGCAGTGCCGACGCTGCCATTGCTTGTCTTCTAGCGGCGGCGACGGGTTTTTAATGAGCTCCGGCGACCTTCTCAGTCGTGATTCCGGCAACTGATTACCAACCAGTGAGTGGGGTTCTCCCCAGCCGCAAATCCGGCGACTCGAGGTCGCCATTTCCGGCTACTAATCGCCAATCGGTAAGTTATCGGGAATTAAACTTGGGTTTAATTTTATTCCATCTTGTTTTTCCTCTTTAAGAACCCGATTTCTTACCTGCATGTCTCGGTTTTCATCTTCTATTAACTTATTTGGGGGTTATTGAGTCAAATGATAATCGTGGATGGTGAATCATGTTGGCGACGGAATTCCGATGGCGGCCATGGCCTCCGACCGCCGAACAGAAATGGTAGATGATGATTCTTGTGTTAGAAATGCTATAGATGTGGTCATGATAGATTTTAGAACTGAGTTGGAACTGTTTTGGTATTGGACAGCGAAAGTCAACCGGGTTAAACCCGAGTACAGTTCTGGTCAATGATTCTGAAGGGTCAAACGCGGTCAAAACAGAAAATCGACCACGGATTATTACTCGTGGCGAAAAATCATGTGGAATGGACTACTCATGGGTTGAATTTTGAAAATGTTACGGTTGTACGATTAACCGGGTTCGAGTCGCGTATCGACCGGAAGGTATACCGTGTCTTGATATCTTATAATTATTGTAATAACCTTGTACACAATAAAAATCCATTTTGAAAGAACACACGACATCAGAAAGGCTAACGGATAATTTAAAAATGTAAATTAAATGACATTTACTTAAAGTTCCAAAGCTAAAATAATTATAGATATTTAGTGTTGCATTATGCAACAATTCCAAAACAGAAAAATTCGAGTTCAATAAAACCTGAAGCAGTTCATGACACACACTTTTCCAGAAAATGATTAAACACTACTCGCAAATCACGAATATCAGAAAACTTAGTATTGCATCATGCAACATTAGTATTGCATTATGCAATAGTTTAGAAACAGAATATATATAAGAACATAATTGGCAGATAATGTCATAAACAGTAATGATTATAAATATTTCTTTTAGGTTGCTTTGCTAGTAACGCTATTGCTGCAAATATACCATCAAGTTGAGCTTGCCAGATTAATCAAGTGAGTTCCGTATTTATCCCTACCTTGTTATGTAACAAATTAGGCCCACAAAATAAATATTATGGTGCAACAAATGCGTGCTTACTGGTTACCAAAATGCGTATCACATGTATTGTGTAAAATACTACGTGACTAGTATGCTAGAATCGTTGGTGCATGTGTTGTACCCGGTAATCTATATATATATATATATATATATATATATATATATATATATATATATTACTGGTTGTATTCTAGTCATTCATGCTGAAAAAACTCTGTAGTGCCAGTAGCATTGTGAAATATTGACTAACAGGTCAGGGTACGGCTCACCAACAACGTTATGTTGTTGATATCAGTGGTTTACAAATTTTGTAGGAGATCAGTAGAGATCCTCCAAGTAGGTGACTCTACAGGAAAAAGCGACCAAGTTCAAATAGTTATCAAGAACCTTCGGGCCCAGTGACCTAGTATTCTGCACAGATACTAGAAGAAAACTTATTATTATTATCAAGTGATTGTAAAACTTATCAGGCTGTCTGTAAATAAGCTAATGGTTGTTTAATACATATTATCTGTTGCTTCCGCGTGTGTCTAATATTGACAGCCTGTTTTCCACAACACCTCCCCTGCACGTGGCACGATGCGGACGGGGTGTGACAGGTTGGTATCAGAGCCACAGGTTCCAGCAGATTAGGTGTTCTTTTAGAGCCCCTAAGCTCGAACCTTGATCCGACTTTAAGACCAAATCCGATTGTTAAGTCTTGACTTAGGCTGAGATTTGTGCATTGAGGAAGCTATCGAAGTTTAGTGTAAGGTCGGTAGTAGTATCAGCCTGGCCAACTGCCATTACTACCCACAGTTGCACTAAAATTCGGTGAACCCTAGTGGGCACATTAAAGCTGATAATCTTCCTCGTTATGTGTTAAAGCTCTAAGTTGTGACCATTCTTGTGTAAGTAGGGTTCTGTAACCTAGGCTTTCATTGGGAATTTGATATCCTAGTTATATACTAACATTGTTTTAAGCATGCATCCAACACAAACATTTGGATCTGGCAAGTCTTCTTCTGCAAATAGCAAAGGCCGCAATTGATGTGATAACAAACGTTGACAAGAATTTCCGAGAGGAGGAACTTGAAAAGGAGAAGTCAAAAGTCTTGACCACGCATATGTGCTAGATATTTCAGAAATCTTTAGCTAAACTAGAGATAGTGAAGAGAACGATTGATACAACACAAGACAACAAGGAAGAGCCTCAAAAGGAGGAGGATATCGTACAACCACAACAATCGTCAAAGTGCGTTAAGGAAGTAATTTCAGCTTGGACACATTGGTAACTACCCCTCCGAATGTCATTCTTATCACGTCTACGTGCCATCAGTTTATGTAGTTGTTAAAGAAGGATCGAATGAGTCATTTCCTATGCAACTGGAATCAATAGTCACTTTACCACAGATGCAACTTCATGGATGGGACGGTCGACGATTAGATCACTAATTTAGCCAACAACCATGTAAATAATCATGTCACCACGATGCTTTAAGCCGAATATGGACGACAAGTGTCTAACAGTTACAGTTTTCCACGTCTGCAAGGAATCGACAATTTGCATATTTCATCAAATCCCCTACTTAACTTGAATCATATATGATTGGTCTAATATCTTAACCACATCAGTCTCATCTGAAGCAATCATACCAGTTCAGCAACTTCATCATTTTCAACCTCAGTTATTACACCATGTTCAACCACAACAATATATATATATATATATATATATATATATATATATATATATACATATATTTTCACCATACTCACTGTAATGGAACTTTACCTCTCGTCATCCTCTGGTCCTAGCCCACCAATTTCATGCATCCTTTACAAGGAATCGGTAGAAACTAGTACAAGGTCGCATGTTGCAAGCGTGCTAAATGGAGGAAAACCGCGTGTTAACCAGTATTGTAATAGAGTACAAGAAGAAGAGAAGAGAATGGCGAAAGCACGCAAGGAGACAGTATATACATTGGTGAATTGGCTCCAATTAAGAAGAGACAAGAAGCTTTGATATGGCGATACATTCATGATGAGAAAGGAAAATTTTTACTACACGACTAGTTGCTATAGGCTTATGACTACTCATTTCATGTTTCAAATTGCCTGTTTGCATCTTCTTTGATAATTGTGCTGTGAGAGGTCATGTTTGTCCTCCCCATATCTGCATTATGTGAATTATCTCTGAAACCTTAGTTGGTTATGACGAAAGTTAATGCTGTTATCATAAGCTATGAAATTGCAAATAGATGTTAAAATATGCATTTATGCACATATTATATATATATATATATATATACAAGTGAAGTCTAGACATAGACGGTGGCCTTAGGAGCCTAAGTGATTGCCTGAAATTAGGATCCAATTAAAATTTCGCACGCCTGTGCGTTTATGCTCTTAAAAATTGTCTTTTGCAAACCAGCATAAGATCAGCGCGACAAGCTAATTTTGAAAAATAACACAAAGAACACATGATCCTTACAACAGTGATAAGGAAAATTTTGGTCCACATTTGATATGGATAAGAAGAATTCCTGAAAAATATTCCTAAATTTGTTTTTTGTTGTGGCAAATTGCTTAACTCTCCACTAGAGACAAAAAGCTATGACAAATAATCATAATGATTAAATAACCCATTTAGTACAAATAAGAAATCAACTTATGAACAATTACGTCAGAAGACGGAGGCTGGTGGCAGTTGTAAGATTGGTAGTAGCTGTACTAGTTACGACTACAGTTTTTAATTTTTAAAGGCTAAGGATAACGAAGCAGAGTAAGACTCATAATGATTTTGAGAAATCAAGTTGTATGAGTGCAATCAGAATTGGTATTAGTTACTCAAAAGGTTAAATATATATATATATATATATATATATATATATATATATATATATATATAAATAAACATTACTCACATCCTAGTGAATATACTTCCAGCTCTAGGAGCAAGACTAAAAAAAATAAAAATATATATATCAAAGTTGAGACTCTCGAAAACGATCTGAGGATTCTGTTTGGAAAGAAAGGAGCTAGTGAATGGAGAAAAGAGGAGCCGCAAGAAGGAATGTTCGTACAGAGCATTCATGGCTTGAATACCTGGTAATTTCAGGGATGGTGTGAGTGAATCTCAATTCAATCAAGTCCAACACAATCAGATAATTATTTTCAGGGATGGTGTGAGTGAATCCCAGTTCAATCAACCCTAGATCGATCAGATAATTATTATCAAGGATGATGAGATAGTTGAGTGTCTATAGGATGGTAATGATGCAACTAGACTTGTTAATTTACAAATTCATTCTTAGTTGATGGAAAGAGTGAAATTGATGAATATTACGGATATACCAGGTAGTATAAACATCATAATGGGAGAAGTTGACCATTTAAAGTTGGAAATTGATACACCAAAAGTACAAATAGAGAGCAAATTGAAGAACGATCTTGAAAATTTTAAGTACCAGTCCTAGTCGAAAGAGCTTGAGGTTGTGAAAAGAAAAGGAAATATTTTAATCTACTAGTCTGGACATCAGTGAATGTCTTAAAGAGGATACGATTTGATTTGCGCCTGGTTCCTTAAAGGAAACTATTTTGACTTAACAGAAAACGTGTGTATACCCAAGGAAGAGAAATGGAATTGACATACGCAATTTAACTGTTGAGGAAATTTATCTATAAAAATAAATCTGAGAAGCTAGAAGAATTCAGTGGAGTGCATGACGTGTTCCATGTCCCAGATGGAGGAAATTATTTTAATATCAAGTAGTTTAATGAGCTTCTTATTTTGGTGCTTCACATGACGGATACTGAGAAAAGACAGATTATGAAAGATACTTAAGGCACGAATTCAACGCTTGGAGCAGATAAGAGATCAACAAGGCCGAGGACTTTGAAGATCGCAATGGACACAATTCATATCCTAAGCAAGGACTAGACTAGGATTCTTCTCCCGGTTAATCTTCTTTATCATAAAACTGCGAACCTCGTTCATTTCAACCTATTAGAAGGTCTCTTCATCGTCATTCGTGTTCCCTCGTTCGTTTATGTAATGACCTATATTTCTTTGTTCTTTTGGTGAGTGGCCTAATGTAGAAGCATATTCCTATGCTATGAGTGTCTCGTGTATTGTATCTATGTGAGCGTGTCTGAGTATGGGTTGTAGTAGAAATGTCTTAAGTGGCGTATCACATGGTCCGGCGGACCATGTGGTCCGGCGTATCAGTTTGATACGCTGGGTGGTTAGTCACTTAGTATAAATAGGTAGTGTTAGAATGAGAGCTTAACACATTTAAACGCTTCTGTCATTTCTACACTTTCTCTGTGTGTTTCTAGAGAGAGAAACTAGAGAGAACTTCATTGTATCTTCAAGTGATCAATAAGAATTCTCTTATTTACATCTGTTGTTGCTATGATTGATTGATACACGCAGTAGTAAGATCGTTTCTCGTTTCTACAAGTGGTATCAAAGCTATTGGTTGCTCTACTGCTGTGTTTTTGATTAATTTTTCGAGTTTTAGAGAGAGAAAGCTTGGGTTTGGTAAGTTTTTCTTCAATTTCTTCCAATCCTGAGTGATTCCAAGGATAAAAATGATTTTTGTATGCTCCTGGAGTGTTTTCGCATCATATTGATCCAGTTTTCAGCTTTAATTGTCAAAATTCGTGAAAATCAGTCGATTTCAGCTTTATTTGCGTCTGGTCCGCTGATAGATCAGCTGATCCGCTGACTGGTCCGCCCAGGCAATCTTCAACGAACTAGTCCATGGCGGTTTTTGCGTATCACATCTGGTCCGCTGGATTATTTGGTCCGCCGTACCAAATTTGATCCGCTGAAGATATCTAGTCCGCGTCTGATCCGCTAGTATAATTCTGGTCCTCTATTTTATCTGATCCGGAATCTGGTCCGCTAGTACAAATTTGATCTGCCTGATTGTTTTGGTCCGGAACTGGTCCGTCGATTTGTTTTGATACGCTGGCAGAATAGTGACCTTCACTAAAACTGACGTAACTTGCAAACCGTTTGGAGTTACGCAACCCAATACCAGCCAAAACGTTCGTCTTTCCGAGATCTAGGACTTGTACTGGCCTACCGTCCAGTTTTGACCCCGAAAATCCGCTTGGAAGACCTTCGTTTTTGAGTTCGAAGTTTTTGAAGTATCATTTTCGGTGAAAAATGTCCGATTTTCAAGCGTTTGCGGCTATGCAAAGCACGGTACAAGCTATGCTTAATTTTGATAATGAAATAGGAACAAGTCAGAAAGTTCCCAAGTTGTTGAAATTGGAAGATTATCAAAATTGGAAGCAACGTTTTTCTGCATACATCAGCACAAATGATATTGATTTGTGGATTCCGATTCGAACGCTGTATGTGCGTCCAACTGACAATGGAGAATATAAAGAGATTCAAGATTTTGATAAGGATGAAAGAAGAAGTTATGAACTTGAACAAAAAGTTTATGGTTATCTTACCATGGCTTTACCTACTGAGTTGTTACATCAATTCAGTACTTGCAAGAAGGCTAAACAGTTATGGGATGCTTTATCTGCTCGATGTGAAGGCAATGATCAGTATAAGAAGAGTCGAAGGAAAGTGTTGAACAAAGAATTTGAAAATTTTCAACAATACGACAAAGAAAATATTTCTGCTCTTGTTTCAAGATTTTCTCATCTAATTAGTGAGATGAAAGTGGTCAAGATTGAAAAGACCGAGGAAGAATTGAAAGAGAAATTGATGGAAGCATTACCAGAGAAATGGGAAAATTATGTGTTGTTGATTACTCATGACAAAGATTATTCCACATTATCATTTCATGATTTGACCGGAAAGCTTCATGCTCGAGAAATGGAAATGATGAATTCAAACAAGTCCACTGCTCAATTACAAAATCCTGAATTATATCATGGACAAAATTCTGCAAGTATCAATGCAAAGGCAAAATCATTCAGTGTTAATTCATCAAATCCACCTCAAACTACTTTTGTTGTTGGTCATGGTTCAGGAAATTCTGGAAATTCTTCAAGAGGGTGTAACTTCACTGTTCCAAATCAGTCAAGTTCGATTTCATATTCAGCCAAAACACCGGATGAGCACTTGGCATTAATCTCAGCTTTATTATCTTCATATTATGGGTTGCTGAATGGTGGTTTGACAACTTCTAATCTAATTGAAGGAGGATTTCGATCAAATCGATCCTGATAATCTTGAGCAAATGGATATCAATTGGAAATTGGCAATGTTAGCTCAACGAGTTAAAAGATTCAAGAAAAAGACTGGATTTCAAAGTTTAAATCCAGATGGCAAAGTTGGCATTGATAAATCAAAGGCAAAATGCTTCAAATGTTCCAATTTTGGACATTTTGCTCGTGAGTGTTCAAAATCAACTGCTTCTTCATCAAAGTCTTCAACAGCCTTGGTGTCTCAAGTTGATAAACAATATGATTGGGGGCAAACTTCTAATTCTCCAGTTGCTTTAACTGCCATTGCTCCTGTATCTAATGAAGGTTGTGATTGGGATGCTAATGTACTTGAAGCATTTGAAAAAGCACGAACATCAAATCAAGGCTATGATTGGGCTACTGATGACATTAATGATGAGTCTGCATGGACTGGTTCATCTGCGATGATTGCTCAAATTGTTCATAGTGATAATGAAGTAGAGATAACTGATTCTGAATCTGATTCAAGTGAATCTGGAAATAGTGGTTATGAATCCGTTTGTGAATTCTGCTCTCAGAAAGATAAGAAGATTCAAAGTCTAATTAAGGAAAATGAAGATTTGGTTGCGGATAAAGAAAAGTTGGAAGGTGTTGAGCAGGAATTTGAAAAGAAATTTACAAAATTATCTGCAGAAAAGGATGAATTAGTTCAAGAAGTGAAGAAATGGAAAGATGAGGCTGAGGATACTGGAAAAGATTTTCAAAATCTTTTTGATAAATCAAAGTCCAGACTTGATATTCTTACTCAACTTTCTGGTGATCAAGCTACTAAGATTCAATCTTATCAGACTGATATGGAAAAGTTACTTGATGAGAAGAGGGAGTTGGTTAGAGTGAACAAGTTGCAAAATGCAAATTTGGATATTCAGAAAAGAAATGAAGATAAACTCGAGAAGGAATTGGTGGCCGGATTAGATGAGTTAAGATTGCAAAAGTATGAAACTAACAAAGTGGCAAAGAAGCTCATTGCAACAGAAAAAGAGTTGGCTGAAGCTCATCAAAGAATTTCTGAATTAAAGATTGAAGTCATTGATTCAAAACGTCTTTTGAACAATGTTACTAACTCACAATCTTTTACAAGTTTTCTGGCCAAAGATGAAAATTTTGAGAAGATGTTTAACAAGACAGTCTCGCCACCAGGAAGTCTCAAAGAAGGAGTTCATGATTTGAAAGACAAGGTTGAGACCGGTGATTATTCTGAGTTTGTTGGTTCCAAATCTATTGAAGAAAAGCAAGAAGACAAAGGCAAAAGTACTGAAGCTTCTGAAGCTCAAAAGGTTGTGTCTGGGTCTTCGTCTTCAAAAGCTGACATTGATGAAACAATTGTCAATGCTCCAAAAGATCTCAAGAAAGTTAAAGCTGAATTTTCTAGATTGGCAAAGAATGGGCATAAATCTACTGGAATGGGAGAGAAAGGTTCAGGAAAGAGTGTTGGTTTGGGATTTGAAGGAAAAGCTGCTCACGGTGGTAGTTCAAAAGTTCCAAAACCACAACAACTGAAAAGAGTCAATGTGAAGCAAGTAAAGAAAGATGTCTTCAAAGCTGAGAAGGTTCAACCTGAGAGATTCTATAAACTCAAGGGTTCGGAACAAATATTTTCTGACAAAGAATTCCCGCTACATTGCGTGGATGCTCAGAAAATTGCTGAAGTATTTGTGAAGACTGCTGATCCGAGGAACAAGAAGAATCAATCTGTTCAGTATTCTTCTGGAGGATCAAATTCTACTCCAAAGAGCCCGACTTCTAAATGGGTTCATGATCATCGTTGTCAGGTATATGATAATTTTTATGATCATTTTGGAGATGAATATGTTTGTGAAGCTAGCAGGTTTCAAAGAAAAGAAACATACACAATCGTTTGTGTTACAATTGCCGACAAAAAGGGCATATGGCACAAAATTGTCATGTCACTGTTGCTTCTAGTTCAAGAAGAGAAAAGGTTGCATATGTTGGTAAAACTGCCAAACCGCGATTCATTGATGAATATGGCAGAGTGTTTGATGAATCCCCACAACCTACATTTTTCAAAACTCAAGGAAGCTTTATTCCGCGTTTTCAAAATGTTTCATATGTAGGTTGTTAGTCACAATCGACTGTGACAGGTTCATCAGATACTGATTTACCAAAACAACAACACTGGAAACCTAAGGTGGTTTCAAAAGGAAATCAAGATACTGGTCGACCCGAAGCTATTCGCTTCGGGTCATTTATAAACTGATGTGTTTGACCAGTGTGCACATACTTCTAGAAGACCTATCGGTGATTGAAAAGTTGCTGATGGAGAAGTATTCTGCTGATTTAACTTAAATTACATGTGATATCGATTTCAAAACTAAAATTTTTCTGAAAACTAAACCTGAAAGGTATCCATGTCGAAAGGTCAATTTTCTTTCTTTTTACATTCCGTATGTAGTTTAGGGGAAGAAAATTGAAAAACCAAATATAGCGTCTTTGTATTTTTGTTTGTATTAAAATGAAAATCCAAAAATAGAGTTTTCATTTTAAGGGGGAGAAAATCAGAAACATTGAAAAATAGAAAAACAGAAACATTGAAAAATAGAAAAATACAAAAACATTGAAAAATGAGGAATTGTATCCAACATAATTAGGAAATGATGGTACATTGGCTTACATGTCTGGCTCATGGATAATATAGATGAAAAAGCCATAAGATCATTGATTCGATGTGCTTGGTAGGCTCGGCATTAAATCAGAAAGTATTCAAATGAGATAAACACTAAATATTAATGCTTGATCAAGTGGACAACATCTTGATGCATATCTCATGATATATAAAGAAAAGATATGTGAAAAAGAAAATGAGAAGTCACTGTGTATACATGTGTTCATTTTGCAAAAATTTAAACTTGTTTGATTTTCTTTATTTTGTCAAACGATTGGACTTTCTTTGCGTATCGAAAGATCGACCTGATTGTTGTTCGTTTGACGTTCTGCTTTATTTTCTTTGGTGTTTCGTATAACTCATTGGACTTTCTCTGCGTGTACGGGAGTACCGACCTGATTGTTGTTGGGTTATACAACTTCAACTTGTTTTATTTTCTTTTTTTGTTAAATCCGAGGCCTTATCTCCGTATCGAAAGATCGACCTTAAGGTAGACGATTTAACGTTCTTATTTCTTTTTGCATGGAACACAGTTGACTAAATCATGAATACAATCATTGCGTGATTAGATCACAAATGAAGTCACAAAGTGTGATAAGCAGATACATATTTGAGTATGTCTGATAGTGTGGGGTACACTGGTTAAAGCAAACTTAATCAATACAATAACATATCCAGATGTTATGAGTATGATTTTGCCTGAGTTTAAAATGGACAAATTATACCGGTAATCGACATGACTTGTGTGCTGAAGCAATTGCAATTGAAATGTAGTTCAGCATGTTATGTCCAATATGATCCCAAGTTGTGACCATTCTCACAAAAGACAAAATAGTGTCTGATTCTGTATTGCATTTATGTTTCATATCTGAAAAGCCAAAAAGATTTTGTTTCTTATTTGTTTTCGACCGATTGACATGTGATACAAAATCAAAATTTAAAATCTATCTTGGATTCTCGAAGAGAAGTTTTGCACCAAGATTAAATTAATTTTCAAAAGAAAAGGAAACCGCGTTTCTGTCTTCTGAAATTGCAGGTTATGGATATCAAAGACTCAAGCATGGTGAGAAGGGGAGTTTGAAGTATTTTCCACAAATGGATCTTGAAGTTCAAAGTTGATTCAAGAGTGATCTAGCCATGCAAGCTCTATTTCTGACAAGATTTCAAGTCAAAGATCGGATGCAGCAATATTGAAGATTGAAGACTGAAGTTTAGTTAGAAAATAGATACACTACACGTTAAGGGGGGAGTCTGTAGAAGCATATTCCTATGCTATGAGTGTCTCGTGTATTGTATCTGTGTGAGCGTGTCTGAGTATGGGTTGTAGTAGAAATGTCTTAAGTGGCGTATCACATGGTCCGGCGGACCATGTGGTCCGGCGTATCAGTTTGATACGCTGGGTGGTTAGTCACTTAGTATAAATAGGTAGTGTTAGAATGAGAGCTTAACACTTCTAAACGCTTCTGTCATTTCTACACTTTCTGTGTGTGTTTCTAGAGAGAGAAACTAGAGAGAACTTCATTGTATCTTCAAGTGATCAATAAGAATTCTCTTATTTACATCCGTTGTTGCTATGATTGATTGATACACGCAGTAGTAAGATCGTTTCTCGTTTCTACACTTAATCATTAAGATACATGAAGGAAGAACTTATAGGGCATGTTTGTAAGGCAAATAGACGACTACGGTTCTAGAACGTAATTGTGAAATTGCAAGTACACATGTGCGCTTTTGGAATCCTATTATGTTGATTAATATCCTCGTGAATTTTCAAAAATCTTCATTCACAACCCCTTCACAACATATTTGAGTCAATGTCATACCCAGTTTTGGTGTTATAAAGCTACAATCTAGCTATCTTGCCATCAATAATTGAGTTAATGTCATACTCTTCGCATCTTGTTTAAAAATCCATAACCCCTCGAACTTTAAATTTCATCATGTCTTATTTAGAAATCTATAACACCTTGAACTCTTCTGTTAAAGGGCTTAAGGCTCTAGGCTTCCTATCATATGGTTGTTCAAATTCCAAGATTCAATAAAATTCTCTATTTTTAATCGTAACGTGTTCGATTATTCATTCGTCCCTCGAATCCCGAGCAAGTTGAAAAACAAGAATTGAAGATTTAGTCGCAAGAGCATTATGACAAGGATTTTATGGAGCTCAACACATGTCTAAGGAAAGCACTCGCACTCATTGAGAAGAAACTACATGGACTGATGCTAATATATACTGATTTTCATGACCTCGAGCATGTAACGGTCAAGAACGATATCCTTTTCACAGGTCCGACGAAGTATTTGTTCAACGACAAGGAACCAGTTATCTCATTATTTGATGGATGTGGAAACTTCATTATAAAATTTTGATACATCAATTAATGGATTGGTTGTATACTCATGCGATGAGACAAGGTAATTGCGGATGCCATCAGACAACTTACGATACACGGAAAGAGTTACATCATACATGGTCTGGAATTGGGTATAGAATTATACGTTTCGAAAAATATGGAGATATTAGTTGTGCAAAAAAAAAAAAACTGTGGTTTACTCTATTCATGAGAGTTTATAATGCCTCATAAGTTACAAAGAGCTGAATATGCGTCAAGGACGCTGGATGAAGATATTAGATGATCATGATTGCAAGATTTAGTACCATCCGGGGAAAAGCTAAAAATAGTGACTTACGTTTTAAGTGGTAAAGAGAGACCAACATCGATCTGAGTAAGAGCAATGAGGATTTATATAAAAGTAAGTCCAACTTATGAGATCAGAGAAGTTCATGAGGAAAACATTGGATGTGATGTAATACAAAGATGTATGGTTACTACTCCGATTAGGCATTGCGAATTTCGGGACGAAATTCCTTCAAGGAGGGGAGAGTTGTAACACCTTGTAAATTCCGCTAAAATCGGAGGGAAATTTGTGCGGTTATGAATTGGATACAGTAAGCCCAGTTAGGCCCAATAGGTCCATTAAGGAATTCGTGGCCCAACAAAAGCCCAATCACTATAAACAATGTTCGGATAAATTGTTAGAAGGGTTCTAACTAATAATTAAATAACTTAAGACGTTGCGGAACGATGTGGAAATATGCTCGGTTCGCAAAATGGAGATGTACGGTATTCACATAAGATACACGCTTTATACCGCCTGTTGGCCGAATATTTATCAGATTAATTATAATCTGACATATTAAGTATTCCAAGAGTATTTAAGAGGCTTCAGTAATATTTTAGACATGTCGGGATTTATCATGGAATATTTACTTGACAATCAGTATTTAAACGTGTTCGTTTATCGCGGTATATTTATCGCGGTATAATACCCGTTCATTTAAATTGTCATCACACAATTTAACTAGAAATTTATAAGGGTTCCTACCCTTATCTTCATTTAAGAAATCATAAAACACACCAAGGGTGTGTCTTTAAAAGAGAGCAAAGAGATCGTGAGAGGCTGGAACCCAAAAAGAGGGGCGCCACCCCTGGTTTTCCGGCAACCGTCTCCGGTGACCATCCAACGGCGGTGATGCCGACTGTTCTAGCCTCCAACCTCTCCTCTATTCAACCTGGTGCGAAATCAGAGACTCTGAAGGTCGTTTCCGTTCACGAAAAGAGCGGCGAGAAGCGGCGACCGCTGCTGTTTCTTCTGGATATACGCCACGCGCCTCCGACGGCGACGGCAATAGCTGTGAGCAACCTGCTCAGCGACGGCAACGAGGGTTTTGGTGGTGGTTACGGAAACAGTCGCAGGTCCGGCGAACCATAGCAGCACCGGCGCTGCCGTTGCTTGTCTTCTAGCGGCGGCAACGGGCTTTTAAAGAGCTCCGGCGACCTTCTCAGTCGCGATTCCGGCGACTGATTACCAACCAGTGAGTGGGGTTCTCCCCAGCCGCAAATCCGGCGACTCGAGGTCGCTATTTCCGGCTACTAATCGCCAATCGGTAAGTAATCGGGAATTAAACTTGGGTTTAATTTTATTCCATCTTGTTTTTCCTCTTTAAGAACCCGATTTCTTACCTGCATGTCTCGGTTTTCATCTTCTATTAACAGATTTGGGGGTTATTGAGTCAAATGATAATCGTGGATGGTGAATCATGTTGGCGACGGAATTCCGACGGCGGCCATGGCCTCCGGCCGCCGAACAGAAATGGTAGATGATGATTCTTGTGTTAGAAATGCTATAGATGTGGTCATGATAGATTTTAGAACTGAGTTGGAACTGTTTTGGTATTGGACAGCGAAAGTCAACCGGGTTAAACCCGAGTACAGTTCTGGTCAATGATTCTGAAGGGTCAAACGCGGTCAAAACAGAAAATCGACCACGGATTATTACTCGTGGCGAAAAATCATGTGGAATGGACTACTCATGGGTTGAATTTTGAAAATGTTACGGTTGTACGATTAACCGGGTTCGAGTCGCGTATCGACCGGAAGGTATACCGTGTCTTGATATCTTATAATTATTGTAATAACCTTGTACACAATAAAAACCCATATTGAAAGAACACACGACATCAGAAAGGCTAACGGATAATTTAAAAATGTAAATTAAATGACATTTACTTGAAGTTCCAAAGCTAAAATAATTATAGATATTTAGTGTTACATTATGCAACAATTCCAAAACAGAAAAATTCGAGTTCAATAAAACCTGAAGCAGTTCATGACACACACTTTTCCAGAAAATGATTAAACACTACTCGCAAATCACGAATATCAGAACACTTAGTATTGCATCATGCAACATTAGTATTGCATTATGCAACAGTTTAGAAACAGAATATATATAAGAACATAATTGGCAGATAATGTCATAAACAGTAATGATTATAAATATTTGTTTTAGGTTGCTTTGCTAGAAACGCTATTGCTGCAAATATACCATCAAGTTGAGCTTGCCAGATTAATCAAGTGAGATCCGTATTTATCCCTACCTTGTTATGTAACAAATTAGGCCCACAAAATAAATATTGTGGTGCAACAAATGCGTGCTTACTGGTTACCAAAATGCGTATTACATGTAATGTGTAAAATACTACGTGACTAGTATGCTAGAATCGTTGGTGCATGTGTTGTACCCCGTAATCTATATATATATATACTAGCATAGTGCCCGCGCGTTGCAGCGGCGACAGTTTATAGTGCGTTATTTGTCATTTGTTCACGCATTATGGTGGCGCGGTTATTGACATCGTGGTATTCGTTTACGTTAGCGGATGCGGCCCGATAACAATTTACATCGTCTTGCAGCGGGTGACAGTTGATAGCGCTTTATTTGTCTTTTGTTCGCGTGTTCGGCGACGACCACAATTTACAATGCGATATTCTTTATTGTTAGCCCGTTTTGTCTAAAATCTTTAGCAAGATTTTAGACGAATCCGTGCTCTGTATTAAAGTAAAATAAATAGAAATTTACAACATAAATTATCAACTTAAATCAAATTATAACAATTGAGAAAGATAAAAATTCAATAGATACAACATTTAAAGAAAACTATAGAGTCTGAGAAGTTGTCTACAACGGATAACCCTAATGACCATGTATGGATAGATGTCAATCTCATGAAGATCGGTATGCAAACCTAAGAAAATAATCTATCCACACCTTTGAATATAATGGCTCAAACAATTTCTGGTATTTAGTTTCAAGTGATGCTCTCTCTTCAAAACACTTCGCCTCTGTCTCACAATGCTCGCACAGTTACAAATATCTTCACCTAAATAAACTTAAGAATGACAAAAGTGGATTGTTGGGCACATCAATTGTAACCTGAAACAATAAGAAAAAGTATAAAAGATGTTAAATTAGACTTTTTTTCTTTTTTTAATTGATTGGTGACTGAATGCTCATTCGAATACGTGTTTATTTACCAAATTACAAGCAGCAATGGGTTCGTGTCAAAAATGGTTAATTTTCTGCACAGTTCAAAATGGGTCGGTTATGTAGGAATGATTTAGACAACACAGTTTGGTCAAAAATTGGTGATATTTTGCAAGGGTCAAAATGTTGATGACAGACTACTCACTGGCCACGGGCTTGTTGAAATGATTTGTTCCTGTAGCTCTTCATTTAGGCCAAATTCAGCCCAGATATTTATAAAGTACTACTGGTTATATGAATACACCCTCCTTTTAGAAGAGAGTGGAGTGGTATTGTAGGGTTGTAAATGTTGTTTTAAAACTAATATGGATAAAAATATATGCAGAGTCAATCAATACAAACAAAACTCATAACTACCTATAAAGATTTGTTGGTCAGATCAATCAATACAAACTGAACTCATAACTACCTACAAAGATTTGTGTATCAACATATGAAACCTATTGAAATCTACAAATAAAAGAACTGGTAACATTACATCGTTATTCCCCAACTATAGAACGTGAAACAAATTATATTAAGGAACCTGCATTTTCTTTGACACGAAGCCATAAAAAGATTTGTGATATACAAAGTTATAATCACATCAAGTTAAAGAAAATACCTTGTTATCTAACATGGAAACTCTCCTTCATAAAATTTCATCAACTTTAGCTGCAATTAATTAGCATGTTGTTTGACTAACCTACTTGTGTCCAACTATTGGTTGAAATAGAAGAAAAATTTTGATATGCAACGGTTATCATAAAGCTCACAAATTTTGATCAACTGATAGAAATATAGATCAACTGATTATCATAAAGCTCACAAATTTTGATAAATGGACTTGAAATCAAATAAGTAAAACACAAAAGAAAAAGAAATAGGTGCTTACCAATCAATATATGAACAATTTCAATCATGAATCAATCAGCTCCATTTATGTGTGGCAATCCTAAACTTGTTCTAGGTGGAACCTTCGCAACCTACAGATCAATAAATAATCAATTAAAACGAAACAGTTTGACGACTAAACAATGGAGTCTTTATATCTACTCAAAAGAACAAATACATTCATATTCACTCTCATTATAGCAACAAAGTCGAGCAATTTGCTATAAAATGTTATGATTTAACCGGGGCATATAAGACCATTTGACAAGTTTCTTAAACCAACTATTCAATGAAAGTTCAATCAAAGGTTTAAAAACTACCATCAAACTATGACTGACTGATTGGTACACTTCCTAATCATGAAATCATTTAAGTAAACCCATAAATCCCTTGTAAATTCACTGATGTAGTTTAGATGCTTATTTGAGTTCCATTGAAGGTATAGATGTAAAGACAAAAACTACTAAAAACAAAGAAATCAGAATACTTTGAAATCATTTAAATCAAAATTACCAACTAAGAGGATGGAAATAGGTGGTAGATTAGAATAAATAACTTCTTTGGAAATTTAGTGGATGGCTTGAAAAAAAATCTCAAATAGGCAAGAAGCAAAAAATATTTAAACAAATCTCAAACTCCCTACGATGTATTTGTTGCTTGACTGACACGTGGAACACATAAATCAAGTATAATAGTTTTCTTACTTAAAAGAAATCTCAATCATATAGAAAACATAAATAAAAGAAACTGACCTTATCCACTGCAGAGATGAAATTAACAAAGAAGTTGAAGATCTTTAAGCTACAACAAGAACGTATACACATAATTAGGTTTTAGAATCAGATTTTATAAAACACAACTGATAAGATTTAGAAAACAATACAAAGAACCGTATTTTGTACCAAGTTGAAGATCTCAATCAATGTTTTGAATTGCGATTTCAATCGAGAGGTAGAAGGTATGTATTTATAAAGGCCGCTTACTCAATTTGTTTGAACCATGGGATTTTTTCTTCTGCACAACGCTAGGCTGCAAAAGAAAATAAGAAAAGTCACGTTTAACTTTCTAAACAACACAACCTGAAGACATTAAACATCATTACTTTCAAACAACTTTGGCATTTAAAAATCAGGACTACATATTACCCAAACTCCAGTCCAGCCACTCCTCTGAGCTCATCTTCGCCCTATTCTTGACCCACAGCTGCGCCAAGCTTTTCAGCTCCACCAGAATTCTAGTAACCAATAGGGTTTTATTATTGAACACAACTTTATTCCTTTCGGCAGACTCATTACCAGCCCTGCAAAGGGGGCACAACAGATTCCGCCCTCCAATATTTCTTGCTAAACTATCCTTGGTAGCGATGCCCAGATTAGCTTGCCAACACAACATATTTACCTTGATTGGAACGAACATGCACCACATATCCTTCTTCCCCATTCCCGCGCACGTGTTGCTACCCATCAATTCCTTCATAGACTTGATCGAAAAAATACCATCTTGATTCGCAGCCCGCCTCCGTATTTACTCGCATGCTTTCTACACAAAATAACAACTACACATGAGTATTGGACAAATGAACCTCAAATTATGACCAATTCTACCAAATGAACAAAAAATCATGTATAGAAAATATCAAGAGCTTCAAGGAAAACCCATATGAAAGAAAAGCTTATCTACAGGAGATATAGATTCAATATATTCTAGTAAATAAAGAAAAGCCCATATGAAGGAAAAAAGTAGTATTAAGGTACCTATAAACGTAAACCCTCAAGAAAACAGCAACACCAACATGTTCATGTTTTCAGATTTCTTCATCTCCATAGCCCGAGGCATCAAATCGATATTTGAACAATACATTTAACGTATTCAACAAATTCTGAGGAGATGTTCACCTATAATATGAGTTATAAAAAACCCTTGTTATTGTTCTTCCCCAAGTCAATACCATTAAAACACTAACATGTAAATCATAAAATTTTAATAATGATGATATTAAAACCATAAAAATATAGCCAAAACAGAGGACGACGGAAACGATTACCCTTTACTGATAGGATCTTAATCTGCATCGAAAGTAAAAATAAAATATCAGTGATGAACAAAAAGAGATGGCATTAAGCGTTATATTTTTACAAAAATGGGCTTACTCAAACCACTTACAACATCACTGAGCTCTTCCTCAGATGAACATATAAAACCTATATTGTCTCTATTCACGTTGTTTGGTCCCCACGATTTGCCTAAAGCCTGCTGCAATGGCTCAATTTCTTTTCTCTTCTCACCATGATTGTCCTGAAGTGGTTCTTTTCTTCAACTAAAACCTTCAGTTGGCCCATAGCACCATCCTGCATAAAAAATAAACTGAAACTTTAGGAAGTAAATTATCACCAATCAAGAAAGGAGCCTTTTTTACGCAGCCCTCAGAATAGCTTGGTTTTGTCATGTACATCTACAGTTATTATTGCAATACAGAGTAAGATTAGTCAGTTTTGAGAGAGGAATTCTGATTTTTTCTTGATTGGCGAATGTTAACAATTATTTGTTGAATGAAAGTGCATACAGTTCGTATGAAACCCTAAATCGAAGATCTGAGTGCATACAGTTCGTAATACGTTACAAAAATTAAAATAAAAATTTAAAATTACGAAGACTACAACAAGGAAAACTATAGCAATTTGAGATTAACATTACGAAATTATCAGAATATATAAGGAACTGTTACCTGAGATGAGTGCAGAATCGTAGAAGGAACAATGACTAAGCGAGAAGAAGATAACTTGTGGCTATGGTGACCGCTGAGAGCATATATGACCTGAGAGAGAGAAGAGAAGATACGTATTACCGACTTGTTATAGATCTGATGTATTATTTGTGCGGTGGCGAAGGAGAAGAAACTCTCGTACCTGGATGTGGAAGGCGGCGATAGCGGCGGCGAAAGATTTGAAGCAGCGGTGCGATTAAGAGAGTAAACGATTTCAAGCGGCGGTCAGATTAGGGCTAGATAGATATTGAGTGAAGAAAGAAAGAGAGACCCTTCATCGGAAACGGAACAACGATCGACCAACTCATCATCGAACGATCGACGGGGCACAATGGGTTTAGCGGCTCCTATGGAGGCTGATGCGCAAAGAGAGAGATCCCTGAAGTAGGGTTTTGTTCAGTTTACCGCCTGTGTTATTCCATTTATATACCTAGGGTTTTTAGAACTCTCCGCCCATTTCAATCGTCTTGTGCTGTAAGTACCTGTACACAATGCATTATAGTTTGTACGCGTCTTAAAATTAAGACAATCTCACTTTCTCTCTCCAATATGCATTATATATAGTATATATATATATATATATATATATATATGTATATATATATATATATCTTACTGGTTGTATTCTAGTCATTCATGCGGGAAAAAATCTGTAGTGCTAGTAGCATTGTGAAATATTGACTAACAGGTCAGGGTACGGCTCACTAACAACGTCATGTTGTTGATATCAGTGGTTTACAAATTTTGTAGGAGATCAGTAGAGATCCTCCAAGTAGGTGACTCTACAGGGAAAAGCGAACAAGTTCAAATAGTTATCAAGAACCTTCGGGCCCACTGACCTAGTATTCTGCACAGATACTAGAAGCAAACTTATTATTATTATCAAGTGATTGTAAAACTTATCAGGATGTCTGTAAATAAGCTAATGGTTGTTTAATACATATTATATGTTGCTTCCGCGTGTGTCTGATATTGATAGCCTATTTTCCACAACACCTCCCCTGCACGTGGCACGGTGCGAGCGGGGTGTGACACACACCAATCCCTCAAGTAGTTGAAGAATCAAAGATTGAATCCACCATGGCTGAAGAAGAGGTTACAAGTCTTCCCGTACAAGAAACTGATTGTTTAAACTTACATGAAGACATATGTTTATCGGAATCTAAAGAAGAAGTTTGGGAGGCAACTGATGTGGTGATTGAGGTTGAACAAGCAGTGGCACCTTCAAAAGTCGAAGTTGTTGAGGAACTAGTAGTGGAGGTTGAGAGTGATGTGGTACAAGGTGATGGTGAGATTGGGGATGAAGAGATTGAAGATGATCGAGTTGTTGAGATTCCACAAGGTAATATTGCTACCCCTCCTTTATTTATTGTGCAGGTGATTGAGAAAAAAAAACCCATGCGGAAGAGGAAGGTGGTTGAGACAGATGTTGGGCAAATGCAATGTCAAAGACTTCAGAGTAATTGTTGCGACGTGCCGTGTGTGAAGGTTCAAGTTTTAATGCGACATATTAATTATGGGGCACATGTTGGCAACTCTAAAGGTAAGTGCGCAATTCATGATAAAATTGCTTTTAATTTTCAGATTAATTTGTTTTGCCTGTTGAATTTTAAGAAAAAATTTAAAAGACATGTGTCACACCCCCAAAAATCCCACGCACGACAACGTACCGCAGGGAGAGTGATAAATCAAGATCGAACACATTAGCCATACGAACAGTCTATATGCAATGTAAAGGTCAAACAAAAGTAAATGCGTTTTGAAATGCGGAAGCGTAAACGACAAAAGTTGTAATAAATGTTCAAGCGCCAAAACATGCGCAAACCAAAAGATGATTAGTCTGAAAATTATTAAAGTCTATGATGCATGCATGTCAATAATAATCCTTAAGTGGTGCATCCTAGCTCGTTGTAGACAATCCAGTTTAGCGACCTTAGAAATAACATGCTAAAGTGTCAACACAAAGGTTGGTGAGTTCACAGGTTTATCAGTTGAAGTGAACATTTCAAGTTCAGTTTAAGATTGACCGTTCAATAACGTCAAGTTGTAAGAGCATAATCACTATTGTATATTAAATAGCTAGCTAGGCTATATACATGAAACTTCGCACGTTGATGGTCACCGAAGCTAACAGTTGTTTATAGTTTGCCTTGTTGTGTTTAGGAAGAATATAACACCCGTTCGATATCCAATCATGCCAGAGCAACTGACCCGGGTGGGGTTTGTCAGACCCAGTAATACTACAATATATTTCCCGTTATCGTCATTAATACTAACGGTACCATAAGAAGGACTTTGTTGTATCAGTGTGCTACAAGTACTTCAAGTGATATATAAAAGTCTAATTATCTCAGTTGTGTAAATCATGCATGTTAATCTCCCACAACAGGATTTAAAACAGTAAAATGGGGTCGTGAAACTCACCTTAGGTTGCACAGCAAAGTTTCAGATAAACAATTAAATCAAGTAGCAAGAACGAGTCTTGTGTAAGCAATCAATCACCTGACGAGCATAAATGTATAAGTGTGTGTTCTATAAACTATTAAGTCTAACGTAAACGACAAAAACGAACGATCGATAAGTCCGAAGCAAGTCGAGGATGGCACGTGTGCCAAATCCGAGCGGTTATCAAAATAATGTGAGAAAATACAATATATATCAATATTATATATTTTCCTAAGTTCAAATATTTCAAAAATAAATATATATCATATATATATTTAACCTGAACGCGTTATAACGTTAATAACGGGTTACAAAACGAGATACATATTTATAAAATTTCATCTAAAGGTATCTAATCGTTTCAATAAACCAACGACATACGTATAAATATGAAACTACACGAGAATATATTTAGTTTACCATTTTGCCTAGAACCATGATTTTTGAGTTAATCTATATAAAATATGAAAACTATATTTTTGTTTAAAACGACAAAGTTTACAGATTAATATTCCAAAACATAGTTTTACGGGTTTAGACATTCCTAAAAACTCATGTAATCAAGTTTTGGTTTGAACAAATCCTTTGAATCCTCAATTAAAAATAAAACAGAAAAGTGTGGAGGTTACACGAGTCGAACCTATGACCTCTCTTTCCCAGCAGAACACACAAACCACTTGGCCAGCGGCCTGTTAGTGTGAAGGAATCGTTCGAAATTGTTTTGTGTACAGGTAACGATCAGGAAATCAATTCCATAAAATAGAGGTTTAAAAATCATGAGGCCGGGACTGGAACCCGCGCATCCAGCAAAGAAACCGGAGCCCAAACCAGTTGTGCCAGATTGGCGTCTGGTATTATACCCGGATGCTTATCCTTTTAACCCGTACCCGTCCTGAATCCTATTCTTCCCCACAAACCCTAATGTCGTCGGAGATGTTTTCCGATGATCGGAATATCGCGAAAACCTAAATTAACCCAGAAAAATGTGCAACTAGTGTAGGGGATGAGTCACCTTGAGTCGAAGATGAGAATAAGCAAATTTTTGACACCGAAATCGATTTCAAAACTTGAATGCGAACACCGAGTACCGTCAGGAAATCCAAATCTGATTGCTCCTGAACGCTCGTTGGGAACTCGCGATCACTGTGGAGTGTTCGTTGATGTTCGTTGATGGTGATTTGGCCGAAATTTTGTAATTCACGGTGGTGCTTTGGTGGGTCTTGGTTCGTGACAGCAGGGGAAGAACGAGAGAGTTTGTGAGGGCTTCGTGAGTGTTCCGTAATAATAAGGCATGATATTTAAGTCGATTGGAATGTCACAGTAGAAATAGTCGAAGTCTTGATTGCTGGAACTTATGACCGGAATGATGGCGGTCGTGAAACAGTCCTGTTTGAATAATGTCGTAAATGACATTTAATTTACTTTGGTTGATTGACAAGTCCAGTCCCTCCATATTTTACAATACAGAAAGTGAGTTCGGTTAATTGAAAAAATAACCCCACAAGGTTTTGTAGAAGAAAAGGGTTTAGGAAATGGCAGAAAGGGTCCCTCATAGTTTCTAAAGTGTTTAAGAAAGGTTAACCGGGTTTAACGTTGACGTTTATATATATAAATATATATATAAACCTTAGATTGTCACATAAAATCACAAATAATAATCTACAATTATTTATTTTAAATATATGATTAATTCACATAACATCATAAATATTTCAAATAATTATGTGCCACGTTGCCACATAAAATGACAAGATGTTCACATGAAATCATGAGTTTTAAATCTATAACTTACACATATATTTAAAGTACATAAATTTGTGAATAATGAATTGTAATTAAAATCCTTTAAAAATCATAACTCATATATATATATATATATATATATATATATATGTATATATATATATATATTCAAATGATTAATATCCTTAATTAAAACTTTTTAATTACACAAAATCATAAATATCATTAAACCACATATATATTCATTTATATATTTTAATTCCACAATTAACGTAGAATTTCAATAGTTTAAACTTTCGTGCATGCTCGTAGTGATTGATCACACAAAACTCTAATTTGCTAAAGTCAACAAGTCAACACATAAATGTTCACACAACATTTAATACGGTTTACGTTCAGTTAATGTCAGAAAATGACCTGAAAAGACAGATTGTCACAGTATCCCCTTGTTGAAGAATTTTCGTCCTCGAAATTTGCGTAAAGCGGTAAAAGTTAATGAGCTAGACACAAAGAAAGCAAAAGAAAAAATTCTCAGTCGTCACATCATCCCCTTGTTGAAGAATTTTCGTCCGCGAAAATTAAACCAGTACCTGAACTAGACGAATGTTGATCCTTGAACAGTCTAGGATATTTCTTCATCATCTGATATTCGCGTTCCCAAGTAAATTTAGGACCATGTCTCGCCTTCCAACGAACTTTAACGATCGGGATTTTCCTACGCTTTAACTGTTCGACCTCCCGCTCCATAATTTCCACCGGTTCTTAGATAAATCGAAGTTGTTCGTCCACATGCAACTCCTCGAGTGGAGTGATTAATGTCTCATCTGCTAAACATTTCTTTAAATTCGACATGTGGAAGACGTTATGTATCCCACTTAGCTCTTCTGGTAAGTTTAATTCATAAGCTGATAAACCAATTCTCTTAACAATCTCGAATGGCCCAATATATCTCGGGTTTAACTTACCACATTTACCAAAACGTACTACACCCTTCCAGGGTGAGACCTTTAACAAAACCTTGTCTCCTTCCTCAAATTTCAAAGGTCTTCACCGTTTATCAGCATAACTTTTCTGTCTATCTCGTGCGGCTGCCATACGATTACGAATTTGTACGATTTTCTCTGTTGTCTCGAGTACTAACTCAGGACCTGTGAGTTCACTGTCACCAACCTCCACCCAACAGAGAGGTGATCTACACTTACGTCCGTAAAGTGCTTCAGACGGAGCTACACCAATACTGGTGTGATAACTGTTATTATAAGAGAATTCCACCAAAGGTAAGTGTTTATCCCAACTTTCACCAAAATCAATTGCACATGCACGCAACATGTCCTCAAGAGTTTGAATGGTCCGTTCACTTTGACCATCGGTCTGCGGGTGATATACAATACTCATATTCAGACGCGATCCCAATGCTTCATGTAGGGATTCCCAAGATTTGGATGTAAATCGAGCGTCTCGATCTGATATAATAGAAACTGGTACTCCATGTCACGAGACGATCTCTTTAAGATAAAATTTGCCTAATGTCTCGGAGGTATCAGTTTCCTTGATTGGTAGGAAATGTGCCGACTTGGTTAAACGATCAATAATTACCCAAATTGTATCACACTTGCTCGCTGTACGGGGTAGTTTTGTGATAAAATCCATGGCGATACCCTCTCATTTCCACTCGGGAATTTTTGGTTGTTGAAGTAACCCCGCCGGTTTCTGGTATTCTGCCTTGACCTTGGAACAAGTCAAGCACTTGCTTACGTAAGTGGCAATGTCAGCTTTCATCTTTGGCCACCAGTAAATCAGTTTCAAATCTTGGTACATCTTATCCGAGTCTGGATGAATAGAGTAACGAGACTTATGGGTTTCATCCATAATCAATTCCCTTAAATTTCCATACACGTGAATCCATATTCGCTTCGCACAGTACCGGATACCATCTGATCTAATTTCCAATAACTTATCCATACCCCGCAAGGATTCTAATTCAACGTTTTCAGCTTTGGGTGCTTCAAGTTGTGCATTCCGGATCTGATCAGGTAAACCGGTATGAATAGTGAGTTGCAACGCATGAACTCTTCTAGGCTTGGGGAATCCTTTCGGCTTAAGGCATCAGCTACCACATTAGCTTTGCCTGGATGGTATCTAATTGCACAATCGTAGTCATTAAGCAGTTCCACCCAACGACGGTGTCTCATGTTCAACTCCTTTTGAGCAAAGATGTGTTCGAGACTTTTGTAATCAGTGTAGATAGTACACTTTGTACCATAAAGATAATGTCTCCAAATTTTCAACGCAAAAATGACTGCTCCCAACTCCAAATCATGAGTTGTATAGTTCTGTTCATGGCTTTTTAATTGACGAGAGGCATAAGCTATGACTTTTTCTCTTTGCATCAGCACGCAACCTAATCCTTGCTTTGACGCATCACAGTACACCACGAAATCATCATTACTCTCTGGTAGGGATAATATTGGCGCGCTACAAAGTTTCTGCTTTAGTAGCTTAAAAGTTGCGTCATGCTTTTTCATTCAAGTTATACGTCGTTCCTTTATGCGTTAGTACCGTAAGAGGTTGGGCTATCTTTGAAAATCCCTCAATAAATCGTCTATAATAGCCTGCTAACCCTAGAAATTGGCGAATTTCCATGGGTGTTTTAGGCGCATGCCTTAATTGCCTCAACTTTGATTGGATCAACGTGAATCCCCTGATCATTAACGACATGACCAAGAAATTGCACCTCACGCATCCAGAAATCACACTTTGAAAATTTTGCATACAATTGCTCCTTCTTGAGTAACTCTAAGATCAAATGAAGATGGTGTTCGTGCTCCTCTTTAGACTTAGAATATATCAGAATATCATCAATGAATACGATGACGAATTTATCGAGATATGGCTTGCAAACGCGATTCATCAAGTCCGTGAAAATCGCTGGTGCGTTGGTTAACCCGAATGGCATAACCATGAACTCATAATGACCATAACGAGTTCTAAATGCTGTTTTCGAGACATCCTCCTCACTGACTCTCAGTTGGTGATATCCTGATCTCAAATCAATTTGGAGTAGTAGCTAGATCCCTATAATTGATCAAATAAATCATCGATCCGTGGTAAGCGATAACGATTCTTGACAGTCACTTTGTTGAGTTCTCTGTAGTCGATGCACATTCGAAAGGTTCCATTTTTCTTCTTTACAAAAAGCACTGGAGCTCCTAAGGGCGTTGAGCTAAGCCTAATAAATCCTTTTTCAAGTAGTTCTTGAAGTTGAGTATACAACTCTTGTAGCTCATTTGGTGCCAAACGATAAGGTGCACGAGCAATTGGTGCTGCTCCAGGAGCAAGATTAATCTGAAATTCGACTTCTCGATGCAGTGGTAAACCTGGTAGATCTTCTGGAAAGACTTCAGGAAAATCCCTCACGATCGGGATATCCTCTATCCTTTTCTCTTCCTCTGATTTCTCTGAAATGTTCGCGAGAAAAGCAACATGTCCCTTGCGCAAACACTTCTGTGCTTTGAGAAAAGATATCACACCCATAACAGTACCACACTTTTCACCTTGAACTGAGAGCAATTCTCCACTAGGCAATCGTATTCAAACAATTTTCTCATGACAAACGATTTCAGCATGATTCTTGGATAGCCAATCCATTCCCACAATAACATCAAAACTTCTCAAAGAGATGGGCAAAAGATCTATTCCTAATTTATGGCCAGCCAATTCTAATTAATAGTCTTTATCTATATGGGTAGACTCAACAAGTTTACCATTAGCAAGTTCAACTACGTATTTAGCATCTAAAGGAGTCAAGTTGGCATTTATCATATTGCTAAATTTAGTAGATATGAAGCTTCTATCAGCACCAGTGCCAAACAAGACTAGAGCATAGTATCCATTAAGAGAAAACTTACCAGTAACGACATTTGGATCTGCTCTGGCATCCCCCGAGCCTATGACAAAATCTCTACCTCTGGCACCATTTCCTCCATTGTTCCCATTGTTGTTGTTATTATTACCATTGCGATTCCCAGTGTTATTGTTATTATTGTTATAGTTGTTGTTGTTTCCACCGTTCAGCTGGGGGCAATTTCTCTTTATGTGGCCTTCTTTCCCATAATTAAAACAACCTTTAGGGGCTTCAGCATCCTGAACTTGTTTCCTGTTGTTCTTAACCCTGCAGGTTTTGGACTGATGACCCTTCTTTCCACAATTTGCACACACATAAGTGTCACACGCACCATAGTGATGGAAACCACACTTGTTACAACGTGGGGAATTTCCCATGTATGATGATCCTCCTTGGCTGCCCCAGCCTTGATTGTTCTGCTTCTGGTTGTTCGAGGAGAAATTCCTAGAATTATCAAACTTACGATTCTGGTTTTGGTGGTTCTGTTGATTGGAAGACTTGTTTCCAGACTGATTCCCAGAATTATCCCACTTTCTTTTGTTGTCAGAGGCTCCAGAAGTTCCTTTTCTAGGAGGTAAGACTCCTTGATCAACTGCTTGATTCGTGAGCCTATTGGCAATCCTTACAGCATCACGAATGGTCACAGGGTTTGAGGCAGTCACCATTCCCTGGATTTGGGGCACTAAACCCTTGATATACAGCTCGATTCTTCGGTAAGCAGGTGTGGCGATTCTAAGGCACAAATTCGCAAGAGAATTTGAGCGAGTAGTGTAAGCTTCAATTTCAGACCCCTCCATCTTGAGATTATATAGCTTGGTTTCCAATTTCTGGATCTCGTCCCATGGACAATACTCTTCTTGTAGCAACTCTTTAAACTCAGCCCAGGGCATGACATTAGCTTCTTCAATCCCCAGCATCTGCACCTCAGTCTTCCACCAGGTGAGAGCCGGTCCTATCAAAGTACCTGCGGCAAATTTCACTTTGCTAGCCTCAGGACAGTTGCACATTTCAAATGCAGATTCCACTTTCTCAATCCAGTGGAGTAGGCTAACAGCTCCTTCAGTTCCTTTGAACTGATTAGGCTTACAGTCCATGAAAGTTTTAAATGTAGCATTACCTGTATATACATTCATACAACCATTCAATCACAAATTACCAATACATGTGATCAAATCAAACAACAAAACACGAAATTTGTGTTACCTTGGGGTGGCCCTCCATTGCCTGCACCTTGGGCATGTGCCGCCAAGGCAGCAGCCACATGTTGGTTGATCAGTGCAGCCAATTCAGCCGGTTTCATGTTTGGTGCATTTCCGTCTGCCATTATCTTCAATTCACAATTACCTAAAATGAGAATAACACATAACATGAATCACAACAACCATCACATAAGTAATAAATTACTTCACAAGAGATAATCACATATTAAATGGTAAATCTCATTTCAAATAAAATGCAACTCGTTCACAAATTATCCAACAGAAATTCAAAATTCAAAATGCATAGTCTTGGGAACATCCTCCCGATAAGACAAACAACCAACCAAAACAAAAGTGAAAACAAACAACTCAGGAGTTATCATGATCACTGGATGCATCAGGCATGAGACTCTTCCGGTTCTTTCTCAGGATCCTCTTCCGGTTCTTCCTCGGGATCCTCTTCAGGTTCTTCCTCGGGATCCTCTTCTTGTTCTTCCTCGGGATCCTCCACAATAGGTTCTTCAACCGGTTCCGCCGGAGGCTCAACCTCCCTATCTAACTCAAGCTCATCAACACGAGCCGTGAGTGCCTGAACAAGCTCAGTAAGATGACTCACCTGATAGTACGTGTCGCTCAGTGTCACCTGGTGCTCAGTATGAAGCTTATTAGTCCCCTCCAAGGTTTCCTCAAGGATAGCAACTCTTTTATTGGTGTTGGCCCCATTATCTTGCAGCTCCGTGACCATACCAAACAGCCTCCTAATGTCTCTGAGTGCGCGGTCAAACATAGAGACCATTTCCGCGACAACTCGTTCAGTGGCATATGGTAGTTCGGGTAGAAAGATTCGAGTCGACGACGGCTTTGTTGATGTAGGTGGAACTTGTTCTCGATGAACCCAACTAGCCACAAGTGACTCATACCAGCTCCAGTTTCCATTTCCTCTTCCACGAACAATAATTGGTTCTCCGTATACGTGCCCCTCGGAAGTTATTCTCCGATTACCATGAGTTGGGGTAGTAGGACCCGAAGTAACCCGCCTACTGGTGACGGATGGGGATGATGATGATGAGGATGATAGAGAAGCGGATATCCATCCAGCCATGTCTGCATATATATCATATATATATATATATATATATATATATATATATATATACATATATAAGTACAAGTAGCACACAGTCAAATAGTCAAATACTAGTGTGTGTGCTTGAGTGTATGACTAAGGTGTGTCTAAGGCTATAGTCGGTCCACTAATGCAAACCTAGTTCACTATAACCAATGGATCTGATACCAATCTGTCACACCCCCAAAAATCCCATGCGCGACAACGCGCCGCAGGGAGCGTGACAAACCAGGATCAAACACATTAGCCATACGAACAGTCTATATGCAATGTAAAAGTCAAACCAAAGTAAATGCGTTTTGAAATGCGGAAGCGTAAACGACAAAAGTTGTAATAAATGTTCAAGCGCCAAAACATGCGTAAACCAAAAGATGATTAGTTTGAAAAGTATTAAAGTCTATGATGCATGCATGTCAATAATAATCCTTAAGTGGTGCATCCTAGCTCGTGGTAGACAATCCAGTTTAGCGACCTGTGAAATAACATGCTAAAGTGTCAACATAAAGGTTGCTGAGTTCACAGGTTTATCAGTTCAGTAACATTTCAAGTTCAGTTTAAGATTGACCGTTCAATAATGTCAAGTTGTAAGAGAATAATCACTAATATATATCAAATAGCTAGCTAGGCTATATACATGAAACTTTGCACGTTGATGGTCACCGAAGCTAACCGTTGTTTATAGTTTGCCTTGTTGTGTTTAGGACGAATATAACACCCGTTCGGTATCCAATCGTGCCAGAGCGACTGACCCGAGTGGGGTTTGTCTGACCCAATAGTACTATAATATCACTACTACAAAAACTGGCATTCTTGACGTGCATTGCGCGTCAAGAAAGTGCCTTCTTGACACGCAAATGCGCGTCAAGGATGCGGGGGTCAAGAAGCTTCTTGACGCGCAAAATGCGTGTCAAGAAGCTCTTGACGCGCGAACAATGACACGCTATCCTTGACACTCCATTCTTGACACCCATTTTGCGCGTCAAGAAAGGTGTCGTCTGTGATTAATATATTTTTTATTTATAATATTTTTTTGTGTCGTCTGTTTATGACACGCAGATTTGCGTGTCATGCTTTTTATGACACTCATTCTTGCGTGTCATCCTTGTGAGTGTTTTTTTTTTCTTTCAAAAATTACTGATTTCCCTGTTAATAAATCATATTTCACAAAACCAAAATACATAATAGCTGCTGTACCAAAACAATGCATTTCATACAAATAGCAATTGAAAATAATTCGATTTCATGTTCATCATACATGCAATTCGATCACAATGACAAAAGTAAAATGTTCAAAGTTTACATGCATATATATTGGATCACTACTACTACTTCACGTCCGTGTAAATGAAGTGGCGAGCGTAGGTCAACCATTCTTCACGAATCTCATCAAAATCAGCATCTGTGTAAACATTACTATCTCCACCAATCTGTGTAAAAGGTAATGTGAATGAGGTTTCTACAAGAGTTACAATCTGATGTACAAGGAATACTAAGGTAAAGTTTTTCAAGATAATAAGGCATGTTCCAAGATATTTGGCTTGTGTACCTTGATATAAACATAAGGGTGTTGGCAAATCAGGACCACCAATGTTCCTCATCCTTGAACAAAATGGCTGTTTTTTAAGGGTTGTTTTATAAGGGATGTTTTTTAAAACTGTTTAAGCAAATCCTGTTTTTTAAGGGCCGTTTTTTACACCTTAATGGGTCAAAATGGCTATTTTTAAGGGCTGTTTTATAAGGGCTGTTTTTTACACCTTTAAGTACCAAATATGTATCATGAATTCGATTCATTTCCTGGCATAAATTTCTCCATGTTACCACTGCATTTTCTTGTATGATTCTGCTCAGTGCAGATCCAGTTATTACACCATATCTTGTGATGTCTAGTTCACTCAGGACACCTTGTGTAACACCACCCGGAAAATAATGCCAACCCGGTTTCCATTCAAAAGTTTTAACAACTATCAATTCACAATCAATTGACACCATAACATCTATCCTTAAAAGCACATAACTGATGTAAACCTTGTTGCATAATGACAATTCCAAACACTCTAAATCATCATTGTGATAAAATAAAGACTCAAATCCAATAGGATATGTATGTTAGGTAATTCTTCTTATTTTCTTATCAATGTGATAAATTCATGATATGAACACTAACAAATGAATCTTTATAGCTACGACTACACTAGAAATTAGAATCACATGAATCTATCTTAATACCTTAATGAAACTAAAGTAAAGGCAGAAAGCTTTCTCTGGTTTTTTGTTTGTCGATTTTTTTCGATGAAGCAAAGAGGACCACTACAGACGCCTACCACCACTAACAAATCTCCTTTTCCCCTTCACCCGCATTCATCCCAAAATCGCTTGAAATTGCAATAATAAGTTTAGGGTTAGATAAAAGATAGATTTGCAAAGTGTAGAACGGAGACAAATTGCAAAATAAAGAAATACATACCTACCTGTAAAATTGAGAGAACGATGACCATAAATTGCCCTTCAAAATCGAGCTGTTTTGCAGGTGGAGATGCTGCTACTATGATGATGATGGAGATGCTGTTACAGATGCAGAAGAAGACCGGATTCTTATGGAGCCGCAGGTGGAGATTTGTCGAGATGAAGGAGGTTTTTAGCGTTGTTAGCGTACGAAGATGGAGATGGAATTAGGGCAAAAATCTTTGTTGTTGAAGGAAGCGTACGGATGGAGTGTAGATGGAATTAGGGCTCAAATTATTTGTTGAAGGAGGCGTACAAATATGGAGATGAAGAAGCTCGGATGGAGATGGAATTAGGGCTTTACGAAGATGAGGAGAAAGTAAGCGGGAATGAAAATTTCTGTCATAAGTAATGGAGCAGCGGGAATGAAAATTTAGGGCAAAAAGTTAGAGGGGGAAAAACATAAATTTAGGGAAAAAGGTTGGAGGGAAAAACATAAAACGACTGATAATTCTTGACACGCGTATTTTAAGTGTCCTCCGTGTTTTTTTTTCTCTAAATATGACAGATATTCTTGACACGCAAAAATGCGCGTCATGAATTCTTAGGAATTACCTATAATTGACATTTTATTTTGACACTTTGGTAATTGCACGTCAAGAATTTTCGAGTTTCATCGTTCGCGTGTCAAGGAAAGCAGTTTTTGTAGTAGTGTATATTTCCTGCTATCGTCATTAATACTAACGGTACCATAAGAAGGACTGTGTTGAATCAGTGTGCTACAAGTACTTCAATTGATATATAAAAGTCTAATTATCTCAGTTGTGTAAATCATGCATGTCAATCTCCCCCAACAGGATTTAAAACAGTAAAATGGGGTCGTGAAACTCACCTTAGGTTGCACAGCAAAGTTCCAGATAAACAGTTAAATCAAGTAGCAATAATGAGTCTTGTGTAAGCAATCAATCACCTAACAAGCATAAATGTATAAGTGTGTGTTCTATAAACTATTAAGTCTAACGTAAACGACAAAAACGAACGATCGATAAGTCCGAAGCAAGTCGAGGATGGCACGTGTGCCAAATCCGAGTGGTTATCGAAATAATGTGAGAAAATACAATATATATTAATATTCTATATTTTCCTAAGTTCAAATATTTCAAAAATAAATATATATCATATATATATTTAAACCGAACGTGTTATAACGTTAATAACGAGTTACACAATGAGATACATATTTATAAAATTTCATCTAAAGGTATCTAATCGTTTCAATAAACCAACGACATACGTATAAATATGAAACTACATGAGAATATATTTATTTTACCATTTTGCCTAGAACCATGATTTTTGAGTTAATCTATATAAAATATGAAAACTATATTTTTGTTTAAAACGACAAAGTTTACGGATTAATATTCCAAAACATAGTTTTACGGGTTTAGACATTCCTAAAAACTCATGTAATCAAGTTTTGGTTTGAACAAATCCTTTGAATCCTCAATTAAAAATAAAACAGAAAAGTGTGGAGGTTACACGGGTCGAACCTATGACCTCTCTTTCCCAGCAGAACACACAAACCACTTGGCCAGCGGCCTGTTAGTGTGAAGGAATCGTTCGAAATTGTTTTGTGTACAGGTAACGATTAGGAAATCAATTCTAGAAAATAAAGGTTTAAAAATGATGAGGCCGGGACCGGAACCCGCGCCTCCAGCGAAGAAACCTGGAGCCGAAACCAGTTGTGCCAGATTGGCGTCTGGTATTAAACCCGGATGTTTATCCTTTTAACCCGTACCCGTCTTGAATCCTATTCTTCCCCACAAACCCTAATGTCGCCGGAGATGTTTTCCGACGAGCGGAAAATCACGAAAACCTAAATTAACCCAGAAAAATGTGTGACTAGTGTAGGGGATGAGTTACCTTGAGTCGGAGATGAGAATAAGCAAATTTTTTACACCAAAATCGATTCTGAAACTTGAATGCAAACACCAAGTACCGTCACGAAATCCAAATCCGATTGCTCCTGGACACTCGTTGGGAACTCACGATCACCGTGGAGTGTTCGTTGATGTTCGTTGATGGTGATTTGGTCGGAATTTTGTAATTCAGGGTGGTGCTTTGGTGGGTCTTGGTTCGCGACAGCAGGGGAAGAACGAGAGAGTTTGTGAGAGCTTCGTGAGTGTTCCTCAATGATAAGGCATGATATTTAAGTCGATTGGAATGTCACAATAGATCAGTCGAAGTCTTGATTGCCGGAATTTATGACCGGAATGATGGTGGTCGTGAAACAGTCCGGTTTGAATAGTGTCGTAAATGACATTTAATTTACTTTGGTTGATTGACAAGTCCAGTCCCTCCATATTTTACAATACAGAAAGTGAGTTCGGTTAATTGCATAAATAACCCCACAAGGTTTTGTAGAAAAGGGTTTAGGAAATGGCAGAAAGGGTCCCTCATAGTTTCTAAAGTGTTTAAGCAAGGTTATCGGGGTTTAACGGAGGAAATATAAGAAATGCTCGGACGAGTATATATATCAATACATCTCTAACGTTGACGTTTATATATATAAATATATATATGTAAACCTTAGATTGTCACATAAAATCACAAATAAAATCTACAATTATTTATTTTAAATATATGATTAATCCACATAACATCATAAATATTTCAAATAATTATGTGCCACGTTGCCACATAAAATGATAAGATGTTCACATGAAATCATGAGTTTTAAATCTATAACTTACACATATATTTAAAGCACATAAATTTTTGTGAATAATGAATTGTAATTAAAATCCTTTAAAAATGTAGAACCACGATACGATCTTACTACTGCATGATTCGGTAATCGGATAGCAACGAGAAGGTAAATAAAGCTTTGCTTTATTGATTCACAAAGAGATTACACAAAGTCTAGAGAGAGAGAGTTACACACTCAGTTACACACACTTAAGAGATGTAGAATGACAGAACTTCTTGACTCTCTCTAACACAAACTATTTATAGTAGACACATGCTAGCTGGCGGACCACTAGCGTACCATTTGGTACGCCCGGACCAAATGAGCTGCGGACCATTTGGTCCGGCCACCTCAGCATGAAACCACTAACTCACACAGAAGCTCTTGTCTAGATACAATACACGAGACACAACGTTAGCATAGGAATATGCTTCTATAAACTCCCCCTTAACGTGTAGTGTATCTAGTTAACTATCTATCTAACAAAACTTCAGTCTTCAATCTTCAGCATGATCTTCAACTTGAAATCTTTCCAGAATTAGAGCTTGTATGGCTGAACCAATCTTGAATAATCTTTGAACTTCAAGATCCACTTGTGAAATATATAACATACTCCCCCTTTCACCATGCTTGAGTCATCTCACATAGAACCCTGCAATTTTAGAAGACAGAAACGCGGCTTTCTTTTTCCTTTTGAAAATTAATTTAATCTTGGCGCAAAACTTCTCTTCGAGAATCCAAGATATAGTTTTGAAATTTTAAATTTTGTATCATGAATCGATCGGTCGAAAACAGATAAGAAACAAAAAATCTTTTTGGCTTTTTGAAACTTTATATTAAAACACACCGAAAATCTTTTTGGATTTTTCAGATATGAAACATAAATGCAATACAGAAATGAAATACTGAATCACACACTATTTTTGTATTTTGCGAGAAAGATCACAACTTGGGATCATATTGGTCATGACATGCTGAACTACACTTCAATTTCAATTACTTCAGCACACAAGTCATGTCGATTACTGGTATAATTTTTCCATCTTAAACTCAGGCACAATCATACTCATACCATCTGGATATGTTATTGTATTGATTAGATTTGCATTGACCAGTGTACCCCACACTATTAGACATACTCAGATATGTTTTTGCTTTCTATATCACACTTTGTGATTTCATTTGTGATTTAATCACATAATGATTGTATTCATGATTCAGTCAACTGTGTTCCATGTAAAAAGAATTAAGAACGTTAAATCGTCTACCTTAAGGTCGATCTTTCGATACGCAGATAAGGCATCGGATTTAACAAAAAAAAGAAAAAAAAACAAGTTGAAATTGTATAACTCAACAACAAACAGGTCGGTACTCCCGTACACGCAGAGAAAGTCCAATGAGTTATACGAAACACCAAAGAAAATAAAGCAGAACGTCAAACGAACAACAATCAGGTCGATATTTTCAATATGCAAAGAAAGTCCGATCGTTTGACAAAATAAAGAAAATCAAACAAATTTAAATCTTTGCTAAATGAACACATGTATACACAGTGACTTCTCATTTTCTTTTTTGCGTATCTTTTCTTGATATATCATGAGATATGCATCAAGATGTTGTCCACTTGGTCAAGCATAAGTATTTAATGTGTTTATCACATCTGAATACTTTCTGATTTAATGCCGAGCCTACCAAGTACATCAAACAATGATCTTATGGCTTTTCCATCTATTTTATCCATGAGTCAGACACGTAAGCCAACGTACCATCATTTCCCAAATATGTCGGATACAATTTCTCATTTTTCAATGTTTTTGTATTTTTCCATTTTCTCCCCCTTAAAATGAAAACTCTATTTTTGGATTTTCATTTTAACAAAAACACAAACACACTATTTTTGGTTTTTCAATTTTCTCCCCCTAAACTACAAACAAAATGCATGAAAGAAAGAAAATTGACCAATCGATACTGATACCTTTTCAGGTTAAGCTTTTAGAAAATCTTTCAGTTTTGAAAAATGAATCATTCAATTTAAGTTAAGAACACAGAATACTCCTCCATCAGCAACTTTGCAATCACCAACGGGTCTTCTAGGAATACCTGCACACTGATTATAAAGATTAGTACTCAAATGACCCGAAGCACACAGCTTCTGGTCGACCAGTGTCTTCCTCAAAATCATTTGCAGCCTTCACTAGTACAAATATGACCTTCGGTGACACTCAAAAAGTGTGACTATATGTGATTAGTGACATTTTTCTTTTCCTTCAATTTCGTGACCAAAAGTCGCGCCATTTTTAGGTATGATATGGTGACATTAAATTTCAGTGACCGTATGGTACCAAAAAATGTGACCGTAGATAAAAAGTGTGACTATAGAGTAGTGATTTTTCTTTGAGGATCAATGAATTTATCGAATAATGT
>JBCNJP010000009.1:52593635-52728355 GCA_039602395.1 Deinandra increscens subsp. villosa | reverse complement strand
CACCTGATGGTGAAACAAACGAGTGAGAAACTGAGATAGCGGCGCGAAATCAAACCCGAAGATCACCTTAACGATCAAACGTGGTACTGGAACACCGACAAATCAAAAATAAATAAGTAAATAATTAGATAAAGCGAGCGACTCGAACGACACGATAGGCATGATCGGATTCACAACATGGTGATTTATTTGAGTGATAATGTGAAGGTTTAAATAATTAAATGGGTCATACCTAAATCTAGGTCAAACATTTGGCATATAATTATCTATTTAACTTGAAAATTTTACGACGTCTCAAATATTGCTTATTTTCTATAAAATCATCCAGACAATATTTAGACCCCAAAAATTAATTATGGGCTGATCTAAACACATAGATGTGCCATATAAAATGTCAAGTCTTGATTCAAACGTTAACCCAAGAATTTAGCCAAAAATAATTATTTTTAATCTTAAAATTTCTAGTTAGTTCAATCTCAAATCATCAATCAACTAGGGTTTCTCTTTTAGCAAGCACATCTACCTTAACATAATATTTATGATAAACTAAGGACTTATAACCTAGATCCATGCTTTGCATAACATTAAATTAACCATGGATCTATGGATCTAAACATATATATCTTTATTTTTCAAGAAATACTCATCAAAATACATATTTCCTAAACAAAACCCTAGATCTAAAGGTAAGATGATGATTTTTACTAGATCTAAACCTAGATCTATATTCAAGTTCATGCATTTCATACATTTAAACAACGTTCAAGTAGTGATGGCCATAAAACCCTAAGATCTATGAAGATCCATAAAGAAAGATTAGGAAAAAGTAAGCTTTTATCATAAAAATCAAGTCTTTGGGTTACAAATTCTAGATCTAACAAGTATGATGATTCTCATTAAAACATGCATAAAATGGGATCTTTAACCCATAACAGAACCAAGTTGGTCAATCAAGATCTAGTAAAAAAAACCAATAAAAGTTTATAAAAATTGTTGAAAAACTAATAAAAATCAAGTCTTTTATGTAAAATCACTAGATCTATGATCTAAGATCTAGATCTAGGTTTAAAAGATGATAACGGAAGGATCTTGACTAGATCTTGAAGAGAAAAGAAGAGGGTAGAAGCAAGAACGAAGAAAACGCACACTTGATTCAACACTAGTTTTCTTCAAATTTGAGCCACAAATCCTCCAAGATCTTAATCCTTAGCCTCTCCAGCCGTTTTAGGGTTTTTAAGATGCTTAGAATGAGAGAAATGACGGTTGGAACGAGTTTAGAACCTTAAATAGGCGAATTTAGGTCAAAAAACGAATCTGGTCACGACGTTATCGGTGGGAGTATCGTGCCGCGCCACCTAGGAGCCGTCGCGATACGTGGCGCATTATTTCTGGGTGCGCGCACGCGTTATTTTGCTTCCAGTTTCGCGTTAAAAGTCCGTTTTGACCCCCGTTTTCACCCATTTTCTCTATCTAACATGCCAACCACATTTAATCCACTCAATTTGATATATGATTTGACCCATATTGATTATTGAATAATAAAAAATTACACACAAAATGCAATTTAGGTCGATTTTGTCGTTTTTATCGGTTTTAAGCAAATCACCAACGTTTTGCGATCCGATCAAGTGCGTGATGACTCATGATATGTTTTATGATTATAAAAGTCATGAATATGATAAAATTGATATACAAACTCAAAAACGTGATCTCCCAGTTTAAATCGAAATCGCGCGGGATTTACCGAACTTTCATCGTTTTCATCCTAGACCTTGAATTCACACCAACCTTCACTTGTATTCACTTGTGTGCTTAACTAGTATCACACCCAATTGTTATACATGTTTAGATTGATCAAATTCCCGGTTAAAACGTAATTAACGTCATGTCCACGTAAAATCCGAAATAAGGACAAATCAACTCAATAAAATCTTAGGTCGCCACTGCATTTTTACCTTTTTATTTTTAACTGAGTCATCATCACATGATGAACCACCAACACTTGAATCAAATTTGAAAAATTGTTTCGTTTTAGATTTTGATTTGAATGGTGTTGACTCAGTAAAAATTCTGCCTGATTCATCGATAAATGTAGCAGATTTGTTTGAAAATGATCTTTTACCAGTTTCAGGACAATCCTTTGCCATGTGTCCCTTTCGGCGACACTGATAGCACAAACGATAAGATCTTTGAGAATGTGATTTGTCCTGAACTGATGAACACCTCTCAAAGGGCTCAGAAACATCATAAATATCATCAAAAATTTGAAATCGGTTAGAATGTACCCATTTTGATGTAGGGCTCCGAGGTGTGGAATTTGATCCAGATGATGATGAAACTTTCACTGTTTGAACTTCACCAGAAGAGCTTGTAAATGAAGCCTTCTTTTGGATCTTTCCACCGAACCCCTTTTCCATTGTGGACATGAAGATGTGCCAAATGATAGATTTGTTCAAGACTTGTATCTTTCTTCGCCTTTTGAGTCTTCTTTGACATGTTCTTCTTGTCTTTCTGCTCAAATTTCTGATTGTTAGTACCCAAACCAGATCGTTTATAACCAGGTAACTTTGATAAATCCATTTGAGACTTAGAAGAACCAGCTTGAGCAGCTTTAGTAAATTTAGCTTTAATACCCTTCAAATTGTTAGCTTGAACAAGCATAGCAGCAACTGATGCATCAGATTCTATCTGTTCATCGGGCTTCACCTTCTGACCATCAGACACATTATTATCAGGAACAGCAAATCCACCAGAAACAAACTTAATAGATTGTTCCATCAAACTTTTATCTTTCTCAACTTTCTTGGTTGAAACCTTTGATTCTTTTCTCTCAGACTTCTCATAAACAAACTCAGAATAATCTCCATCAATACCAGAAGAACGAATATCATCAAGAGCATCAGATGAGATAACCGGATGTGGAATTTGATTATATTCTTCACTACCAAAAACTTTCTTGAAATTCTCATCTTTGCACAAATAGCTTGTGAAAGAATGTGAATTCTTCAAGTTGTGCAATTGACGTTTCAGATCCAGAATCTCAGCATTTAAATCAGATATATTCCTTAGAGCTTCACCCAATGCCCTTTCCGATGCAATCATTTTCTCTGAAGCTTGATTTGACAAAAATTTTGTTTGTCTCATTTGATCGTGGGCATCATAAACTTCCTGGGTAATGTTCTTCACCCTGCCTTCATGAATTTCAATGTTTCTTGTCAACAGTTTGTTGTCATGCGTCAAGCTTGCAACTTTGTCAAGTAAGATGGAATGTTCCTTTTGACGATCACTTTCTTTTGCATTAACTTCATCAAACTCTTTCTGAAGATCATCATACAATTGCTGAAGAGAATCCAATTTTGTTTTGGATTTGCTAAACAAAGCATCAAAATCTTCAATGGCGTCTTTTGCTTCACTCTCCCATTTCTCAACACTTTTAACCAACCCCTCATTCCCCGTTTTCAACTTCAGAAGTTGTTCCTTATCTTGAGCAACTATGTCATCCATATTGCTCTTAAGCTTGACAATCTCTTCCATCAACTCATCCTTTTCGTTTATCAACATATCATTTGTCTTAAAAATCTTATCAGAATTTTCAACTTTCTTCTTGAAACTTTCTAATTATGTTTCCTTCAGTGTTCTCTCAACCATTAACCCTTCCTTTTCTTGAACCAATTCACGAATTTTTCTATCCTTTTCAGCACAAAATTCACAAGTTGACTCATACCCACTAACTTCAGAATCACTTGTTTCAGATGTAGTGATCTCAGACGTATACCCACTTGATTCAACTTCAATATTTGCCATAAAAGCCACAGGTTGACCGTTGATATAACAAAATTCATCTGGTTTTGCACACGTATCTTGAATAGCAGTCAAAGCAATAGGTGATTTGTCAAATTGTTTTGACCATTCATCAAATTCTTTATCTGCTTGAGCTTGAGCCATCATAGCTTTTGCGTCATGCTTATCAGATTTATCTTTATCAGATGATGATTGTGAACAACCTTGGATTACTACTTGAAATGTCCAACCTTGGAACAATTGTAACATTTTACTTTAGATTTATCCAAACCCAGTTTTCTACTTCCTGGAACAAAAGAACTCTTCCCATGTTTCTTAATAAATCGTCGTCCTTTTGTCAACCATCATTGCAAATTGCCAATGCAGATCTAATTCAGCCAATTGATCATCATCCAGCTGTTCTAACTCAGTTCCACTCAGACCAGCATCACTAACTTGACCAAATATCGATCCAGACGACGAAGATATAAAAGCAGATAATAATGCAGCCAAGTCTTCAGTTGATTGAGCAGGATGCGAATTATTTGTTGATCTATCAGGAATGGTAAAACGACACCCTGGAGAATAACCAGAATTTTCAGAATGTCCAGCAAGAAAAGCTGTTACCGGCGGATTACTACTTGAAATAGCATGTAACTTTGCCTTAGCATGAACGGTAGCATTATTTTCCCCAAAGTACAATTTAGGATTTTGAACTGTAGGATGTGCAGATTTCTTCACCAGCAATTCCATCTCACGAGCTTGTAATTTGCTAGTTATTTGATTGAATGTCCAATTTGAATAATCTGGATCATTTGTCAACATCATCACATAATTTTCCCATTTTTCTGGTAAAGCTTCCAGAATTTTCTCTTTCAATTCATCACTATCTTTCTTGACTCCTACAACATCAAGTTCATTTATCAAATGTGAAAACCGAGCAATCAAATCAAGAATTTTCTCATTCTCGCAGTGCCTGAAATTATCAAACTCTTTCTTCAAAACTTTCTTTTGAGTATTTTTGTATTGATCATTACCCGTACATCTCTCTTCAATAGCATCCCACAACTCCTTTGTCGTTGTATATTGCTTAAATTGATGCATTAGATCTTTTGGTAAGGCCATTGTAAGATAACTATATGTTTTCTTTTCTCGAGAAAAAACTTTCCATTCATCAGCATCGAAACTACTAATCATTTTTGGTTTGTTGGGACTTATCATCGGATATTCATATTCTTTCTCAATTGGAATCCAACTTTCAATATCTTGCGAATAAATGTAAGATTCAAACCGACTTCTCCAATTGTGATAATCTTCAAGCCTTAGCAATTTAGGAACTTTTTGAGTTGTTCCTATCTCATTATCATAGTTCAACATGGCTTGCATTGATGTTTGAGCAGCAGTCATTGCATAGAAATCACTCATTTTGATGTTAAACCTAAACCTCCAAAACTTTGAACTCAAAAACGAGGGTCTTCCAAGCGGATTTTGGGGGTCAAACTAGGGGTTACAGACCTTTCAAGTTAGTATACATCTAGATCTCAGAAAGACGAACGTTTTGGCTGGTATTGGGTTCTGTAACTCCAAATGGTTTGCAAGTTACGTCAGTTTTAGTGAAGGTCACTATTCTGCCAGCGGACCAAAACAAATCGGCGGACCAAATACTACCAGCGGATCAGATTTGTACCTGCGGACCAAATCCGGATCAGATTTCATCCGGCGGACCAAATTTCGTAAGGCAGACCAGATAATACGTTGAAATAACTGCCGCGGATCAGATGGTACGCTGAAACTGCCACGGATCAAAAATATGAAGATTGCCTACGCGGACCAGATTAGCGGACCAAAATGCTGATGAAGATACATGGGCGGACCAACCAGCGGACCAGAAAATTCATCCGGCGGACCAGAAATTCGTCCGGCGGACCAACTGATTTCGAGGTTGATTTCACTGATTTTCGTGAAATTTGACGTTTGGAGCTGGAAATTGCTTTAGTATGATGCGAAAACACTCCAGCAACAATCAGAAATCATTTTCCATCGTTGAAACACTTGGAATTGCGGAAATTTGATGAAAAATGAAGAAAACCCAAACTTTCTCTCTCTAAAAATCCGAAAATTGCCAAAATCACAGCAGTAGAGCAACCAAATGCTCTGATACCACTTGTAGAACCACGATACGATCTTACTACTGCATGATTCGGTAATCGGATAGCAACGAGAAGGTAAATAAAGCTTTTCTTTATTGATCCACAAAGAGATTACACAAAGTCTAGAGAGAGAGAGTTACACACTCAGTTACACACACTTAAGAGATGTAGAATGACAAGAACTTCTTGACTCTCTCTAACACAAACTATTTATAGTAGACACATGCTAGCTGGCGGACCACTAGCGTACCATTTGGTACGCCCGGACCAAATGAGCTGCGGACCATTTGGTCCGGCCACCTCAGCATGAAGCCACTAACTCACACAGAAGCTCTTGTCTAGATACAATACACGAGACACAACGTTAGCATAGGAATATGCTTCTACAAAAAACATAACTCATATATATATATATTTAAATGATTAATATCCTTAATTAAAACTTTTTAATTACACAAAATCATAAATATCATTAAACCATATATATATTCATTTATATATTTTAATTCCACAATTAACATAGAATTTCAATCGTTTAAACTTCCGTGCATGCTCGTAGTGATTGATCACACAAAACTCTAATTTGCTAAAGTTAACAAGTCGACACATAAATGTTCACACAACATTTAATACGGTTTACGTTCAGTTAATGTCAGAAAATGACCTGAAAAGATGGATTGTCATAGTATCCCCTTGTTGAAGAATTTTCGTCCTCGAAAATTGCGTAAAGCGGTAAAAGTTAATGAGCTAGACACAAAGAAAGGAAAATAAAAATTCTCAGTCGTCCTATCATCCCCTTGTTGAAGAATTTTTGTCCGTGAAAATTAAACCAATACCTGAACTAGACGAAGGTTGATCCTTGAACAGTCTGGGATATTTCTTCATCATCTGATCTTCGCGTTCCCAAGTAAATTCAGGACCATGTCTCGAGTTCCAACGAACTTTAACGATCGGGATTTTGCTACGCTTTAACTGTTTGACCTCCCAGTCCATAATTTTCACCGGTTCTTCGATAAATTGAAGTTGTTCGTCCACATGCAACTCCTCAAGTGGAGTGATTAATGTCTCATCTGCTAAACATTTCTTTAAATTCGACACGTGGAAGACGTTATGTACCCCACTTAGCTCTTCTGGTATGTTTAGGGCTAGATATTAATTGGAACAGGTTGTGGTAAGAAATTTGGAAGTTTTGATAAAGAAAATAAAATTTTATAAGTGTCTAAAAATTTAAAAACTTTTTGTCGAAAAGAGAGCAGGGCAGTACGCCCCAGTTCTTCAAAGTCCTAGGCGGTACGCCCAGAAGTGGTTGTCAGAATTTCTTTGTTTTGTTTTTTTATCTCCAATCACCGGTACGTTTTCTATTCTCGTTTCTTTTTATTTATCATTTATTTCTTCTTTAATTTTGTTGTTTCTTTATTCACATTGAGGAAAATGTTGAACTCAAGTGTGGGAGGGGAATAACGCGTTTCGTTTGTGTTTATTTTTTGTGTGTGTTTTAAAAATTTTAAAATCAAAAATTGAAAAATGTCTTTGGATTAACTTGCAAAATCATGGAAAATGATAGTACAATCGGGAATTGGTTTTGAAAATGAAAAAAAAATAAAAGATTGAAAACGCGTTGATTTGTGATGTTTGGTAGACCCAGTTGGTTTATTAGGCTTAAAAATCCCCTTAGTGTTGAAAAAATAAATAAGTAATTAATTATTAATTCATGATACTAGTGGTTCCCATCTTAGGAGTTAACGGGGAGATTGAAACTGTCAATATTAGGATGAGAGGACCACTTTAGGTTAAATAGTCGTATATCTTGGAAATAAATTGGCACATTATGATCTTTATGCGAAACCAAATACGATAAATAATGGCGCACCATCATTCATTTTTTCACCTTTGAGCTTTCTTTAGTAATTAATTAGTTAAAATGGATAGCAATGAAAGGGCCAATACTCTATGTGCTACCTCCCGGGTTACAAGCTCGTTTGATGCGCCTATGGATAAGGTATTGAGTCAATACCTAACGTACTAGAAAGGGGGATAGTGACTCTCTGACAGTGCCTCTGGTGAGATTCTGGATCTAGACCTTAATTGCTTGATATTTAAATTGCAATTAAAAAATGAAATGAAAAAAGAGAAAAGAAAAATATATATATGTAGTTAGGAATAAATAAATAAATAAAGCTCAAATTTTCATCATCCATCATTCATCTTTCATTATTTCTAAGATATACGAGTATTTAGGTTGCGATGGTAGAGCAATCTATATGGTTGACACCTTTACCTTGAAAACCTTGAGACAAGATTAGGTGGAACTGTAGCTTTTTAGGCGTGTGACCTATAGGTTGATTGATGTCATAAATTAATTAAATATTAAACACTTTGGGGGTTGAACAGCTGGCGGTTGGTTTTAGTCAGACAGAAATACTGGCAATTGTAGTTAACGTGTGAATACATAAATTGAAAAAAATAAAAGTGTTTTGAAGCTATATTCTTGATTATGATTCCATTGCATTTTTTTCCGGGATGGAAAAAGATAAGTGTGGAGATTTGATGTGAGGTTAAAATGTACACTTTATTTTATATTAATCACTCCCCTTGCACACCAAATTATGCATGTTAAACGGGTTGAATTGTGTGTCATTTTTTATTAATTTTGTTCTTAATTAATTATTTAAATTCGGGAGAATGTTACACGAAAAATAAAAGTCACTAATATTGTTTTGTAATTCTCGTGAACTCGGTGAATAATATGAAGATGGCCTTTAAATTATATCAAGAGATGAGATCAAAAGGTACGTGGATTACTATCATGTGAATTGAAAATGAAATTATTATGTGGATGACTCATGGTGGCATACAAAGAAAAGTGGAATAAAGGAGAGCAAGTGTTGCACGTGACAACTGGATTAATTAATTTTGTCAAGTGTGAACACATAAACTGAAAAGCAGCAGAGAATGAAATCGCGGATTACAAGTTGGAGCTCGCGCGTATCCTCCAAATCAATTCAACATTAGGGCGGTACGCCTAAAATGAGAGTCGGCATATTTTTATTATTTTTATTTTCAAAACCTATTTTGAGGGTGTTTAGGCTTTAGTTCGAACCCTAATCACCCCAACAGTTTTTGGGGTGAGGATTATGAATTTTAGAGTTTTCTTTTCATTATTTTTTATGTTTGTCATCAGTACGATGTCTGGCTAATTCATTGTAACTACTTTTGGAGAACGGTATGTGGATTATGTCTGTCTTTAATCTATCATTGTTAATTGTTCCAGTTTTTCTTGCAACTGTTGAGCACCTGCATGCTGAATTCATTAGATTAACTAGTAAACTAGGGTTTTAGTGGTCACCTATCATGTTTCAACTTTTCCTTGCGGTAGGAACTAAGAAGCACATTAGAAAGCTAGGTTATTAGGTTGATTAGGCAATTACGGACTATGTCTATGTAGTATTAGCCTCTAATAGGTTTTTGTAGGTCCGGAAATCAACCAATCACGATATCCTAATCACAAACAAGTGCGGAATCCTCGTATGTGATTGATTCAAGAAGAATGTAGAAGAAATAGATTTGATCTAAGATAAAGATCAAATCTTGAATGCAAAACACTACAAACTTGAAGCTAAAGAATTCTGATCGGAAACTCTAAAGAGAGAGAGAAATCGTAAATGTATTTTCCAAAAGCTTAATCATAAACACAAATAAGAGAGGTATTTATACTACCTCTTACAAAACCTAGGGCCAATCATAAACACAATTGGCCCAATCATAAACACATAGAAATCAACCCACATGGCCTAAAACATAAACTAACTAAGCCCAAAACTAATAATAAGCTAGCCCATAACTAATGTTCATGCCATTAATAAATATAGCCCAACAATCTTCCCCTAGGCATGAACCATTAGACTATCTACGGCAGCTGGAGATCGAATCTGAAAGTGTTCTGCACATTGTTTGACCACCATCCATTTTCCACGATCCGATTAGCCGTTCCATGAAAGATCCCCACCCTTATAGCATTTTCCATATCATTCTCATCACCGAGAATGTGACGCCCACTTCCAGACTTGGCTCCGGAAGGGGTCACGTGTCGGATTTACTCATGAACGCAAGGTACAACAGAGATAATAAAGGCAGCGGAAATTAAAAACTTTTTATTTATTTTATATTGCCAAGTACAAGTACGGTAAGTTACTACACGGTTATCTAAAACTATACAAGATAACGTTTATTTATCTACATTACTTTGCCAGCAGCCCTATAGCTTTACTCGAGTAGCTTGCCCACCTCACCCTGCTCAGACCTTTGCCTTTCCTTTTATGTTTGGATCCTTAACGTCACCTGATATACATACTTTAAAGGATCAGCTTACGCTGGTGAGTTCTACATTTTTCTAAAAGCGTTACCTTTTCTTGAAAGTTTATTCCAACGCTTAGGCCTAGCGACCCCATTTATCAGGTATAAAACATAACAGCGTTATACCAAAACATTCATTCATTCACATTATCAGATATAAGACATAACAGAATTATATCAAATCATTCATTCATTTATTCAACTAAGCATTGTCTAATGGAACCACGTTAGCTCCTCGGGAAACCGTCGTTACCCGAATATCAGTCATAGAGTAACCGTCGCTACCTCGGGGAACCGTCATTCCCCGCTTTCAGTTGTACAACCCCAGTCTTCCTTCTTACATAGACAATATTTTGCTTAGATTTTAAAACTAACCCCAATGGTTATTTTCTTTATCTGGAAAACCAAATTTCCCTTTTTAAATTTTTACTTAATAAAGTTTAATATCTTTATTACCCGTGCATTATAACCTTCCCAAAAACAGTTCATAGCAGGTAATAACAACTTTAAAACAACCATAGGCATTATTACTTTTACGTATGTGTATTAACACAAAATACGCACAAGGTATTTCAAATATTTATCAAGTAGTAATATTGCATGTATATCAGCCCGAAAACATTAAAATATTTAAAACATTTAAAAGTGGGCTCATAGAACTCACCTTGTTCTCTTAAGCCAATTAAACCAGTCAGAACCTCCTTTACGCTTTCCGATTTAAACCTAGTTGCGTATTGTATGACGTTAACGCAATGTTTTATATAATAAACATTTCTTAGGTTTATTATTTACTTAATAATATATATTATTAAGCTTATTTACTTTTAAGGGTCAAAATGACCAAAATGCCCCTGGAGGCATATTATCTGCTTTTATTGATAATTATGAAGACCTGCATTCTTATAAGTAGACACTCACTCCGGGGTCGCCCAGTGTTGGGATGCCATTGCCCAGATGGGATGGCAACACCCCCGCTATGCCAGAAACCCCAGTGTATAGGCGTCTACCCTTCCGGTCCGCACGAACTTCTATTATCCGATTAACTCGGTATTTTCAATACTTTATTATTTATTCATTTTAACTTCATATACACTTATTATATGTATAAAAATGTTAACATATCAAAATTCAAGTCCCCAAACCCCCCGGATTATTTTATATTAAATATTCTTATTTCAAAACCCTAATTTCATAAAATTCTCGTTTTATTATTAAAACTCATTTTTTATTCAAAACTAACTTAGGGTATTATCCATTATAACATTTTATAATATCCTTTAAAATGGCAAAGCTTAATTCAAAACCGTTTACTCGATTTGGGCAGAACAACGACATGAAAACCCTAATTTTGACCCGTTAACAAAACCTTTACCAAACCTTTTCCAATTGTGAAATAAACTTAGGGCTTTCTTAAAACACATTAAATTAGGATTACCTACAAAAATTCAGACCCTAATTCCCACCCGATTTTGACAAAATAAGCTCAAGAACCCTAATTTTGCATCATTTCTAAAACCCATACTTAGAGATCGATTTTGGAAAAACTGAAAGAGGTTATTGTAGATCATACCTACTAAGGGTTGACTGCAGAAATTCGCCTTCTAACTCCTCTTGTGTAGCTCGTATTCGACTGATGAAGATTCGGTTGTGGTTTAGGGTTTTTAGATCAAATATCTCAAAATTGGCGAGTTGTGATGGATGATTACAGCCCCTATTTATAGTGTTTGATGCGTCCCTATGTTGCTAACACGTCCCAGGGTGATTCACCATCGAAATCGACGCGTAAGGGGGTCAATTAGTCAAGTTCTTGGGCTGCAAGTCGAGTTTTTGCGCTGCTGTCACGAATCTGGCCTGTACACGGCTCGCGTATCGCGCCAAAGAGAGGGGAGGGCCGTGCGATACGCCTGGCATCTTTGGCAGATTGACAGTTTTGGTCCCTCTAAGTTTTATTTGCATTTTAGCCCCCATACTTCTACCGATTGTCATGTTAAGCTATAAAACACTTAAGGGTACATTTAAAAAAGTTTCTAAGGTTCTAAACATGCCCGATGATATACGTATATATACGTTTTATATCTTTTAATTATTGACGCTTTTAGTCCCTTAACTTTCGTTTTATGCTATTTACCTTTGTATCTTTCGATGTAGCTATCATTTTATGTTCCATAAGCTTACTAAACATGATTCTAACATTCTCAAGGGTTCGGGTTATATATATTAATATATATACACATATATACATATATTATTACATAGTTTACACTTTCTACCCCTTTGACTTTGTAATATTCATCATTTTATGTCACGAATCATGTTAGGACATATCCTTGCTATATTTTAAGCTTTAAAATACTTACAAGAACTATAGTCATGTATAATATCTATATTGCTCATAACTTTGCATAAATTGCGTTTTTGGCCCTTTTACGTTTTCGTTAACTATTAACATGCAATTCTATATGGATTTTCTTATCAATGGTCTATGCTATTCACATAAGCATGTATTCATGATTTAAACACGTATACGAGACGTAATCAGTCATGTCTCATCATTTCTAAGCCCGTTTATCATATAAACACGTGCTTTATTTATTTATTACCATTTTTAACTCATATTTACAATAAAGCACATAGGAAAATATTTTAAGATACGAATTTACCTAGACGGAAATATTGGGGTGTTACAACTCTCTCCCCCTTAAAAGGGTTTCGTCCTCGAAACTTGCTTAACTCGAGAATAACTCAGGATGAGATTCTTTCATTTCATCTTCTCTTTCCCATGTTGACTCAGAACCTTTCATGTGCATCCACTGCACCCTGACTATAGGAACTATTTTGTTTCTGAGCTTTCTTTCACTACGATCTAGGATTGCAACCGGTCGTTCGATATAAGATAGTTTATCGTCTACTTCTATCTCTTCTAACGGCACAATTTCTGATTCGTCTGCCACACACTTTCTCAAGTGTGATACATGGAATGTTGGGTGGATCCCAGACAACTCCTCGGGCAGATCTAAACGATAAGCGACCTCTCCAACACGTTTGGAGATTTTGAAAGGTCCAACATACCTTGGACCAAGCTTACCCCTTTTACGAAAACGGATAATGTTTTTCCATGGAGAAACTTTCAACAGAACATAGTCTCCAACATGGAATTCGATTGGCCTTCGTCTTTTATCAGAATAGGACTTCTGTCGATCCTGTGTAGCCTTCAGTCGTGCTTTGATTATGTCGAGATCGTGAGCCATATTCTCGACTGATTCTTTGCTTCCTATCTCTCGCTGGCCGACTTCACCCCAACATACAGGAGTTCTGCATTTCCTACCATATAACATTTCGTAAGGTGGCATACCTATACTTGAATGATAACTGTTATTGTAGGAGAACTCTGCTAATGGTAAATGATCGTCCCAGCTTCCTCCGAAATCGATAATACAAGCTCGTAGCATATCCTCCAGAGTTTGAATCGTTCTTTCGCTCTGGCCGTCTGTCTGAGGATGATACGATGTGCTAATGTGCAATCTTGCACCCATATTCTCGTGGAATTTCTCCCAGAAACGTGAAGTAAACCGAGTGTCCCTATCCGAAACGATAGACACCGGTACTCCGTGACGTGCAATGATTTCTTTAATGAAGATTTTGGCTAACATTTCTGAAGAATGTTTTTCGTGAATGGGTAGGAAGTGAGCACTTTTTGTCAATCTATCCACTATCACCCAAATGGTGTCATGACCCTTAGCTGTTTTTGGTAGCTTGGTTATGAAATCCATGGTGATATGTTCCCATTTCCATTCTGGAAGTTCCAAGGGTTGTAACTTCCCGTATGGTTTCTGATGTTCGGCTTTAACCTTCGCGCAGGTTAAACATCTATTGACGTACTGCATGACGTTGAACTTCATTCCTGGCCACCAGTAGTCTTTCTTCAAGTCTTGGTATATTTTCGTCGAACCTGGATGGATTGAGTAACGTGATTTATGTGCTTCGTCCATTATCTTGGCGCGAAATCCACCAGTGAGCGGTACCCACATTCTACCGAATCGAGTCTTTACTCCGTACTCGTTTTCTTCAAGACTTGCTGTCTGGCCGACCATTCTTTCCTTCTTGACATTCTCTTCCTTGAGGGCTTCATGTTGCTCGTTACGCAGTTGGACAAGGAAATCAGGAGTAACAATTAATCTATACGACAGTGTTCGAAGAGGTGGATGTTCATCTTTTATGCTTAAAGCGTCTACAACAACGTTTGCTTTTCCTGGATGATACATAATCTCACAGTCATAATCCTTGATTAATTCTAACCACCTACGCTGCCTCATATTAAGATCCTTCTGCTCGAAGAAGTACTTTAGGCTTTTATGATCGGTGTAGATGGTGCATTTTACTCCATACAAGTAATGCCTCCAGATCTTGAGAGCAAACACGACGGCTGCTAACTCTAGGTCGTGAGTTGGATAGTTTGTCTCATGAGGTTTTAGTTGTCGTGATGCGTAGGCAATTACCTTACCTCGTTGCATCAACACACAACCTAAACCTAAATAAGAAGCATCGGAGTAAATTACCAAATCATCAGGCCCATCCCGGTAAAGTTAATACCGGTGCCTGAGTTAATCTGGTTGTTAATCCTTCGAAAGCGTCTTGCTGATTTGAACCCCAAACAAACTTGACGTCTTTTTTAGTCAATTTGGTTAGAGGCGTCGCGATCTACGAGAAGTCTTGAATGAACCTACGGTAATAACCGGCTAACCCCAAGAAGCTACGAATCTCTGAGGGTGTTTTTGGCGGTTTCCAGCTCATTATCGTTTCTATCTTGGAAGGATCTACGAGTATACCATCTGCGTTTATTACGTGACCAAGGAATTGTACTTCCCTTAGCCAAAACGCACATTTGGAAAATTTGGCATACAATTTCTCCTTCCTCAAGGTCTCTAGAACTTCCTTCAGATGCATGGCGTGATCAGACTCGCTCCTGGAATAGATTAGAATGTCATCTATGAACACGATTACGAATCGGTCCAACATGGGTCGGCACACCCTATTCATGAGGTCCATGAACGCAGCAGGTGCATTAGTCAACCCAAACGACATTACAAGGAACTCGTAATGACCATATCGCGTTCGAAAGGCCGTCTTCGGAATGTCTTCGTCTTTAACCTTCAAGTGGTGATAGCCCGACCGCAAATCAATCTTGGAAAACCAACTCGCTCCCTGTAGCTGGTCGAATAAGTCGTCGATTCTGGGCAGAGGGTATCTGTTCTTCACTGTCAGTTTGTTCAGCTCCCGGTAGTCGATGCACATTCTCAGGCTTCCGTCCTTCTTCTTCACGAAAAGAACAGGAGCACCCCAAGGCGAGATACTCGGTCTTATGAAACCTTTGTCAAGAAACTCTTGCAGTTGTGACACTAGTTCCTTCGTTTCAGATGGAGCTAATCGATATGGAGTCTTGGCTACGGGTTTGGCTCCTGGCACCAAGTCAATTCCGAATTTGATCTCACGTTCAGGCGGAATGCCCGGCAGGTCTTCTGGAAATACGTCGGGAAATTGGTTTACCACCGGCACATCTTTTAGCTCTTTTGATTTTAAGTTTGAGTCAATAGCATAAGCCAAGAATGATTCACACACGTGACTCAAGAACTTTCGCGCCTTGATCATAGAGATGATTTTCACTGCAGAACTGTCGCGATCTCCGAAAACGGATATGTCGTCTCCAATGGGCGCTCGAATCTGGACCTTCTTCTGATTACAGATGATTTGTGCGTCGTTCTCCGCGAGCCAATCCATTCCCAATATGATATCGAAACCGGCTAAAGTCATAGGGAATAATCTAACAGGCAATTTATGTTCTTCTAGTTCTATCAGGCAATTATCTATTAAATCAGAAATCATAAAGCTTTTTCCTGAGGCAGTCTCTACTTCGAAAGGTTTCTCGGCCCTAACAGTTGGTCTATCGAGTAGTACACAGAATTCATGTGACACGAAGCTTTTACTAGCACCCGAATCAAATAGCACAGTTGCAGGCACATTCTTAACGAGGAACGTACCTGAAACTACGTCCGGTGTTTCGTTTGCCTCAGCAGTGGTTATCGTATATGCCCTACCCCTAGCCTTCGGGATTTCGATAGCCTTCATTGGTTCTGGTTTCTTCATTAACTTTGGACAGTTTGGCCTGATATGTCCCGATTCCCCACATTCATAACACTTCCTTGCATCTGGACAGTTGTTAGCAAGATGACCTTCTTTTCCGCACTTGTAGCAGTTCCCAGACCCTAGCCTGCAGTTCCCCAAATGGTTTTTGTTGCACTTGCGGCATCTTGTTTTGTTGCTTCGAGAATCGCTCTTGAACTTCTTGCGATTGTTCCCATCAAACTTTCTTGAACTTCCACTTGCCTCTGACCAGCTTCTCTTGGGTCCTCCGGGTTTTCCTTCTTCTCCGTATTCTTCCTCGTAAACCGTGGCACTTAGATCGATTGCCTCCTGGTAAGTCCTAGGAGCATGGGGTTTTACTATCTTCAGTATTTCTGGAGGAAGAGCCTGCACGTATCGTTTGACTTTTTCCTCTTCTGGTGCCACCAACCTGGGCACTAACCTTGCCATTTCATCGAACCTGGTGGTAAATTCTTGATGGGTTGCATTTCCGGCTTCCAGCCTCAGAAAGTTGGCTTCAATCTTTTCAAGCTCGTGCTTTGGGCAGAACTTATTCATCACCCGAGCCTTCAGATCGTTCCAGTGCATTGCAGCAATGGCTTCTTCTCCTTGGGACTGTAAGACAGAGTCCCACCAGAACAGTGCTCCACCAACAAAGGAATGAGCTGCGTATTTCACAGCTTGGTCCGCACGGCATTCACTAATGCCAATGACGGCTTCCATTTCTCGGACCCAGCGAACGGTCAAACCGGCATCTCTCTTTCCTTCGAACGAAGGAGGCCTGCATCCACTGAAGGATTTGAACGAACAGCCTCGGCCTTCTTGATGGATGTTTCCCGCGTTTACACCAGCACCAATGTCTCCGCCGTTGGCTCCTCCAGCACCGGCTCCACCGGCTCTGACAGCTCCTTGAAGCTGAGCCACTAGGTTTGGTATTGCAGCCTGAAACGCGTTTGCTACTTCCGCAGCCATCGCGGCTCGTTGTTCCTCAGTAAAGACGTTTCCTCCTTCAGCATTATTGGGTTCGGGATCCGGTTGTGCACGCCTTCCAGAACCCGCTGGCCTACCGACGGGCCTGCCGATCCATCTATCGCCTTGTCCTTCTCTTACCATGATCTACAGACAGTTTAGAATTCATATGAAGTCGAGTTTCTAAATCTTGAGGGCACGATGATTAGATAAGTGCAGACGTCATACAATTACATAGTCATGATGCTTTCAAGACCCAGTTACCTTCATCATATTCCTCCCTAGTGTCTACTTCCTTCCTTTCTATCTCTACCGGTGATTCTAATTCAAACCGGTTTTATTTCCCGCATTTTGGCCACACAATAATTAGTACCCTAGATACATATATATGATTAATACCTAACGGCAATAGCTAATTGCAATTGGGTACCTATCAGATTTACATATCCTAGGTCCTACTTATTATGTTCCTAATGCAACTTTGTCTTTTTATGGGCACAAGCTATTCTGCTGGCATTCTATCTTACCTTATTGTTTTCCCAGAGTCCTAGTTTAAGTCTAGATACCGCTTTTTGTACCGAAATCTCTTAAACCAAGGCTCTGATACCAACTTGTGACGCCCACTTCCAGACTTGGCTCCGGAAGGGGTCACGTGTCGGATTTACTCATGAACGCAAGGTACAACAGAGATAATAAAGGCAGCGGAAATTAAAAAATTTTTATGTATTTTATATTGCCAAGTACAAGTACGGTAAGTTACTACACGGTTATCTAAAACTATACAAGATAACGTTTATTTATCTACATTACTTTGCCAGCAGCCCTATAGCTTTACTCGAGTAGCTTGCCCACCTCACCCTGCTCAGACCTTTGCCTTTCCTTTTATGTTTGGATCCTTAACGTCACCTGATATACATACTTTAAAGGATCAGCTTACGCTGGTGAGTTCTACATTTTTCTAAAAGCGTTACCTTTTCTTGAAAGTTTATTCCAACGCTTAGGCCTAGCGACCCCATTTATCAGGTATAAAACATAACAGCGTTATACCAAAACATTCATTCATTCACATTATCAGATATAAGACATAACAGAATTATATCAAATCATTCATTCATTTATTCAACTAAGCATTGTCTATTGGAACCACGTTAGCTCCTCGGGAAACCGTCGTTACCCGAATATCAGTCATAGAGTAACCGTCGCTACCCCGGGGAACCGTCATTCCCCGCTTTCAGTTGTACAACCCCAGTCTTCCTTCTTACATAGACAATATTTTGCTTAGATTTTAAAACTAACCCCAAGGGTTATTTTCTTTATCTGGAAAACCAAATTTCCCTTTTTAAATTTTTACTTAATAAAGTTTAATATCTTTATTACCCGTGCATTATAACCTTCCCAAAAACAGTTCATAGCAGGTAATAACAACTTTAAAACAGTCATAGGCATTATTACTTTTACGTATGTGTATTAACACAAAATAGGCACAAGGTATTTCAAATATTTATCAAGTAGTAATATTGCATGTATATCAGCCCGAAAACATTAAAATATTTAAAACATTTAAAAGTGGGCTCATAGAACTCACCTTGTTCTCTTAAGCCAATTAAACCAGTCAGAACCTCCTTTACCTTTCCGATTTAAACCTAGTTGCGTATTGTATGACGTTAACGCAATATTTTATATAATAAACATTTCTTAGGTTTATTATTTACTTAATAATATATATTATTAAGCTTATTTACTTTTAAGGGTCAAAATGACCAAAATGCCCCTGGAGGCATATTATCTGCTTTTATTGATAATTATGAAGACGTGCATTCTTATAAGTAGACACTCACTCCGGGGTCGCCCAGTGTTGGGATGCCATTGCCCAGATGGGATGGCGACACCCCCGCTATGCCAGAAACCCCAGTGTACAGGCGTCTACCCTTCCGGTCCGCACGAACTTCTATTATCCGATTAACTCGGTATTTTCAATACTTTATTATTTATTCATTTTAACTTCATATACACTTATTATATGTATAAAAATGTTACCATATCAAAATTCAAGTCCCCAAACCCTCCGGATTATTTTATATTAAATATTCTTATTTCAAAACCCTAATTTCATAAAATTCTCGTTTTATTATTAAAACTCATTTTTTATTCAAAACCAACTTAGGGTATTATCCATTATAACATTTTATAATATCCTTTAAAATGGCAAAGCTTAATTCAAAACCGTTTACTCGATTTGGGCAGAACAACGACATGAAAACCCTAATTTTGACCCGTTAACAAAACCTTTACCAAACCTTTTCCTATTGTGAAATAAACTTAGGGCTTTCTTAAAACACATTAAATTAGGATTACCTACAAAAATTCAGACCCTAATTCCCACCCGATCACCCGATTTTGACAAAATAAGCTCAAGAACCCTAATTTTGCATCATTTCTAAAACCCATACTTAGAGATCGATTTTGGAAAAACTGAAAGAGGTTATTGTAGATCATACCTACTAAGGGTTGACTGCAGAAATTCACCTTCTAACTCCTCTTGTGCATCTCGTATTCGTCTGATGAAGATTCGGTTATGGTTTAGGGTTTTTAGATCAAAGATCTCGAAATTGGCGAGTTGTGATGGATGATTACAGCCCCTATTTATAGTGTTTGATGCGTCCCTATGTTGCTAACACGTCCCAGGGTGATTCACCATCGAAATCGACGCGTAAGGGGGTCAATTAGTCAAGTTCTTGGGCTGCAAGTCGAGTTTTTGCGTTGCTGTCACGATCTGGCCTGTACACGGCTCGCGTATCGCGCCAAGGAGAGGGGAGGGCCGCGCGATACGCCTGGCATCTTTGGCAGATTGACAGTTTTGGTCCCTCTAAGTTTTATTTGCATTTTAGCCCCCAGACTTCTACCGATTGTCATGTTAAGCTATAAAACACTTAAGGGTACATTTATAAAAGTTTCTAAGGTTCTAAACATGCTCGATGATATACGTATATATACGTTTTATATCTTTTAATTATTGACGCTTTTAGTCCCTTAACTTTCGTTTTATGTTATTTACCTTTGTATCTTTCGATGTAGCTATCATTTTATGTTCCATAACCTTACTAAACATGATTCTAACATTCTCAGGGGTTCGGGTTATATATATTAATATATATACACATATATACATATATTATTACATAGTTTACACTTTTACCCCTTTAACTTTGTAATATTCATCATTTTATGTCACGAATCATGTTAGGACATATCCTTGCTATATTTTAAGCTTTAAAATACTTACAAGAACTATAGTCATGTATAATATCTATATTGCTCATAACTTTGCATAAATTGCGTTTTTGGCCCTTTTACTTTTTCGTTAACTATTAACATGCAATTCTATACGGATTTTCTTATCAATGGTCTATGCTATTCACATAAGCATGTATTCATGATTTAAACACGTATACGAGACGTAATCAGTCATGTCTCATCATTTCTAAGCCCGTTTATCATATAAACACGTGCTTTATTTATTTATTACCATTTTTAACTCATATTTACAATAAAGCACATAGGAAAATATTTTAAGATACGAATTTACCTAGACGGAAATATTGGGGTGTTACAGAGAATAGGTTGGGAGGCGAGGAGCTTGATGTCTCTTTCTCCAAATCTCAGTAGATCAACTGGATCGTAGAAACGGAATTGCCTCAATCTCTTGTAGAGCACCACCACCTCGTGAGTCGTTGGATCATAACACCAACAGTCAAAGTTTTTGACTAAGGTACCGTCTTCGATCTCATCCAACATATTGATTACTCTAGTGCGCTTGGTGGGTGGCCTCCTTGCTTCTCCTATCGACTCTCCAGTCACTGGGACAGTTCCAGTCTCGACCCATCTCACTTGCTTCAGCTCAAAGTTTGCAAAATTGTTCTCTAATTGGCTCATCAGGTTGTTTCGAATAAGATCTCCTTCGGTGCTGTTCCATCTGTTGATGTATGGAGATCTTAGCAAACTTCTAATCTCAGGCTCAGTCCAGGAATGAAATTGGGCACGTGTTCTGTAATATTCCACTGGACTGTAGCCGTCATGGATTACGGCAAACAACTTCTTCTCCGTGTCATAGTGCCAGCACAGAATGGCTTCACGACTCCCCCTGTTATCTATTGAGCTTTCACCAACATCAATGGTGTATTGAGTGGGGGCTGGTCCTTGAAAGAATTCTTTAAACCAGTTGTCATGGCCTTCTGGCGCTTTGGAGATGACCCTTCCACTTCGGGCATAATCTGACATTTCAATAGTGTCATCTCCATCATCAACATTCACTGCTTCTGCACCTTGCACTCCTTGAGATGAACCTTGACCAGGGGCACCTAAAGCATTTGACTCCACATCATTTTTCATATTACCAAACTTCTTCTTCAGGTCCATCAAGGTCTCATACAGATACTTCATTCTATTCTTGTCCGCCGCCTCCTTGTCCTTTAACCTTCTGTTTTCTGCCTGGAGAGCTTTTATCTCAGTTTCCCTAATTCTGTTCTGAGACATCAGAAAGTTTAAGTGAGGGTCTGCACTTATCCTCATCTCAATTGGTAGCTCAGCAGCTTGAAGTGGGCGGAAACTTGGAATAACAGTTGGCGGCAAGCTTGTTCCACTAGAGACACTTATTCTCACAGGGCTAGGTATAACAACAGTGTTATCAACCTCCATAGATTGCCTTTCTTCATGAACAGGGCTACGTTCATTCAGATGAGATCAAAAGGTAGCAGTACGTGGATTACTATCATGTGAATTGAAAATGAAATTATTTTGTGGATGACTAATGGTGGCATACAAAGAAAAGAGGAATAAAGGAGAGCAAGCGTTGCACGTGACCACTGGATTAATTAATTTTGTCAACTGTGAACACAAATTGAAAAGCAGCAGGGAATGAAATCGACGATTACAATTTGGAGCTCGCTTGTAACGCCCAAATCAATTCAACATTAGGGTGGTACGTCTAAAATGAGAGTCGGCAGATTTTTATTGTTTTTATTTTCAAAACCTATTTAAAGGGTGTTTAGGTTTTAGTTCGAACCCTAATCACCTTCAGCTGTTTTTGAGGTGAGGATTACAAATTCTAGAGTTTTCTTTTCATCTTTTTTGTGTTTGTGATCAATACGATATCTGGCTAATTCATTGTAAATACTTTTGGTGAACGGTATGTGGATTCTTTCTCTCTTTAATCTATCGTTGCTAATTTTTTCGGTTTTTCTTGCAACTGTTGAGCACCCGCATGCTGAATTCATTAGATTAACTAGTAAACTAGGGTTTTAGTGGTCACTTGTCGTGTTTCAGCATTTCCTTGTGGTAGGAACTAAGCAGCCCATTAGAAAGCTAGGTTATTAGGTTGATTAGGCAATTGGGGACTATGTTTATGTAGCATTAGCCTCTGATAGGTTTTACCTAGATAGGTAGCATACCAGGATCCAGAAGTAGTTATCTTTAGATAATAAATTAGTTAGTTCACAATTCCAAACAAAAACAGCCAAGATGCAATCTTAGTTAATTCTTTAGATAAATTAGTTTAATTTAATTTAGGTCAATTCAGATTAGTGACAATCTGGATTTAGGTAGTTAACTTAGTTAGGAAGTAAAAACCTAATGTCACTAGTAACCACCAACTCTCCTGGATTGATACCCTAGCTTAACACTACTACATTTAAGTTAGGTATTTGTATAGCGGTCGTGACAACCATTATCATGTAGAATGCAATCAATAGTAATTAAATAAATAGGCAGACAATGATTGTCACTTATGAGGACCAGTCACAACACCCGTTTATGAGGTCGTAATAACATCGAATGTTTTATGTGATACGTTTGGCATCATCTATGCCCACCCTATTTACAAACATTTATGTTACGATGCTGAAGGCTCCAATAACGCAATTGCTTGCAACTAGAGGAATAGTTATCCGAGGTGGCCACATGTATAAATACGGTCCTGAAGGCTCCAATAGTTGTACCTTAAAATTCACCCTGCGTGCCAAGTATGGTGCTGAAGGCTCCAATACTGACGTTCAGGTAAATGCATTCTAATTTGAACTTGACATGGGTGTCACACCCTAACCGACGGCGGAATATGTCGGGGCGCAGTGATTGTCCAGATGCACATGACAACTAAAATAGGGTGTAATACTTAAACATGCTCTTTTTATTAATCAGTTAAAGATATGTACTATAATGATAAACATACTGAATACATTTAAAAACTGATTTAAGGTCTTTAATCTAGGTCCAGCAATCCTAGCGTGATCACAACATGGCTCAAGTATAAAAAATTGCAACATGTATAAGATAAAGTGTCAAATACAAAAGTAGTGGGTGAGTAAACACAAGTTTAAATAATATATGTAAAATTTCAACAAGAGCTATATATGTGTAATGTGATACTTTCATATATATAGTCAAACAAATAATGAGTTAGAGACAATGAGTGAGCGCATCAAACCCTAGACAACTAGGCTTCCAATCACTTGACGCTTCCAGGCAGGCCAAGTGAGCTGTCAAACCAATAGATCTATTACTGTAAACCCGGCTCGGTATGTTAATGAGTACGCCTTAAGATATTGAAATAGAGCACAATGCTAGAGCACAACCAATCACAATAATCCACACAAATTTAACATACATAAAATGTATCCAATCAACATATAACCGCGTTTTCATTTTAGAGAAACGATTTGAAATAGAGATAAATGTAACACCCCAAAATGTTTAAAAGATAATGCAAGTATGATTTCTCACAACTCGGATTATCATTCGAATGAATCACCATTAGAAATGATATTACGAATTGAATAGTCATAACCAACAGTATTAAAAGTGTGGGAATTTAGTGGATACTTACCTAATAAGTAGATCAGAAATGAGAGATAGAACCAATCGCGAGAGATAACAATCTGGAGATTATCCTAATGAAACGAACATATATGCTAAATAAATATGTGGAACGATTATAGTTCTAAGGATACGAGAAACTTAAGGAGAGTTAGGTCTTATTTCATTAAAAGACCATTTTACCCTTTTATATATATAAACTTGATCTATGACCAAAAATCAAGTCCCAATACCTCCTAGTTTGTTTAATATTAAATAATCATATTCAAAACCCTAAATTTGAAGTATTTATCAAATAAATAGAAAAATATTTTATTAAATGATATAAAGTTAGGGCTTTTACTAAAAATATTATTTTATAAGATATCATAAAATATTAGCCCTCAATTTAACCCTGTTTGTTCAATTTTGGCAAAACAACGTCATGAAAACCCTAATTTTGACGTATTTATTAAATAAATATCAAAACATTTTATAAAATCGAATAAACTTAGGGTATTATTTATTATAATATATAATAATATTCCTCAAAATATCAAACCTTAATCAATACCGTTTACTCAATTTTGGCAGAACAACGTTAGAAAAACCCTAATTTTTTACCGATTTTTAGATAAAATACAAAATCTTCCCAAAACTTTAAATTAACTTATGTCTTTCTTAAAACACATTATTTTAGGATTACCTACAAAAATTCAGACCCTAATTCTAACTCGATCACCCAATTTTAGCAAAACAAGCTCAAGAACCCTAAGTTTTATACATTTTTAGAAATCATACTTAGACATAATATTATCAAAAATTGAGATAGATTATTATTAAGCATACCTAATAATGAAGAACTACAGAACTTGAGCCTTTAACCCCTCATCATTTGTGTGAATTGCTCAGAAGAAGATCTCGTTTGGTTTTAGGGTTTTTAGAAGAAGATTGAGTGAATTGGTAAGTGTTTTGGAGCTAATTGATCCACTATATATACATGTTAGGGGCGCAGGAGGTTGTAGCAAGTGTCCATGGTGATTAATCACTGAAAATTGACACATAAGAGCTTAAATAGTGGAGAACATATTGAAGGTTGTGGCTAAAAAACGACCTGATGTTGAATCTGTCTACGGACAACAGTCGCGGACCGCGACAATGCATGCTTATACCCCTCGTGGTGGGGGGGGGGGGGGATGGGGGACAGGATATTTGTTTTATTTTATTCTATTTTTCTTTTTATTCGTTCGTCCTCGTTTTAACTCGTTATCCTCTAATATTTTACGAGCAATTTATAATAATCTTATAAAATACTAAGGAATACTAAAATATGATTTTTGAAATTTACGTGATTCCCAGTTGTTAATGGAATTGCACGAAAAACCGTAAATTCGTTTATTTGCGTTGTAATTAATAAATTTGTTTTATAATTTAACCAATAAAATTTTGACTTATAAAATGATTGTAGGATATTCCAAATTATATATTTGAGATAAAAACTCCGAGATTTACAGTAAACGATAAATCGAATAGCGAAATCGCATAAAAGCCGAAAATCACTTTATTTTTGTTTTAAGCAATTTGTTTAACCTAAAATTTTGCAAATATATTATTTTGCTTTCTAAAATGATTATGGAATATCTCGAACATAATTTAAATGTAGAATTTAGACGAATTCTTCCGGTAATCGTTAAATCAAAACTCGATTTGCACAACAAGTTCAAGTTTGGGCCGGGTTTTGTAAATGTGTCGGACACGGGTAACTGCAAGTGTCACTGAGGATGGGCTTCAGTATAAGGTTTCTTATCTAGCCTTGTATCGGGAGCCTTCTGAGTAGCAGGATTAGCTGGTGTGGTTATTGCAGCATGATGTTTAGCTTTCCTTTTTCTTTTCTTGGTCTTGGCAACGGGACATTTGATGACCCTTAACCATTGAGGTGGTTCAGTAGGATTTTCGAAGCCACTGCACTTCAGAGAGTTACACGCCTCACAGTGTTTGGGAGAGCAAGCAGGATTCACAGTAGCATTATTGTGACAAATTTATCGTTGAGGGCTTGTCGAAAAATGTTGGAGATGACAGTTGCCACTTGTTGAGCAATTTGCTGAGCCATTCGAAGATTATCGGGATTCATGCTGATGGAAAATGTTTAGGAGACAAGGGATATGATAATCAATTCAGGATCATGAAGAGAAATATTTTATAAAACATTTGAATTCAGAAATCACGAGATTTCAAATAGGGGATGGAGAAGAAATCATGTTGATATAGTAAAACATAATGGAATGACCTTCGTTTCTCAATTGAGAAACTACAACCGGGACTAATCAGCGTTAATTGGGATCCGTAGCAGTAATTGGCATTCTTTGGCCTAATAGGTTCCAACACTCTCACCAAAGACTTCTAGGTAGGCATCCAGGTCCACACGACTAATCAGGATTTATATGCAATGCCTGCCTAGATAGACCTCCGGCTACCGGTGCCTTCCCCCTTCCAGTTACTACAGGTCTACTGCTAGGAATCTAACTCCGGCGAAATTTTCAGAATCCTAAAATGGTACGTAAGGCACCATTACTAAGGATAGAGGCTAGGAAGCCAGAAGAGATTAGTGTATATGTGTGTGTCGAGTGTTAAGGTACATGTGAGATCTAAGAGAGGCAAGTTTAAGCAACATCTACAGACATAATATAATAATAGGCATGCAGATATGAGTTAATCATGTAGGACACCAAAGGCATATAGTCTAGGTTATCCAGTTCTAATAACCTAAATCCTTGTAGCCAAGGCTTTGATAACAATTTGTCACACCCCAATCGACGATGGAATATGTCGGGGTGCAATGATTGTCCAGATGCACATGACAACTAAAATAAGTTGTAATACTTAAACATGACCTCTTTATTAATCAATTAAAGATATTGTACAATAAAGATAAACATATTGAATACATTTAAAAACTGATTTAAGGTCCTTAATCTAGGTCCATCAATTTTAGCGTGATCTCAACATGGCTCAAGTATAAATTCCTGCAAGATGTATAAGATAAGGTATCAACTACAAAAGTAGTTGGTGAGTAAACACAAGTTTAAATAAATATATGTAAAATTTCAACAACAACGATATATGTGTAATGAGATATTTTCATATATATAGTCAAACAAGTAGTGAGCTAGAGACAATGAGCGAGTGCATCAAACCCTAGACAACTAGGATCCCAGTCACTTGACGCCTCCAGGAAGGCCAAGTGGGTTTTCAAACCAATTGATCTATTTCTGTAACCCGGCTCGGTATGTTAATGAGTACGCCTTGAGATATTGAAATAGAGCACAATGCTAAAGCACAACCAATCACAAAAATGCACCCAAATTTAACATGCATAGAACGTATCCAATCAACATATCACGTTTTCATTTTAGAGAAACGATTTGAAATTGAGATAAATGCTACACCCTAAAACGTTTAAAAGATAATGCAAGTATAATTTCTAACAACTCGGTTTATCATTCAAATGAATCACCATTAGAAGTGATAATAGGAATTGAATAGTCATATCCAACAGTATTAAAAGTGGGGGAATTTAGTGGATACTCACCTGATAAGTAGAACAGAAATGAGATATAGAACCAATCGCGAGAGATAACAATCTGGAAATTATCCTAATGAAACGAACATGCTAAATGAATATGTGGAATGATTATAGTTCTAATGACACGAGGAACTTAAGGAGAGTTAGGTCTTATTTTATTAAAAGACTATTTTACCCTTTTATATATATAAACTTGATCTATGACCAAAAATCAAGTCCTAATACCTCCCGATTTGTTTAATATTAAATAATCATATTCAAAACCCAAAATTTGAAGTATTTATCAAATAAATAGCAAAATATTTTATTAAATGAAATAAAGTTAGGGATTTTACTTAAAACATTATTTTATAACATATCATAAAATATTAGCCCTCAATTTAACCCTGTTTGTTCAATATTGGCAAAACAACGTCATGAAAACCCAAATTTTGACATATTTATTAAATAAATATCAAAACCTTTTATAAAATTTAATAAAATTAGGGTTTTCTTTATTATAATATATGATAATATTCCTCAAAATCTCAAACCTTAATTCAATACCGTTTACTCAATTTTGGTAGAACAACGTTAAAAAAATCCTAATTTTGACCGATTTTTAGATAAAATACCAAATCATCCCAAAACATGAAATTAACTTAAGGCTTTCTTAAAACACATTATTTTAGGATTAACTACAAAAATTTAGACCCGAATTCCAACACGATTACCCAATTTTAGCAAAACAAGCTAAAGAACCCTAATTTTTATACATTTTTAGAAATCATACTTAGGCACAATATTATCAAAAAATTGAGATATGTTACTATTAAGCATACATACTAATGGAGAACTGCAGAATTTGAGCCTTTAACTCATTATCGTTTGTGCGAATTGCTTAAAAGAAGATCTGGTTCGTTTTTAGAGTTTTAGAAGAAGATTGAGTGAATTGGTGAGTGTTTTGGAGCTAATTGATCCGCTATTTATAAATGTTAGGGGCACAGGAGGTTGTAGCAAGTGCTCATGGTGATTAATCACTGAAAATCGACACATAGGAGCTTAAATCGTGGAGAACAAGTTAAAGGTCGTGCCCAAAAAACGACCTGATATTGAATATGTCTACGGACAGCAGTCGCGGACCGCGACAATGCATGCTTATACCCCTCGCAGTCCGCGAGGAGGGGGGGGGGGACAGGATATGTTAAATTTCATTTTATTAGTTTGTCTTCGTTTTAACTCGTTAGCCTATAATATTTTACGAGCATTTTATAATAATCTTATTTAAAATACTAAGGAATATTAAAATATGATTTTTTGAAATTTACGTGATTCCCAGTTATTAACGGAATTGCATGAAAAACCGTAAATTCGTTTATTTGCCTTTTTACTTAATAAAACAATTTTATAATTTAACCAATTGAATTTTGACTTATAAAATAATTATAGGTTATTCCAAATTATATATTTGAGATAAAAACTCCGAATTCCCAGTAAACAATAAATCGATTACCAAAATCGCGTAAAATCCAAAAATCGCTTTATTTTTGTTTTAAGCAAGTGGGTGAAGTTCATGTACAAACCATTTTCTATCGTACAAACTTGTAAGAACTAAAAGAAAACTATATCAAATGAAGTTATTTTTGGGTAATTTGATAATTTAAATTTAATTTCATGTATATCCACCCATATCCACCTGATGACTTAAAGAAAATTTGTTTTTTTTTTTTGCCTGTCTGACTATGTTTGCATATATGCAACATATGAAACATACCATGTTGCATATATATGCAACATGGTATGTTTCATATTTTGCATATATGCAACATAGTCGGACAAACAAAAAAAACGATTTTGGTTTAGTTTTTTGTTTTTTAGGTCGTTAGGTTGCCATCATGTGTATAGACATGAAGAAAAAAAAGAAGCACAAAAATTACCTAAATAACCTTCATTCATTTGAAATTTAATGGTTTATACATTAGTTTTTAAGTTTGTACAGTAAAAATGGTTTGTATTTGAACTTTACCCTTAAGCAAATTGTTTAACCTAAAATTTTGCAAATATATTATTTTGCTCTCAAAAATGATTATGGAATATCCCGAACATAATTTAAATGTATATATAATTTAGACGATTCTTCCGGTAATCGTTAAATCAAAACTCAATTTGTGCGACAAGTTCAGGTTTGGGTCGGGTTTTGTAAATGGGTCGGAGACGAGTGTTACACTGGGACGACATAAACTATTAGTTTTAGACTTATCAGATAGTGTTATCTAATCAGATTTTAGTTGGTGATTATTTATCGCAAACCCCATCATCGCTCGGGACAGTTCAATTAGATAGCCTAATTAAATGACTATGGTGTCGCGAAGTATTCATAACCAAATAAAGCATGTAAGCCATTTAGAGTTTATAAATTTCCTAAATTTTAAAAACTCAATAATTGGTTATATATATATTTATTGAGTTAAAATACCTTATTTTGAAACTCATATATCTTTCGATTGTTAAATCTTTTTAAACTCATTTTAAAACAATTTTAACGTGTTTAGTTGGTTAAGAAAAGTAAGCAACATAAACATAATCACAAACATGTATGCGGCCATAATAGGGCTTCGGTATTACTAGAGCTTCTTAGCAATACTGAATAAGGTCTAGGGACAAAAAAGAACACAAAATGGTCTTTCTTGAGCATCTTGTTGTCTTCATCGGCTCCCAATGACTTCAAGATGCTTCTTGAACTTGATTGAATCTTCAGGTCTTCGGGTTGAGAAGCTTTCATTTTGGGAGACCTGCCAAATTTGGAAAGTTTCAATTTCTGGAAACCTGCCCGATTTGGCAAGTGCCAGATTTGGGAAATTACCATTTCTGGAAACCTGCCAAATCAGGAAACTGTCAAAACGGGAAAGTTTCCGAACTTCCAAGCACGAACCAAAATATCAAACTTTAACAAATTAGAAACTTTCCAAAATTAGAAACTTACTAAATTGGGAAACTGCCTAAACTGAAAACACTTCCAAATTTGAAAACACGAGCCAAAATAACCAACTTTAAAAAATTGAAAACTTGCTAAACTGGGAAAGTTTCAAAAATGGAAATCCGAACCGAAATAGGACTTGTCAAAATTAAAAAAGTTACTAAATCGGGAAAGTTGTCAAACTTGGAAACACGTCCGAATTAGAGACTTGCCAAAATTGGGAACTTGCTATTTCGAAAAAATTCTCAAAACAGAAATACATTTAAAAAAAAACTTAAATTCTATTTATTACAACCTTAAACCAAAAAATAATGGGCCAACCGAAAATCCTAATATATTACAATTAGGCCATAACATGGGCCAAAACCATATAGAAAATACAAACCAATCATACACGCAATTTTAATAAATTGGGTCATGCCGAATACACGTAAATAAAAAACAATTAAACAATAATTATTGCATTATTTTGGTGGATCTGAGTCGACCAAAATATATATTTAAGCAATTAATGAAATTAATACAATTATTAATTTATTCATAACTTTTGGGTTTTACCCTTAGTTTGCGAATTTACCGGTTTTGAAAAATGACCGGTCTAGATTTGCGTGTGGTGATCAAGGCCATGATACCACTATTAGGTTTCGCCAGTGGTATTCGGATCACGAGTAGTAATTTTAATTTTGTTTAAACCCGTTTTACTAATTATAATACCAGATACAATTACATATCATTTAATTACTTTAATTAAATCAGAGTGCGGAAGCGTTTATTAAATATATAAATAAATTAAACGCGAAAAACCAAGTGACATGTAAATGCATTAGCGTCGGATCGTCTACTCGGTCATTATGAAATCAATGTAAATCGTAGAACACAACGAGTAAATACAAATGAACTTGTATTAGACCACAGAGAGATTACACAGAAAACACACACAGAAGATATGACCAGCATCTTTGAATTCTATACAAGACAAACTATTTATAGTTGAACTTCAAAGTGCAAAACCACGACCATCCGAACTGCCAGTTCGGACAAGTTCGTGTGATTCCGAACTGGCAGTTCGCCTTCAGTCCGGACAACTCATTTTGTAGCCTTTTGTCTTGTATTTGATACTTCACATGACGACCTAGAATTATGCAACAACATGACATAATTAACAACAAGATCTAATCACCGAACACACAAACACTATATATATATAGTTCTATATATATATATATATTATTTTTATTAACTAAGATTAGATATATATATATCATATATATATATATATATATATATTTAATTTCTTTAATATATTTATCAAATAAAGTTGTGGTATTCAAATACAACAATTTTATCTGATCATCATAATCTAAGTTATGATACGATCTAAACCAAAAGTGTTTAGACCGTGAACAATCGGTTATGTCGGACAATTGTTCGAGATACCGAGGTTCAACGAGACAAGCGCTAGGATTGCGAAATACTTACCGGAGAAGCAAGCTCGGGTACCGTAGCATAAAACACACCAAGGCGATACCGAGAAACGATGTTGGATCGGAGATGCGGAGCATCGGAGAGGGCGGCGCAACGGCGGTGGCGCGGCAGAGGCGGCACGGCGGCGGTGTGGGAACAGACGGCGACGATCGGCCGGAATGAGCAGCAGGTGGCTGCGGCTGATCGTTGGTGGTTGCCGAATGGGTGCGGCGGCGGGTGAGGGTGTCGGCGGTAGCTCGCGACGGTGGAGATGCCCAAAGGACGACGGCAGTCGATGGTGGTAGTCTGGCCGACAGTGGTCGGCGCGAGGGAGAGAGATATGTAGATATATTTGGTAAATTTGGTTTAATACCCAACAATCTAGTGAGGATGAAAAGAATGTGAAACTTGACCCGTTTGGGTAAAGTGGTGGATTACAACCCGTTTGGGTAAGAAAGTGGGTCTCTGATCCAATAAGTGTGATCTTCGGGTAAGATGGAAATTATACTTGTTATAATCCCGAGTATGCAGCATTTGGGTGGAAGTGGGCCATGGTAATCTAGTTATATTACTATGAAAGAAGTAAGGTATGAGCTAAATGGATGCCATTTTTTGTTATAATTAGGTGTAACGGGTCAAACGGGTTGGGTTTCTGTAAATAGATTCCCAAATGTTTAATCCGTAGATTTGTACGTAAAAACAAGTGTTGTGTGGTTGTTTCTTTTTGGTGAAAATGTTATTTGGTTTGAAATCTTAATTATGGGGTTAGTATCTATTGCTAATAAGTCACTATTATTAATACGTTACTGATAATGGTGACATGTAATGAGAAGAAGGGGTAACGGGTCGAGATTGAGCTTGGGAATGTAGAACCGAACATCATCACTAACCTTTGGGATGCCTAAAGGGTTTAACTATGTTTTGTTGGTTAATTAGTACTGTGTACTCTGATTTCCATGTGGAGGTTGTTTAACTTGATCTTGTTGAATACCAAACAGTTAAGCTTTTGTGAAACATGTAGGCCTTATTAACGAAATGTTCTAGGACAATTTTTTTGACCGTAAAGACTATGGGGGCTTACAAACATCGACTCCAGAATTTTTTTTTGCTTCCACTGAGTAAAATTCCTGGATCTGTCACTTACCCTTAACAATTACTATCCGATTGGTTGTATGATAACCCGTGTAATACACATATTACAAACCTAATAAGTAAGTTATAAGGGTATTCGCAATACCACCACCATAGTGTGCAGTGGTGTGGGCCATGAGTTGGAGAGAGGGTGAATTACCACCGTGGACGAGAACCACGATTTTGAAGAAGGGGGTTAAAGGACGAAACACATGAGGAGGTGCAGGAGCACCATTACGGGTGCTATAGTACTGGTGGTGGTGTCAAGACGCCTTAGTGTGTGGCAAGGGTATTGCAAATACCCTAAGGAGTTTGCAAAAGCTAGCTTATTCTAAAATGACTTATCCAGCTCTATAAAAAGTTAAAAATCAAAAGCACTTTTTAATTGCCAAACACTAAAAATAACTCATTAGATTTTTAAAAAAGCTAATAAGGGAGGGAAGAGTGGTAGAATTGTTTGATTGAAGTAGTAGTGGTAATAACTAATAGAAATGTGTCCCGCATGTGAAAGAAAAAAGTATAATTTTTTAAAGATTTTGAGGGGGGGTGATAGGATTTAAAGTGGCAGGGGTAAAGTGAGGATGAGTCCACAAAACACACACACACAACACCATATAGCCGTGACTACTACTTCTTTCCGTGACTTCTACTTTTTGAAAGTAGCCACCAGACTGGCGGTGGTGTGGTTTTGAAGCCGTGAAAGCCATGAAGGATAGCCGTGACCATTCTCCCCCTCCTTAAATCACGAGCACTCCCAAACACCCCCTTTATCTAGAAAACTATAAGTTTTTAAAGTCCGTACATAAATCAAATTCTAAAGTCCACCGACCTGGCCTACCCTTGAAACATATCATCCAAGTTTCAACAATTTGTTTCGCCGGTCCGACGTCCACTTGGCTTCATCCACTGCCATGAGTACCCAGATCACAGCCGTAAATCGATGGCAGATCTTCCAGACGCTTGTTTGGCTTATATTTTTCAGTTTCTGGGGCCAGGCGACAGGAAGAGATGCTCGCTCGTTTGCCGCTGTTGGCTCAAGGTCGAGGAGCAGAGCCACCACCGCCTCTCCCTTAATGCCCAATCGGATCTCATCTCCCTCCTCCAACCGCTTTTTTCTCGCTTCGACGCCGTCACAAAACTCTTTCTCAAATGCCACGCAGATCCTTCAGCATCCGCGACGACGCTCTGATCCTCATATCTCAGCGTTGGAAAAACCTTATCCGCCTCAAGCTACGATCCTACCATCAACTGACGGATTCGGGTATCGAAAATCTCGCTAAGAATTGCAGCAAACTGAAGAAGCTTTCGTTTGGATCCTGCAGTTTCGGCGCGAAAGGGATGAATGCGGTAGTGGATAACTGCTCGTTTCTGGAAGAATTAATGATGAAACGGTTACGAGGCATCAGAGACGGAAACTCAACAGAACTGATCAGACCTGGTGTGGCACTAGCATCATCTCTTAAAATGATTAGTTTGAAGGAACTCTTTAACGGACAGTGTTTTGAACCACTCATAGTTGGATCAAAAAATCTCAAAACCCTAATGCTTGTGATATGTGATGGTGACTGGGATAATATTCTGCAACTTGTTACCAAGAATGTTGATGGATTGATCGAACTGCATCTCGAGAGGCTATGGGTAATAGATTTTAGCCTTGCTGCAGTTTCTAGTTGTCAAAATCTGGAAATCCTTCACTTGTTGAAAACTCCTGCTTGTTCCAATTTGGGGGTAGCTTTTGTAGCTGAAAACTATAAGCTTTTGAGGAACATTCATATAAATGGACAGAAAAACAAACAGATAGTTACCAAGGATTGATCAGTGTGGCGAAGAACTGCCCTAGTCTCCAAGAAATTGTGCTTATCAGTGTTGATCTCACTCGTGCTAGTTTAGATCTTTTATCCAGAAATTGTCACAAGTTAGAAAGATTAACGTTATGTGGGAGCAAATCCATCGGGGATGATGAGATTTGTTGCGTTGCTTCTAAATGCACGGCTCTCAGAAAGCTATGCCTCAAGAGCTGTGCGGTATCTGATCGTGGAATGGAAGCTTTAGCAGTTGGCTGCCCGAATTTGGAGAAGGTGAAAGTCAAGAAATGTAAGGGTGTGACTTCTGATGGTGTGGGTTGGTTGAGAGCTAGCGAGGAATCATTAACTGTGTTGGGAATGTTCAGTTTGGCTGAAGTTCTCTAAGTGAGAATTCTGAAGGAAGTTCCTCCGGAACTTTTGGTTCTTTTTGTAGTTCCTCCGGAACTCTCCCTATGTTACTCCGGAAGTTTGACTTCTCTCTCGGTTTAAGTTCCAATTCAGAAAAGCTGACAGAGAGTAGTTCACTTTGCCACGCTTTACACTGTTCACCGATAGAGTTGCTCAACTGTTCACTTCACCCATGCGTGATAGTACAACAACTTTTGGAGTAGATATGATTAGTTTATTTAGCCTAGTAACTAAATGGAAATAAAAGAATATCTTTTATTTCCTCCTTGCACTATATATATTACCAGTGTTTCTCTTGTTTATCATAGATCGGTTCTTTCAAGTTCATCAGCTGTAAATCTTTATAAACATTGGAGAAGTAATAATATTGTAGTGCTTGGAATTTATTTTCTTGTGTTCAACTACTTTACTTCCTGTTTATTAGTTACATTCACCGATTAAAAGCATCTTTACTCAAACACAAACAAGTCTGATTCCTCCTTTCTTGTTTGATACCTTCAAGTAACTTGATAGGTTAGTTGGTACTAACCATGATCCAACAAGTGGTATCAGAGCCTTGGCTCTTGTGTTTAAAAGTTTTAAATAATTTTCAAAAACTTTTCTTACTCGAAGGTGTTTCTGTTTGCTTTAGATAAGACTGTGTCGATTCTTGATCTCTGAAAACGAGTGAACTAAGGAATGGCAGCACTAACAAACCACCCACATTTACTCCTGATGACTTTGACACCTGGAAACTTAGAATGGAGATTTTCCGTAAAAACACTGACTACAAAATGTGGAACTCCATTAACTCAGGACCGTAAGTCATTACAACCAAATCTGTAACTCAACCAATTGTTGACCTTGTCAAAACGTATGAGAATTATTCCGAGGATGACCATAAGACCTGTGAATGTGACTACAAAGCTTTGTGGGCACTCCAGGCAGCTCTCCCTAATTCCATACTCATTGGCTTTAAGAGATGCAAAACTGCACATGATCTTTGGAAAGCTCTTATTGAAATGTATGAGGGGACAGATGAGGTTAAGGAGAATAAGAAAGATGTTTTGAATCAAAGATATAAAAACTTTTCTCATAAAAGAGGTGAAACCATGTCTGAGCAATATTCGAGATATGTGAAACTAATAGATGAACTGCAAGGGGTAGATGTCAAAATAGAAAATGTTGATATAATCAGGAAATTTTTAAGATCTTTACCTGAAGTTTGGAATGTCTATATAGTTAGTATAAAATATAACAAGGATCTCAAAACTTTGAAGCTAGGAGATCTCTATGGGATGCTGAGGTCACATGAGATGGAGATGAATGAGAAGTCTGGTGTAACATCTAACCAAACATCATCTTCAAAACGCACTTTGGCTCTCATCACTGCTCACTCAGAGAACTATTCTGATCATGAATCACATATATCCTTTCCTGAGTCTCCTAAAGGACATGAAGTTTCATACCTCCAAAACTTTGCAAATGTTGCTAACAGTTCTTATACAGGGTTCATTAGATCAGATCTTGAATGCATAAGTGCAGATGATCTAGAAGAGATTGACATCACAACCCAGCTTGCCATGGTGTTACTGAGGGCACAAAGGTTCTACAAAAGAACTGGAAGAAAGTACAATGGAGCCAAGAATGCTCCCATAGGGCTTGACAAATCAAAAGTCAAATGTTACAACTGTCATCAGTTAGGACATTTTGCCAGGGAGTGTTCTCAGCCAAGAAGAGATGGTGGGTACAATGCTGAAAAGAAACCAGAATACACCAAGCCAAGCTCTTCCTTAGGCCCAACTCCACCAAAACCTGCTTTCAACCAAAGTCAAGCAACTGCTACTGTTGCAAACCAAACAGGGTTTGTTGACTAGGAGGATGTGATGAGTGAGTTTGCTCCAACTAACCATGCCTTGATGGCCAGTGGTTCTTCACCTGCAAATGCAGATGTAAACTCAAACTCCTCAACTGAACTGTACACCTAAGTGTATTGAACTGGTTGAAAGTTACAAGAAGCATAATCTGACTCTAATAGAAGAAATCACAAATTTAAATGAGTTGAAAGAGTACTAAAAAATAGCAGATATAGCTTATTCAACCAAAACTGATGAACTGAAACAAACTATAGGGCTTTTGTAACATCAACAAACTGATTTTATAACACAAATGGATAATGTTGTAGCACAACTGAAAATTTCACAGAAACAAAATGAGGAATATGTGCTAGATATTCAAACCCTAAAAGATCAACTGAGAGAAGCCATAAGCAATGCTGATAAGTTTCAGATTGCGAGTGAAAAAGCACAAAAGTTATGGCATGAACACACTCATGGGAAGAGAAGGGTATCATTTAGGACAGTGGAGAATCCTGATTCTTATACTAGTCTTTTAACTCCACCCGACAAGGAAACAAATGTTTCCTTGACAACTGACCCAAAGGAAAATGGTCCTGTAATTGAGAACCTATCCAATGAAATTGAATGTGTGAAAAAGAATGATGACATACAGATTAAATATTACATTGGTTTTTCTGATGTCACAACAACATCAACCAGCATTTTTGCTGAAATTGAAAATTTGAAAATTTCAAAACCTGTTTTCAATTAAATGTCACCAAAACACACACAACTCAGTGAGAGAATGCATAATTTGTGGTGAAATGGGACATGTTGCTATACACTGTTCCTTCAATCCTTTCAAATAGATAATTAACAATTCTAACATTTCTCCAAAGAGAAATCAATTCTAACATTTCTCCAAAGAGAAATCAAAATCTGATCAAAGTGACTTTGGTAAAACTCAGAAAGTTTGGGTTGGAAATGAGAAGAATAGCATCTTCTCACAAGTTACAAGAAACAATTTTCAAAGGGAACAAAATTCTGCAGGAACTTCATTTCTTCCGGGAGAACATTCCTCCGGAAGAAGTACAGTTCCCTCGGAACATTTCAACAACAACATGTCTACAAAACCTTCAAAACAAAGACCTGAATTTCAACTTACTGAGTTTTTAAATCAATTCCATCCCTCTTACCAAGGTGGTTCACGAGCTAAATCTGCTCCTCGTGAAAGAAAACAAGTTTTTGAACAGTATGGTGTGCATAACCATCCTACACAAGTGAGTTCCTATGGAACTCAGTTCTCACATACTGAAATTCCCAATGTTGCCTCTCAACCAAAATTTGAAAATGCAAAACAGAGAAGCAACAGAAAATACTGGGAAAAGAAGGCTTTTATTAAGAAACATGGTTTTCCCAAATGGCAAAGTTACAACAGGAGTGTAAATGACAAAAGGGCTAATCTTTCAGAACAGGATGAACTTATTTATGAGAATCATGGTCCTAATCAGCTTGTTTTAAGAAAATACACTTATAATGATGCCATGGGAAGACCCAAGACCACAAAGGCTTGGGTCCCATACTCCAACTAACCATGTGGTTTACCTGTGTAAGGGCTACCTAATAAATCTCAAGCAAATGTTTGGGTTGTAGATAGTGGTTGCTCTAGTCACATGACAGGTAATAAAAATGTTCTAGAAAATACAAAAAGATATGATGGAGGTCCTGTTGCTTTTGAAAGCAATGAAGGGTACATTACAAAACTGGGTAATGTATCAAATGGAAGTTTTATTCTTGAGAAAGTAAGTCTTGTCAATGTTCTGAATTTTAATTTGTTGAGTGTATCACAAATTTGTGATAAGAACATGAATGTTTTGTTTAATGATGAAGAAGCTTTAGTACTTAAGCCTGGTTTCAATATTCCTGTTGAAATGATTTTAATTAAAGAAAAAAGACAGGATGGCTTGTACTTACTTGATATGGCAAGTGCTAAACCAAATGATGGTAACACTTGTCTGATATCAAAAGCCTCTATTGATGAGTCTAACCTTTGGCACAGGAGACTTGTACATGTTAATTACAAAACCATGAACAAACTTGTCAATTTAGGGCTGGTTAATGGTTTACCAAAGAAACATTTTAACTGTAATGAACACTGTACTGCTTGTTTAAAAGGTAAACAGCACAAGTCTTCTCATAAGTCCAAATCTGAAAACTCAATTTCTCAACCCTTAGAATTGCTGCATATGGATCTCTTTGGTCCTACAAGGGTTATGAGTTTGGGAAAGAAATCTTATTGTTTTGTTATAACCGATGATTTTTCAAGATACACATGGGTTTTCTTCCTAAGAACTAAGGATGAAACACCTGAAACTCTAAAAGCTTTAATCTTACAACTTGAAAATCAGTCAAATTTCAAAGTCAAAACAATTAGATGTGACAATGGTACTGAATTTAAAAATCATGTTTTTTTAAATTCTTTTTTTTGAAGAAAAGGGATATCTAGGCAGTTCAGTGCTGCTAGGACTCCTCAGCAAAATGGGGTTGCTGAGAGGAGAAATAGGACACTGATTGAGGCTGCTAGATCAATGTTAGCTGAGTCTAAGCTCCCTGTAACTTTCTGGGCAGAAGCAGTGAATATGCATGTTATGTTCTGAACAGGGTGCTTGTGGTCAAAGGTAAGAACAAGACACCATATGAGCTTTGGAGAAAAAGGAAGCCAAGCATCCATTTTCTCAAAGTATTTGGTTGTCCTGTTATAATATTAATAACTAATGAGAATTTAGCTAAGTCTGCTGAAAAGGCAGATGATGGCTACATGGTTGGATACTCTGGTATTGCTAAGGCATACAGAGTGTACAATCTCAGAACTAAAATTATTTAGGAGTCAATAAATGTGTTCTTCAGGCCGCTGGATATCTGGAAAGTGTTGCTGGATTATCAGGAGCTGTCCCACCAGAATCCTCGTAGTCACGCTACAAGAATCCTTGGATTCCACCATTGTTGGGATCCTCAGCTTCGCCGTCTCAAGGATATCCTTTTTCTGCTGCAAACCCAAACCAGTATCCCAAAGAATATCAATACTCTAACCCTTCTGTTTCTGCAGGAATCTTTAAGACCAGCTCCTCAGAAGTGCATGATGGTGACGTCATCCCCATGCAAACAGCAACCACCACAGAGCCGAGCTTCCCAGCGGGCTACGGATACAGTTCCGGGATTCCAGTCCAGAATCCTGGGCCAGGTAACATGTCCAATTCAATTCCTATCGTTTCTAACCAGGGTGCTCCTTATGATGCAAGTATTCATCCAAATATCGCCAGGGAGCTCCAGAAGTTGAAAGAATTGATATCAAATGTTCCAGGGATCCTGAAACCTATTCCTGAAGTTCCTTTGGAAAGCCACAAGATCTCTAGATTTGCCTGGCCAATATCCCAGGTAGAGATCCCGAAGCGTTTCCAGACTCCAAGTATGAAGCTCTATGATGGAACCACAGACCCTGAGGAACACGTGGCACATTACCGGGAGCGTATGGAGATCAATCCCATTCCGGCAGGAATTAAAGATGTGACATCCGAGAATTTCAAGGTTTACTTCCGTTAGACAATCTCCGTTAGTTACGTTATAAGTATTAACTTAGTAACTAATGCTCAACTAGGCCGAATACGTCCACGTCCTTTGGTTGATCACCGAACCCGTCCATATGTGTTTATTTATTGAATTGTCTCTATGAGGAAGTATGTGCAACATGTTTGTTGATTAATTGTGTAATTGTGTGAAATTTATGAATCGTGTTTATCTTGCTTAGAATGTGAAATTGACCACTTTTGGTAACCAGCGAAACTACCGGGCGAAACTATAGTGTCGCCCGGCAGTCTATTGGCTCACTCGTGATCAGAGCCAGTTTCGCCTGGCCAGCGAAACTAGGCCCTGATATAAAATATCTTAATGAACCCTAGTTTCTCCATTTGCCTCCTTTACACAAAAAACACACACACACTCCATCTTTCTCCTGGAAATCTGGTCAGTCGAGATTCACACCGAGCCATCGAGATCTCAGCCCCGAACCATCATCCATCAAGCTTGGAGATCGAATCGTGAGTCCCAAAACCACCATTTTTATGTTTTCTATGTGTTTTCTTAAAAAGCATGCTTAGATCTTTATAGAATCACTTGATCTTCTAATATGTTGTTTAGGAATGATAGAACTACAATAAAGTCAGTAACTTTACGTGTGAAATCCATCCATGATGAAGATTTATGCTAGATTAGGTCATTTTAGGTTAAAATGTGTTTTTGGTGATTTGATGATGAAAATGCATGTTTAAGGTGTTAAAGCTTACTGATTTATGTTGGTAAATGGTTATGTATGCTAGATAATGAATTGCATGTAATATGGAAGCTGTTAGATTGATTTTTAGGCTGATCCGTAGGTTTTTCGCGACCAGCGAAACCGTGAAGTTCTCTGGGCGAAACTGTATAGCGAAATTATGTACATCTCCTTCAGGCGACACTATACAGCGAAACTATAGTGTCGCCGGGTAAACCAACCAGACCTGTTCGGACGAAACTACGGAGCGAAATTCCCTGAACGAAAGTTCAAACCAGTTTCGGGCGAAACTAGGCTAGCGAAACTGTGCCAACAGTTTCGAGCGAAACTAGCCTAGCGAAACTGTGTCATCGGGTATTGCCTAGCGAAAGTGCTGCCCGTGCACACAGCGAAACTGCCTAGCGAAACTGCTAGCGAAACTGAGACCAGAATTCAAACTTGTGCAATTTGCTTGAATGTTATGCCATGACTTACATGATTATGCTATGATGATACATGCTTTGATTTCTGATGTATATGGACCCTTGTTTATGATCAACCATCGGTGTCGTGTGTCGTTATGTCGAGTCATAGTTTCAACGTGCTATGTTATGGGCCATAGTGACGTTAAGTAAAGATTAGACACCAAACTAATACTTAAGACCTAAACGTGTTCATAGGTCTTCGTTAAGCAAACTTGGATTTTATAGCAAGTGTAGCAGTGCAACCCAAGGTGAGTGTCACTAACCCGATTACCGTAAACCCGTTTGGGTCACACCGAATAACTAAATGAAAAACAATGCTGACAACCTCGAGAGTGCTATGCACCTCCCTGATGAACTTGAAAACTTGGAGTGCTCGGCACCCACTTGATGAACTTGAAGTGCTTTATGGGAAGCACTTGTGAATTACTTAAACAACTATTTCTGAAACGAAACTGAAAACACTTTTGAGATTCATGAGAATCCGGTAAACCTTTTTAATATGGCTAGCGTAGGTTAAAGTCTAAACCACATGATATCACATGATTTCTAAGGATGCCTTGAAAACTTAAAAGTCCTCAACTAAATTGTACCATTAATTGTAAAGCGAGGGGATGTTGGGTAGATCTACTGGAGTTTGACAAACTCCACCCCGTGGCACGGGGAGTGCACGGAGGTACAATATCAGCCTATCTGACCGTGATCCCGAGAGGACACGGGGGAGGCAAATCCGCGATGACGTAGGTCCGCAGAACCTGATGGCACGGCCACAACAATAATTTATGGTCAGCTTTGGTACAAACTTCCTTAGTGCATGGAACAACGGATTAGCTACCCGCGATATCGGTTGAGCACTTTAACTATACAAAACTAGTACATACCCGATAACGTAGGTTACGGACAATACTTTTACTAAACCACAATAAAATGATTTTGGATATCACTAAGCATTGCTTTTCACAAATGAATATTTCATAAGTATATGTTGACTCGATTATGATTATGAGACCGGGCCAATGCGTGACATGCCCACTGTGAACTCACCAACCGTTAGGTTGACACTTGCGTGGTTTAAACTTTTGCAGATCGCTGAAGAGTATCCGGAGCAGGTTGACATGGCACAAGAAGATGTTTATTTTTATTTAAACTAAACTTGGGAATTTAAAACAATGTTTATGTAAAGCACGTGGTTAGTGCTAAGGATAATGTTTTCCGCTGCGTACTGTTAAACTGTTTTTATTATTAATGTTTGGACTTTACTCTGATTCGTTTAGTATTTGTAACTAATGGTTGTGGTCCTGGTCTGGTCGCACCCCTTAACGGTATAAACTCCGTTAGTGGTTAATTTGGGGGTGTGACAAAAGAAGCCTGTCTATGCAAAGGCTTTGGATCAACCTTAACAGGACCAGCCATGAAATGGCTACTGAGCATTCCTCCTAATACTATTACATCGTTTTCCCACTTGGTTAACTTGTTTAACAATCAATTTTCTTGCAGCAGGACCTTTGAGAAGCTCACAGGTGACCTATACCGAATAATTCAGAAGCCAGATGAGCCTCTCAGAGAATATATTGCCAGATTTGGACGAGAATCTCTTGAGATTCCTAATCTGGATATGGCAGCTGCCGTGGAAGCCTTTAAAATGGGGCTCTCCAAAGATTCACGCTTTTATGATGACCTTGTCATGGCTCCTTGCAGGAACCTTGACGAAGTACGCAGTAGAGCTTTGAGATTTATCCGTTTGGAAGATGACAAGAGGATCCACCAAAGATTGGAGGTTCCTAAATATGATCCCAACAGCAAGAAGGCTTGTCAACATGATGTTCAAAGAGCAATTGGGGGACACGATGGAAGTCTACATAGATGACATGGTAGTGAAATCCAAAAAAGCTGAAGATCATGTCAGGGATCTCTAAACGGCCTTCGATATCATTGATCAGTATAACATGAAGCTCAACCCCTCTAAGTGCCACTTTGGGGTGCGAGCTGGAAAATTCCTAGGTTACATGGTTACTGAAAGAGGGATAGAAGCAAGTCCAGAGCAGATCAAAGCGATCCTAAATTTGAAGTCCCCATCGAATGTTAAAGAAGTATAAAGGTTGACAGGAAGAATCGCAGCGCTCAACAGGTTCATTTCAAGATCCTCAGGAAAAAGTAAGGATTTCTACGATATCCTGAGGAAAAATAAGAAGTTCGAATGGACTGAGAAGCATGAAGAAGCCTTGAAGTGCCTGAAAGACTACCTGTCAGCAGCCCCATTACTAATGAAACCAGAAGATGGGGAGCCGTTGTATTTATATCTTTCTATTTCCGGAAGCTCAATCAGTGCAGTCTTGGTAAATAAACCATCAAGGTCAGCAGCATCCGGTATATTATGTAAGTAAAACTCTGCTAGACGCAGAATCCAGGTATTCTCACCTTGAAAAGTTAATACTAGCTCTTATAATGGCTTCTACTAAACTTAGACATTATTTTGAAACCCATACTATAATTGTGATGTCTAACTATCCTATCAAGGCAGTTCTCAGGAAGCCGGAAATGTCAGGAAGGATGGCTAAGTGGGCAGTCAAACTGAGTGCCTACGACATCAAATATGAACCAAGAACAGCAATCAAGTCCCAAGCATTAGCTGACTTTGTGGCGGATTTCAGCAGTGACATTGAATCAGAAGTTGAAAAGGAAGTCCAGCAGCTTGAGAAGCTCAAGGAAGACTGGGTCCTCTATACTGACGGCTCCTCAAATGTTAGAGGAACAGGGCTGGGAATCCTGCTAAAATCGCCACAGGGGGACATAATACCTCTATCCGTATCCTGTGAATTCCAGGCTACCAACAATGAAGCTGAATATGAGGCTTTAATTGCTGGATTACAGCTGGCTAGGGATATGGGAATCCTATCTATACAAGTGTTTGTTGATTCTCTCTTATTAACTAACCAATTTAATGGCTCCTATGCAGTAAGAGGGGAGAATCTGATCAAATATCTTGAAATTGTTAAAAAATTATCTCTATTTTTCGAAAATTTTAGCATTTCGCAGGTACCAAGAGAAGATAATGCAGAAGCCGATGCCTTGGCAAACTTAGCTTCATCGCTCAGGATTCCTGAGGATGTCAAAATTCCAATAACTCACATCTTGACGCCAGCGATAGTTCTACAGGAAGCTCAGGCTGTTGACAATAATGCAGGCGCAGATGTTGAGAATCCTGAAGATGCTCAATAATCCTGGACCTACCCGATCAGGAAGTATCTAAAAGACGGGGAGATTCCCAAGGGCGAAAATCCCAGAGCTTTTCGCACAAAGGTAGTACCCTATACTATAATTGATAATGTCCTATATAGAAGATCTCTTGCAGGTGTCTACTTAAGGTGCTTACAGAAGTCAGAAGCTCTAGTGGTGCTTGAAGACATCCACAGTGGAGATTGTGGGAACCATACCGGGGGCAAAGCACTGTTCTCTAAAGTTCTCAGATTCGGGTATTATTGGCCAACCATGAAGAAAGATGCTGTGAGCTTCTCACAGAAGTGCGATGCTTGTCAAAGGCATGGCAATATCCTCCACCAACCTGCTGAGCATCTGCATCCTATAGTATCCCCATGGCCTTTCATGAAGTGGGGTATGGATATCGTGGGTAAGCTGCCGAAGGCTCCCGGAGGAAAGGTGTTTATGCTTGCCATGACGGATTACTTCTCCAAGTGGATTGAAGCAGAAGCCTATGTTCAAGTGAGAGAGAAAGAAGTGATATCCTTCATCAAAAGAAACATCCTCACCAGATTTGGGATTCCGGCAGAGATCATATGCGACAATGGCTCCCAGTTTATAGGCAAGAGAACAACAAGCTTTTGTGAAAGCTGGGGCATCAAGATGATCACTTCAACACCTGTCCACCCTCAGGCTAATGGGCAGGCAGAATCCAGCAATAAAATCATCATCAACAATCTCAAGAAGAAATTGGGCTCCAAGAAAGGTAAATGGGCTGAGGAGCTGCCATTTGTCCTTTGGGCAGACAGAACTACACCTAAAAATGCTACTGGCCAAACGCCATTCTCGTTAGTATTTGGGGCAGAAGCTGTGATTCCTACAGAGATGGTACTCCCAACAGCCAGAGTCAATTGCTAAGATCCTGAAACCAACAGCCAGAATCTCCTTCAGGATCTCGAAACAGTTGAGGAGCTCAGAGATATGGCCAAAATCCGAATGGCATCTTATCAACAGCGGATAGCGAAATCTTACAACAAGAACACCAGGCTGAGAAGATTCCAAGTAGGTAACTTGGTCTTGAGGAAAGCTTTTCAGAATACAACCAATCTTGCTGATGGGAAGTTGGCACCCAAGTGGGAAGGCCCTTACCTTATAGACTCTGAAGAGGGAAAGGGGGCATATCGTTTGATAAATATGGAAGGAGAACCTCTGCCAAGAGCTTGGAATGCTATCCACCTTAAAGCGTATTTTATGTGAGAATCCCATTGAGAATCTCAGGCAAAATCCCAAGGATCCTCACTGTACAAGTAACCCAAGGTACGAGTACTAATCTTATTTCAATTTATCCTTATTATTTCTATGATTCATTACTAACTTAAGCATCGGAGTAGTGTTAGCTAAGCTAACACCCACCCCTCACCAAGTATTGAGTGTTTTGCAGAATTTGAGAATCCTAGAGAAATTTGGGTATATCCCCAGTTAGAGGTTGGCCACCTCTCCTACGTTTAAGGTGTCCCGCACACCTTCTAAGGTTTAAAAGGCTGACTCCTCTCCTAAGTTTGGGTAATCGCCAGTAGCGCACGACCCTCGCCAGTAGCGCACGTTGTCCCCCAGTATGCTCAAGGTGGCCGGACCAGTCCACTCCAGGGGTGGCTGACAATCTTGTCATTGGAGGCTGTTGGGAGGATTCTCAAGGTTTATAACACTGACGTGTTATCTAAGGTTTTGGCATTATCATGTCACATACGTATGGGCTTGTCCCCAGTTTTGGCTTAGTCCCAAGTTTAACGGGCTTGTCCCCAGTTTTGGCTTAGTCCCAAGAATCCCGGGTTTATCCCCAGCTTATTTTTAACTTGTTTACTCTCGGAAGTGTTAGCTTCGGCCGGAGGCCAAGAAGCTTCTTAAAATTGTTTCAGGTTTTGGAGGAAGCTGAGACAAGTGCTGAGAAAAGTGTATTCAGGATTCCCATAGGAATCCCAAATCAGGTGAAAGAAGATATGATTGTTTGAAATCGGAAAATCGATTAAGGTAAAATTTAAAGGTCAGTTTTTACTGTCTTGAAGACTAACCTATCATGTTATTTAAGTCTCGAATGGTTTTCTAACATACAAGTCATTTTTTACTAATTTTTGTAAACCAATCCTATTTATGGAAATTTCAACACAAATCACAACATGAGAAGCCAAAAGATACTAACATTATTGATAATTACGGAAGGTTGTGAGCTTCTCAAGCTTCGTCCTGAAAACCTCAGGATCCCTCCACTTGAGAAGCTCGAAGGTCAAAAGATTGTTTTTAGGAATCCTGGTTTCGTCTTGTAAACACAAGATCCCTCCACCAGGATCCCTACCATTGTTGTTTGTTACTTGTTCATTACAGGAAAAGGAAAACGTTTCAGCCAACAAACCACCAAAAAAAACATAAAAAAGTGGGCTCAGACCGTTGCATTGTCCTCATCGCCCACTGTCTTCTCCTCCTCCGCCTGCTTCACCACGTCCTCCAGCTTCTTGCCTTCTCCCAGCTCCAACACATATGCCCTTGTCATTGCCACCGGAGAATCCGGAACCATTTTTGAGGAGCCACCATCATTCCCATCTTTTCCTTCCCCATCGCCATCTCCTCCCAATGATTCCAAGACTAGCCTCCAGCCTGCTATGTCCCAACCCGGAACCTGAAAGCCAGCCGCTTCGGCCTCTTCTGCCATTTGAATTTTGCATTCTAGGACGCTTCGGGCAACTGAGAGTTGGCCAATTTCGGCATCAGCGGCTATCTTGGCTTCCAGGGCTTGACGCTGCTCAGTGAGCTTATGCTCATAGAGAAGGGTCTTACCCCTAGCAGTCTCGGCTTGAGCCTGGATCTTCTCGTTGGCTTCGATGAGCTTCTTCTCCATGTCCATAGCCTGGAAGCTCAGCTTCTCGACACCCTACACAAACAGGAATCCTGATCAGCAGCTGTAACAGGTATGAAACTAACATGAAATTATATGAGCTTCTTACCAGGTTGATCATGGTCTGCATCGAGAGGATCTTGTTGCTGACCTCGGAAGGGGCAAGATCTTCAAAGGTTTCCAGGTACACCACGGGAGCTGCTGGAGTCTCAAGGGCCTTTCTCTTCTTGGAAGCCGAGGCTTTTGGTCGGTTGACAGGCGGCTTGGAGACGGTGGGATGCTCAAGTTGTTCCTTCTTGACTTTGAGGAGACTGTCAAGATCCTTCAGGGAAAATGAGGCGCTGGATTTGGGAGCTGCAGACAGAAACAGGTTATTAGTATCCAGGATGCTCGAATAAGTAAACATTTCAGAATCCTGCGAAGACTTACCAGACATGGCGGGAGTGTGGTCGGCTGAATAGCTGTTTTCGCTGGCTGTTGCTTCAAGAACTAGGGCTCTCTCGCTGGCAGGAATCCGGTAAATTGCTTCGAGCTTCTTGAAATCAGGCTGCTTCTTGATAAGATTCTCAAATTTGGGTGCTGCAAAGAAGAAAACAACAGAAAAATTAGACACATATTGGAAAATTAGCAACAACAAGAAACTTCAATATCCTACCCTTCTCAACCCACTTCAACGGCAACTCCGTCCCCCCAGGAATCGAGTCTCGTTTGACGAAGAAAAAACGCTTCTTCCAGTCATGGTCATTGTGGGAAGCTCGGGGAATCAACTGGGAGGTGGAGGTACGAGCCTGGAGAACAAACCGGCTACAACCATGGGTTCTTAACTTATATGCTTCACAGATCTCAGGAATCCCAATGTCGAGATTCCTAGTTTAGTTCAACTGATCCAGAGAATACAAGATTCTCCATACCATCGGCATGGTTTGGGAGTAAGAAAGTCGGGTGGTTTTGAAAAACTGAGTAACGAGCTCTGGAAAGGGGAATGTCATTCCGAGCAAAAAAGGGTAGTACATGAAATAGACCCAAGTTGTAGACATGAAATCAGACTTGGTAAGGGAATCGAAAGGTCGGAAAACGGTTTCCGGCGGAAAGATGCCGGAATTCTTCAACTCAAGAATTTCGCGATTGTCAAAGGTACAAGCTTCTTCCTCACAGGGGATGATATACCCCTGATCATGGAAATCTCCGACAACCGAAGAGCTCAACGACGAAGACGACCGAGTGTTTTTCTTGGCCATGGCCGAAAAACAGGAAGGAAAGCGAGAAAGAAGAAAGGGAACTGACCTGGAATGTCGGAGAAGCTCGAGAGGTTTTTGCGGAGAAGATGGTGAATATCTCATGAATTAATCTCCTATTTAAGGAAAAATGTCACATCTCTTGGACGCCGAGAAAACAGTCACATCCTAACTGTTTTTACCGTCTACACGCCGTTAAAAAGGCATCTTTTTTAATTTTAACAGCTGTCAAGCTTATCCACATCTGTTGAAATTCAAGGGGCAATTGTTGAGGGTGTATTTTCAGGATGCTCGCAGGAAGCTTACACAGTGCAGGAATCCTATTAACGTCTGGGAATCCCATGAATCCAGGTATCCTGATTTATTTATTTATAACTAACCCTCCTATTTACCTCGTGTTTATTTGACCAGGTTAAGACGAAGTCATCAACTACCTCCGAAACTTACGCCCCAGCTGAAGAAGATCGTGGACCAAGTGAACGAAGAGGCCCTTAACGGTCGAATTAGTTGGATAGTAGGATCCCGGGAATCCCGGAATATTCGTTATATAAATCGAGGATTCGATCAGTAGGGACACACGACTCACTCACACTTTAGCTCTGATAGCATACAATCTCTGTAACACTTAGCCTGATCGATCAAACCTCCAAAACACTTGTAATTTTCAGTTTCCTATCTATAAAATTGTGTGGTAGCGGGCTCTTCAGGCCGGCTCCCGAGGTTTTTTTGCTAGGATTCCTAGAGGCAACTCGAAGAATCCTGGATTTTTCCCTCGTTACATCCTTGTGTTCAGTTTTACATTTCGAACATATTAACAAGCACACTACCTCACATTCTAAGTTTGGAATACGAAATTCCTTTGTGAATTTTTGACCAAAACAGCACCTGAAGAGTGCAAGGTCAATCACATGGAGTTGCTGAGATTTGTGATGGCAGCTTCAGGTGCTCATCCTCATAACATTGGAGATGTAAGGAACTTCCTGACTGATGTATATATGGTCAGAGAGCAAGAGTATCTTCAAACAGGTCAAGATCAGTTTGAGGCTGAAGGAGAAGACAGAGGTGATGAACAGATTGATGAATTTGAGAGTGAACTAGGAAAAGATGTGGATCTCCTTGATATTGAAGTTACTGAAGCACTTCTCAACTTGCACGATCCCACATCTTCATCGGCAAAAGTTACAACTGAAGAAATTCCAAAGGAAGTTATTCCGGAGGAATTAATTTCCACTGATGATATTCCAAAGGAAGTTATTCCGGAGGAATTAATTTCCACTGATGAAACTTCAAAGGATGTTACTCCGGAGGAGCTAATCACTGCTGAGGAAATTCCGAAGGAAGTTACTCCGGAAGAACCCCTTACAACTGAGGTTGTTCCGAAGGAAGTTACTTCAGAAGTTGCTCATGAGCAATTGCCTAAGACTATCCCGGAACAAATTGTCTCAGAAGACAGTCCCAAGGTAGTTACTTCGGAACTAGGCACTAAGACTATTCCTGAGCAAGTTACCTCGGAAGCCAGCCCCAGTGCTGCAACTTCACTTCATGAAGATCCAAAGGTTGCCGATGATGATTCTCTTGATGAGAGAACCATTTCTGGTTTCATTGACATGGAGAATGATGATCAAAGCACAGGAGGCCAAGATGACGATATGGATCCAGCCACAAAGGCTTTGATTGATCAACTGGAAAAAGAGAATGCTGAAATTCAAAAGAAATTTCAAGAACAGAAAGACAGTGCATTGTTTGAGGAACAGAAACGACTACTCATAGAAGGAGGCATTTATGAGTATGTTGTAAACAATGTCGATCTGATGTTCTTCATCAATGGAGCTAGGAGAAGATCTGATATGTACATGGAAGAAAGAATTGCTAAAGCTGAGCAGCAAGGTCTTTCAGACAAGGTTTAAAAGTACAAAAGGGTCTTAGGAAATGAGTATAGGAAAATTCAAATGAAGAAGACTGAAGACAACAAGATTTTCCTAGCTCAGTTAAGTGTGATGCTCAAAAGCAAGGAGTGTTTCACTGATGCATGGGTTGATGAGATGAAGGGTGATGACCTGATAAATTGGATGTATATGGTCTTAGCCATCCGAGCTGATCAAGCCAAAGAGATGAATGTTAAGAGATTTGTTGATTATGCTTTTGAGCAGGAGAAGGCACAAGAGAAGTAGGGTACCAAAAATCAAAAATTATCTGAGGAAGATGACCTGCTGATTCACAGGTGGTACTTCAAACAAATTATGATGGAGACCCCAAAAGAATCAACTCTTGCAAACTGCCTAGACTGAGACAGGACTATGATGTCATCAGAAAGAGTCAAATTGAGAAGGAAAGAGTCTCTGGTGAGAAGAAGCCACTATGTATGTATGCTCTTTTTGATTATTTACATCTTGAAGGTCTCAGTTACCTAAAACAGAAGAAGAGAAAAGCTCCTGCCTCAATTGCTCAATAAAAGAAGCCTAGGATCAACATTGTCAAAGAAATGTTTGACACTATCTCTGATCCTCATCTCTCATCATCTCAACCCTTCACCACCACATCATAACCCACTGCTTCCACATTCAAAACTCCTAACCAGCCAATTCCATCTCCACAATCATCACCACCTCCTAAAAATCCAAATCCTACACAACCTGAGACAGAATCCTCATCCTAGCAACCTTTAGATATTCCACCCATTAAGCTCACCTTTTCAGGAAGAAAGAAGTATATGGCTACAAGAAAGAAGTCTACAGTAAAAAGGAAGAAGATAGTGGTCAGTGAATCAGAGGAAGAGTCTGAATCTTCTGAGACCCGTAACCCAGATGTAAATCCTCATCCTAACATTATAAAGATTGAGGTACACAAGAAGGAAGATCTGTACTACTACTTCTTGAGCAATGGGGAAGTGATTAAGAAACAGAAGTTGTTGTTGAGTGAATGGGATAACTTATATCAGAAGGATATCATGAACATAGCTGGCACTCACAGCTTTGTTTACAAGCTGTAAGGGTTATGGTAGAGCTCAAGTCAAAACATAGAGAAGAATCAGAAACAAGAGAAGTTTTTGGTAGCAACATCTTAGGGGGGGGGGGGGCTGTTGGGAATGTTCAGTTTGGCTGAAATTCTCTAAGTCAGAATTCCGAAGGAAGTTCCTCCGGAACTTTTGGTTCTTTAAGTAGTTCCTCCGGAACTCTCCCTATGTTACTCCGGAAGTTTGAATTCTCTCTCGGTTCAAGTTCCAATGCAGAAAAGTTGACAGAGAGTAGTTCACTTTGCCACGCTTTACACTGTTCACCGATAGAGTTGCTCAACTGTTCACTGCACCCATGCGTGATAGTACAACAACTTTTGGAGTAGATATGATTAGTTTATTTATAGCCTACGAGCTAAATGGAAATAAAAGAATATCTTTTATTTCCTCCTTGCACTAAATATATTACTTGTATTTCTCTTGTTTATCGTAGATCGGTTCTTTCAAGTTCATCAGCTGTAACTCTTTGTAAACATTGGAGAAGTAATAATATTGTAGTACTTGGAATTTATTTCTTGTGTTCAACTACTTTACTTCATGTTTATTAGTTACATTCACCGATTAAAAGCATCTTTACTCAAACACAAACAAGCCTGATTACGCCTTTCTTGTTTGATACCTTCAAGTAACTTGATAGGTTAGTTGGTACTAACCACGATCCAACAAACTGTCAACCTTGATGCAGCTGTAGTTGAAAATCAGATTGCAATCACTGCTAATGATTCCCAGCTACTAGCAGTTACACTAATCGATTAATACCATTCAAGTTGATAGAAATTTGGAAGTGTATGTAAAATTACTTGTTTGATTGAATGCTAGGAAAATTGGATTTAAATAATCCTAATTTTTACTTATTTGCCGACAATAATCCCACATTTGAAAATCATTTCCAACAGTCCCAATTTTCACCCAATTTTTTTAATGGATCCGCCATTAACTTTTTTAACACCGTTAAGTGTATCTGACGTGGCATGCTGACGTGTAATACTTCTATTCTTTTTTAAATTATTTAATCCATGTCATTTCCAAATCACATATTACTTTAATAATCAATTAAAAAAATCATGAATCTCCTAAAAACCTGGATGGCAAATTCGATCTGAGCATCAAACGATCGATGTTCCTATTTCCTAATCCCTAATTCGCCAATATCACATCGTCGCATACTCACAAAACACAAGACACAGAAGACCATCGCTAAATTGAAGCTCATCCCCCCCCCCCCCAAATATATCCAGCCTTCAAAACCCTAAACAACATTACGATCTGAAATCCTCCCCCCTCAAAATCGCTAAATTGAAGCTCATCTCCTCCCCCTCCAATCGCTAAATCGAACTTGAGGATGAGTAAGTGTTCTTCGTCATCCTCTGTTTCTCGCAAAGGGCTGAAGAATTTGAAGGTTGGTTTAGATGGTAATGTGTAGTGCAAGTGTGAAATTATTGCTAAGAAAAGGGTTGGTTGCTGGGAGTCAAACTACAAGACCTGGACATGAGTTTCTTCTCAATCAAACACTACGTGATTGGATTTTTTTATTTGTAATTGTAGTTTACTTATTTTCAATGTTTTGATGATGGTTTAGGTTGTAGTGTTTAGTATTGGTGGTGTTGTGATCAATTTGGTTTGGTTAGTTTGATAAACTATTGTAGCAAAGTTTTCAAGTGCTTAATGTCAATCTCATTATCTTTTAGTTACATTTTGGTTTACATTCTTTTTAATTCTGATGTGGTATTAATTTTAGTTACATTCGTTAACATGGAGGTTTGGTGTTAATATGTAGACATTTTGATGTGGTATTAAAAAGTCAGCTAGAATATCCATCCTGACCCGTTAACACTCTTATTGTTCCACTGCTTATTACTCCATTTGACCTTTGATCTAAACATTTGTACAAAACAGCAGGTTGCTTATGTTCCGCGGCTTATTGTTCCATAGCTGAATTAGATAATTAGTAAGTGGGACCACTAATAAAAAAATGAATGGAATTTGCAAGGAATTTGCAAGCTAGTAGTATACTACAGACGCCAATGTGGTCACTTTGGAAGTTATCCACTGACATAAATGATTATAAAAATGATGCAGAAGCCACTAAATGGATCAATAAGTTGCAATCATTATAAAAATGATGCCTTTCATCATTGGCATAAAAACTGATGACCCAAAGTCAAAGAATACACATTATCCTTAAAAAAATATAGAATTCATTATGACCCAAAGTCAAAAAAATACACTTTGATGACTTTTGTTGAAGTTTGGAATGGAGTTTTCTGATATGGAATTGTGTTTTGTGACATTCTTATACACTTTGATGGAATTGTGTTTTGTAACATTCTTATACTTTGGATTAGACTTTTGCATACTCATTGCATACTGATATGGATTTGTGTTTTTGTTGACTTTTGGTGCAATATGCAAGAAAATGACTTGGTTATTTTGTTCTGTTTTGGTTATTTATGATCAATTTGTTGTATTGAGCCTACTATTCTATTATATTTATTGACTATTTTGAGGCCACTGTTAAAGTCTATTTGTGTTAAAGTCTATTTGTTGACTGTTTTGAGGCCACATTTGCTTTTATATAATTTTGCATTTTAAATTTTGATGCCACATCATTGGTTTGTACCAACCAATATATATAATTTGTTTAACTATATATTTTAGATACTTGAATTAACAAAGGGGTTTTCACCATTTTAAAAGTACAGTTGACTTTTTTTTTTAGTCAAATGATCAATTTAAATGGTCACAACAGTAGCTTGCTACCTTTTTTTTGGAACGGCAGTAGCTTACTACCTATAAGCACCAATTTAGCAAAACTTGTTTATGCTTCATTTATGTCATTAGTCTTTGTTTATTCAACCATTTTAAATGGTCAAAAAACAGTAGACAATTGGACTAAATGTAATGTATATAACTATATATCATATCCCCTTGGGGATAAGTCAGATCCATAACTAGCGGAAAAAAACAATGCTCATTAAACATCTTGAATTGTGATTCTTTATTAATTCTAAAAAAAACTAGAAAAAAAAGACGAGAAGTATGATATGTAGATATAAGCAAACAAAAAGGAATATTGGTGGGCTGGTTATCTAAAATGCTATGTAAATTCGTCGGTTCCTTCCTTTTAATCTTTGCAGCTGACTCAATTTAACCAAGGTCAAACAATGATGAAATAAAGTATTGTAAAATTCGCTAGTTCCTTCCTTTTGTTTTTGTTTTACGAATTTGGGACAATTCGATTTGAGACTTACGGATTAGGAGGGGTCGTATGATAGGAATTTAGGGTTGGGAATATAGGGCAAAAGATTTGGGGAGAAACTGGCTGAAGCAGCGAACTTTGGAGAGAAGAACTTCACTTTGATTTGGAGGATGGGGAGGTAGCGATCTGCTATGAACTTGGTGAGGCAGCATCAATTTTAGGGATTTCGATTTGGAGGATGAGTCAGGCCGATCGTTTTTTTTTTAAAGAATGGATGGATGGATTGAACTTTTCTATGCATTATTAAGAAAAAAAATGACATGCACCATGAGATAGGATTAAAGTATTAAAAAATAAATGAAGTATTACACGTCAGCATTTATTTAACGGTGTTAAAAAAGTTAACGGCAGGTCCACTAGAAAAAAATTAGATGAAAGTTAAGACCGGTGAAAAGGATTTTCAAATGTGGGGCTATTGTTGGCCAAAAGATAAAAGTTAAATTATTTAAAATCCAATTTTCATAAATACTATTTGCATATGATTCTTGTTTAGAAAATAAAGAGAATCAGATTTAAAAAGCAATCCTAAACACCCCATATAGATCCATGTCAAAGTTGCTTAATAGATTCACTTAGATCTAGGTGGCTGAAGAAGAAAATAATAACAATAACAAACTGTGTAAAGGGCAATTGTGCATTTAAAGATGGTCACATTGTTGATCTTCTAATCTCTTTTCTTCTCTTTCTTTGTTGGCTTCTGGTATATGATGATTTGGCTCAAGATTGCACCATTTGTCAATATCCCGACAACCGAACCCAAGACAACTTTAAACAAAATTAAGGATATCAGATTAGGAAAAAAAGAATGAAGAAAATTTTCCGACTTTCTCAGTAAGACATGCAATAGGTAGTAATATAAAGGAGAAGGATACCACTTGTTGGAGCTTTTTCTTGTAAGCTGGTAAAAACTCTTACTGTAAAATAGCATACAAACAACATAAATTAACTCCCTAATTATATTATCTGTTAGAGGTGGCAAGTAAGGTGACTGGGTAACGGGTTTGGTAAAAAAGGGTCAGGTTGGCTTCGCGTGCTAGCACTTTTTTCCGTTTTAGAACACAAAAAAAAAAAGTAATGTGTTGGTTGTGATTGGAGAACAATGTTATTACAATCATAACAGAAATGTTTGAACAAAAAATTTCACTATGTTGTATGCAGTAGAGACATTGCACAACTTCCAACCCGTTTGGCCAGTTCCCCTTTCAGCTCAACCTTTTGATTTGACCAGTTCAAGATATATAGAAACCCAAAGGGACCCATTTATAAGTAAATGGATTGAAAGTGTCACCCATATAATATCAATATGTGCACATAGTTCGGGTGAAAATAAAAAGGAACGCACCTATAGAACCAAGAGAGTTCATAAATGAAGTCAAGAAGCTAAGTTCCCCTGTGCTTTTGTTCTGCACATTCAACGATAAGATTTGTTTAAAGAACACTTATAAGATCATGTCGTAAATGTCATTTATCAATGATAGATCTAAGCATCCAACTTTTCTTAATTAAAAAGAACCAAGAAGTACACAACAAACTCTACAACCCTAGATTTTAACCAATAGCACACATGTTCTGGGATGAGCATTCCAATATAACCGGACCGAACCGAACCGGTACTGGACTCACTCGACCCGACCCTAACTAAAACGGATATGGCCATGAAAAAGAAACCAAGGACTGAACCTTAATTGCATAGGACCAACTGGTCTGATGACTTACATAGGACCAAATCCAAATCGGTCAAAATTTATCAAATGCCATGAACCTTGGGCAGTCCTGAGCTTGTTAAGCATCTTGTAACTTTGTAAGCTAATAAAGTTTGAACTTAGCCTCTGTCTCTCGGTTTATATCGAATTTGTTGAATATTACCTATGTATTTGTTGGAGTTGGGTTGAAAAATGCAACGTTGATTGTATGCCTTGTAATATACTTTAGTTAATTGTGTTGTTATTAACTAATATCATTCTTACACTTAATAAACACTGCTTCGGTCGTTTCGTACAGCACAGGCTAGGTCAAACAGTCAGCATGATGGGCCATAGCAGTCAGTTCAGTCCTTTTCGGGCATTCTTGGTCCGAGTCCGAGAAACATATATAATGTAATAATGGTAACAGATTACCAACCAAAATACATATATACATTCAGTTTCCTTCTGTTAACGGTTTGGTTTTTGGGTTTTCCAAATCAACCCCAGAACTACCCAGCCCTACATGTATTGTCCAACTTCACAATCCTTGGAAAGGAAATAACATAATGGTAATAGTTTCAAACAGAGCATGAACTTTCACTTAATTATCCCAAATTGTAAGAATTGACCCGGTTGATAGTATTCAACTCGGCACATAAATCTGTTTGTATCAACAAGCAGGGGAAAAAATGATGGTTCAGCCAAGTAGCAACTTACTTTAAAGTTTTCCCAAATTTGTGGAACCCGAGCACAGAAAAAGATTGCATGCTGAGATGCCTGAAACAAACAATTTCTTCAACACAGTTCAGAAAAATATAAAAAATAAAATTAAAGAATGCTGAAAAAGTAGGCAAGCATGCATGAGTATAAAGTCGGGCCAAAATAGCATAAATTTCCACTTACATATAGAGCTTCAAAAAGAAGGGGATCTATTTTCCCAGCTAAGATTGTTGGTGCTAGGCCACAATATCTGTAACATTCTAGTTAAAGAATGCAGTTTATATACATATGGAGTGATTTATTTACCACGTAGGATACAGTAGTGCACGGATCCATGTTGAGTTTCCTACGGGCTGAGAGAAATAATAGATGGTTGCAACCAAAATTATAGCTGCAACAACCAGGAAAAGAAATTATTTTTTCACCATGAGCAAATTAGACATGATTTGTTAGACTTGCACCTATCTGAGGACATGATCTATGATAGGAGTGTTTGGAAACGTAGGATACCGGTTAAGGATTGCTAGTGTCGTGTGTTTCGTTACCTCCTATGTGTTTAGTATCGTTTAGGTGAGGCTACTTGCTTGTGTTTTGTTTTCTTTATCCGTCTTCTTTTGGTTCATGCTTCAGTGTTGCCCTTCGTTGTTATGTGTTTAGTTTTGTTTAGGGGTGTCTACTTGCTTATGTTTGTGGGTTGTTTCGAGCTGCGGGTCCCTTTGGGTACGGCCTCTTTACCCCTTGGGGTAAAGGTAGGGCTCGTCCTCTTCTCACCCTCCCCGGACCCTGCCCTTTGGGTGGGATTTTACTAAGTATGTTGTTATTGTTGTTGTTGTAAGCACCTAATACAAGGGGTTGAGCTTCTTGTACTACTAGAGCCTCTGCAATTGGCAACCATGGGCCCACAAATGGGTGAATGGCGCCAAACTACCGATTCTCCAAGGATGGCCCGTTGTGTGGTGCAGCCACTCCCGTGGGAAGGTTTTGGAGGGGGGTTAATGGGGACAGGCGTCCACAGACGGTTAGGTATTTTCATTTTGCAAGTTTTGATGTTTTGGTGTAAAAGTTGGTAGTGATGTGGAAATTTTAAGGATGTTTGTGGGATGGCTAGACATGTTTTTAGGCATTTTTCGGTTTACTCAATGCAGATGCTCTTAGAACTCCAAAAAGAATGATAAATACCTTGGATCAAAAGAAAGGCCAACTCCCCATAAGCGGAAAACGGAAGGCCTTTGTGAAGACAGTACGCCAAAGCAATCGTATAACCAATTACTTCCATTTCAAAGGCAAGAACACTAAGACCTCTAACACTTTTATGCTGTATGATTTTCATTATCTGAAAAAAAGAAGCATAACTTCAAATCAGCATGTTAGGGGGGATTTCAAAGATTATGTAATATTAAATAATCAGAATCGGTTATGTAGTATTAAATAATCAGAATCAGATAATCAGTTGTAACTGAACGGGTCATTCGGTTTGCAGAGAATAAGCATCTGATCAATGGGAGTAAAACTCTCATACATCTCTGTTTAATTGTCATTGGTATGAAATTGTTCAATCAGTTGACTCCCTCAAAAGTCAAAACACATCAATTGTACCCTAAACTTGTTCCTTATGAATTCAGTAATCATACATATAATCAGCACACCACATATTCGGATTTACTGCATACAGAATTTAATAACCTACTGCTCATTGAAGATCACCACTCTGATATTCACGTCAATTTGTAACTAATTGAGAAACAAGGTTGAAGAATTGGGATCATAAAACCCTAGAGGCGATGAACAATGCTGTATGACTGAAAAACAATTGTGTTAGCTAACCTGAGGGACTTTAACGGTGGTTGAAGCGGCGACGATGGCGTAACCTAAGAGCTTAGAGATGAGAGGAAGCAAACAGTCTTTTTCGGGGAATTTGCCATCAGCTAACGATCCAAAAACACAGCTAAAATCCATTCCGATGAACTCCATTCGAACCATTTTCATTCAGAGTCCGATGTGATGAAGGAACTCTCGATTTGGGGAAATCTCCGGTGGCTTTTGGGGCCAAAATCTGAAGCAGATTGGTTTCCGAGTGAGGATTACTTGAAATGGGTCTGTTTGGGCCATTGACTTTTCATACATATATTGGGCCGTAAACGATTATCTACCATTACCAACTTGCAAAATGGCAAAATGAACGTTAATAAGTTAGAGGTGCAGGGTATTTTCGGTTTCGGGTAGGTCAAACATGGTTAAAATAAGAACCGGTTTCGGGTAGTATCAAGTTTATTCGATCAATTTTTTTTTTTTTTTGTAAGAGAGTTTTGTTAGAATATAGTTTTCTTGTGGTCCAAGTCAAACGTTTATACTTATGATCTTTAACCTAAAATAACCCTAAGTTTTCTGATAGACATTTATTCGATTGACGTAATTGTCTTTACTAACATATTAGATCTAACTATGTGTTATCAGAATCATCAAAGGAAATAAATGTTTCACAAGGTCGATTTCTGTCAAAACCAAATTTCGACCTAAACTTTTCGTGGAGCGAAACGAGTCGTTACTTTGTAACGACTCGTTAGGGTTTTAATTTTCGAAGCGAAAACGAGCCGTTACCCATGTAACGACTCGTTACGGCCTAATATTTTCAAATCTGTAAATGTGCTCCATAACGGGTCGTTTCCCTGTAACGCCCCGTTACGAAGTTTTGACCAACTAAAATCCTAACTCACTGTTATTTATTTATTTTTTTTTGTTTAAACTGTAACAAATTATGTTTTTTACAAAACCTAATATCGAATTGTGTCAAAACCTATTTATTTTCTTAAAACTTGCGGAGAGAGCAAAACGGGCCGTTACACTATAACGACCCGTTAAGTCTTAATTTTTTTTAGAAACCTGTAAAATGCTCAATAACGACTCGTTTCACTGTAACGGGTCGTTACGAAAGTTTTGACCAGTAGAATCCTAACAATGTTTTTGCTTCTAATTCCTAATTGTTTTGTATCAACCCTCAATTGTTTATGTGTTTGCAAAACCTAACACCAACTAAATCAGTTAACTAATTAACTAATCTTAATTAAAGTGATAACATCTTAGCTGATAACGGGTTGTTACCCTGTAATGTCCCGTTACGTTGTTGCTACTTTTATGTTGATAACGTTTCAAAAGGTTTCAATTCTGGCCAAAGCTGATTTGCTACCTTTATATTCTCATTCAACCTCACTTTACTAGTTAATTTTTCTTAAGTTAAAACTGATTCATCTGCTTATCTTGATAACAACTAAAAAGTTTCAATTCTGGCCAAAGCTGATTTGTTGCTTTTTATATTATTATCAACAAAATAAAGCATTTGCCTTACACATACAAGTGCTTCACTTCTAGCCAAAGCTGATGGGTTGCATATGTATTTAGCGAAACTAATTTATGCATGAAACTTAAATGTTTCATTTCTGGCCAAAGCTGATGTGCTATATTATTTTTTGCACATACCCTTATTTTGTTCATAATGCTTAGGTGATAGGCAACTAACCAAAGCGAAAGCCGATTCATTTAAGTAGAACCTAAATTAGTCTATTATTTTGGTGTTGTAGTAAACTATATCACTTCTTCATTTGTTTAAATTTTGCCTTATCATTATGCTTCATTATTATGCCTTAGATTATGATTGTGCCTTAGCTTATAATTGTGCCTTAGCTTATCAATGTGTCTTAGATCATTATTGTGCCTTAGTTTTAAGTACCTCATAGAATCACTCTAAGATCTTCTTTCGAACTAATATAACATTCAATCTCCATAATTATCCACTCTAAATCTAAACTCACTAAATGTTTCTATAAATTTTTTCTCTTATCATTGTAATCAAAATTCTCTAAAATGTTGCAATTAGGGGAGATATTCTAGATTTTCTAATCTGGGCATTATGTGAAGAGTAAAATCCAAATGAACTTCTTAAATACATGCAAACACTTTACATCAAACATGATTAACACAAAGTGTAAACTAGGTTAATGGTTTAGTGAACACATCTTAATAATGGAAAAAACATGACCTTTATCTTAAAGCTTAGACATGTTTTACATCAAAAGATTTTCTAGTGCATATCACAATGAAACCTATCTTAGCACATTTTAATGCTCTCTAAAATTAGTCACTCACTCACAAGTACTAAAGGAAAATGGGTGCTTGATATCATTGTGCATAAAGGATAAACAATGCATAAACTAGAAATATCATATTTGTTCACCTCGCTATCACTAACCTTAATAAAATGAAGAGAACTTATAACAATGAGGATAGTTCTAAGGTCCACAAACTGTTAGAGCATATTCTTATGCTACGTTGTGTCTCGTGTATCGTATCTAGACTAGAGCGTCTTTGTGAGTCATATAGCAACATACCAAGATGGTCGTACCATATGGTCCGCCGTACCAGTTGGTACGGGCATACCAACTGGTTCGCAAGGTGGTACGCCGGCCAGTATGTAAGTGACTATAAATAGTTTGTGTTAGAGAGAGCTTAGTAGTTCTGTCATTTCTCTATCTCTTAACTGTGTGTAACTGAGTGTGTTTCTCTCTCTAGCTTGTAACTCTTAGTGAATCAATAAAGCAAAGCTTTATTTACATCGTGTTCATTCTCGATTCACCGAATCATACAGTAGTAAGATCCCTCCGTGGTTTTACAAGTGGTATCAGAGCAATCCGGGTTGCTCTACTACTTTGATTTGTTCCATTTCGAAATTTTAGAGAGAGAAAGTTTGGGTTTGAGTCGTTTTTTATTAATTTTTCTCAATTCTGAGTGATTCTGAGGTCAAAGATGATTTTTGAGTGTTCCTAGAGTGTTTCGCACCTTTCTGATCCAATTTCCAGTTCCAAAAGTCGAAAATTCGAAAAATCAGTCGATCTCAGTTTGGTATGTCAATGGTACGCTCGAAGAACAGATTGGTACGTTTCTGGTACGGAAGGCAATATTCATAGCTTTCTAGTACGCCAAAGTTTGGTACGCAAGACAATCTTCAAGGTTGGTACGCAACGGTTATAAACTGGTCCGCTAACAGCTACTCCGTACCACATTGGTACGTTGCTCAAGCTGGTACGCCGAGGTTGGTGGTTCGCTGATATTTCTGGTCCGGGTTTGGTACGCTGACTTGTTTGGTCTGTTGGTGATACGTTGAATCTCATTGGTACGGAAGTCGACGGCTTGGTACGCTAGTAGAAAAGTAATCTTCATTAAAACTGGCGTAACTTGAGAACCGTTAAGAGTTACGGGAGCTAATAGCAGTCAAAACGTTCGTCTCGAAAAGATCTATACTTTTACTCGCCTTACGGCTAATACCCTCCGGTTTGACCCCTAAAATCCGCTTGGAAGACCTCCGTTTTTTAGTTCAAAGTTTTAACATTCGATTTTTATCTTTAAGATGATTGATTTTCAAGCATTTTCAGCTGTGCAAACCTCGATGCAAGCCATGATGAACTATGACAATGACATCGGAACAACTCAGAAAGTTCCTAAATTACTTCGTTTGGAAGATTATCATAACTGGAAGCAACGATTTGAAGCATATCTCAATGCACTTGATGTTGATCTTTGGATACCAAATGAATAAAAATACAAATATCCTAAGAAAAATGGAGAACCGGTCATGCGAAGTGATCTTGATGAAGATGAGCGGAAATCTTATGCACGAGAAAAGAAAACGTATGGAAATCTTACTATGGCATTACCAAGAGAACTTTTGCATCAGTTTAAAACTTGCACAACTTCTAAAACTTTGTGGGATGCATTAAAAGATAGATGTGCAGGAAACAATCAGTATAAGAAAAGTCGAAAGAAAGTTTTGTTAAAAGAATTCAAAAACTTTCAGCATTGTGAAAAAGAAAGTATTTCAGACCTGGTTTCTAGATTTTCACATCTTGTTAGTGAACTTGGAGAACTCAAAGTTACCAAAGATGATGAGGATTTTAAAGAAAAGTTTTTGGAGGCGTTGCCGAATAGCTGGGAGAATTATGTTCTGTTACTGACACATGATAATGACTATTCTAAATGGTCTTTTCACAAATTAACTGGAAAGTTGCAAGCTTGTGAGTTAGAAATGAGGGTGAAAAGATCTGCACCTGCTCTCAATCAGAATCCAGAATTGTATTATGGGGATAATTCAGCCACTGTGAGTGCTAAATCAAAATCACATTCTGATTCAAGTGTTAATCCACCATTTACAGCTTTTCTAGCTGGAAAGTCTGAATGATCTGGTTATTCTTCAGGTTGCAGTTTTACGATTCCTGATAGATCATCCACTAAGTTTACTCCTGCTCAAGCAACCGAAGATCTAGCTGCTTTGTTATCTGCTTTCATATCATCCTCGTCTGGATCAGTTTTTAGTCAAATTGGTCAATCTGGATTGTTTGGAGACGACTTAGATCATCTGGATGAAGATCAATTGAAGTGGAATGGCAGTTTGCTATGGTAGTGGAGAGAGGGAGGAGATTGATGAAAAAATATGGCAAGACATCTATTCTTCAAGGAGGAAAGCTTGGTTTGGATAAACGAACGATTAAATGTTTTAAATGTGACAAATATCGACATTTTGCTCGAGATTGTCCTAAATCGTTATCTGACAAGGGTACTTCTGATAAGAATGTTCACGATAAAGAAGCTAAAGCTATGATATCTCAAACTGATGAAGGTTATGATTGGTCTAAAGATTTCCGGATGAATCTACATTTTTGGTTCACTCGCCGGAAAATTATGCATTGATGGCTACTATGCAAGTGGACTCAAGTGATATTGAGACAGAAGTGAGTAGTTATGAATCAGTGTGTGAATTTTGTTCACAAAAGGATACTCGAATTCAAGAGTTGATAAAGGAAAAGGATTTTCAACTTGCTTAAATTAAAAGAAAAGAAGACGAGTTGGAAGGTTATGTCAAGAAATGTCAAGGATTTGATGAACTTTACAAAACAAATGAGATTTTACTCAAAGAAAAGAGTTTGTTGGTTGAAGAATTAGCAGATATTCAGGAAAAATTGTCGGAAAATTGTCTTCAAAATGATCACCAAAAGTCACAACTTCAACATGAGAATGATGAGTTCATGACAAACATTGTCAAGTTAACTTCTGCTAATGAAAAGTTGGTCAAGGAGGTTGAAGAATATAAGGTTGTGTTTGGCGCGCCATAAGCTAGCTTATAAGCTAGCTTATCAGCTAGCTTATAAGCTAGCTTATAAGCTAGCTTTTTGACGTTACCAAACGGGGCTTTTTTAATAAGCTAGTTTTTTTTAAAAGCCCCGTTTGGTAACGTCAAAAAGCTAGCTTTTAAGCTAGCTTATAAGCTAGCTTTTGAAAAGCTAGTTGGAGTAGCTTTTCAACTAGCTTTTCAACTAGCTTTTATAATATTTCCAATTTTACCCTTCCCTAACTTATAAATAAATATCTTTATTTACATTTATGACATGTACTTTTATGTCATTTTATATTTTTAAGCTAGTTTATCAGCTAGTTTTTAACAAACGTTATTTTTTATCAGCTAGCTTATAATTTATCAGCTAGCAGCTAGCTTATCAGCTAGCTTATCAGCTAGCAGCTAGCTTGTCAGCTAGCTTATCAGCTAACAGCTAGCTTATCAGCTAGCTTTTCAGCTAGTGCGCCAAACACAGCCTAAGTCTCAAGCTAAAGATGTGAGTGAAGATTTTGAGAATTTATTTCAAAAATCTACAGCAAGAGTAGAAGCCCTTAAAACATCTAATGTTGAACTTTAGAAAGCTTTAGATGTGGTTACTGCTGAAAGAACTCAATATCAAATTGTTCAGTCTGAATTACAAGATAAGATCACTACTCTGAAGTAGGACAAATTTTGTTAACAAAAAATGTAGAGATCTATAAAGAAAGAGTGGAGAAAATTAGAAAAGAAGTGCTTGATGCTCATAATGGTATGCGAAGAGAAAAGTTTTTAGTTAACAACACATCTGAGAAATTGATTCAGTCAGAAAAGATTGTTGCTGAAGCTCAGAAAACAATAGCAGATTTGAAAATTGATATCTTAGATCTAAATTGTGAAGAATTCTCATTCTTTTGCAAGTTAGTTGTGTCAAGATCATAATTTCAAGAAAGTGTTTGGAGGCGATGACTTTAATTAAATACCACATCCAATGATTCATATGGAAGCTATTGTTGATTTGAGTCCTTCAAATACAAAGCACGATTATTCTGAATTGGCTGTTGAAAATTCTGATTTAAAGCCATCAAAGAAATCAAAGAAGGTGATAGAAAATGAGGAATGTTTGGTTGATATAACACCACCATCGTTTGTTTCTCGTGGATTTATGTTAGCAGAGGGTGTTATTTCTACTGGTGAAAAGATTGAGAAAAATGACAAGAAATTGCATGAAGAAGCTATTGCTGCAAAGTTGGTTGAAGCTAACAAACTAAAAGATATCAAAGCTTCATTTAATCAAGAAGCTAAAGCTGGGTCCTCGGGTTCTCAAGTTGATTTGACAAAGTTACCAGGCTACAAAGGTTCAGGTTTGGGAAGCCAGGGTATGCAATTTGAGAAGGCAAAGAAGAAGAACATGCCAAAGAAGGTTAAGAAGGAAAAGAAAGATATAAGTTTAGATCAAATTTATCATCTGGCCCAGGTGTTTATTTCTACCATGGAGAAGGGATTTGGGGAAAGTAAAAGAAGAAGTTTTCGTCTGAAAGTTTTCCAAAAGAATCTTCTTCATCTGGTTCTAATGCCACACCTCAAAGTCCTACATCTAAATGGGTACATTCTAATCAAGTTCAAGTTTTTGATGATATTTCTGATGATACTGAGTTCCCTTCTACATGTCATCCAGTTCAGGACAAGCTACACTCTAAACGATCATATCGTTTGTGCTACCAATATCGCCAAAAGGGACATATGGCCCAGGATTGTCCTGTAACTGCCAAAAGAATGTTTTCTGGAAAAACTGCCACAATAATTGATGAATTAGGCATAATTTTTACTGACTCACCATCTTCATTTTCTAAATCGAAAAGTAAACAAGTTTTTAAAAGTGATTCTAGTGTTGGTGATTCATCACAAGATGATGTTTCAGTAAAAACTGCACCAGCAAAAATGCAGTGGCGACCTAAAGTGGTTAGCACGGCTGCAACTGATTTTGTGGAAGACACTGGTCGACCAGAAGCTGTGTGTTTCGAGTCATTTGAGTACTAATATTTAATTCCAGTGTGCAGGTTTCTTCAAGAAGATCTATTAGTGATTGTGAAGTTCAAGCTTTAAGCAGTTGCTGATAGTGGACTTTCCTGCTTAACTTAAATTGACTGCTCCATATTTTAAAATGAAAGTTTTTCTGAAAGCTAAAAATTGAAAGGTATCAGTATCGATTGGTCAATTTTCTTTCTTTTACATTCCCTATGTAGTTTAGGGGGAGAAAATAGAAAAACGAAAAATAGTGTCTTTGTGTTTTGTTAAAATGAAAATCCAAAAATAGAGTTTTCATTTTAAGGGGGAGAAAAAGGAAAAATACAAAACATTGAAAAACAGAAAAATAAAAAAACATTGAAAAATGAGAAATTGTATCCGACATATTTGGGAAATTATGGTACATTGGCTTACGTCTCTGACTCGTGGATAAATTAGATGAAAAAGCCATAAGATCATTGCTCGATGTGCTTGGTAGGATCGGCATTAAATCAGAAAGTATTCAAATGTGATATTCATTAAATACTAATGCTTGACCAAGTGGACAACATCTTGAAGCGTATTTCAAGATATTAAAGAAAAGATATGTGGAAAAATAAAATGAGAAGTCACTGTGTATACATGTGTTCATTTTGCAAAGATTTAAAATTGTTTGATTTTTTTTTATTTTGTCAAACGATCGGACTTTCTCTGTGTGTCCACAAGACCAACCTAATTGTTGTTCGTTTGACGTTAAACTTTATTTTCTTTAGTGTTTCGTATAACTCATCGGACTTTCTCTGCGTGTACGGGAGTACCAACCTAATTGTTGTTGAGTTATACAATTTCAACTTGTTTTATTTTCTTATTTTGTTAAATCCGAGGCCTTATCTGCGCATCGAAAGATCGACCTTAAGGTAGACGATTTAACGTTCTTATTTCTTTTTGCATGGAACAAAGTTGACTATATCATGAATAAATTTACTATGTGTTAAAGCACAAGTAAAATTCCAATAATGGTGCCTTACGTGCAATTTAGGAAAATTGATTTCTGATTTTTATGGTCTCGTCATAACTGGGGCGTTAGTGATTGACGTGTAGTAACTGGAATTGTAGAAGCACCGGTAGTCGGGGTCTCTGACTAAGCAAAGCGTTGCGTACAGATTCGAATTAACGGACCCGGCGCTTAATTGGGACGCCTCGATGAGAGTGTCGAAACCTATTAGGCCAAAGCATTTTAATCACTAGGATCTTATTCTGATCAGTCACGGTTGTAGTTTCCCACTCGGAAAATGAGGGCCATTCAGTGTGTTTATCAAAAATCATTCGATTTTGTGTTTTACACATTGTATGTAAAGCTTTCAATAGTCAATGATTACTTGAGTCACACCACTTCACAATCACACAAATTTTATACTCAACCATTTGTGTCTTAAATAGGTTTCTAACCAAATTTCTCGATTGATCTGTCGTTGATTTTGCTATTTTCTTTTATATTTCTTGGTAATCTATGATTTACTATATCCAGTCGCATTGTGACACTCCAATTCGAGTGTCCTATATGATGTCTCTTACTCACGTGAAACCGGATTAAACATTCACCATGTTGTACCCTTTGTTTCATGATCGCTTCTGTCACATTTTCTCAGTTTGGGTCACGAAAATCGTCACCACAGCCGTCAGGTGGCCCAGGAGATTGTTTGGCAAGTGGAAACTACTCTCTCAGGCCTAATGTATCGAGCCCTCAAAGCTAACCATATTATCAATATCATCGTTGCTAAACCCGCTCGCTATTTTAAACATCGTAAGGTGCACAATCTTTCTTTGTGCAAAGGCTCTCGGAACCCTACCCACCTTCCATGTTGACATTACACGAATTGTAACCTTATCGGTCATCGCGTGGGTATCTGCCGCCGATTCGGCCTTCCCTTGAGCTTCTTTTACCAGCCAGATCGAGTTCAGTCTCAAATGTTTTAACCCGTATTACCAATGCATGTTCGGATCTCTATTGTTCAGCAGACTGTCTTTGTATCCTCCATTTTTGTTGGCTATCATCGTGTTATCCTCGGACTGCATGCATCTCGCGTTTCCACTACTAGCCGCCGTTAATGATCCCGTCAATGGTAATACTAACCGTGGAATCTCTGCTGGAGCTTTAAACTCAGATGTTGTTCGATGAATCTGATGTTTATGCTTTATAGTCGTTTAAAATCTTCGGCATTCTATGCATCCATTTCACTTATTTATGATGATGTTTGAAACCTTACCATTCTATATCATTGATGCATCTATGTACCCTGATAAGCGTTGTCCTTTGCGGGATCCTGAACCATTTATTCCTTATATCATCTTATTCTTTGTGTGTACGATGGGTGAATTCTCGTTGGTGGGTTTGCGAGTTTACAGGTTGTGTGGTTACGGGATAACATGCATAGCTGCAAACAAGTGGGCACATTAGTGGGTTACGAACCTACGGACACATGACCCTCTTGTTTTGTTAGAAATTTTTATATAACCATTTTAAATGCCTTCGTTTTAATATTTCTCGCGTATCTTTAAGGTATGTGTGTCGAGGAGTCTACCCGTTTGGAAATTTACGAATTCACAAGTCCACATGTTTATGGGATTATATGTGTATGAGTTTATGACATTACGACCTCTCGAGCAGATGACCTTATACACGTACCGGGTGTCAAATCTATGTTTTCGCATGAGCAGTAAGCAGCAGATCCCCCCTTATTTTAGGAAAGCTGGTGGCCGCGTTTGAATTCTATTAAGGCAAGGGGCGGAGTTAGACCTTTATAATCATTGAGTTATGTTTGCCTTGTGACCTAAATCGTTGATGTTAGTGCTTCGACATTGTTTATTATTAACACCTCCAAACCTTTTTCTTTCTCTCATCTCTGTGTTCCCTCAGAATTATTTCAGTTATCATATAAATTTGTGTGTTTTAAAATCATTCATATCTCACCCGGACACTCAGGTCTTGGCAATCATTGACGATAAACCAGTCTATGGACTTCGATCCACAAATACTTGCGTATGGAGCGCATGAATCTAGGACCCAAAATTACGAAAGTTTATCATAACGAAAGGGGAATTGGAGGCATCCAAAGACACATCGTGCCTTCTTCCTGTTCACCAAATCAACTTCCGCATTGCCCTTATGCCCGTGCGACTCCAGTTTCTGGTCACCTTACCGTCTCTAACCCTCGGAAACTGCTCGCCTCTACGCGATCGTTTCTCTCTCGTGTGTTTTATCTCGTTCGTTGTGTTAATCCTTTTAACATGAGCCTTCCATGCGTCTCAGTTTTCGCACGTATGGATATCGTTTTTTTTATACGCGGTAGTGTCTGGGTCTGAATTCATATTTTGTCCGGCACTTTCCGGCTCTGTTCCAAATTCATATCGCCCTCATTGGCGAGGTATGAATTTGCTTATGTCACATTCTTGATTTCTATCATGGGGAAACCCGTTTGTTTTCAGCCAACGGACTCTGGGATCTTTCGACTAGTTAGATTCATTAACTTGGCTCTTGATTAACTCAATAGTTAGTTTTATGGAATGAACACTTGCCGTCTCATTCCCAGATTTTTCCCCAGGCGTGTGCTATCATTGATCGAGGATTCTTGCTTTGGACTTGATATCTATCATTTTATGGATTCGATTCTTGGATTCGACTCCAAATTGTTGCATATCCTTGATGTTATTCCGATTACAAATTAGTCTTTACTCATCATAACCTTGTTGGGTCGCTTGTTGATTCGGTAATCTATTGCCTTGCGTACTGTCGTTCGATTCTCAAGCTATGGTTGCATTTGAAGGGTACTATGGGTGGATGTGATCGGTAATTACTATTGTTCAAGTTATTTTTCATCTCATGGTAACTATTTTAACAAGTTCGCATGGTCCAAGATATGTTAATCAATTTGTGTTACTCGGATTCTTGTATTTCAAATTATGATGTTCGATTTATGTTGTTGGGTTCGCGTATTTTAATTTATGATGTTCGATTTATGTTGTTAGGATCGCGTATTTTAGGTTGTGATGTTCGATTTATGTTGTTGGGTTCACGTATTTCAATTCATGATGTTCGATTTGTGTTATCAGGATTGTCACATTTCAAGTCACGTTATTTGGTCCATGTATTTTGAATCATGTTATTTGATTCATGTTATCGGGCTTGTGTGTTCCAAGTCATGCTATTCGATTCATGTTATCGGACTTGTGTACTTCGAGTCATGCTATTCGATCATGTTATCGGACCCATGTATTCCGAGTCATGCTATTGATGCATGTTATTAGACTCATGTATCTTGAGTCATGCTATTCAGTTCATATCCCCAAATACATGAGCTGCGAGTCATGCTGTTCGGTTCATGTTATCAATACATGTATTTCGAAAAGATGTTGTTCGGTTCATGTTATCGGTACATGTACTTTGAGAAATGTTGTACGGTTCGTGTTATCAATACATGTATTTCAAGACATTCAGTTCGACTTATGTTATCGGATTCATGCATTTTGGGTTATGTTATCCAATTCGTGTCATCGGATGCATATGTCATGAATCACGTGGTTCATTCCAGGGTAGCGGAGTCATGATGTTTGTAAAACGTACCGTTCGGTTCACACCATGAGTAACACCCAGATGAGTGCTATCGGCTCATGGCATTCAGTGCATGGTTGTTAGAGCATAATCAGTTCGTCGTGTGAAGTATCTGAACAAGCCGATGATATAAAGATGCTTCTCACGAAGTGAAATGAAGTCACACTTCATGACTCCGCGAACTGGCTCTTCGTGTCAGTTCGTAGACAGTAACTTGCTTTAGTATAAATACATGTTTGCTTTGTATTTTGAGATGACTTTGAGAGCTAAGTGTGTGTTTCTAAGGTGTTTGTTCTAAGTGTTCTCTCTGTGTTTTCCAGATTGTAATTGTTCTTCTTTGATCAATAAAACAATCTTTAATTACGTTGTTGTATTCGAAATAACTAGATCGAGTAGAAAATCCATCGCTCATGTGTTTTCAAGTGGAATTAGAGCTTTCTGGTTCCATCTACCGATCTGATTCTGATATTTTTCGAATTTTTGTCAAAAAGTGTGGGTTTTTGACAAATTGAGGTGTTTTTGCATTCATTTGGTAAAATTGATTGAGTTTTTGGTGAAAATTCTGATTCTAAATCATTTCTTGTCATTGTTTCTGATCTACTGCTGAAAATCATACTTAAAAACATTGAATATCGTGAAACTTAACTCAAAAACATTCCAGTTCGGGTCAAGAACAGTCTGTTCGAAAAATAACCTTCACGAAGTGTTACTTCGGATCAGTTCGTGTCAGTTCGCTTCAAATGAAGTGTCACTCCAGACCAGTTTGTGTTAGTTCTTGATCTAGTTTGGTTGTGACTTCGCTTCTCAGTTCAGATTCCAGTTCATGTGAACGAAGTTATAGTTCGTATCAGTTGGTTTATCACTTCGTATATGTTCGGAGATCACTTTGGAAGTCACTTAGTGCTTAGACAGTTCGGTTTTCACTTTGTACTCAGTTCGGATTACTTTGTTTAAATTGCTCACTTCGGATCCACTTCAATATCACTCCGTGTCAGCAATTTCCACTTCGGATCAGTTCGTGTGAACAAAATTCAAAACTTGTTTAGATATCTAATTTCCAATCATTCGCTGTCACGCAAAACGCGATGCAAACCTTGATCAATTTTGATAACGAAATTGGAACAAGTCAGAAAGTTCCAAAATTACACACGTCCAACTGATCAAGGAGAGTATAAGGAATTGAAAGTTTTTTCATCTGAAGAAAGGAATAGTTATGAACTTGAACAAAAGGCTTTTGGTTATCTTACCATGGCTTTACCTACTGAACTGTTACATCAATTCAGCACATGCAAAAAGACAAAACAGTTATGGGATGCCTTGTCTGCAAGATGTGAAGGAAACGATCAATACAAAAAGAGTAGAAGAAAGGTGTTGAACAAAGAATTTGATACTTTTCAACATTATGATAAAGAAAACATCACTGCACTTGTGTCAAGGTTCTCCCATCTTATCAGTGAATTGAAAGTGGTAGGAATAGACAAAACTGAGGAAGAATTGAAAGAAAACTGTTAGAAGCTTTACCACATAATTGGGAAAATTATGTTTTACTGACTACACATGACAAAGAATTCTCAACATTATCATTTCATGATTTAACAGGAAAACTTCATGCTCGAGAAATGGAAATAATGACTTCAAACAAATCAATTGCTCAATTGCAAAATTCAAAGTTTTATCATGGTCAGAATGCAACAAGCATAAATGCAAAAGCTAAACTAAGTGGTCTTAGTTCTCCACTAAGTACCGCTTTTTTTTGGAAATGTTTCTGGAACTTCTGGAAATTCTGATTCCTCAAGGGGTTGCAGTTTTACAGTTCCAGATCAAATAAATCAGAATGCATTATCTGTCAAAACAACTGATGATTGTGTTGCTTTGATATCTGCTTTAATCTCACCATCTCTCGGAATGATTATCACCAATGTTGGTGATGCTAAGTTGGTTAGAGAAGATTTAATGAAATTGATGAAGATAATTTAGATGAAATGTATATGGTATGGCAATTGGAAACGTTATCACAAAGAGCAAGAAGATTTTTAAAGAGAACTGGAAAGAGATCTATTAATCAAGATGGAAATCTGGGATTAGATAAATCTAAGGTGAAATGTTACAAATGTTCAAAACTTGGACATTTTGCAAGAGAATGTCAGCAATCTCAAGCTAATAAATCAAATTCAAGAACTACTACCAATGGTTCTCAACAGTAATCAAGTAATTTAACTACAAAAGTGTTGGTTGTTCAAGCTGGTGGGACTTATGATTGGGGAAAAGTCTTTAATGATTCGGCATTGATTGCCACATCTTTACAAGATGATTACTATTCAGACACAAGCTCTTGTGAATCAGTTGAGGATGACATGTATGGCTCTAAGGTTGATAGTTTGCTAAAGGAGAATGCTGCTTTATTGAAAGAAATAAGTCTTCTCACTGAAACATTCAATTTGGTGAAAGAAGAATTGGAGACTTCCAAGAAAGAATATAAGGAATCTGAACTAAAAATTGCAAAATTATCTGAAGAAAATGCTGATTTATCTAAAGAAGCTAAAAGACGGAAAGCTAGAGCAAAAGATGTTGAAGCTGATTTCAACGATCTTTTTGGAAAATCAAAGATTAAGCTTTATGTGCTCAACAAGACTTCTGATGAACTCGGTGCCAAAGCAGTAGCTTATCAGAATGATAATGAAGGCATGTTAGAAGAAAAGAAGGAATTAACAAGGGTGAATAAGTTGTTGAATGCAAATATTGATACCCAGAAAAGAAACGAGGATAAGTTGAAGAAAGAATTATTTGCTAAGTTAGATAATTTGAGGTTGCAGAAATCAGAAACAAACCCGGTTGCAAAGAAGTTGATTGCTACCAGTAAGGAATTAGCTGAAGCACAACAGAAGATTTTCTGATTTGAAGGTTCAGGTGATTGATTCAAATCGTCTTCTGAACAATGTTACAAATTCACAATCGTTCACAAGTTTTTTTTTAGCAAAAGATGAGAATTTTGAGAAAATGTTTGAAAAGACAGTTCCACCCCCTACCATTATCAAGGAAGCTGTTAATATTGTGAAGGAAAAGGTTGAAGATTGTGATTATTCTAAGTTTTTTGATTCTAAGTCTGACGAAGAGAAGGTTCTGAAGAAAAAGAACAAAAAGCATGGCAAGAAGAACGAAAAGAAATATGATATTCCTAAATTTTCACAGTTTGTATCTGGTTCGTCATCGACTGAAAATGAAAAGTGAGCTATTTCCACTAAGAAGATCGATCTCATACTGATATTGATGAGACGATTTTCTATGCAAAGAAGGATATTAAAGAAGTCAAAGCTGAGTTTTCAAGATTGGTAAAGAACGGGCATAACTTTGCTACTTCAGAAGAAAAGATTTCAGGTAAAAATGTTGGTTTGGGTTTCATGCAGAAAGTTACAAAAGTTGAAGTTTCTAGGACTCAAAACCAACAAAATTTGAAGAAGATTAAGTTGAAACAAGTTCAAAAAGAAATTTTCAGAGCTGAAAAAGGTCAACCCGAGAGATTCTACAAGCTCAAGGGTTCGAAACAAATATTTTCTGATAAAGAATTTCCACTTCACTGCGTGGATGCTCAGAAAATATCTGAAGTTTTTATGAAAAGTGATGATTAAAGGAACAAGAAGAAACAAACTGCAAGATTTTCTTCTGGTGGTTCTCATTCTACTTCAAGGAGCCCAACATCAAAATGGGTTCATGATCACAGGCATCGGTTATTTGATTCTTTCTATGATCATTTTATAAATAATGTGTTTTGTGAATCTATACAGGTTTCTAAAAGGTGGGACAAGAACAATCATTTATGTTAAAATTGTCGCCAAAAGGGGCATATGGCAGAAGATTGTCTGATTCCTACTGTTTTTACTCAAAGAAGAGGATAGGCTCCATTTGTTGGTAAAACTGCCAAACCAAAGTTCATTGATGTACATGGCAGAGAATTTTTGATGAAGTTAAACCTACATTTTACAAAAAAAACAAGAACGATTTGTTCCAAAATTTTCAAATGTTCCATTTGTAGGTTGTTCGTCACAACCAACTGTGGCTGGTTCATCAAGTGCTGATTTAGCAAAACAACAACAACAATGGAAACCTAAGGTGGTTTTGAAGCAAAACCAGGACACAGGTCGACTAGAAGCGATCCGCTTCGGGTCATTTATAAACTGGTGTGTTTGACCAGTGTTCAAGTACTTCTAGAAGATCTATCGGTGATTGAAAAGTTGCCGATGGAGGTGTATTTTGCTTATCTTAATTTAAATTTCATGATTCAACTTTCTAACCTGATTTTTTTCTGAAAGCTAAAATCATCAGGTATCCATGTTGGTTGATCAATTTTCTTTCTTTACATTTCGTTTGTAGTTTACGGGGAGAAAATTGAAAAAGCCAAAAAATAGTATCTTGTTTTTATATAATGAAAAATACAAAAATAGAGTTTTTCATTTTAGGGGGAGAAAAGGCATTTTATGGGGAGAAATGCATATGCTGAAGGTGAATATATGCAAAATATATAAAATTTTAAGAAATTAATCACTGGGAAATGATTGTACATTGGCTTATGTATCTGACTCATGGATAAAGTAGATGTAAAAGCCGTAAGATCATTGTTTGATATGCTTGGTAGGCTAGTCAAATCAGAAAGTATTCAGATGTGATATACACTATATGCTATGCTTGACCAAGTGGATAACATCTTGAAGCGTATTTCATGACAAACAAAAAAATGTATGGAAAAGAAAAATGAGAAGTCACTGTGTATACATGTGTTCATTTGCAAAATTTAAGCTTGTTTGATTTTCTTTATTTTCTCAAACGACCGGACTTTCTCTGTGTATCGGAAGATCGACCTGATTGTTGTTCATTTGAGGTTATGCTTTATTTTCTTTGGTGTTTCGTATAATTCATCAGACTTTCTCTGCGTGTACGGGAGTACTGACCTGATTGTTGTTGAATTATACAATTTCAACTTGTTTTATTTTTCTTATTTTGTTAAATCCAAGACCTTATCTGTGTATCGAAAGATCGCCCTTAAGGTAGACGAATTAACGTTCTTATTTCATTTTGCATGAAACATAATTGACTATATCATGAACACAATACTCTATGTGATAATCACAAGTGTAATCACACGAGAAAAAGAAAATGTTTGAATATGTCTGATAGTGTGGGGTACACTAGTCAATGCAAATAAATAATACCTTAACATGTCGAGATGTTATGAGTATGATTCTTCAAGAGTTTAAGATGGACAAATTATACCAGTAATTAACATGGCTTGTGTGCTTCAACTAGTTGAGATTGAAGTGTAGTTTAGTACATTATGTTCAATATGATGCCAGATAGTGATCTTTCTCAAACCAAAAATAGAGTTTGATTCTGTATTGCAATTTTATTTCATTTCAGAAAGTACAAAAATATTTTCGGTGTGTTTTAGCATAAGTTTAAAAAATCAAAAAGATTTTAGGTTTGTTTTGATATAAACTTTCTAAAAGCCAAAAAGATTTTGTTTCTGTTTTGTTTTCGATCTAATCGACACGAGATGCAAATCAAATTTCAAAAAATCATATCTTGGAGTCTCAAAGAGACGTTTTACGCCAAGATTATTTATGATTGGACAGGTACTAAAGTGGAACAAAATGTCACAACTTCAAGTCTTCTTAATCTGTTGATAAAAATGAAACACACTGTGCATCTTCAAGTATTTAAGATCGGACTAACCATCAAGTTGAGAGGGGGTTTGATTGAAGATATAAGTTTATGGATGACCAGTGATATACGTCAAATTATACATATTTTTAGAGCAAATAACCCCCGTAAATCGGTTTAATTCTAATAAACTAACATCTAAACAAGCCTATTTTGCTTTCTTTTTAGTTTTTCGGGTTAAACAAGGATAAAATCACAAAAGGAACATATTATGGTAAAAAACATAAGAAAAAGATGAGTTATGTGATTCTGCCTGATGGACATGCCCCGTGCCAACCTATGACACACCCCGTGCCATACCTTGGAAGCTTCTCTGACACAGCTCTGCATCACATGGATCCGTGCCCATGACAACACGCCCCGTGCTGCTGACACCTGACAAGGCACGACCCTGTGCTACAGTAACACGGACCCGTGTGAAGTCAGAAGAAGATTCTGAGAGATTTCGTCTAATCAACATGCCCCGTGCCACTGACAGGCACGGGTCGTGCCAAACTCCGCAGCTGCCTATAAAAGGAGGCCTCCTCCCTCATTTCACTTTGCTCAACTCTTTTCTCTCTTCCCCTAGTGTAATTGAGTCATTTGGTATTTTCAAGTCTTGTAATCAAGTTTATGAAAACTTTAACTTAAGTAAGAATTAGTAAGTTTTTGTTTATAATTTCTTCTCTTTCTCTTAAGCAAATCTTTAAAGCCATGCTTGGCTAAACTCTCATACTTACTTGGGAAGTAACAAACCTTTGGTGGGTTGGTTAACGACCTTAGGATCTTGCTTAAGGTGTATTTAATGACTTTATGAAAATATATTTTTATTGGAAGTTTATTATTGATTTTCTGAACCAAACGTGATATACGTATCACAGACCATTTGGGGAGTTGAATCCCAAGGACCGAACTTGTACACCTGGTAGGGGACGTTGTAAGATCCTTCGGGTGACCCGCACCCCATGCTACATGATACATTTGGGGTCCTTATGTCCATGTAAGCAAACCCGACTATCACGCATATGCGGGCTGAAAGTATTTGGTTGGGAATGGGGGTTGGTAATATTTTGTCACTTCACAGAAGCCGAGATGGTACGTGTTTGTGAACTTGACTCTGGTTATGCCGGATATGCATGCGTGAGAGCGGTGCATGGAAGAAACGGACCTTAGTCCCTTAAAAAGACCATTTTCATAATAATATTTCCGGCACGCAGGGTTGTTCCCCTGCTGGTTCATAACGGCGTGTCAAGTACGGTGTACTGACCTGAGAAGGGGTCTTGTAAGTAAGCGGCATTACACCACTACATTTGTTCACTAGTAGCACAGTTCCTCGGGGTTCTTACTCCTCGCAGACGATCGCCCGGGAAAGTAGTGATACTAGATTTGAGGCTGAGAGGCGGTCTAGTTGTCTGCTAGTGAATGATCTTAAGAAAAATTATAAGTACTATGCAACCATCTTTAACCACTGGTACGTTCTCTCAAGTAATATTAACTTCGATCTGCATTTCTTAAAAATATCATCTTATTAGTTTTTATTTTCCTTTCTTTTTCTTTATTAAAATAATTTCTAAAACTTAACATTAGAATTGGCTAGATGACAACAGCGGATTGAGTATCCAGAATCCTCATTTTCCATTGTGTCCTGAACGATCTCAATTCAACTTACCACTACTATACTGCTCCACGATAGGTGCACTTGCCCGTGTAATGTCGTGAAATGGTAGTTGTCAAGTAAACCATGTTTTATAAATTTAAAAGCTTAAAAACTGCTAAAAAGGTTTGAAAAAAATATTGCCATATTTTATAGACACCTCAGCACATGTCAAGCTTTTTGACGTCGTTGCCGGGGACACAAACGAGGATTCAGAGAAAAGTCCAAGTTAGCAGCCTAGCCATCAGTTTTGTTTTATTTTAGAATTCTATTTTTGTTTCACTACATCAAAAACAACCTTTAACCACTGTTTATTCGAAAACGCGTAGCCACTATTTAAAAAAAAAACGTGGCTAAAGGTAAGAAACACTAGTTTCAACCACACATATTTTGTACCCGTGACCAAATATATTGATTTTCGACCCTTTTAGCCATGTATTTTTTTTTTGGTTTATGTGACAACAACAATCAGGTGCAGAGGCTTTAGCCACTATTTTACAAAAAAAATGTGGCATTTATTTGTGACACTTAAAAAGGAGTGGCGAAATGCACCAAACGGTCACGGAATTTTAATGATTTTTTATTCATGTGACAAAAAATGAATATATATGATACCTTTGGCCACACTTATATAATGTTGTGTGACGAAAGAGTAAATTTTAGTAGTTAGTAAATTAAAAAATATCAAAACTGTTGAAGTATATATTATGCGTGACTAAATGTGAGCAACGACCACTGTTTTTAATTAGTTATGTGACTAAAAGCTAGTATATATGGCCACTTATATTAGGTTGTGTGACTAAATAGTATAGTGTTCATGCCCTTTGCTTATTTATTGTAAGTGACAAAGATAAGTAATGGTCACGGTAAAATATTACATGCGTGGCGAAAGGAAACGATTTGTTTTCCCAGTAAGATGAAGGGGAGAAGATATATGAATAGGCGACAGCAGATATATATGATTACTTGACGTCTAATCTCTATCTACCACCTCAAGTTTCAGATATAACTAACTTGTCGATCATCATCATCACCATATACGCCATTTATCTCTCTCCCCCCTCTCTCTCTCTGTTTTTGGTCTATCATCACCTCTCTCTGTTTTTGGTCTATCATCACCCTCTGAAAATGTGGAATTTGCGTCCCCTGAATGTGAACGATAGCCCCGAATACGTTAAGTAATAATCTAAAGCACTGAAATTTGAATGCTTTAATGTGGAATTCGTCTCTGATTTGGTTATTTTCTTGGACATGGTAAGATTCCAGTCTGTTTACTTTGGTGATCTATCACCAAGGATATTTTGCGAGCCTCAATGGCCGGATACAATACATCGATGGGAGGGTTCGCTACTTCGATATGATGAGGTGGAGATTATTTCCTTCTCTTTCGGTGACCTAGGTCAAATGGTGTCTGACCTAGGTTATGACTTGAACGATTTCGACCCTTACCTGAGGATCGCAGGGTTGTCTTTGGATTATGGTCTGATTCCATTCACCGATGATCCGAGGGATGTCAGGGCCTTGGCCCTGCACGTCAAGGTTGAGGAGGTCATCTCCATCTACCTCGATGGAGATTTAGAGGTGTCTTCCTCCTCCTCCTTTAAAGGTAGCATGTTTTAAGTTGTATTTTTTTTTTGTATCATATGATATTTGTAATTAATTAATGGATATATATGGAATCATATCTTTTGGATTATATATGTATAATTGTTATGTGTTATGCATCCGATGTGTGTTTTGTCTCTTCTTCTTGAAGAATTCTAGTTCATCCGGTTGTCTTCTTCTGCTTCTCTAATTTACCGATGACCTCCAATTTATCCTGTTATAAAATCATCTCAGTCCACCATGCAAGTCAAGCACTTGCCTCAAAATGTAAACATATTAACTAACGTTACACATGATTACTTAATGTGAGAGAAAATTTTTTAAATAAAAGGGAGCGTAACTATCGTAATATAAGAAAATGCATGGCTAAAGGTAATAAATTGTCACGGTAGCGTGGCCCGACATTTCGACTACTTGCCACCCAAATCCGGTACCCCCTATCCGGATTAACTCTTCATTTGGAAGAACTCAAGTTCATCTGGTTCTGTTCTTCTTCTTCTCTACTAATCAAAGAACTCAAATTTATATTGTTTGATTAATTATAAATCATATCAGTCCACCACGGCTGTCAAACACCTGTCTAAAGATGTCAACATACTAACATAACACAAGATTACTTCATGTAAGAACACAATTATGAGTAAAATGGAGCTCTACTATCGTATTAACTAATTCATTGAAAATGTATGTTAAATTGAAAAAAATATTTAAATACATGTGGCTAAGAATGGTGACTGTTATGTGTTGATCTGGTTCTAACCTTCTTCTGTACTGCTTTCTTTAACAAATCACCATCCTTTATTTCAAGAACAATGAGTTTGATTACACTATGTTCCAACAGATCCCATTCACTAGGAATCATTTCTTTATGTGTTGAGTGGGATACATATTTTCGGTACACATAGTACAATTCCTCATCTAAATTGTACTCCCAAGTTGTAATTGGTGCTTTTGTTTTCTTGGTAGTACCAACAGGAGAAGCAGCAACAGCTTTCTCACTTTGTACCCGAAATTTGGCCTTGTGATAGAGAATATTCTCCCTAAAAGTCAGTAGTTCTCTGCTTTCACCAATCCTCACCATATCCCATAACTCACTTTTAGAAAACCCTTGTAGAGCATCACTGATGCTTCTAACTGTCTTCTTGCTGTCACTGGTGACAATTTGATACTTTTCACTCTCTTTAATATACTCCCAGCTGATCAACTTTCTTCTGTTTTCTTCATCTGATTCACTTGAGGTAGATTCTGATTGTGGTGGTGATTTTTCTGGTTCACCAGGAAGAATAGGAGTTTGTAAAGTTTTAGGCTTTTTTGGTTCTCTAGGAAGACTGGAGTGAAGTTGTCTGCTTTGAACTTTGGATGTAAGGGTTTTAAAGGTTTTATCAATTTAGGCTTCTTTACTGGTGGAGGCTTAGCTCTTGTGGTTCTAGGAGGGTTTTTCCTTTTGGCTTGGCTAAGGGTAGTGGAATTAAGAAGTGAATCTATTAGATTATGAGGTTTAATAGAACAAGGAACTTGTGTATCTTTGTAGAGATCAAATGCATCAGGAGGATTTGGCAATCCTTGTTGTTCTGCATCTCTAACCATCTTCTTCTTAACATCATCATACATCAATCTTAGTTTGGGAAGAGAAGTGCGATTAATGCTCTTGGGATCTTTATTCAGATGTTTAGTGAAGTACCATCTAAGAGCCTTCAGTTGATCTTCATTGCTTAAGGGAGCACTTTGCAGTTATAATCTCTTTTCTACCATAGTTTTGTTAACTTGATGACTCAACTCATCTATATCATGTTCCAATTTTAATTCCATCTTATCCTTAAATAAGAGATCCATGTGGTCTAATACAGTGTTGTCAGACACATTTCTTAACACTTCTTGTGTTAGCCAACCATGGTCTAATATTGCATCCTTCATTCCTGTAATGAGTGCAGGCTCAGTCTTCAACCTAATCGCCTCCTTATCAGCCTTTAATTTCTTTTCAGAATCCCTTCTGAGCTTTTCAGAACCAAATTCATCAAGTTTAACCATTTCCTGTTTAATCGATCTCCTTCTTATCTCTGTAATCGTGTCCAACATAACCTGGTTATCCTCATACTTTCTCATTTATAGCATCAAGTTTTAATGCATAAACAAAACCATCATGTTTTTCCTTAGCTCTCCTCTCTGCATCCATTATAGCATCCTTCTCAAGCACTCTCCTTATGGCTTCATTATCTTCAGCAAATCTCTCAACCAGTGGAATGACTCTGCTAATATCGTTGCCTAAGAGTGCAGTTGCTAAAACTTTATTATCTTCAGCAAGTGGAGTAATTCTGTCAAGATACATGCCTAAGAATCCACCTGCTATATCGCTACCTTCCTTTCTCCTTTTCCTAACTTCAACCCTAAAGTGTCTATCTACCTGTCTCTTACCATCTGGATCTTCTCCATACTTATCAATTCTAGAGAATATGATAGTTCTAGAACAACCAATTACATCCTTGGATGCAACAACTAGTGAAGCTGGAGGATATTTCCTGTTCAATGCTTCATTGCTAATTGGTAGTCAAGCATGGGGGCTATACCTTTTGAACCATATAGAAGACATCCATCAGGGCCAATAGGGTAGAGTTGGTGCACAACTGAACTAAAGAAGTGTTTTTGAATTCTTTTAGGATATTTTCTTCTCATCAGCTGCCCCTTATCTGCCTTGTACCTCTTCAGCATGTCCCAAACAGTTTCCTTTTCTTCAACAACAGGAACTAGGACCAACTCACTTGGCTCTTTGGCAGAGGACATGTTTGGACCATAAGGAATCTAATAACCTTCCTCTATTCTTACACCTTTAAATTCTTTTTCCTTCAAGTCCTTCACAATATCTTCTCAACATTTCTAACATCAGAAGTTCCTTCTTCAGGAAACTTCTCAAAAAGCTTCTCTACTTCCGGATCAACCTGTTCATCAGGATGACCTTCAACTAACTGATCACTTTGAGGTGCTTCAATTTGAAGTACATGAGTGACAGGAATGATGATTGGCTCTTTTATCCAATTCCAGTTAATCCTAGTGTTTACCTTTCTACAGTTTATTGATCTCCTTATTTCTGCTGATTCCCAAAGTGCATCTGATGGAATAATAACTGGCACATGTACTTTCGGATCAAACTGCATCAAGTGGAGATTTTCTGATTCAACACCCCTAATCAATAGCGGAGTTGTTGGTACTTCTGGATCAACTTGTTCACCCAGAAGACATTGCTCAATCTGATAAACTGGTTCACTAGGATGGCCTTCAACTTCCGGATCAACTTGTTCACCCGCATAGCCTTGTTCCTCCGAATCAAGTTGTTAAACCGAATCAACTTTTCCACCCGCATGGCCTTGTTCCTCCGGATCAAGATGTTCAACTGGATCAACTTGTTCACTCGCATGGCCTTCTTCTTCCGGATCAAGTAGTTCAACCGGATCAAATTGTTCAACCCGCGCAACTTGTCCAACCCTGTGTATGATCCTATTTTAAATTAAATCTAGTTTGACATGTGAATTGTATTTCAACGGTTGACAACCTTACCTATTAGTGGCTTTCAAAGATTGTCTTTCCTTCAACCGTTCAATTTTTTCTCCTTGAGCTCTGACAATTGCACGGAGAGCTGCCAATTCATTTTCAAGTTTTGTACATGAAACCGTCAATTCAGTAACTGTCTTGCTGCTCTCAACTGGTGTGTTGCCAGCATCCTTGAGTAAAGAAGAGCCAACATACCGGCCTGCTTGTTCATGCTCAGCACCCATGGTTTCTTGGCACCCGGGATTCCTGTTGGCACTGTCCTCAAGGTCCCGTGGGACATCGTGTGTAACCCCTTTCCACATGACTTGCTTCATCACTACTGCAAGTCACCTTTGTAGCAAAATGTGGGTTGGGTGAATGAACCAAGTCCAACAGTACATCCCTTGCAAAGAGGGTACATGGGTAATCTACTTCATATAGCCAAAGTGATGATATATCACCCTCATTATGAGGTTGTCCTATGGATGGGGATTGTTCATCCAAATCTAGTGATTCATCAATTAGTTGGAGTCCCCTTTTAGTTTTCTTCTTCTTATGCTTTCGTGAGCACGAGGAAGGGACTGCGGCTCGGGTGGTTGGTGATGGAGACCTTGTCCTCTCAGTCATTGGAATTTGTGGAGTGGGTGTGGTTTTTGATGTGGAGATCCTCTTCCTTTTGGTGGAAATTTGTATATCAGTGGAAGAGGATGGTTGCTCTGGTGTGGGCTCAACACTTGTTGGTATAACAAGGTTGTCACCAGGTGCAGTTTTCTCAGGAGCAGTCCTAGCCCTAGGCATAGGGTGAGATGTGTCTTTACCAAGAAAAATAGTTTTGTTCACTTGCATGTTAGAAAATGTTTTACTTGTAAAAGATTTAAGTTCAAGATGTTGATAAGAGATTTGCAGATTTGGAAATTCACAATTGAGAATGTATTGGATGAATTTGGGGTACATGTAAAAGATCCTTTTCGGTTTTAGATTTTCTAGCATTCCATCAAATATCATTTTTGAAAAGTTAAAGTTGAGCACATTTACCAATCCATGAAAAGCGGATGAATGAGGTGCAACAAGTTCATCCCACGCAGTTTTCTTGTGAGATAGACAATGGAGAATGGTATGGGCAAGATATCACCAAAAATAGGGTAGTTGCTCCTTTTTTTATGGTCCTACAGGTTAAGTCACACCCATAACCAATTGCTTCGTAAGTCTTGATGTACACGTCAAAGTTATAATCCATATCACCTCCTGCATCATTCAATTTCAGATGCTTCCGGATCATTTCTTTAGTCACACTAATCTCATTCCCATTGACTTTCACGTCCACTTGATCAACCCTGTTGCTATCAACAGATTTTTTGGCTGACTCCCAAAACTCAGCAATTCTCTCCTTGCATATTACAGGATCCACAGTTAAAGCAAAATGAATGTTGGAATTCAGGAGGAAATCGATCATTTCATCAAATGGCTTTGACTTATCAGACTTCTCGTAGTACCCTACAACATTGTGTTCGGCGAAGAACAATAGAGTAGGCTTTGATGCAACATTTCCCTTCAATTTGGGTGCCATTTGTGAGAAATTAGAGAGTAAGGCTTAAGTTTGAATCGCCAAGAAACCTGGAGACAAATTAGAGGGTAACTGTTTTTGGAAAATGAACCTTAAGAATTGAAACAAAGGAAGCTATGGGAGTTAAAATTGGGAGGGGGGAGTTGAAGGGAGGAGAGAAAATTTTTGAAAATTTAATTTGGTTTAAAATAATATTATTAATTTAATCCACATCCATTAGGGTCAATTAGGACCGATGACGACCAAAGGGGATCAAGTAGGACCGATTAGGACCAACGAATACACGAGGCCCAATCAGGTTCAATTGGGGTCAATTTAGGTCAATGAGGATCAATTAGGGTCAATGAAGACCAATTATAACTAATGAGGGTCGAGTATGCTCAATTATAACTTATGAGGACCAAATATGACCAATTAGGGTCTATTAGGCTGATTGAGGGCCAATTACGCTCAATGAGGACCCGCCAACACTCAATTGCGGTCAATCATGGTCAATTCTGACAAGTAAGGACCAATGAGTACCAGTCAATACTCAATTAGGATGAATTAGGGCCAATGAAGGTCAATTATAGTCCATTAGGCTAAGTTAGGTTCAATGAAGATCACTTACGGTCAATTACGACCAATTAGGCTCAGTTAGGATCAAATATGGTCAATTAGGGTCAATTATACCTAATTGACTCTAATTTATCGTACATCAAAGTAACTGGTCCTCGATGAGTCTATTTGGTCCTTATTGAGGCTAACTGAACCCAATTGGTCCTTATTGGTCCAATTGTGCCAAATTGCTCCCCATTAACCCGAATTGAGCCATATTGGTACTTATTCTGTCTAATTGGCCCTCATCGGTCCTAACTGGCCCTAATAGGTCGTAATTCGTCCTTATTGGTCCTAATTGAGCATATTCGACCATTATTGGTCCTAATGGGTCCTCATTGACCCTAATTGACCATAATTGGTCTTAATCGACCCTCACTAACCCTGATTAACCCTTATTGGTATCGATGGTCCTCAATCAGACTAAGTGGCCCTAATTGGTCATAATTGATCGATCCTCATTAGTCATGTTCCTTCATGTTCCATGCTTATCGGTCCTATTAGTATAATCGACCTTTTCACTGAATTGGTCCTAATTTGTATTCATTGAACATATTAATTGACCATAATTGGTCTTTATTGATTGTAAAGTATCCTCAATGACACTAATTGACAGTATTTAGTCCTCATTGAGTCTAGTTGGTCCTCATTGACCAACTTTGACCCTAATTGCTCCTAATTGGTATCCTAATATATTGGCCCTCGTTTATTATTTTTTAAAAATAAAAAAAATTATACATGAGAAACTCACAACATGGCGGTCTTTGGGTATTTTTGTTCTTAATTGATAGTAATTTAGGATTTTCATTTTTGAGTTGTGTTTTAGTAATGTCACCATATTTGGTAGTTGCGTTATCTTGGCCGCAAAGCACGTGTTAGTCAAAACTTGTTCATTATATCTAAAAGAAAATAATGAAATTAATATTCAACCATATTTTTTGGTTAGGGATTATTTTTCAGATGGCCGTCGAGAGCACAAATATCTTCCATTTTCAGGACTTTTAAATCCGATCACCGTCCAGATCTGCTTAAAGGATCACGGTTATGTCAACCGGAATTGATATACTTGTACAATTCACAATCTCATTATTTCAACCTCAGGTGGATGGCCGGTGGGAGGATGAAGTCTTCTTGAATTGGGTGTTCAATTATTACTTGCCCGAAAAACCCACCAGAACAAGCACTTGAATACATTTACGAACTGGATGATGAAGTTCATCTTGAAGAAGAAGAACAGATGGATGAAGATCCGGTGGATGAACCGCCGGAAGAGCCACGTGGAGAGAATTTAATTAATTAATTTAGTTATGTTTATGTTTAAATTTAGGTTTAATTATGTTTAATATACATATTGTTTATTTAATTTTGGGTTTTATTATCAGTTTGAACAATCCCCCCCTCCCCCCTCCCTCCCCCCTCCCTCCCCCCTTTGAATTAAAAAATTTCATCAAAATTTTTGAATTTCCTACCACTAGTTCAAATTTCACCCAAAATTTCGAACTAAATGTACTTATAATCAGTTCATCAGATACTTTTCCCTCTCACTTTCACCGAAAAGTTCCAATTAAACGCCTCCAGCGAATAAATAGGTTTTCTTTCTCATCTATATCACTAATTTTGATTCATCACTAATTTTGTTTCATGAACGTTCACGAACAAATAGTGACGAGGAGCTTCAACAGACGACGCTAGCGATTCTTCAGAATTTCCATGTGTTATGGGAGAGCAATCTGTCCAGAAAATGGTAATTGTCAAGTTATTTATTGATTACAATCTGTTTTGATAAAATTATTTGTTTTCTTTATTATAGATACACGTTTTGGGATCCCTGTATTTGTGTTCAATTATAGTTACAGATCGATAAAATTTTATTTCATACAGAATTAGGAAGGGGTTATTTACTTTCCTTACATGACTGTGGGAGGATGCTAAATTAGTTATTTTATGCTAAGAATGTTGAGGCCATGTTACAGGTGTTGGTTGGGAGGGGGGGGGGGGTGGATACAAGAATGTTGATGAACCTCCATTCTTCTTTATATAAAGTGAAGACATGATGTGTTCCACTCTTCCCTTTAGACGTCTTTTGTTTATAACATATCAAACAATATGGTCTTTATGTGATATATTAATAAGAACTAATTTATTTCCAACAACATGTTTGTAGGATCATGTTAGAAGAATAGAAGAATGTTGATGTCAAGCATCTGCTACATTATTTTATGCTACATACTGTGAATTTTCAAACTTTAAGAACCTGTAGCTTTCTTATTTGTTTGTTGTTTCATCTGATACATTCTGTGTATTTTAAACTTTATTTTCTGCATGCTTTCTTATTTATGTACTTTGTTAAAAATCATCTAACTACATTTTGTTAATTGTACAAAATTCAAGGATGGATCCATCAACCTTGATCACATGGAAAAGCATGAGTTGGCACTTAAAGAAGAGAGACTTCTGCGTGATGAATAAAATGAAGAACTTAAGGCCCTCTTTTTGAAGATTGGTGAATCGGAGAAAAGACTTGATCTACTTATAGCTCATCTGTTTGCACTTGTAACACCGTTACCACAACAACTTAATGCTCCGGCATCTACAGAGGTAAATTCTTTACATCACAACTTAATCATAATATTCACAAGTACCTAATAACATATACTTTTTACCAATTCAAAAACATTATTCTAGGTAACTTCTAAGGAGATTTCTATTGGATCTAACCACATCACTAATCATGCTGACATACACACAACGGTTAGTATTTGTCAAACTCATTATCGGTTTGATTGCTGCTTTCGATAAAGTAATTCATTGAACTGTAGAGAATTAAATCGGTGGTCGATCAACCTCATCTGAAGCGGCTGAAAAGAAAAAGATAAATATTTGCCAGTTAAGTTTCATTCCATTCTATAGTTTCACATCAATCTATTTGGGAATGTCATGTAGTCCCATTTCTAATGTTATTTGGTACCTCAAACACTTGGGCTAGGTAGGGATTATTAGAACAAATGGTGAGATGTGTACCAAATAAAGTTCAACTGAATTTGAAGTTGATCTGGAACTTAATGTGATGTTCATCTGGATGTTTAAAGTTCATCTGGGTATCTAATGTTCATCCGGAAATAAATTGATTTATATGACCTAATCACCCATAATACTTGCAATAAAATGGCACTCCTCAGTCCATATTTATCATGGTGTTAAGTATTTGAAAATTGCTATATATATTCTGATGAGTTTCCATAACCTAATTATCAAGTATATGTTTTTGTGTAGGAATACAAGAAAAAATGGTCACAATTAAGCTCAAATCTGAACAGTTGAAGATGAAGATCACATAGTAGTGTTGTTGGCTCGCGGATTGAGATTTAAATTGAGAAAAATGCATGTATGTAGTGAAAAAAAATTAATTTTTTATTTGATATGTTGATTTGTAATGAACAAAAAGTTTGTAAATGTATTTATTTAATTTGTATTAGGTTTTAAATTGCCCACGCGTATTAGGAGAACATATCTGATTTCAACAACCCTTTCACCACTTTTTTTTTCCAAATATATGTGACCATATATACCAAAAGTCACACTTTTGATATTTTAACGTGACCGTTGCCACTTTTTGGCCACGTGTATTGAGATAAAATATATGCTTTCAACAACCCTTTGGCCACCTTTTTTCTCCCAAATATATGTGGCTAAAACACAAATATATGTGACCATATAATACCAAAGGCCACACTATTGATATATTTTACCCTGGCCGTTGCCACCCTTTGACCACGCGTATTGGGACAAAATATCTGCTTTCAACAACCCTTTGGCCACATTTTTTTTTCAAATATATGTGGCTAAAACACAGATATATGTGACCATATAATACCAAAGGCCACACTTCTGATATTTTACCGTGACCGTGGCCACCCTTTGGCTACGCGTATTAGGATAATATGTATGATTTCAGCAACCCATTTGGCCATGTTTTATTCTAACATATGTGGCTAAAACACAAATATATGTGACCATATAATACCAAATGCCACACTTTTAATATTTTAACGTGGCTGTTGCCACCCTTTAGCCATGCGTATTGGGAAAAAATGTATGATTTCAGCAACCCATTTGGCCATGTTTTTTCTAACATATGTGGCTAAAACACAAATATATGTGACCATATAATACCAAATGCCACACTTTTGATATTTTAACGTGGCTATTGCCACCCTTTGCCACGCGTATTGGGACAAGATGTATGATTTCAACAACCCTTTGGCCACATATATTTATATTATATGTGGCTAAAACACACACACACACACACACACACACATATATATATATATATATATATATATATATATATATGTGTGTGTGTGACCATATAATACTAGAGACCATGTTAAACAAACACATGTGGACGTTAGGACCCTTTGGGGAAGATTGTTTGATTACAACAATAAATATTGGTACCCTTTAGCCACGCTTCTAGGTGGCTTCAGCCACTGATATTCTAAAGTGCCGGTATGATACATACGATGACGGGACCTTTGGTGTCGATTGAAATAAAAAAACGTGACCAAAGACCTTTGGTCACAATTTTTTTCCGTGGCCAAAGGCCAATTTTGACATAGTGTTTACTCTCGTTTTTTTTATTATTTTCTTCTACTCATCTATCTTTCTTTGATAAGTATTTCAAGGATGGATAACAATCCGGAGGAATCTTTCGGTTATAATGATGGATGGCCTCAATCGGTTCTGCGCTAGTCCACATTACTCTCGGGACTGCTACATATTAGCAAGAACGCCTGCGTTCATGCGAGTGGATAAACAACCAGATGAGAGTCCAAGCCATCGTTATAGTTTTTTTTCAAAATCTTTGTCAGATAATACTACTTGTCAAAATTCTAATCAAACTAAGCTTAACCATGACTATTGGCAAGAAATATTAGATTACAAGATTCTGAAAATGAAGCTACCACATCACCTTCCCACTCTACTTCTTGTTCCCATGATTTTTTCTCTGTGTGCATGAAATGCAATGAGCAAAACTCGTTAAACACAAGCTTTGTTCGTACACTACATATAGAAAATCCACCTTATATACACCCTAAAACAGACCTCCAAGAAACCACGAAAAGAATGCTAGAACATATAAAGTTTCTAGAGGACTATTTTAGTCGCATAAAGGAGGAAGAAAAAGAAGAAGTCATAATCAAAGAAGTTGTCTCAGATCCTACCATTCCAGAAGCTCAACCCATTTCAGCAAGTCCTGAAGAAAAGGAGTTGGACGCAACCCCTTCCCTCCAGAACCTGGATAGCCAAGTTGATGAACCAGTCAAGAAGATGGAGGAAATGCCTAGGCTAGACGAGACATCTGCCTCAGCATCAAGTAATGGTAAGAGTAAACCTCTTCCAAACTAGGTACGCCTCTCTCCTCCTTCTTTGGAAAGTCTTTCTAGTGTACCCACTAATGCTAGATTTTTCAAGGAACTGTTCACTTCACCTAAACTCGAAGAATTACATCATGTTACATTTACAAAAGAACAGTCATTACATTTTAGAAAACTTTCTGATAAAAACTCTGTTCCATGTTTCATCGAAAAGAAAATACAAATTGCAGTAGTTGATGATAGTTTGCTTGTAAATATGATGCCCGCCCCTATACTTGATAAACTAGAGTTAGGAGAAGTGACTCCTTTTTTACTACCGTTCATCCTCTGTGATCATTCTATCCATCTATCAAAAGGGGTCGTCAAAGACATCCTAATTCGTGTTAACAACGTTAACATCCCCTCGGATTTCTTCATCTATGATGATAGTCCCTTAGTCTTCAGAAGACCCCTCTTAGAAACTTGGAGATCCGTGATCAATCCGGACAATGCAGAAATGAAGCTCCAACTCGGAGAACATAAGCTCTCTATAAAGATCGACAGATCTCTCGGATACCCAGCATCTGACGACAATCCTTGGTTGCAAGAAGTGGACGAAGAAGACCTTTCCCAGGTAGATCTGTAAGAGGAGAAAAACCCATCTCCTGACATAGATCACACAACACATGATTCAATCCAAGCCATTCACGACAACCCAGAAGGAGAAGATTCTAACAGCACGCCTGCAGCTACGCATCAACCATCCCTGGAACTTAAGGAACTTCCAGCACATCTGGAATAAGCCTTCTTGGATGACAATCGCAACTCGCCTGTGATCATTTTTGCGCGCCTGAGCCCACAAGAAAAAGAAGCATTGCTTGCTGTTTTGCGTAAGCACAGGAAGGCCATAGCATGGAAGCTCTCTGATATCAAAGGAATTAAACCATCTCTCTACACTCACAAAATCCTAATGGAAGACGTATATAAGCCCATTGTTCAGCCACAACGGAGGGTAAACCCCCACGTTCAAGACGTGGTAAAAAAGGAAGTTGTCAGACTTCTGGACGCCAGACTTATATACCCCATATCTGAAAGCCCCTGGGTTAATCCTGTTCAGGTGGTACCCAAGAAGGGAGGGATGACTATCATCACAAATGACAAAGATGAAATCATTCCTACTCGCACAGTCACCGGTTGGAGAGTCTGTATAGACTATAGAAGGCTGAATGATGCCACTCGATAGTATCACTTTCCTCTGCCATTCATAGACCAAAATCTTGAGCGTTTGTCTGGATATATGTATTATTGCTCTCTCAACGGTTTTTCCAGGTATTTCCAAATCCCTATAGACCTGGAAGACCAGGAGAAAACAACATGCACATGTCCATACGGCACCTTCGTCTATAGACTTATGCATTCCGGCTTATGTAATGCTCCCGCTACATTTCAGCGTTACATTGTTGCCATCTTCCACGATATGATCGAAAAATCCATGGAAGTATTCATGGATGACTTTTCTGTTTTTGCAACTCATTTGATCATTGTCTGCACTATATGGAGAAAATGCTCGCCCGATGTGAAGAAACTAACCTGGCTCTCAACTGGGAAACGTGTCATTTTATGGTCCAAGAAGGCATAGTTCTTGGCCATAAAGTTTCCAAAGCCAGATTATAAGTAGATAAGGCCAAGATAGACACTATCTCTCATCTACCTCAACCATATTCCGTCCGTGATATTTGCAGTTTCCTCGGACATGCAGGATTCTACCAACGTTTTATCAAGGATTTCTCCAAGATCTCTAGGCCCTTGACAAAAGTTCTGGAGAAAGAAGCAGTCTTCAACTTCGATACAGACTGTTTGGTAGCTTTCTCCCTCCTTAAAAATAAACTTGTCAATGCACCAATCATGACTGCACCAGACTGGTCTCCGCCCTTTGAGATCATGTGTGATGCAAGTGACTATGTTGTGGGGGCAGTATTAGGTCAATGGAAAGATAAGCATTTCCACCCCATTTACTACGCCAGTAAAACACTTAACGACGCCCAGGAAAGCTACACAGTTACCGAAAAGGAGTTGTTAGCAGTGGTATTTTCCTTTGATAAATTTCGTTCATACCTAGTGTTATCCAAGACTATCATTTTCACTGGTCATGCAGCTATTAGATACCTATCCATGAGCAAGATGCCAAACCCAGAATCATCTGTTGGATTCTTCTACTTCAGAAGTTTGACATTGAGATCCGAGACAAGAAAGGTGCTGAAAACACTTCCGCTGATCACCTTTCTAGGCTTGAGAACGATACCCAATCTTTAGGAGGAGAAATCAATGAAAGGTTTTCAATAGAATACCTCGAAAGAGTTGACTCTTCCAGAACCCTGGTTCGCAGACATGGCGAATTACCTCGCAAGTGGCCTTGTACCTAGAGGGTTAACGCATCAACAGCAAAAAAAAAAATTCGCTGATGTTAAGTATTTCTTGTGGGAAGACCCATATCTTTTCAAGATATGTGCCGACCAACTAATCTAAAGATGCGTCTATGGTACTGAAACCACTAGCATTTTCAGACATTGTCACTCTAGACCTTACGACTGCCATCATGGAGATAACGCCACCGCTAGGAAAGTCCTTGATTCTAGCTTTTACTGGCCAACTGTATCTCAAGATGCCCACAGACTGGTACAAACCTGCGATGTCTGTCAAAGGATCGAAACTATCTCCACGCGCAACGAGATGCCCCATAATTACATCTAAATCTGTGAAGTCTTTGATGTATGGGGACTTGACTTCATGGGACCTTTCCCAACTTCAAGAGGAAACAACTACATTCTTGTGGTCGTAGACTACGTCTCTAAGTGGGTCGAGGCGGAAGGTTTGCCTACTAACGACGTTTGCGTAGTTGTTAAGTTTCTTAAGAAGTTATTTTCTAGATTCGGGACTCCAAGAGCATTAATCAGTGACAGAGGTACCCACTTCTGCAATCACCAAATGGAAAGAGTCCTGGCTCGCTATGGAGTGATCCATAGGGTGTCAACAGCTTACCACCCCCAAACAAATGGTCAAGTTGAAGTGACCAACCGACGCATAAAACGAATTTTAGAAAAAGCCTTCGGTAACCACCGAAAGGATTGGGCTGATAAACTCGACGACGCACTATGGGCATTTCGGACAGCCTATTAAAATCCGATTTGTACTACCCCGTGTAGAATTGTCTATGGCAAAGCTTGCCATCTCCCCGTTGAATTAGAGCATAATTTCATATTGGGCCCTTCGTACGATAAACATGGACCTTCAGAATTCAGGTCAAAATCGACTCGGTCAACTCACAGAGCTCGAGGAATTACGCGGTCGAGCCTACGCCAATTCCCACATCTGCAAAGTCTGCACAATGAAATACCATGATTCGCGTCTAAAGAAGCTAAGGAGGATTCAAGAAGGAGATAAGCATCTGCTATACAATTCCCAGTTAAAACTTTCCCTGGAAAGTTGAAATCCAGATAGACGGGACCTTACAAAGTGATTCATGTTTACCCATACGGTACCGTTGATATACAAAGACACAGGCGAATCTACATTCAAAGTCAACGACCACCGCTTAAAACTCTATGAAGGAATCTTCAACCATGAGGAAGAAAACCTTCTGTTAGAGGTGGACCATCATAGTGTGTCCACGGGTCCAGCCTAGGACCCGTAAATAGAATTAGGTGACCTATCCTTAGTGTACATATTTTAGGAATAAGAAAATTAAGATTTTCTCACCAGTTTAAGTTTGCCACGCCCCGTGTTAAACTCAACACGCCCCTTGTTTGACTAATAATCCGACATTTAGTCAACTGGTAACGTTCTAGGATGTCTGACACTATGGCATGCCCCGTGCCATAGTATGGCACGCTCCATGCCATTCCTCTGCTACAGGTAAAACTGGATTGGCTGCCACTTTTTTGGCACCATATGTTCAAAAGTCTCCTCCCATCACTCTCAATCTCTACAACTTGACAAAATTACACCTCGTGCTATGCTATAACATAAACCGTGCCATGCTCATGTGCATGCATTAGTTAATTGTTTGTTGTTTTTTTAGCCACGGCGGTTCCGGAAGATCTCAACAGCGGCAACAACTCTTCGTCTGCAATTGGTTCACTAATGAGACAAATCATGACATTACGGAGTGACCTTGATGAAGCCTATAGGAGGGCTATTGAGCTAAACGAGCGTATGGACTTCCTCACGGTTGCTTTCGAGCTCGTGGCGGAGTGCCTTGCTACTTTGAGCGAGAAGCTCGCCCCAATCCTAGAACCCGACTTTTGTGCCCTCGGATGCCCCATGGCACGAGGAGGAGGTTGGGGAGAACATCATCTTTGAGCCACTCTACGATGACGATATGCTCGTTACTACTCCCATGCTCGATGGCTTTCTTGATGATTTCATCATCAACCTTGGGGATGATGATGACACCCCGGTCCTCCCGTACGAGCAAGCCGACCGTTAGGATGGGTTCCCGTTTATGAAGCTCTAGGAGAAGCAAGTAGTATGTATAGGATGAATAAAAGTTGTTTTAGCATGGTTTGTTAATGGTTGTAATGACTGTTTATCTTGGACATTCCTAGGAAGAGGGATCATTTTGGTGATGTTCTTAGTTGCATGTAATAGTCGATCTTGGTATTAGATGTACTAGGAAACATCATGAATCTTGATTAGTAGAAGTTTAACTTTAGTAGTTGTTATCTTTATCTCTGTAGTTTAATATTTTGTATTTTGAGCATTTGGAAACAGGTAGCGGTTTCCTTTTGTAGCTGTTCTGGACCAGGAGGTCGCGATACTTGGCATGATAGACATTCCACAACATCCAATTGTCAGAATACTATGAAAGTTCTGCCCAAATTTTTTAAAAACCAAACTATTTTTTCTTGTAAATGCGTCTCTTTTACCAACATACGGGTACATTGAGGGAAATGTACATTTTAAGTGTGGGGATGGGTAAATAACGGGTAATGTTTTCAAGGACTTAAACCTTTGCTTTGTCCGCAATCAAGCCTAACACAAAACCCTTTCAAACGGGCCTATATATCCCCCAAATTTTTTTTAAAATTTGTTGTCTTAAACTGGATGGTACACATAAAAGTTTTCCTCCTAACTGTAAAAACTTCAAATTCCATTGAGTTATAAATAAATTTTCATAAGAAAAATTGAAATATTTTTTATGGCAAGAGGAACCAATTTATCTTTAAAAAAAATTATTTTTCCCATTGCCCTAATATTTGATGAGAATATGAGCCTAATTATAGCATGATCACCTATAAGCATGCTCTTTCTTTCCTAAATTTTGAGAGAAACCTGGTGATACGATAGAGGTAGAAATTGACACGTTGATACGTCCCAAGATGGACAAAATTTGGAACGCATATTTAAATGATTGAGGCACCTAGGATTTTCCCCGCCTTCCGCTTTTTAAACCCCTTTCCTTTGCTCCACAAACAAACTTCCCCTAGTTAAACCCCTTTGAGTTTAAACCTTTTCGCTTCAAAACCCTTTTTTGTCTTGCAAAAACCATCCATTTTGCAAAACAACCCATACCCCTTTTTGTTTCGACTTTATTTTCGTAAAAGACGGTTCTTTCATTGAATTCCAAACCTTGTGGCTTTTTCCAATTTCAATAAAAGCTGAGATGTCAATCTGTGGGTCCTGGGTTTGCACTCGGTTGCTGTTAGTTTTTGCCTATAAAAAATGTAAAAAAGAAGGGAATTCTCAAAATGTATCCCCTGAGCTTGAATAAAAAGAGGAAAGCTCTTTAGTTAGTTTATTCTTTTAGAAAAAAGTCATACATAAAAAAAAATTGAAAGATCGCTCTCTTACAACTTTTCATCCCTGTAAAAAACCTATCCATACCCTACCCCAAGCCTGCCCTTTTAAGACCTCATGATACTTTTGTGGATTCCAGTGAGATATGTGGAGGCTCGATCACATGTCAAGCCTATGCTCTCTGCTCATCTTCACTCAAGTATGAATGTTCACCCAAATCACTAGTTAGAACCCCCTGAGAGTTGAGTGACCATTTGTGAGGTTAATAAATTTAGATAGAAATAAATTCTAGTAGACTTGTCATAAATTTTTGTATTTCAAGTTTGACAGGAAAAATAAAATTAATCAATGGAATGAGATGTCAAACATATGACAGAGGGCTACCTTTATGCTGTATCTGACCAAGAAGGCACAAGTATATGAAACTCTTGGGATTTTCAAGTCTGTTCTGCACAGAGTTTTGCTTGAGGACAAGCAAAGTTTAAGTGTGGGGATATTTGATATACGTCAGATTAGACATATTTTTTAGAGAAAATAACCCCCGTAAATTGGTTTAATTCTGATCAACTAACATCCAAACAAGTCCATTTTGCTTTCTTTTTAGTTTTTCAAGTTAAACAAAGCCAAAATCACAAAAGGAACATATTATGTTCAACAATAGAAGAAAAAGATGAGTTCTGTGATTCTGCCTGATAGACACGCCCCATGCCAACCTTGACACGCATCGTGCCATACCTTGGAAGCTTCTCTGACACAACTCTACATCACACGGACCCGTGCCCATGACAACATGCCTCGTGCTGCTGACACCTGACAAGGCACGACCCCGTGCTACAGTAACACGGACCCGTGTGAAGTCAAAAGAAGATTCCCGGAGATTTTGTCTGATCAACACGCCATGTGCCACTGACAGGCACGGGCCGTGCTAAACTCCGCAATTGCCTATAAAAGGAGGCATCCTCCCTCATTTCACTTTGCTCAATTCTTTTCTCTCTTCCCCTAGTGTAATTGAGTCATTTGGTATTTTCAAGTCTTGTAATCAAGTTTATGATAACTCTAACCTAAGTAAGAATTAGTAAATTTTTGTCTATGATTTTTTCTTTTTCTCTTAAGCAAATCTTTAAAGCCATGATTGGCTACACTCTCATACTTACTTGGGAAGTAACAATCCTTTAGTGGGTTGGTTAACGACCTAATGATCTCGCTTTAGGTGTGTTTAATGACTTTATGAAAAACCCTTTTTATTAAAATTTTATTATTGATTTTCTGAACCAAACGTGATCTACGTATCACAGACCATTTGGGGAGTCAAAATCCCAAGGACCGGACTTGTGACACCCGGTCGGGGGACGATGCATGATCCTTCGGGTGACTCGCGTCCCATGCTACATGATACGTTCGGGGTCCTTATGCCTATGTAAGCAAACCCGGCTGTCACGCATGTGCGGGCATAAAGTATTTGGTTGGGAATGGGGTTTGGTAATATTTTGTAACTTCACGGAAGCCGAGATGGTACGTGTTTATGAACTTAGCTCTGGTTACGCCGGACGTGCATGCGTGAGAGTAGTGCACGTAAGAAATGGACCTTAGTCCCTTAAAAAGATCATTTTCATAATAATATTTCCGGCACGCAGGGTTGTTCCCCTGCTGGTTCATGACGGCGTGTCGAGTACGGTTTATTGGCCTGAGAGGGGGTCCTGTACGTAAGCGGCATTACACCACTACATCTTTTCACTAGCAGCACAGTTTCCTGGGGTTCATACTCCTCGCAGACGATCGCCCAGGAGAGTAGTGATACTAGATTTGAGGGTGAGAGGCGGTCTAGTTGCCTGCTAGTGAATAATCTTAAGAAAGTCTATAAGTACTCTACCACCATGTTTAACCACTGGTACGTTCTCCCAAGTTATATTAACTTCGATCTAGATTTCTTAAAATACCATCTTATTAGTTTTTATTTTCCTTTCTTTTTCTTTATTAAAATAATTTCTAAAAACTTAACATTAGAATTGGCTAGATGACAACGGCGGATTGAGTATCTAGAATCCTCATTTTCCATTGTGTCCTGAACAATCCCGATTCAACTTACCGCTACTATACTACTCCATGATGGGTGCACTTGCCCGTGTAATGTGCTGAAATGGTTGTTGTCAAGTAAATCGTGTTTTATAAATTTTAAAGCTTAAAACGGCTAAAAAGGTTTGAAAAAAAATATTGCCATACTTTATAGACACCTCAGCACATGTCAACCAGATATTGCACACGTTGAGGGGAGTTTGTTAGAGCATAATCAGTTCGTCGTGTGAAGTATCTGAATAAGACGATGATACAAAGATGCTGCTCATGAAGTGAGACACGAAGTCATATCTTGTTGATACATGAACCTTTTGTGGCCGTTACTGTCTGAATTATCAAACAGACTGATTTGACTAAGACATGAACTGGGGTCTGAACCCCAGCCAAACTCCAGGTTCGGAGTCGTCCGAACCTTAGACGAACTCCAAGTTCGGAGGGAGTTCGGATAGAGTTCGGAGGTTCCAGGTTCGGACAGATTACACGAGTATAAATAGTTTAGTCTTTGTGATTCTTTGTAAGTTTCTGTCCAGAGTCTGTCCAGTTCAATGTGTTAAGAGGGGAGGTTCTGTCCAACCTCCCCTGGAGCTTAATCGTTGTATACTCCTTTTGTTTATGTAACCATTCAACACGATATATGACAAAACTTCTGTCTCGATATTTTCTACCATAGAATCGATCCATTGTTAGTGCATGAACCTTGTGTGGTCGTTACTGTTCGAATTGTCAAATAGACTGATTTGTCGGAGACATGAACTGAGGTCCGAAACCCATCCGAACTCTAGGTTCGGAGTTGGCCGAACCTTGAGGGCCGAACTCCAAGTTCGGAGGGAGTTCGGACAGAGTTCGGAGCTTCCTAGTTCGGACCTTATGAAGAAGTATAAATAGTTTCGTCTTTGTATTTCTTTGTAAGTTTCTGTCTAGTGTCTGTGTGATTGAGAGGGGAGGTTCTGTCCAACCTCCCCCAGAGCTTAAACGTTTGTATACTCCTTCGGTCATGTAATCATTTGACATGAATCAATGACAAAACTTCTGTCTCATCCATAGAATCGAATCAATGACACGAATCATTTGACATTTCATTCTGAATTTGATTCAGGGTTGGTTAATAGAGTGAAAACTTCTGCTCAAAAGTCTTTACATAAGAAACCATCAAAACCAACTGTTCAAACACCATTTAGAGAACATAGAGAATTTTATGATCAAAGACAACCAAATTTCAGAAAATCAAGTCAGTTTTCCAAAAAGTCTCAATTTTATAATGACAAAGGTTTTTTATGATGAATTTGGGTGTGGATCAAATCAACCTGTATTTGGGAGGGGTCCTAAATGGGTTGATTATGGAGGTCAAAATGAATTTGTTCAAAGGTTTGGTGGGCGAAGAAATAGATTTCAGAATTATAGGGATCATTGTTTTTCTGGAAATTCATATACTAGAGGTCATGTTGATGAGTTTTCAGGAAATGTGTCAGGGTATGAATCAGGACATAATGATGAAATTGAAAATCATTATGTGCCTAATAGAAAGGGTTTGAAACCTAAAATCCAAAAACAGGTTGTTGAGTCCGAAGTGGATGATGACACGAGCGAAAAGGTTGTTACTGATAAAAGAAAATGTTTTAAATGCAAAGCTCATGGTCATACATATCGGACGTGCCCGTTGAAGAACCAAAATCTGTCAAATCTGACACAGAAAAGTTTGATAATATGTCGGAAGGCTATCAGACTGATACAAAGAAAAAGGTCAGATTTGTGGATGAGCAAGGCAGAGTTCACTTTAATCTTAAATCGACAGAATTTCATAAAAATGACAAGAAATCAGAAAGTGAATTTTCAAAGGTTAAATCAATTTTGAAAAACTCTGCAACTAGCTCCATAGGTTCTTCAACAAATGGACAGAAACCTAAGGGTTTGTCCATGGCTGGCAAGGATTTTGTTGAAGATGACGGTCGACCCAAAGCGTCAAGCTTGGGTTCGTCCCGAAACTAATCTTCTTTTGTAATTTATGCAGGGATCTTCGCGACAACTGATGAATAACATCTGGGTTGTTGATAGCGGAGCATCTCGGCACATGACCGGAGACATTTCTATGTTGCATGATGTGAAATACTTTGACGGCGGTAAAATAACATTTGCTGGAAACAAAGGCGGTCAAGTCACCGGTATCGGTAAACTTTCAAATGGTGCTGTTACATTCGACAAGGTTGAATTTGTTCAAGAATTGGAGTACAATCTTTTGAGTGTCTCCCAGATTTGTGATAAGCGTTTCATGACTGCTTTCACTGGGAGTGAATGTTTAATACTGAAACCTGAATTCAAGATTCCTGATGAATATGTGGTAATGTGTGACGCCCGCTCCCAGACTTGGCACTAGGAGGGGTCACGAATCGGATTTACTCATGAACACAAGGTATCAACAGAGATATTAAGCAGCGGAAATTTAAAACTTTTATTTATGTAAGCCAAGTACTACAGTAAGAGAGATATTGTACATAATTATAACTAATTATAAATACGAAATCTATAACTACGCCAGCTTGCCAGAAATCCTTCCTTGATAGCTTTCCCGATTATCCCGTCCTCACAAGATTCGTGCCTTTACTTCTAAACGTCTCTGCAGAACCTAGCATACATACTTTTAAAAAGTCAGCTTACGCTGGTGAGTTCTACCGTTTAGTTCAAAACCGTTAAAGTGTTTACCTGGTTTTACAACACACATTCATAAATCACATATAAATTCTAACCCGTATGTACTATGATAATATATCTTATTATCTTAATCATGACCCTAGGCTAAACTTCTAGGTCACTATATTCAACCAACTAATTTGGTTCTCCATGAAGAGTCCGCCCGCCACTGCACACTCCGTCCCATCTCGAAGGATAGTTATTACAACGGCCCAATGCAGCTCCGTCCGTACACGGTTCCCTAAGCCACCACTATGGGGAAGCAGCGTCTCCTCATTCTTCATCTCCTTCGAAAGGTTCGCCCGCCACTGCAATCGTCATCCTACCTTTTTCGTAAGATAGCTTTTGCGATGTCCGACTGCCGCTCCGTCCGTACACGGTTCCCTAAGCCACCACTATGGGGAAGCAGCGACCCTTCGTCTTCAGTAGCAACACATGCTCTAACTCTAATAAGTCATATTAGCAACTCATGCTTCAACTCTATTAGGTTCTAGTAGCAACTCATGCTTTATCTCTATTAGGTCATTTTCTCATCTTAATGACTCATTATCCGATCGTATATATTACCTACTCCTAGTTAAATAACCAGATGCTTTAGGTTTGTTATTAAACAGTGATAAGGCATTCATATACTGCAACAAATGGACATTCCCCAATTTACCGTTAGTGTATGTATACAGGATGTACCAGCGGCGTATCCTCCACACTTCCAATATACCGGGTAACTTATACTACTATGTATATATATAGGATGTACCAGCGGCGTATCCACCACATATTAATATAAGCAAATGCATCACTTGTTCTCATATAATCATACATATTCACTAAATGTTTACTAACAATTCCCTAGTCACTTGGCTACTTAATTTCAAAGCAAGCATATACACATCACATTATAATCAACATAATTGCATAACACGTATAAGCAATTTAATAACAATTTCATCATATAACACGTATATATCAAGTCACAATTATCTTGAATATATGTTCACAAGTATTGTATGTATACTAGCCCGAAAACATTTAAAATATTTAAAACATTTAAAAGTGGGCTCATAGAACTCACCTGATATCTTTAATCAGTTATTCAGACAGAACCTCCGTTATGGTCCACAATTAACCTAATCGCGTATCGGATTGCGTTAATGCAAAGTCATTATAAATAATACCTATATCCTATCATCCTAATAATACTTTATTAGGGTTTATCTCTTTTAAGGTCAAAATGACCAAAATGCCCTTATAGGCATAATAACCTTTTAATTGATAATATGAAGACGCGCATTCCTATAAGTAGACACTCACTCCGGGATCGCCCAGTGTTGGGATGCCATTGCCCAGATGGGATGGCGACACCCCCGCTATTGCCAGAAACCCCAGTGTACAGGTGCCTACCCTTCCGGTCCGCGCGAACTTCTAATATCCGATTAACTCGGTATTTTAAATACTTGATTATATAGCCAATTTATTTTCATATATTCTTATTATATATATAAATATGTTATAAGACCAAAAATCAAGTACCCATACCCTCCGGATTATTTTATAATAATTATCTTTATTTAGAAACCCTAATTTCATGAATTTCTCGTTTTATAATCAAAACTCATTTTTAATTCAAACCAACTTAGGGTGTTATCCATTATAACTTTTTATAATACCCTTTAAAAGATCTAAGCTTAATTCAACATCGTTTAGTCAATTTGGGCAGAGTAACGTTATGAAAACCCTAATTTTGACCCGTTAATAAAACCTTTACCAAACCTTTTCCAATTGTGAAATAAACTTAGGGCTTTCTTAAAATACATCATTTTATGATTACCTACAAAAATTCAGAGCCTAACTCCCACCCGATCACCCGAATTTGATGATTTATATTCAAGAACCCTAATTTTAACCTAGATTTAGAACTCGATCATAACAACAATATTAACCAAAATTGATTGAGGGCTTTTAAAGAACATACCAAAATATGTAGGACTGCAGGAGATGGCTTCAAAATTCCTCGTCGTTTGGCCTAATTTCAATCGCAAAGTTTCTGGGACGGGTTTAGGGTTTTTGAGAGAGAAAGATGGTGAATTGGTGAGATAGAATGGACGTTCGAAGCTCTATTTATAGCTATTAGGTTCGTGGGAGGATGCCCCAGGTGGCTACGGTGACTAAGCAGGCTAATTTGACGCGTAGGTGAACCAAACTTAAGGAACAAGTCGGATACGTGGCCAAAATTGCGGCCTGGTAATTTTTCTGCGCTGTTGCTTTCCACGCGTATCGCGCCAGGATGACATGGTCCTAGGCGATACGCGAGCAACCTTGTTTTCGGCCAGAATTTGATTTTTACCCTTTTAGCCCCTATACTTAGGTTTAATGCATTTCTAGCCCCTAAACTTCTAACCTTTTATCATTTTATGTACCAAAACATTAAGGGACATATTTCTAATAATTTATAAGGTTTCTAAGGCTCGGGATTCGTACGATAACATATATATACATTTATATATATTTTCTTTATTATTTGCTAATTTACGTTTTAGCCCCTCAAACTTTACAATACTTATCATTTTATGTTATGAATCATATTAGTATATATTTTTACTAATTTCTAAGTCTCAAAATACTTATAATGAATATAAACACGTATAAAACTTGTATATGTTTATAATAATTACGCTTTTAGTCCTTTAACTTTTCCGTTAGTTATTAACACAAGTATTTACACACATATATCCATCAAATGATTCATGTATCATCATGTTATTCATATAAACACATATTCATCCCATATTTTACCTTTTCTCACGTTTAACACATTCGTTTATGCGCAATTTATCACATTGGCTATCAAATGCATATTTCTAACACATGTAACCTATCCAGTATAGTTTTACCATATTTATCAATCAAGCTCACGTATTTATAATATAAACACGTATTTAATATATATATCATGTATCTATGAATTTTGGGATGTTACATAATGCGAGCATCGAGATTCTCAAATTTGTATATGCTCGACATGAATTCAGCAAAAGCAACGGTCGCAGGTCAATGTTTCTTGTCAAAGGCATCCGAAAGAGATTCCGTTCTATGGCATCGTCGCATTGGACACATCCACGACAGGAAAATGAACGAACTGGTGCGGAAGGATCTTGTCGAAGGGGTTCCAAAGCAACAATTTCTTTTTAATGATGTATGTGTGAGCTGCAAGAAGGGAAAACAGAAAAGAAAATCCCATCCACTGAAGAAATATCACTAAATTGAGGTCCCGTTAGAGCTATTTCATATGGATTTGTTTGGTCCGGTGAATCGAGCAAGTATTTCAGGAAATTGGTATTGTCTGGTGGTCACTGATGAATTTTCAAGATTTTCGTGGGTTGATTTTCTGGTCTCCAAGGATGAAACTTCAAGAATTCTCATCAATTTAATTACAACACTTGAATCTTTGTATAAACTGAAAGTACGAAGAATTCGTAGTGATAATGGCACGGAGTTCAAGAATTTAGCCGTGAGGACATTTTGTTTGGAAAAAGGGATTGTGCATGAATTTAGCACTCCATACACACCTTAGCAAAACGGCGTGGCAGAAAGAAAGAACCGCACAATTATTGAAACAGCACGAACAATGTTGGCTGATGCTCAATTACCTGTCCCTTTTTTAAATAACTCAATCTCTTATTAATACTGGATTACAAGAGACTCAGAGTAACACACATAAACTCTCAGACAAAAGTTCGCTCAGTTCTCTCTCAAAAACTTGACAATTACAAATACATAAACATATATATAGAGCCTACGGGTGTCCAAACTCCCTGGCTTGTCCGAACCTCAGGTTCGGCCAAGGCTCGGTCAGGGTTCGGCCGGAGTTCGGCCACCAGACCAAAACCCTAAAACTTTATGTATTCGTTTGATCCAGCTCATTGCCATATCGTGTATCAACAAACTCTCCTTTGGCAATAGCTGGACCGTTATTCATCAGCTTTGAACATTTGTAGCAGCCCCATCATCTTTCTAAACCAACTCATGATTGTTTCCAGCAAAGATGTTGAACGCAAAGCAAACCCTTATCACCCTTTGGAACTTCAACGCTTGATCCATGTAATCTGGGTGATACAGGATTGGATTGTGATACAACTCGTTAATATCAGCCTTTGACAAGTTAATCAGCCACATCGGATCGTAGATCTTCACAACCCGGTTATCTTCTCTCAACACAATCACTGCTTCTCCTGTCTTCTCATTATAATACCACCATCGCAAATCTTGGATAAAATTTTGTTGCATCTTCATCAATGGTTTTTTCTTCATCACCTCAGGCTTCTTTGGAAATACCAAGATAATCAGCCTCTTGCTAGTTCTTTGGTGTACTCTTGTTCGGGATCGCCGTCTTTTTGGCTTTTGAGGATCCAAGAACTGTAACCCCTCATTACATTCCCTCTCAAGAGTCTTCTTGAAATGCATACCCAACCAATCATTGCCATAACAACAAAATGGCTTTTTTGTCAGCTCACGAATATCCCAGATCGGCAAACTGCTGAAATCTTTGGCGCACTTGAAAAACTGGATTCCATGTTCATGTTTAATCCCATAGCACTTCAAGCTTGATGTATACATCCAACTTATAATCTCCCCTGACACCTGACCCTTGAACTTGAAAGACGATCTTTGTTTGATTGGTTTTGGAGGCGGTACATAATTAGCATAAAATGCTTTCATGAACTCTTTAAAAGTCTGATTCTGTTTCTGAATCTTCGCCTCCTTAACCACCGGGTCTTTAGGTTTTTCAGAGTCTTTCTTTCTCAAAATTTCCTTAACTTCAGCATCTTTCTGTTGGATTTAGGTGTCCAGACCCGACTAAATCAAGTACCCGACCCGGTCAAGACCCGTAAGAGTTACACCGGAGGCAACGGGTATTTAAGACCGCTTACTTTTATAACCGGCAAATTCACAGAGGAATCAATTATTTGTTTATTAAATAGTTTAATAGATAAATAATTAATTACTATAAAGTTTAATTAAGCGACAAAAGACGTTAAATATTATTTACGTCATGGACGAGAATAGACAGATTATTAGTTTGACTAATACTCGGCAAGCGACAAACATTTAAAGGGTTAAATGTTAAATATCAGAAATTAAATGGTTCGATTAAGGATTAGGTGAAATCGAGGGGCCAAACGGAAATTAAATCAGTTATAAATATAACTGATTAAATGAGGCGAAAACCCTAATCCAAAAAGTGAGATTTTCGGCCTCCCCTTCCTCCCTCTCACGATTCCGACGCCGTCGGTAACCCCACCGCCGCCGTCTCTTTTGTTCTCCGACGACTCAATCGCGAGAACCCTAATCCAAGTCGCTGTCGCCGCCCTGTCGTTTTCACTGCCGCCGACAGCCGCTCACGAAGCCGCCGCCGTTCGCCCTCCTCCATCGCCGCCGCCGCAGCCACCGAGTCGCCGCCACCCGCCGCGACCAAGCCGCCGCAGCAGCAGCCCGACGAAGCCGAGCCGTCGCCGCCTACAACCCAGCCGCAGCCCGCCGCCGCTCACCGCCGCCGCCTCGACAACCGCCGGCCCTCCTCGCCGTCGCCGGCTCTGCCGCCGACAAACCCCAGTCGCGAACCGCGTATCACGCGTGTTCTGCCGCCGTCCGCGAAACCCTAGTTCGCGCCCGATCCGACGTGCGAGTTTTTCTCGGTGCTTGATTCACCGCGTTGAAAATCCGCATCCGCGAGGAAAGTTAGATTCGTTAGACGAATCACGATCTGCGAAACCCTAGTGTCACCCGTTGACTTTCGGTGTCTCAAGCGTTTGTTTGAATCACCGCTCAGGTATATCTAAACTCGTTATAAGTTTAGATTCAATTATTTAATTTTTATACATGTTGCGTTTCTCGTTTAACGCGTTTTGGTGTTTGCGCGTTTGGTGATTGTCGAATCCTGTTGATTTCGGTTTATGCTAATTATCTGGTTTTCGCGTTTGTAAATTAATACGTTTTCTGCTGCATATTAAATCAAATGTTAATTTAATTATTTGTTTTGATTTACTCGGTAATCGTTTAATAATTATTTATTGTAAATAATTATTTCTTAAAAAAAAAATGCTATTACCGAGACTCGAATGCCACTGTCATAACCCAACAGTGGTATCAGAGCCTTGATCAGCACACGCATACCCAGGCCGGTCAATTTTAAACTGGTATACTTTCGCGAACTGGGGTTCTGAACCCGAAAGTCGCAAAATTAAATGAATCGCCTTTTAATTGTGTTTAGTCGATTTGGATTCACTAAACATAATCGATTCAACATAATTGATTGAATTATCTTTCGTGCATATTCGGCCCAACCCTATATTATTTTGTCATGGTTTCGTTATGGTTTGGCCCATTAGGCCCATGTGTTTTGTTTTGGATTGACCCACTTTTGCTGGGTTCAAAGTTGTAATTATTTAAAATATAATAGTTTTATTTTAATTGTTATCGCTCATTTTCGCCTGGACGAACAAGACGAGCTTGATACAAAGACCCATTTGAGATCATCCCTGTATGGGATTTTCGAAAATGGCTAGAAGTCAAAACAAGACCGACGCTTCCCATGACACGCAGGAGCTTGTTGAAGCCAGTGGGAGCAACTAAGTCGATCAGGGAGTTTTTCTATTCTCGTGGTTGATTTACTTTTATGTCCCTTGCCCTTATTCGATATTGTCATAGGCTCTGACAATATCGAAGCCCCTGCTAGGCCGGATATGTGCATGTGTGTTTGCTTGTTTTTGGTTGCTTGTCTTAATTTGATTAACGCGCCAACTAAAAATCCAAACTTAGTTTTATCAATATAAAACTAATTTTTCAATCAATTAAATAAAAGTCCTAATTTATTACGACTTCATAAAAATTATTAACCAATTCAATTCGACATTAAATTCGGATTTTTCGATAATGTAATCGAACAATAAAAGAAATTGGTTATCGTCTCGCGACACGTAGATCATTAATATTTAGGTTATTTAAATGATCGTCCCGAGTGAGATAGGATTCACAAAATTTATCGTCACATTTAATATTAAAATATGACCTAATAATCCTATCTGGTAAGCCTAAAACCGGTAGTCTATGCCATCCTATGTCAAGTCTAACTTGGAACATATTAACCGATGCATCCATGTTGGAGTATTTAAACACCGCACATGGTGTTTAGGGTATCTTCCGAGGTGAGCGTATTGGAGTATTTCAACACCGTACGCACACACTGAACACTTAGGACAACTACTATTTTCTTTACACGCACCTTTGGTATTGGAGTATTTCAACACCGTACCTCTGGTTGGCTTGTAGACAAAATGGGCATAGATGGGGCTAAACGTATTTCGTTGATCTGTTCGCGAAAGCCCCATAACTGGAGTTGTGATAGTAGACTCACAAGTGACAACCGTTGTCCGTTCGGCTACTTAGAAATTTTGAAAGCACTTTACGCTGTCTGGAAAAATTGTCTAACTAATTGAATTCCCAATTCCTATTCAAGATTAGCTTGCCATCCTTGAATACGAATCAAACATCGAAACACTAAAACATTTGCCTGTTGTTTCAGATGGCTAACCGCGCAAACCAAGAGATTTTCCATCTCAAGTCTCTCCTTGAGAAGGAGAAACTTAATGGCGCCAACTTCCTAGATTGGGAAAGGAATCAGAGAATCGTCCTGAAAATGGCTAACATGGAAAACGTGTTAGATGCTGAGGTTCCTGAGGAACCTGAAGCTGACACGGCCGCGGCGCGAAACGCCCATAACACACTGCGCACAAATGCAAAGAATGTCGCGTGTCTTATGCTAGCCACCATGGATTCTGAGATTCAGAAGAACATGGTTGACAGGACGGCTTTTCAGATGATCGGTGATCTGAGGGGCATGTTTGAAACTCAGGCCCGACAGGAGCGCTATGACACCGTTGTGACACTCATTAGTTGTCGCATGGCCGAAGGCGCTCCCGTCAGCCCTCATGTCCTAAAGATGAAGGGTTACATCGACCGCTTAGCAAAGCTGAATTACGTCATCCCCGCCGAAATGGCGACAAACCTGATTCTTCACTCACTGTCCAGTGCCTTTACCCCTTTCCGGGTAAACTTTAACATGCATAGCATGGTAAAGTCAGTGACTGAACTTCACGGTATGCTTAAGACCGCTGAAGTTAATTTTGTTAACGGTAAGGCACCCGATGTACTCGCGATCCGATCAGGAGGCGTCAAGAAGCCTGAGGTAAAGAAGGGCAGACGTGGGAACAAGAAGAGGGGCAAGGCAGCTGTAACCAGAGCGTATGGAAGCTCCCAGAAAAGCAAGCCTAAGGCAACCAAAGCACCACCGCCTGAACAGCGCGAGTGCTTTGAATGCCACAAGATGGGGCACTGGAAGAGAAACTGCCCAGAGTATCTTGCCAAGGTGAAAAGTGGAAAAGCCCAGCCGGGTAATTCCTCAGGTATACACATAAGATTATGTTGTATGATGCTTCACTTATTCCTACAAAATATATGTTTGACATACTTTACATTTTGTAGGTGCATGAAGCTGAAAGGAAGCAAGCCAAGACGACACTGAACTACCCTGCGATTGTCGCACCCAAATAAAGTTCGTGTCCTGAGTTTTGATTTAAAACAATTCTTGGTGATTTTAAAACAACTGGTTTTGTTTGGTTTTCCCTGACTGTTTTCCAGGATGAACAAATTGCTTTCTTTGGATTTTGATTATGACATGTTTTGACAATGGTTGATTTTCGAAACATACATGATTGGTTTTAATCTACTTTGAATTTGATTCAACCTTTTGATAGATTAAATTCAAAAAATCCCATAACAACATATCTTCCAACCTGGTGCACTTGATTTGATTAAGGCTAGCTCAAATGCGACATGATAACCTTTGGTTATCATATCCCATCAAAGACATAATGCCTTTAGTGTATATCGTAATTGTTACGTGACAACGCACGACGCAATTATGGTTCATAAAGTCCAGTGACTTTAAACCATCCAGCGTCAATAATATTAAATCAAGTCGAACCGATTGAAGATCGCCGTTTCGATCTACAATCGTATGAACATATCAATCCTCTGCTTCACGTAGACGTTTGATCATATAAGTTCGAATCACCAGCTAAACAACTACAGGGGTAATCACCTGTTGATTACAATATTGTAGTATGGTCACACCAATTCTGGTGCACATTACCATTAAATGTTCATACCTAGACACATCTTGGAAGTCTTAGACTACAATAGTTGTACTCACGTGTGTTTTAAACCGACAAGCACTAAGTGTTTCATACGTCGATCCAACATTTCATTATGAAACTGGTAACACACAAGACTAATGACTTGCCACAACAAATCCCTTGACTTCATGTAACCATGACGCCCCTTCACACAACACTTGCTTAACTAACTTCCAATCCCAAGACCGGTATCTTGCGAAAATGGAATTTAGCAATTACATGTCCAAAGCTAGATCTTTAAATATCTAAAGAAATGTGACTCTGATAAGTCACTGGACCGTGTAAAGCAACTCTCGCATCTAAACGAGACGAGCCAGATAAGTAATGTTTCGCCAACACTAGATTGTTGCTTAGTGGAACATATTGACATTCAAATTAGAGTTGGCATGTTTAACCTTACCTGAATAAGGAAACATCCTCTAGTGTCGGACCCAAGATTCTGATAGAATATATATCATCATCTCGATCATCACGAGATATTTTCAAACAATCATAGACGAACGCATTTTCATGCTATCAAACTCTGAAATGACTTTGACATTCGTCTATGAACTTATGAGCAAGTCATAACATCTGGATATTAAGTTTTGACTCCCGTACCACATACTACGAAGTCAGACAATTTCGTTCTTGAAAACGATAATTGATTACAACGTCTTTTTCGTGTAAATTAATATCCAAGCGGTTTGAAAGAAAGATGAAGATAGGAATGTCAATCTGCCTCAAGCAAGTGGGAGCATCGCCATAGATCCTTACTGGAATAACGATCAAGTGCCGATCCAAAGATCATTTAAATTTACTGGATTGAAACGTTAAATGACACCTCAAATAATTGTAAGTTTCAAGATTAAATTAAGTATTGATCGTAATATGGCTGAGCAACCATTAACGCGATCAATCTCTTGAAACAGTTCAAATCATACTAAATATGATGTAGACATGAACCCAATACTTGAATATTGCATGGAATATTGCCGTAAAGTGTTACGCCATGACCATAGATGGAAAATCACATCATCACTGCTAAATACTGATGAGTGAGAATATATGTTCATCGACCGAGTACAAATTGTATCCGTTGAACATTAATAGCCACCTTAATTGAATCTGAACTAAGAATGCTATAAAACATTCAAAGGGTTAATTCGACTCTATAAATAGTCGGTTAACATGCTCAAGTGATAACACAGTCATACGTGTGCTTACCAAGGGCACTTCATTATCACAAGTTCAATTCACTTAAGATGATTCACTGTTCAAGATAAACGATGAATCTCAATAAACAACAGATATTAGCAATTCTAAATCGAAATACGAGCACTTGATAGCGAATTCATAATTTCTGCGATCGGGTTAGATCAGCGAAATTAAACTACTACATAGTACACGAATTCTGCATCACTTCGATATTCGATTCTAGTGTTGGATGTCGAACACTGTCGTTTGCACCATATCATTCGGCCTCCTCTAAGTTGTTAGACGAGAGTCTGAATTCTGCGTAACGCGTTCGAATTTTATACGTTTTAATATCCATGAATATTTCGTTAATATTCTAAAAGTCCGTAGTCGATCAGACATTGCGGGAGCAACGCCTGAAGCAAGACTATTCTGACTCTGGACTCAAGGTGTTGACCTCTAGACTCACAAGGCCTCATTGGAGAATGACGTCGGGACGTAACTCGTATCAGAATGTCTTCATGGATCTTAGCATAAGACAAATCTGATTGATGGTATACTCAACGGTATCCTTTGACCTGAGATACATGAGCGACCTCCCGTTTGCCAAAGAACATTCTTTGATTGTAGCTTAACGCTGTCGCGTAACTGCCAACCATAACGGTTACTTTTGGGAATGGATCTGAAGTTTAGTGGGAGCTGTATGTAGTCAATATGGGATTCTGTACTCTTGCATTAACAATGCGACAATTTGACATCATGGGCCCTCTCGTTTGTTCCAAGTGTGAAGTGTAAGGCCTTACCCAAACTTACTGTGTGTTTGATTGGACCACTTCGAACAGTAAAACAAGAAATATAATGATCGAACACAAAGAGAATGCAAAGATCCATGTCTTTGGTTCGATTGGTGTCACATACAGAAAGGATCTGATGACATTACAAATACCATAAGTCTAAACTATATCACAAGTTTAATGATATGCCTTGGTTGTTTTGACTTGAAGTGTCATGACTGGTTGGGACAGCCACGTGTAGCTAGAGCACCTCTGACTGTAACTTGATTAATAGTCGCGATCAGTCCAAGTGGGAGACTGTTGGATTTAGGTGTCCAGACCCGACTAAATCAAGTACCCGACCCGGTCAAGACCCGTAAGAGTTACACCGGAGGCAACGGGTATTTAAGACCGCTTACTTTTATAACCGGCAAATTCGCAGAGGAATCAATTATTTGTTTATTAAATAGTTTAATAGATAAATAATTAATTACTATTAAGTTTAATTAAGCGACAAAAGACGTTAAATATTATTTACGTCATGGACGAGAATAGACAGATTATTAGTTTGACTAATACTCGGCAAGCGACAAACATTTAAAGGGTTAAATGTTAATTTCAGAAATTAAATGGTTCGATTAAGGATTAGGTGAAATCGAGGGGCCAAACGGAAATTAAATCAGTTATAAATATAACTGATTAAGGGAGGCGAAAACCCTAATCCAAAAAGTGAGATTTTCGGCCTCCCCTTCCTCCCTCTCACGATTCCGACGCCGTCGGTAACCCCACCGCCGCCGTCTCTTTTGTTCTCCGACGACTCAATCGCGAGAACCCTAATCCAAGTCGCCGTCGCCGCCCTGTCGTTTTCACTGCCGCCGACAGCCGCTCACGAAGCCGCCGCCGTTCGCCCTCCTCCATCGCCGCCGCCGCAGCCACCGAGTCGCCGCCACCCGCCGCGACCAAGCCGCCGCCGCAGCAGCCCGGCGAAGCCGAGCCGCCGCCGCCTGCAGCCCAGCCGCAGCCCGCCGCCGCTCACCGCCGCCGTCACCGTCGCACCTCGCCGCCGCCTCGACAACCGCCGGCTCTCCTCGCCGTCGCCGGCTCCGCCGCCGACAAACCCCAGTCGCGAACCGTGTATCACGCGTGTTCCGCCGTCGTCCGCGAAACCCTAGTTCGCGCCCGATCCGACGTGCGAGTTTTTCTCGGTGCTTGATTCACCGCGTTGAAAATCCGCATCCGCGAGGAAAGTTAGATTCGTTAGACGAATCACGTTCTACGAAACCCTAGCGTCACCCGTTGACTTTCGGTGTCTCAAGCGTTTGTTTGAATCACCGCTCAGGTATATCTAAACTCGTTATAAGTTTAGATTCAATTATTTAATTTATATACATGTTGTGTTTCTCGTTTAACGCGTTTTGGTGTTTGCGCGTTTGGTGATTGTCGAATCCTGTTGATTTCGGTTTATGCTAATTATCTGGTTTTCGCGTTTGTAAATTAATACGTTTTCCGCTGCATATTAAATTAAATGTTAATTTAATTATTTGTTTTGATTTACTCGGTAATCGTTTAATAATTATTTATTGTAAATAATTATTTCTTAAAAAAAAATGCTATTACCGAGACCCGAATGCCACTGTCATAACCCAACACTTTCTCTTTCGGAAACACCTCAAACTCATCACCACCAGATTGATTGAAGTTGGAATACAAATCCGGATACTCTTCTTCTGTAATATCCTCTATTTCAATTTCTTCATCAAAATTACCTTCCACATCTTCATCAGATTCTGGTTCTGGATCTTTGAATTTTTCAGGAGATTTCTTAGATGCTTTTTCATTTCCTCATCGTTTAAATCAAACACCCGTTGTAACTCTTCGGCCGTTAAATCTCCAACAAATTCCCCTTCTTCAAGCGTTTGTAACATATCAGCAAATTCACTCATTGACTTTGCAGCTTGATCGGATGGAATTGAAGTAATTGGCACTGCTTCTCTATAATCTTTTTCCATCTGGGAAGATGATGTTCCAGCACCCGAACCTGCGGTTCCAGATGGGCCTGGTCCACCACCAACATTCCCTTCAGGATCATCCTGATCGGGATCATCATTCAAAAATCGCAACGGATCTTCATTACAGCCCGTACCGTCTCCAATCTCCCCCTGAGCATTAAACTTCTCGATCAAGAATTTTAACTGCTCATTCATCTCCAGAAGCATCTTGGATTGGTTTTGACTAACCCATTTCAATCTCATAATCTCCTGATCTTTAATTTCATCCCGACTTTGCAGAGTTACAGCCCGCTGATTCAAATCTTCATTATCAAAACGCAGCACTGTAATCATCTTCTCTTGGGCTTCAGTTTTAGCCTTCAAGGCATCAATCTGTGATTGTTGGTCAGTCACACCCCTAAAATTCCCACGCGCGGTAACGCACCGCAGGAAGCGTGACAAACCAGGATCGTCGTCCATTAGTTACACCAAACGACCAATAATTAATAAAAACATTTCTTTCTTCATTAAAATATAAATTCAGAGTTTTACAAATGCGGAAGCGTAAATACAAATAAAAATCTAAGCAAAAACATCGTCACCCAAGGTGACGTAACTTGTCCAAGGACACTAAATGTGTTTCAAAGACTCATGCATGCGTACTCGTGATATCGAACATCCACAACCTGAGAAATAACATGCTAAAAAGTGTCAACACAAAGGTTGGTGAGTTCACAGGTTTATCAGTCTATAAACAGTTCCCGTTCAGTGTAAAAACAACTGCACATCGACAGTTCAAGTTCAGTTTAAGATTGATTGTTCAACAACAATCAAGTTAAGTTTAAGATTGACTATTCAACAACAGTCAGTTGAGTTTAAGATTGACTGTTCAATAACAGTCAAGTTGTAAGAGCATAATCACTAATATATAACAAATAGCTAGCTAGGCTATATACATGAAACTTCGCACGTTGATGGTCACCGAAGCTAACAATTATAAACAGTTTGCGCAGTTTGCCTTGTTGTGTTTAGGACGAATATAACACCTGTTCGATATCCGATCATGCCAGCGCGACTGGCCCGGGTGGGGTTTGTCAGACCCAGTAGTACTACAATATATTTCCCGCTATCGTCATTAATATTAACAGTACCATAAGAAGGACTTTGTTGTATCAGTGTTCTTCAAGTACTTCAAGTGATATATAAAAGTCTAATTATCTCAGTTGTGTAAATCATGCATGTTAATCTCCTCCAACAGGATTTAAAACAGTAAAATGGGGCCTTGAAACTCTCCTTTGGGTGCACAGCAAATCCAGATAAATAACATGGCAAGTAGCAATCAGTAGGTCCTGTATTTTCTACTAAACACCTAACAAACATATTCACATAAGTGCATGTTTAATCGAAAACGACAAAAATCTAGACAAACGGTGAAATTAAATAATGTCGAACGACGACGTGGTGAAAACCACCAAACCCAAAACGAGTCGAGGATGGCTCATAGCCAAAATCATGACGATTACGAAAATCGAGAAGAAAGTATATTATTTACAAATAATATACGTTCATGAAGTCGGATAATAAAATATGTATATATATATATATATATATAATATATATAACCAAATATACAATTTTATCTTTATCAAATCGAGTAGTAAAACATATATAGTCATATTTATAAATATCTAAATAAATATACCGGATGTTTAATTTTATAAATAACGTAGTGACGATAAATGTACTACTTATATACGCATCTTTCCACTTTATATAGTTTACAAAAAGGCTCGGTTTATAATATATAGTTTATAATCATGAATCAGTATATATATATATTTTCCAAGCATCTTCATTATATATATATAAAATCCATTTCGAATACTCCAAATTATATATATTTAGGTTTATAAAACCTTTTTTTATAGAAAATAACAGTTCTATGATCAAACAACAATATCCATGCAACCTACGATTCCAAAAGAACGTTTCGAAATGACCGGTGGTAGGTTTTGGGTCAAGAAAAAGTTCACAAAACAAGAAATAAAATAAAGAATTGATAAAGATAAAAACAGGAAACCAGAGGTCAGCAGGTTCGAACCTGTGAACTCTAGTTTTAGAACCAGCGCCTCAACCACTGGGCTACCAACCCAATTTGATTATTGTTTGATCTGGGTCGGTTTTATTAAATAGGGACAAAGGAATCAGGTTTACAAAATAAAGAAAAAATGTTGGGGCGACCGAAACTCGAACTCGCGACCTTCCAAACCACACCAACCGTCCAAACCATACGGACAAACCATCATTTTGGTTTTAACCCGACAAATAAGATACATGAAAGTACGGGTTGGGTGTCTTCTCCCTCAACTAAAACCCTAAACCCGTCGGAGGTGTTTTCCAGTCACCGGAGTAATGAGAATGACAAAACAAAAGCGACGACATGAAGCGAAAAAAACATAGATCAACACATACCTCAAATCGGAGATGAAAGACGGTACGATTTGACATCGAATCCGAACCCGTACTCAACGCGAACTCAAACTCGGTTGTTCCTGCTTTGCTCGAAGCCACTTGCGACTGCTTCATGGTGACGCACGGTGCCCAACTATTGGTCGAATGTGGCCTTCTTGAGTTTTCTTTGCAGGTTTAAATCGTCGGAGAAGAGAGGCGGGAGAGTTGCGATGTTCTTGTGGGTTTTCACGAGAGGGTCATGTTCTGAGAGTGACAAAATAGATTTTGAAGCAATGACAATGATGGAACCAAGAAGTCCAGCGATGGTTAGCTATAGAGTTCGTAACCGTGATATGCCATTAATCCGAAGCAATGAGTGGAAAGCGGTTACCGGAAGAGAAAGATCTACTAAACATAAAAGCCTTCAAAGTTGAGCTTTAGAAAATGACAGAATTACCCCTTTACTAATTTACAAGATGGGGATGCGAGTACGTAGGAATGGCAAGATCAGTCCCTCCATGTTTAGTTAATTAAACAAGTTCTAAAAGTTGCAGAATAGGTCCCTCAAAGTTTAGAAAGGCTAACGAGCTCTCTAACGGAGTTAACATAAGTAACTTACTGTTGAATATACATGTATGTGCCAATGAATATTTAACGTATAACGTTTATAAAATGTAAACCTTGAATTGTTCACATAAAATCATAAGTAATATTCCACAATTATTTATTTTGAATTTCACATAAAATCATAAGTTTAAATCTATATTTATATGCTCAAACCCACATACAATTATAGAACACTACATATAATTATGTGATATCTTGTCGTATAAAATCATAACATAACTTTTGAATATATATATATATATATATATATATATCTATACTATCTTATTATGCATATTCTATCAAGTTGTTGAAAATTAAGATGTACAACTTATTTATGCATAAGGTACAAGTAAAAATTAAGAGGTACAAGTAATGAAGTAGCATGTACAAGATCTTAATGCATCAAATCTTACAACTCTTAGAAACCTAAATTTGGGCGGTCATCTCTTATCTCACCTGAGGTGAGATTTGAATTTCAAAAATTCAAACACCCATTTACTTTATCAGAATTTACTTTATCAGAGATTCAGAGATTGCTTTTAACCCTAATCTTGTCAACCTGTCACTCTCTCTCTCTCTTCCCCTCATCTCCATCTCGATCTAACTCTATTCTTCTCAACCTGTCACTCTCTCTCAACCATCTCTTCTAAAAAAACTCACCGTCGGCTACCCAAGGTACGGAAGAAGCCGATGAACGGACTGAGATCATGTAATTTCATTTTCGTTTTGATTTCGTGATGTTTCCCTTATGAATCATAGCTGGATTTATGTTCTGATTGTTGAAATTTTGTTGTAGATCTGGTGAGCTCATCGTTTTTATTTTCTTCGTATTGATCATCCGCTTTGTTTGTAGTTTTCTTGATGTTCGTTTTTATTGTTCTTCGTATATTCAGATCACGCCGATTGAGGATTTAAAGGTATCTGGTGAGTACATCTAGACATTGATTGTTGAGTTCTAGGGTTTTTTCGTCCTAATCTGTTTTTTATGCTTGGATTTTTTGTACTTAATCTTCATATCGATTGTTGATTTCTAGGGTTTTTTCGTGTTTGTATGGAAATTCTACTACACCTTTTATGTTAATTGATTTAGTGTAAATTTGATAATATTTATCAGTGTTTTGTAATCGCTATTCTTCTATTCTTTTTCATTGGGGAGTTGGAGTTTCTACAAATTGGTTGGGTTATTATCCTAACAGGTTAAGAGTTTAGGCATAGGAAGAACTAAGACGAACTATTGGAATGGGTTTCAAAGTCTATACAAATATATAATTCTTCCAAAGATTGTTAACTACTGGATGATGGCTGCAAAGGCCTACTATGACGGGCATGTAAGGTTCTCAACATCGTTTTACAAGGTAATTATGTGTTTTTCTTCGGTTTTTGTTTTTGTTATTTGGGTGGGTATGAGATCTCAACTTCATTTTTTAGGTTGTTAATTTGTAGGTAGTTTGATGAGGTTTCTTCGTGTTTTCAGGTTATACGTCTGAAAAAGATAGTTTTCATCTACTATATAGGTATGAAATTAATTCATTTTCTTTCTTCTGCTATTGAAGTAAACTTAAGGTTATGAGAAGTCAAAACTGTATTCATAGGTCTTAATTTATAATTTTAGTGTTCTGTTTTGGTGTTGTTAATCTGATTTGGTGTTTTACTTAGGCCTTTTATGTAACAATCTTAAGCGTGCAAGTTTTTATTCCCTCATGTGAATTTGTGAAGTCCTACTAGAATTTGTGAAGGGCTACTAGAATTTGTAGAAATCTTTTTAAAGATGAGCAACTTTCAAAGTAGAAAAATATGATGATGGGAAAAGCTTTAGACCTACAAGTGCAAAAGTTGAAACAAGAAGCAAGATAGATAAGCATGATGATGATGATTTAGCCAACTAACTTCTGTGTTCTTAACAGGGTTTGATGAAGGGGAGCTTTCGGAAGATGGTCCAAATGATGTTGAAGGTTTAGATGCTTCAATAGCACACATAGCAAACTTGTTATCAACAGAGCCCTCTGATGGTATTTTTATTTTTATTTATTTATTTATTTTCTGTACATTGATCTCAATATATTATGCATCAAAAGTTACAAAAACTTGCTATTTTTCTGTATCTTTAAACAGTAAAACTTGGAATTGGAGGATTCAGTATGGGCAGTGCGTGTGCACTTTACTCTGCAGCTTGTTTTGCTCAAGGAAAATATGGAAACGGTAAGACTATTCAGGTATGTTTGTTTGGAAGGAATTGTGGTTGTGAAGAAGAAACCTAAGATGACTTTTTTTTTTAAATTTATTTACTTACTCTCATTTTGATTTGCAATTAGGCAATAACATACGTTACACTGCTGAACTACTTGGAAGATGACCCAGGACCTCATCTAATTGTTTGTCCTGCTAGCTGCATAACTGGGTTCTAAGTTCTAACTAATGGGTGCATTGCTAGCTGCATAACTGGGATATGTTTTTCAGTTTTAAGGTGTCAATTTTAAAGATCCTTAGTGGAATTTAACATGATCTAAATTATGTTTCTTTTTTATTTTTATATTTCAGGTAGCAATTTTAACTGTAGTATACATAGATTGGGATTCACGAGAATCAAAGGAGTTGGATGGAAATGTGCCAGTCTAATTAGAGAATCAAATTCATGATCATCTTCACTTTTGTTCTCATTGTAAGAATAATATTAAATGTTCTCATTTGCATATAGGTTAAGGCAAATGATGCTCTTCTTCACCATAATATTTCTGTTTTCTTTTTCAGTTAGTTGATGAATAATTTATTTATTACCCGCTTGACCTGTATCATTTTCAGGTAAGATTTTGTGTTTGACCATTTAATGTGTTTCTATAACCTGCTCCATAGGTTGTTAGTTGTATTTTTATTTTTAGAGTAAATTACGGCTATCGTCCCTGTGGTTTGCACGTTTTACGTCTATGGTCCTTAGACTTCATTTTTTACGGCTTTAGTCCCCAAACTTTATCGACTCGTTACGGCTTTAGTCCCTCGGGCTAACAGACGTTAAAAAAGTCTGTTAACTTTTTTGAAATGACAATAATGCCCTTGTATAAAAAATAAGAAAAACAAAAGAACATAGAAAATTAAAAAATTATAAACCCAACTCAACCCCCACCTCCACCCCTAATTCTTTCTCGATCTGGAACCCCAACCTCCCACCCCACCCCACCCCACCGTCAAGTCTTTCCGGCAAGATCTTCACGGCTGAAAGCACAGTCTTCGCAGGGCTGTTGCCGTCCCCTCTTTCTCCAGAAACAAGAAACTACGCGCTGGTAATAATCGTGAACCACAAAAAAGGTCAGGGGTCGCCGTCCCATCTTTCTCCGGCGACTTGAAATCGCCCAAAATTTTCCGAACCGGTTCTAGCAACGCCGCTGGTATGACTGCTGATTAATTAAATTACTGCTAATATCCATCTCCATTTAATCTCCGCCGGTCAGATTGACGAGCTTAATATATGGATCTATGAGTTTAAAAATTTGAACATTATGAAAGAAAGCTTAAAATACATACAATACAAAGTGTTTAGAAAGCATGGGAAGGAACCGTGACTTCAATTTGGAAGCGGGAATATGAATAAACAACCTCCTCGGCCCAATTGGCGGTTAATTTGAATTGTAACGGGGGATTTGTGCTCAGAATTCTACTCCGGCAAAACATAATCATCGATGGTGTATTTTTAGTGTAGGCTGATCCTCACCGACTCGCCCAAACTTTTATTTGATCACCTGAGAATCTTCCCCTCCCTAATTGCTTATCCTTCACCGACGCAGTGGAGATCGGACTGGTTCCGACTGGGGCTGAACCACCGGAGAGGGGAGTTCGCCGGAAAAGAAATGGCGGAGAGGGGAGTTCGCCGGAAAAGAAATGGCGGAGGTTTAGTCGCCGGAGAGGGGAGTTCGCCGGAAAAGAAATGGCGGTGGTTGAATATCCCTGCGGACACGACACGATGAACATTTATGCTTTTTTTTCTTTTTTTTTAATTTGTTTTTGATTTATATTTATATTGTTTTTTAAAGGAGGGTACACTGGTCTTTTCACACACACTTAACAGAATTTTTTAACAGATGTTAGCCCCAGGGACCACCGGTGTAACGGACCCCTAAACCTTGGGGACTATAGACGTAAAAATTGAAGCCTAGGGACTATAGCCGTAAAACGTGCAAACCACAGGGACGATAGCCGTAATTTACTCTTATTTTTATGAATATTGGTTTCATTTTATGGATTGGTTTGGTTTCTTCAAGTTTTGTTTATTTCAGGGACACGAATCTTCATCTTACTACTCCAGCTCTCGGATCTAAAATGAGTGGCAAGGTAAACAATTGTATTCATGTGTTATGTTTGCTTCTTGGTTATCTAGAATTATTAATATGACAATTTATAGGTCAGACAACGGATAGACAGGTTGCTTTGGATAATTTCTCAACAGAATTGCAAATTATTGTTGTTTAAAGAATTAGAAAAGGTTTGAAAAATATATAGTTTTAGTGTTGCATATTTGTTTCAATTGAAAAAATGTGGTTTTCATTTTATTAGTTTGTAGCAAAGGCGGAAAAACGGGTATGAATCCTCAAATTAGGAAAAATAGAACTCTTGCTCTGCTCTGCCAAAAGGGTATAAGTTATCTAAAAACAATTGTTTATACCCTAATCTACATGATTGTTGTCACTTTGGATCAAAATAGTTAGTTTATACTTTTGAATACAAAGATGGACTGATTCTTATTCTGATTATTAAATTTCATGATTTTTTTGATTTTTTTTTTGCAATATATATTGCATTTTTTGCTGAAAAAATGAAGGATTGAACTGAGATGATATGAAGAAAAGGTTTTTTTTACAATATATAATGGGCTTTCTGAGGAGTGGATGAATGAGAGAACGTGTAAACCAGTGTTGTTTGGTTCTCTTGAGAAGCTTGTTTCAGATAACTTAGCACATCTTCGAATGAATTGAAGACAAGGTATGTGTGTTTATAGTTTCTTATTTTTATTCTTCATGTATATTAGTTATTGTTACTATCTTGTTTGTATATTCAAAAGGTTATCAGTTGATGAGGTGTGTGATCTATGGAACATGAGAACTTCATCAGTAATTAATGAGTAATTTTCTACCATCATTCTGATGAAAAAAATAAGAAGTTAATTTATGGTTTTGTTATCTATAAGAAATTTGAGATAGATATCACTACATCAGGCTAATTTTTAAGCTTAAGAGTTGGCTGTAAACCCTCAGGTTTTAGGGGTTTTACATGTGATGCAGATTTAAGAAAATAAATGATGAAGATGAAAGAATTAGGGATTTGATCAAAAATCTATGTAGAGTTTCATAAATAAAACCACAATTATCATACACTTTGATTTTGTTTTTAGATTTTAGTTCTTTGTTATAGTTTGAGTCATCTTAAATTTTTTTGCCCTTGCTTTTGTGCTAAATGTGCTTGACTTACCACTTAGCAGTTATGGTTTGTAGAGTTTCAATGTTCTCTATAAGTTACCGTTTGTAAACATTTTTTATGTATGTATGGTGAGTTTATTTGGATGGACACTAATATTTAGAGTTTTTGTTTCTTTTGTTATGGAATGGACAGAGGGGAGGGTGTATGACCGTTGCTTCTACTCAGAAAGGGAAGAGGTTCCCAAGCAGTATGTCAAAAACCATACCAGTTTTGGACTTATGTGTTGAATCATGCAATTTTAAATTATAGAAACAATATGAATGGTATCAGTAAGCCAAAGGAGGGAGTAAGTAGTTGGTATGTTAGTGAGGGACATCATCTAAGATTCATAAACAATGATTGGTATTGGTTAAATAAAAATTGTCTAGCTTCCCGTCAAGTATATATGCTCAGACCCTAGCATCCTGTCATGAATCATGTGTTTATAGTTGCTAAAGATTAAAGTACATGATTAGAAAGTTGGTCTGATTTTTTTAGTTAACACTTAATAAAAGGTTGAGTGTTGACTTCTGTGGTTGTGCTACCGGGGCCTGAATTTAGTTACGTCTGATGCTAACTATTTCTTATATTCTTTTAGTCTTGTTTTATCAATGGGGTACATATCCTATGATTTTTGTTAAAGATCCTGGTACATAGTACTGGGGTTTTGAATGAAGAGGGGAAGACTTTGTGTAAGTAGGAGTAAGATTGTGGATCTCACATGTAAATATAAACAATATATGATTGTGTACCAACTCAGTTATTAGTAAATATGTCAATTTGATGTATCAAAATCTTGAGTTTTAGTTTTAGTAAATGTCAATTGTAATTTTAGTTTCCAAAACTTGACTTGACGTATCAAAATCTAGAGTTTTATTGTGACTACTATAAATTTCAATTTAGGCTGTGTTAAAAAGGATGACTCTAGATCAGGTTGTTTCGTCATGAATTATCTAACTTGAAATCCTACTTTATAACTTAATGCTTTCATGAGAACTATTGATGTTTTTCGTGTGAAAACATTTAGTGTACTAATTTTATGAAAATATTTTTTGTAATAAAACTTATGAATTTAGTTTACTAATTTTAAAATGGATATGTTCATATCCGCAAAGGTCTGATACGTTTTTAAATTGACTCGTTATGATTTACACCTATTTTGTCACAATATCCGACTTGACTCACATATTTTGTCAACTTTAACTGCTTTATAAGAAAAAGTTTTTTTTTTAAAACTACATATCAATTCCCAATATGGCCGATTACAGTATTTATTTGAGATCAACAAATGTTAAATAAATTAAAATTGACGATATAAATGAGAAAACTAACAAACGAATGCAATATATCACAAGAGGATTGATAATCTAACAAAAACAAGTACCGCCTTGGTTAATAAAAAACAAGTACCGCCTTGGTTAATAAAGTTTTATAACTAATCATTTTTTATACTTTTATCATCTATACTATTATTAAATAGATATAGAAGGGATAAAAATGTTATTCTATAATTTTAAGAGGTACAAACCTTTTAAGCGCAAAGTACTATAATATAATGCACAGTTAAATAATAAGAAAAATGATGTAAAGGAGACAGCAAAAAAGCGACGTCATTCAAAAGGAGTTGTAGAACGACCCCAATATTGGAATGAAAACCTTAAACGTACAATGCAATATATCACAAGATGATTGATAAACTAACAAAAAGTAAGTACCGTGTTGGTTGATTTTCGTAGCCGTCGAACGCGCAAATAGAAGACGAATAACACGCTATAAACTGTAGCCGCCGCAACGCGCGGGCACCATGCTAGTATATATATATATATATATCACATGAAATCATGAGTTCTATTGTCACTTAAAATGACAAATCGTTCACATAAAATCATAGAATATAAAACGTCTAGACTCAAGTGTATGCTCGTAGTGATGGTTATCCAAGACCCTAATTTGCTAAATTCAACACAGTCAACACATAAATATTCATATAACATTTAATATAGTTTACGTTCAGATAACGCCAGAAAAAGACCTGAAAAGATGGATTGTCACAGTATCCCCTTGTTGAAGAATTTTCGTCCTCGAAAATTGCTTAACGTGGTTAACGTTAATGAGCTAGACACAAGAAAAAGAAAGGAAAAAAAATTCTCAGTCGTCACATCATCCCCTTGTTGAAAAAAAAATTCGTCTCGAAATTTAAATCAGTGGTTTGAAGAGTCAGATTGATGGTAACGTATCGAAATAATCCAGGGTTCTTACCCAAAAGGAGTCAAGGATGTTATGATCAAGAATGCTTGCCCGATGATGAGAAGGTGTTAAAATTTTAGTGGATTTCAAAAGAAATTCGAATCGAAAGTATAGAAAGTGATTTCCTATCAAACGTTCTCCAATGAGAAGAGTCGAACAACCGTATTATGGGGACCGCGTTGAGTGGCAAGGCCGAACAGAGTAACATGATACATAAGTAACCGAAATCAAAATTTCAATATGAAGAAGAACCATAACATGTCCGAGTAACCTCCCCCACCCAACGCTGGGAGTGAGATTTCCATTTCGTGTAAGCTTTCAGTTAAGGTGTTCACATTTACCAATAACCCAGGTGTATCGGAGAGAAGAGAATTTGAGTATGTGAGAAAATTGTGTGTGCATCAAGTCCATCAGCGTTTAATAAACCCAATGTCGAACAAAACGTAAAAGTCTGATCTTACCTACCAAATAACAATTAGCATAGAACTACACAAGACTGATCAAGTTAACATGAGGACCCATTGATTGTTTTAGTACTTTTATGACCAATTAAGTTTCGCATGATTAATAATAACATTGAAATTCACATTCCATGCAATAACGGTTCAAATAGCATACGAGTCTCTACGAAGGTTTCTTTTAAAGTTTGATATGGTCAAAGCGTACTAGCATGCAATCTATCATGAAGGTTTTACCTTACAACGCATACAATTATCCCAACACCTTTTATACTAGCATGCGGCCCTAACATGGCATATCTCTAGCATATAAGTTCATAAACTAACCAACACAACCCATACGGTGAAAAGTTGACGGGACAACTTCACACAGTCTTGTCATTCCCACCAAGGTAGGAGACTTAGGACCTTGTATGGTGTATGGTTTTCATACTCAATCAAGTTAATATATTCATAGAATGTCATTTTCTGGTTCCCAACATGTTTCATACACATAACTAATCATGCAATTCTACGCAACTTGTGTTTAAGTCAGCACTACAATTATTCATCAATTTATATACCTTAAACATAGGAAAAAAATTCTTAATTTTTAGCATGCATAAACATGTATGTTTTATAAGCATCTGTCATGAGAAATTTAGAAGCAAACAAACTATATATCATGGTTAAAATGGTTCAACAGTTGCTATATATCATGCTAAAACATAACTTGTAACACATTGATTTTGTGACAAAAAGGACTGACGTCTAAAGATAAATCCAATCAAGAGTCCACTGCCATTTTAAAGGTAACATGTAGCAGTTTGTTTTAGGAAAGAATTACTAAATTCTGTTAAGAACTTTTCATGAGTTAATATAAACAATTAGGTTCAAATTCAAGTTGGAGTTTAGTACAACATATCATCATGCATATTACCTTGCTAAAGAATCCAAAAATAAGGTCGAAAGTTCAACAAAACAAAAGGTATCGAATATCGAAAGGTGCTCATCAAGCATGAGAATAGCAAATTTAAGATGAAGAGCGCCAACGGCTTAATTCATGAATTCTAGTAAGCGATCAGATAGCCAGCTTATGATAGCCGAAGCTATACATTCCGAGAATGACAGGTGGGTTTAAACTGGCACTGGTAAAGATACCAGTAGGGAGGATGCAAATAACGTAATGGATAGTATAAAATTCGGAGAGAGGTATATATGTGCTTGACAGGATTTGGCAAGGAATTTTACATAAACATATATCGAAATGGACGTGTCAATGGTTATACAATCCAATAGAGTAAATATCCCGTTAGGGAAATCTTCATTGTTTAAGTTCACCAGCATGCCCATTCTCCTTGATGTCCTTGCGCTTCACGCGTCTTGATTCCTTTCTTGTCAAAACATCAATTCAAATGGTTTTCAAAAGTAAGATATAGCACAAAGGTGTTATAAAAGGGTGTCCATGAAACAAAAACATCAAAATGTTCAAAAGCGGCTTTGGCTTGGGTTGCCTGTATATATGCATTTTTGCTAGGGTTTAGTGCAAGTTTATCGCGGGTCAAAAGATCAAATCGGGTGTTCCATAGAAAAGGATCAGGCCTATCACCTCAGTGAATGCCAGAGAGTTCATAAATACAAGGTGGTCGACCCAAAAGCAGAGTCCCTTAAACAAAAGTCGATCTACTTATCAACACATGCTTCTAAAAATTGGAGTTGATCATTCGATCAGGTGGTTTGTCATTCCTAAGGGAAAATCTCTGGTTTTCAGAACGCTGATGTTCACCTGAGTTAGAACTCGCGTATAAATCATGACAGGAAAATTCGCTTCAGAAAAGTTCTCTTCTATACTCAGACAATTAAAAGCATGAAGTTTGATTATTTCGGGCATGTCTCTTTTGGCAGAAATACGCAAGGGATATCTGTATTCTCGGAGAAAGTAACATTAAGAAGTTTTGTCGAGGACCTAGTCCCGCTAGATGGAGTTTCTCAAGACGAGGCTTTTGTGTATGACTCTAAAGTCAATTATTAGTCCGATACTGGTCTCACATTCAACTTGCCACCAATGTTTATATATAGGGTGTACCGCAGCTAACTCACCACACTACCAGCACCTTGAGGGTGTACCAGCTACCTACCATTTCTAGCTATTAGTCAAATCTCATTGGGTATCGAAAATAGAGGATGTCAAGTTTTTTTTCCATACGCTTGAAGGTAAAGGGGGTGAGAGAGTAAAACCTCAATACGTTATGCAAACAAAGGGTGTAAGAGTTTTCATTCACAATACCAGAAAAATGCGTAAGGTTTGTTATTCTAGTGAAGGTCATCGAGAGGTTGGCGCGTGCAGGAAGAATATCATAAAGCTTCAGATTTCAAGAAGATCAAGATTTAAGTAGGCCACAAGGTTTAAGTTCAAGCCGGGTTCATCAATGAAAGTTTCCTAAATGGATGTTGAGGATTCGTATACTAGAAATTTGTCGATAGTTGTTATAATACGAGCGTTAATAATGTACAAAATGTACGGATAACTTGATGTACTTAATGTGTAAGAAGGGTAAGTATAGTTTGATCGCATAGTTAGCTAACAAGAAGTTCACGCTTGATGGATGCAATGAGTTTCCATATAAAGCGTGGTATTGTTACCGCGATTGAAGCACAAGGTCGTCTTATCATCAATGGTGTTAACTAGTAGAAAAACAAAACTAACCAAAAGTGTAACACCCTTCAGTTCAAAGCTTAGAAGCTTATCCAGGACATAAAGGATTACCAAGCACGAGAATCAGAAATTTCCGGTTGCTAAATCATGAAAGGTTGAATTATGAAAACAAAAATCGATAGTTCAGGCTCAGGGGATCAATCGGAACAATCCTTACGTTAAAGCTGAGAGTCATTAGTTTGAAAGTCAGGAAGGATTCTCACTAACATTAGCCCCATTAGAGATAACAATGCTTGCGGTGTGGTAGATAGTTTGTACAACCATGTCGATGTTTCGCACAAGAAAATCAGGGAGTATGAATCTTCAGAGGGTAACCTCACAAGAGCTTTCAGCCAACAAATACGCCCCGGTGCACACGGTATATGATTTATTCCAATTCGTTCATCTAACGTTGTCTAGGTATCCGTCTGGTGAATGCATGTCTAAGTTAACTCATGATCGTAAAGTTCTAGGGATTGATATGGTCGGTAAGATCGTAAAAATAGAATTGTGATTCAGGATGAGTTCAATCCAGTCAAGGGTTTCGTCGAGAGTGTTCGTAGTTAAGGAAGACTTGTCATTGAAATACACGAGTGTGACGGTGTCCTACCAGGACCAACTTCTCATAATATGCTTCAAAAGGGTTCACGTATGGATTAGAATCCAATAGTAAAGGGGCAAAGTCAGGTGCGATAGCGTTTTCAAAGATAGATGACTTCGATCATTCGGTTGAGTTCAACATGTTCAACATTCAACACCATGAGGGAGAAGAAAGAGATAAAAAAAATTACAGGAATTTGGTCCCAATACAACCATTGGCTCCCCTAGTAGGATTCTCCAGGATTTTCATATACTGCAAATTACATTTACGTGTGCACCCGTAACTGTGATTTACTTTATATGATCACCATAGTTCCTCTTACCTCAGCTACCAAGTATGGTGTGGCCACTAAACCATGGTTATCTTGTCCAGAATTTGTTAAAGAGACAAGTTTTCAGAGTAAAATGTTCACTTTAATTGGAATGACCCACCCAAAGCGAGTCAACCAGAAATTTAGCTCTATAGGATCTGAATAGGGTTTATCACACATACCGACTTAGTCACAATTCGGTACATAAAGAGAAAACTTTTTTTTTGGCCCACATCAGGTACCATTGAAGTTATAAGAGTTGTTCTCAAGTCGTGTTATCTAGACGCACAACGCAATAGAAATGAGAAGAGGAGGATCTTAAAAGATCAACGCAAATGTGAGAATGATCAGGGTAACAGAGGTAAATACAAGTGTCCCATAAGCAACCTGAATCCACACAGGGTTTCCACTGCTGAAGTTGGATGGTCGCACTATTAGCACATCATGATTATGTTCCCTAAACATGAGAGTTAAGCAATATATGCAAGGAAGGTACATCAAGAACCTCCTAAGTTATGGGAAAGGTTTAAGGACGGGTAAAGTTATCACACCACCTTCCTTATTCAACATACGTCCTTAATATGGGTACTACGCCGAGTTGTTCAATCCAGAATAATCCCGAGCAGCAAACGACTCGTCAAGGGTGAAGATGTGATTCTTTGATTTGATTTGACGTGTCATCGTCCATGGTTGTTAACCAAGAGGTACATGATTCCGAGTGGTTAAAGGAAGTGAATCAGGACTAACCGGCTCCTCGCCTCGAGTATAAGAGGGTTAGATGATGAAAACGAGATATTGTAGACCAGGTGCGTGTAGGAGTGAGTATCACGATGCATGAGAAAAATGTTTATGTGCAACTAATGCAAAACAGTTACAGTCTAAGACGAATCTTAGTTCGCTATAACCAATGGCTCTGTACCAATCTGTCACACCCCTAAAATTCCCACGCGCGGTAACGCACCGCAGGAAGCGTGACAAACCAGGATCGTTGTCCATTAGTTACACCAAACGACCAATAATTAATAAAAACATTTCTTTCTTCATTAAAATATAAATTCAGAGTTTTACAAATGCGGAAGCGTAAATACAAATAAAAATCTAAGCAAAAACATCGTCACCCAAGGTGACATAACTTGTCCAAGGACACTAAATGTGTTTCAAAGACTCATGCATGCGTACTCGTGATATCGAACATCCGCAACCTGAGAAATAACATGCTAAAAAGTGTCAACACAAAGGTTGGTGAGTTCACAAGTTTATCAGTCTATAAACAGTTCCAGTTCAGTGTAAAAACAACTGCTCATCGACAGTTCAAGTTCAGTTTAAGATTGATTGTTCAACAACAATCATGTTAAGTTTAAGATTGACTATTCAACAATAATCAGTTGAGTTTAAGATTGACTGTTCAATAACAGTCAAGTTGTAAGAGCATAATCACTAATATATAACAAATAGCTAGCTAGGCTATATACATGAAACTTCGCACGTTGATGGTCACCGAAGCTAACAGTTGTAAACAGTTTGCGCAGTTTGCCTTGTTGTGTTTAGGATGAATATAACACCCGTTCGATATCCGATCATGCCAGCGCGACTGGCCCGGGTGGGGTTTGTCAGACCCAGTAGTACTACAATATATTTCCCGCTATCGTCATTAATATTAACGGTACCATAAGAAGGACTTTGTTTTATCAGTGTGCTTCAAGTACTTCAAGTGATATATAAAAGTCTAATTATCTCAGTTGTGTAAATCATGCATGTTAATCTCCCCCAACAGGATTTAAAACAGTAAAATGGGGCCATGAAACTCACCTTTGGGTGCATAGCAAATCCAGATAAATAACATGGCAAGTAGCAATCAGTAGGTCTTGTATTTTCTACTAAACACCTAACAAACATATTCACATAAGTGCATGTTTAATCGAAAACGACAAAAATCTCGACAAACGGTGAAATTAAATAATGTCGAACGACGACGTGGTGAAAACCACCAAACCCAAAACGAGTCGAGGATGACTCATAGCCAAAATCATGACGATTACGAAAATCGAGAAGAAAGTATATTATTTACAAATAATATACTTTCATGAAGTCGGATAATAAAATATGTATATATATATATATATATATATATTATATATAACCAAATATACAATTTTATCTTTATCAAATCGAGTAGTAAAACATATATAGTCATATTTATAAATATCTAAATAAATATACCCGATGTTTAACTTTATAAATAACGTAGTGACGATAAATGTACTACTTATATATGCATCTTTCCACTTTATATAGTTTACAAAAAGGCTCGGTTTATAACCATGAATCAATATATATATATTTTCCAAGCATCTTTATTTTATATATATAAAATCCATTTCGAATACTCCAAATTATATATATTTAGGTTTATAAAACCTTTTTTTTTATAGAAAATAACAGTTCTATGATCAAACAACAATATCCATGCAACCTACTGTAGAACCACGATACGATCTTACTACTGCATGATTCGGTAATCGGATAGCAACAAGAAGGTAAATAAAACTTTGCTTTATTGATTCACAAAGAGATTACACAAAGTCTAGAGAGAGAGAAACACACTCAGTTACACACACTCAAGAAATGTAGAATGAAAGAACTTCTTGACTCTCTCTAACACAAACTATTTATAGTAGACACATGCTAGCTGGCGGACCACTAGCGTACCATTTGGTACGCCCGGACCAAATGAGCTGTGGACCATTTGGTCCGGCCACCACATCATGAAGCCACTAACTCACACAGAAGCTCTTGTCTAGATACAATACACGAGACACAACGTTAGCATAGGAATATGCTTCTACAAACTCCCCCTTAACGTGTAGTGTATCTAGCTATCTATTTATCTAACAAAACTTCAGTCTTCAATCTTCAGCATTTCTGCGTCTGATCTTCAACTTGAAATCTTGTCAGAATTAGAGCTTGCATGTCTGAACCAATCTTGAATAATCTTTGAACTTCAAGATCCACTTGTGAAAGATATAACATACTCCCCCTTTCACCATGCTTGAGTCTTGTCACACAGAAACCTGCAATTTCAGAAGACAGAAACGCGACTTTCTTTTCCTTTGAAAATTAATTTAATCTTGGCGCAAAACTTCTCTTCGAGAATCCAAGATATAAATTTGAATTTTTAAATTTTGTATCATGTATCGATCGGTCGAAAACAAATAAGAAACAAAATCTTTTTGGCTTTTTGAAACTTTATATTAAAACGCACCGAACATCTTTTTGGATTTGTTCAGATATGAAACATAAATGCAATACAGAATCAGACACTATTTTTGTCTTTTGTGAGAAAGATCAGAACTTGGGATCATATTGGACATAACATGCTGAACTACACTTCAATTTTAATTACTTCAACACATAAGTCATGTCGATTACCGGTATAATTTGTCCAACTTAAACTCAGGCACAATAATACTCATAACATCTGGATATGTTATTGAATTGATTAGATTTGCATTGACCAGTGTACCCCCACACTATCAGACATACTCAGATATGTTTTTGCTTTTTATATCACACTTTGAGATTTCATTTGTGATTTAATCATATAATGATTGTATTCATGATTCAGTCAACTGTGTTCCATGCAAAAAGAAATAAGAACATTAAATCGTCTGCCTTAAGGTCGATCTTTCGATACGCAGATAAGGCCTCGGATTTAACAAAATAAGAAAATAAAACAAGTTGAAATTGTATAACTCAACAACAATCAGGTCGGTACTCCCGTACACGCAGAGAAAGTCCGATGAGTTATACGAAACACCAAAGAAAATAAAGCAGAACGTCAAACGAACAACAATCAGGTCGATCTTTCGATACGCAAGAAAGTCAGATCGTTTGACAAAATAAAGAAAATCAAACAAATTTAAATCTTTGAAAAATGAACACATGTATACACAGTGACTTCTCATTTTCTTTTTCACATATCTTTTCTTCATGAGAAATGCATCAAGATGTTGTCCACTTGGTCAAGCATTAGTATTTTAATGTTTATCACATCTGAATACTTTCTGATTTAATGCCGAGCCTACCAAGTACATCAAATAATGACCTTATGGCTTTTTCATCTATTTTATCCATGAGTCAGACACGTAAGCCAATGTACCATCATTTCCCAAATATGTCGGATACAATTTCTCATTTTTTAATGTTTTTGTATTTTTCTGTTTTTCAATGTTTTTGAATTTTTCCATTTTCTCCCCC
>JBCNJP010000009.1:52578635-52583635 GCA_039602395.1 Deinandra increscens subsp. villosa | reverse complement strand
AGGTACAAATCTGATCCGCTGGTAGTATTTTGGTCCGCAGATTTGTTTTGGTCCGCTGGCAGAATAGTGACCTTCACTAAAACTGGCGTAACTTGCAAACCGTTTGGAGTTACGGAACCCAATACCAGTCAAAACGTTCGTCTTTCCGAGATCTACACTTGTACTAACCTAAAAGGTCTGTACCCCCAGTTTGACCCCCAAAATCCGCTTGGAAGACCCTCGTTTTTAAGTTCAAAGTTTTGGAGTTTTAGGTTTAACATCAAAATGAGTGATTTCTATGCAATGACTGCTGCTCAAACATCAATGCAAGCCATGTTGAACTATGATAATGAGATAGGAACAACTCAAAAAGTTCCTAAATTGCTAAGGCTTGAAGATTATCACAATTGGAGAAGTCGGTTTGAATCTTACATTTATTCGCAAGATATTGAAAGTTGGATTCCAATTGAGAAAGAATATGAATATCCGATGATAAGTCCCAACAAACCAAAGATGATTAGTAGTTTCAATGCTGATGAACGGAAAGTTTTTTCTCGAGAAAAGAAAACATATAGTTATCTTACAATGGCCTTACCAAAAGATCTAATGCATCAATTTAAGCAATATACAATGGCTAAGGAGTTGTGGGATGCTATCGAAGAGAGATGTATGGGTATTGATCAATAAAAAAATACTCGAAAGAAAGTGTTGAAGAAAGAGTTTGATAATTTCAGGCACTGCGAGAATGAGAAAATTCCCGATTTGATTGCTCGGTTTTCCCATTTGATAAATGAACTTGATGTTGTAGGAGTCAAGAAAGATAGTGATGAATTGAAAGAGAAAATTCTGGAAGCTTTACCATAAAAATGGGAAAATTATGTGATGATGTTGACAAATGATCCAAATTATTCAAATTGGACATTCAATCAAATAACTAGCAAATTACAAGCTCGTGAGATGAAATTGCTGGTGAAGAAATCTGCACATCCTACAGTTCAAAATCCTGAATTGTACTTTGGGGAAAATAATGCTACTGTTCATGCTAAGGCAAAGTCACATGCTATTTCAAGCAGTAATCCGCCGGTAACAGCTTTTCTTGCTGGGCATTCTGAAAATTCTGGTTATTCTCCAGGGTGTCGTTTTACCATTCCTGATAGATCAACAAATAATTCACATCCTCCTCAATCAACTGAAGAATTGGCTGCATTATTATCTGCTTTTATATCTTCGTCGTCTGGATCGATATTTGGTCAAGTTAGTGATGTTGGTCTGAGTGGAACTGAGTTAGAACATCTAGATGATGATCAATTGGCTGAATTAGATCTGCATTGGCAATTTGCAATGATGGTTGAAAAAGGACGACGATTTATCAAGAAACATGGGAAGAGTTCTTTTGTTCCAGGAAGTAGAAAACTGGGTTTGGATAAATCTAAAGTAAAATGTTACAATTGTTCCAAGGTTGGACATTTTGCTCGTGAGTGTTCTCAATCATCATCTGATAATGATAAATCTGATAAGCATGACGCAAAAGCTATGATGGTTCTACAAGAGACACAACGTTAGCATAGAAATATGCTTCTACACCTACGATTCCAAAAGAACGTTTCGAAATGACCGGTGGTAGGTTTTGGGTTAAGAAAAAGTTCACAAAACAAGAAATAAAATAAAGAATTGATAAATATAAAAACAGGAAACCAGAGGTCAGCAGGTTCGAACCTGTGAACTCTAGTTTGAGAACCAGCGCCTCAACCACTGGGCTACCAACCCAATTTGATTATTGTTTGATCTGGGTCGGTTTTATTAAATAGGGACAAAGGAATCAGGTTTACAAAATAAAGAAAAAATGTTGGGGCGACCGAAACTCGAACTCGCGACCTTCCAAACCACACCCACCGTCCAAACCATCCGGACAAACCATCATTTTGGTTTTAACCCGACAAATAAGATACATGACAAGTACGGGTTGGGTGTCTTCTCCCTCAACTAAAACCCTAAACCCGTCGGAGGTGTTTTCCAGTCACCGGAGTAATGAGAATGACAAAACAAAAGCGACGACATGAAGCGAAAAAAACATAGATCAACACATACCTCAAATCGGAGACGAAAGACGGTGCGATTTGACATCGAATCCGAACCCATACTCGACGCGAACTCAAACTCGGTTGTTCCTGCTTTGCTCGAAGCCACTTGCGACTGCTTCTTGGTGACGCATGGTGCCCAACTATTGGTCGACAGTGGCCTTCTTGAGTTTTCTTTGCGGGTTTAAATCGTCGGAGAAGAGAGACGGGAGAGTTGCGATGTTCTTGCGGGTTTTCACGAGAGGGTCATGTTCTGAGAGTGACAAAATAGATTTTGAAGCAATGACAATGATGGAACCAAGAAGTCCAGCGATGGTTAGCTATAGAGTTCGTAACCGTGATATGCCATTAATCCGAAGCAATGAGTGGAAAGCGGTTACCGGAAGAGAAAAGATCTACTGAACATAAAAGCCTTTAAAGTTGAGTTTTAGAAAATGGCAGAATTACCCCCTCACTAATTTACAAGATGGGGATGCGAGTACGTAGGAATGGCAAGATCAGTCCCTCCATGTTTAGTTAATTAAACAAGTTCTAAAAGTTGCAGAATAGGTCCCTCAAAGTTTAGAAAGGCTAACGAACTCTCTAACGAATTTAACATAAGTAATTTACTGTTGAATATACATGTATGTGCCAATGAATATTTAACGTATAACGTTTATAAAATATAAACTTTGAATTGTTCACATAAAATCATAAGTAATATTCCACAATTATTTATTTTGAATTTCACATAAAATCATAAGTTTAAATCTATATTTATATGCTCAAACCCACATACAATTATAGAACACTACATATAATTATGTGATATCTTGTCGTATAAAATCATAACATAACTTGTGAATATTGTTAGAGCTTATTTATGTTGGCAACACAAACTATTTATCTTTTTGATGTTTATTTGTAATTTTACTTTGGTTTGTACTTAACTTTGATTATGTACTTTGTTATCTTTGATTATGATTATATATGATGTTAGCGTACTTGTATTTCTCCTTAGCGAACTTCTTGTATATTGAACTTAGCGGACTTGATTAACTCTTAGCGAACTTGTCATTTATCTCTTAGCGTACTTGTTATACTTAGCGAACTTGCCTGATATTAGTCCTAGCGAACTTGTTTTGCTACTAGCGAACTTGATTTGTTCCTAGCGAACTTGACTTGATCCTAGCGTACTTAATCTGTGCTTAGCGTACTTGTTAGCGGACTTGTTTGTGCCTAGCGAACTTGTTAGCGAACATGTTAATGCTTAGCGTACTTCTTTATAGTCTTAGCGTACTTAATATTCTGTTAGAATATTTTGCTGAATTCTAGGCAATGATTGGTTTGTGTCAAACATTCTATTTGTCCCAGGCTCTCTTGTAGTATAAATACTAAAGTGAAAACCCTAATACGTGTTCCTCCTGGTTATTTCTACAAGAGAGCCTTTGTATGTGTGTTCTTGGTGTATTTAGTGTGTGTTCTTGAGTTTCAGAGATCTATGGGGTGAAATCAACCAAGATTGATCATCACACTTGTTTTCCGCACCTGTGTGATGAATCGAATGAGAATATTGTGCTAAAATCAGTCCTAACAAATTGGTATCAGAGCCTCAGTGGGACCCAGCGCTATAATGATCCGTTAAAAGAGCTGGCGTTGGCAGCCTCTCATTGGCTGTCGACCACTCACATGGATTACGCCTCCACAGCCACCAGATCTGATTTCTCTTGTCCGTTAGATCAACTTTCAAACTCAATTTTGATTGGCTGGATTTAATGTACATGGATTAAGGTTTTCTTGAGGGATTCTTCACTAATCAATTTTTAGCATATTTCGTCAAACACGGGTGTTTTTCCAATCAGTTTTTCAAGACGAACGAGATAATGCCGCGACGGAATTTCAGAAAATATTTTATTAGTCGTGGATTTATTCCGGATTTATTGGGGTTCTCGTTTATTGACGTCGCGAGCGTTTGCTATCGATCACTGACGGGTTAGCTTTATTATCTGGTTAATTAGTCAGCTTTCTCGTTATATCTCACGGTTTTATTTTTTAGTGGATGCAGCGCGGATGTTAACTAACCGGATTAACTGGAATCTCAGTTAATTATGGAATTTATCCGTTAAATCTCTCGGATGACCGTTTCTTGAAGAAATTTAACAAGTTTATTTTATTTTCGCATCCAACCTCAGTCACGCGGATTATTTACAACTGTCAGCATCCGGCTTCCGGTTTTTCGCAAGATTGTTTGATTTCAAGATTTTTTATCTGGTTTCTCTAAGCAACCGATCGCGACGGTTCGACTCTCCGCATCTATTTTTACGCTTCCGACTCGATGTTTTTGGAGGGATTTAGAGAAATAAGAGGAATTATTATGGAACTGGATATCGGGTCGATTATTCGAAGTTGGAGCATGTTCGGTGTCAAACTGGTTTATCTGATTCAGTTTGTTGCGGTTTGGACTCCGAGATGTAGCATTTTCTCAGTATTGTACCCGACAGTGTGAACCGAGTGAGCGGAACACTTGGATCTCGAACTGGAGCAACAAGAAAGGAAGAATCTTATTCAGAGGGGGAATCTCTACATCAGATTGTCTCCGGTTTATCAGTTTCTCATTGAAGATGTACGGCAGAGCGATTCTTCAGCAGTTGAACAGATTTGAAAGCATCAGTCAAAGGGAAATTGTTGGAACAAAGATTTAAGTGACTGACGCCATCAAATCTGTTTACCGAAGCATTTGACTGAAGAATCCATGTGAATCGATTTAGAGACTGAGTTGTGATGCTCGAGGCTTGCAAGATTGGACCGAAGACCGTTTTCTGGAAAAGTCAACCGTTCGGGTCAACGGTCAACGTAAAAGTCAACGGAAGATCGGTTCGAGCGAGTCAAGCTTCGGATTAATTTAATCAGCTTTGATTTAATTATCAATTTACGTTATTTTCTTTACTTGTAATTTCGTTCATT
>JBCNJP010000009.1:52529923-52578135 GCA_039602395.1 Deinandra increscens subsp. villosa | reverse complement strand
ACGCTTCAGTCTCTTTTTTCATTCGATGGTTTAAGTAAAAGTTCATACAGGTCCTTACAAATTGGCATATTGTTAAAATTCAATTTGTTTTATAAAAAATCAAGAATCTTGACACTAAGAATTTCGATATTTTTCTTTAATCAGTGGAACTCTTTTGATGCACAATTTTCTTTAAAAAATTTGAGATACAATAATAGAGTGACGGAGTTTAAAAGTTCGATGGATCAAAAGGGTACTTACGTCAAAAATAATAAGGAGGTTACTAAAGGTGTTTTGAAAGACTCGGGATTATACTTCAAGAGTGTGTGAGACGTTGGCGATATTTTTTTTAAAGGGGTTATTATTTGATCTTTCAAAGGCTTGAGTTTATTCATAAAGGAGTTCATGCACCGTTGAGAATTTAATTTGACGGGATCTAAAAATTGACGGTCAAGTAGTGATTCAGTCATTTGGTGATTTACGATATTCAAAATGTTGTGACACAAAGGTGATTCATATTTGAAAAGTTCTGGTTCAAAATTCAAAACTTGTGACATATTGGGTCCTCGGTTCAAAAAGATTCTATCACTTGGTTATTTGAAGGCTCGAGATCTTTTATCAAGTATTTTTGAGATTTGTATATTCAAAGGTCAACGATTTGAGTTTATTGGTTGGTGAATTTGAGTTGAACAAGATGCATGGAATGCAATGCATGCATAATGAAATTGGCACAGATCAAAATGTACCAAAGTTGTTGAAAATTGAAGGTTATCATGATTGGAAAAAGCAATTTGAAGCTTATGTAGGTGCAACAGATGTCGATTTGTGGATTCCGATTGAGAAAGAGTTTACTTACCCAACTTATTCTAATGGGATACCTAAAATGCAAAGAGATCTTTCATCTGAGGAAAGGAAATGTTATGAAAGAGAACTAAAAGTTTATGATATTCTCACAATGGCATTGTCAAAAGAATTATTGCCACAATTCAAGACATGCAAGAATTCTAAAGTGTTTTGGGATGCTCTTGCTCAGAAATATGTTGAATTGAATGCATATGGAAAGGAGGTTGATACCGAGGAATCTATATCTTTTGCAAATTGTGATATGTTTGATAAAGGTGGGTTTGCAAAATGTGAAGCTGTTGAGAATGAATTGAAGCTTCAACACGAAAATGTAGAGTTGATTGCAAAAGTCTCAAAGCTCACTGAAACAAATGATGACTTGATGAAGGATGTTGACAAATGGAAGAAAGAAGCAAATGACATGGCGACAGCTTTTGATGATTTGTTTGTAAAATCAAAGATCAAACTTGAAGGTCTGGAAAAGGAAGTTGCTGATCTTACTGCTAAAGAATTAAGTCATCAAGAGGACAACACGAAGTTGTTAGATGCTAAAGCTGAATTGCTTCGTGAAAATAAACTTTTGAAGCAGAATGTTGAGATTTACAAACAAAGATGGGAAAAGGTTGTTCAAGAAACATATGATGCTCATGATCAGTTAAGGAGAGAAAAGTTTACTTTGAATAGAAAAACAGAAGAACTTATTGCAACACAAAAAGAGTTGGCTGAAGCACAGAAGATAATTGCAGATATGAAGATTGAGGTGTGTGATTTCAAAAGACAGTTGCATAATCTCAATAATTCATCGTCTTTCACAAATTTTTTGTGCAAAAAGGAGAATTTTCAACAGATTTTTGGTGATGCTATTCTGAAAAATGTTCCACCTCCTGTGTTTATTGAAAATTCTATCAATACTTTGAAAGAAACGGAAGAAGTTCATGAGTATTCAAAGTTTGCTGATAATCCTTCTGAAAAGAAGAAGTCAAAGTCGCAGAAGAAAAATGAAGAGAATTTTGATGCTAACAAGCGAACTAAATTTGTTTCAAGTTCCATATTGCTTGATAAGGAAAAGGTTTTTGATGGAAATCCAGGAAAAGTGAAAGTCAACAAATTCTCGGAGATTGTGATTGATGAATCATTGCTTTCCAATAAAGATGATTTAAATGCCATCAAGGATGAGTTTTCTCGACTTGCTTCACAAGGTCATGAGAAACCTAAGTCGGTACCAGATAAATCTAAAAAGAATGGTGGTCTGGGATATGAAAGCAAAGACGAGAACGTGAATGTTGGAAATGATCTCCAAGATGTGCTTGAGATAGAAGAAATTGTGGAGCATGTCAAGGTTCACAAAGCAAAGGAGATTCCACTTGAGAATCATATCTTGTGTGAACCTGATGATGATTTTTTGTCAACGAATTCTAAGTTAGAGCGTCAAGAGAGTGATTCTTCTCAACATTCTACAATGTCAACAGAACCCATGTCATCTCCTAAGTTAGCGGATGTGAGAGCTTGCTTTTATTGCAACAAGACGGGACATGTGATTCGTGATTGTGCTACTCGAAAAAGGTTTTCACGTGGTTCATATCGATCGTCATCATCTGATTCAATGATTCTCAATGAGGTACTTGTTAGACAAAATCAGAAAAACCAATGAAAGCCAGCTTATAAGAAGCCGGTTGTTGGTAAAACCTCAAATTATGATGATTGGTCACCACAATTTTCAAAACAAAAACAATTTTTCCAAAATGAGTTTAAAATGCCTTATTCAAATGATTTTTGTTACTATGGGCCTAGACAACATCACCAACGTCATCCAAAATCTGAGAAAATGTTAGTTGGTAAGTTGTTATTTCCAACTTGTCACGGTATGTAAATGATTTTGATTCGCATCGGGCGAAATCGTCTAAACCATTTTGTTCTTGGAGACAAAGAATGGCAACCTCGGCGGGAAACGATATTTTGTTGAGATACGGGATGACCCAAGCCGGTTTGGATTCCCGTATTTAACTAAAATTTGTTTGAGGTTGTGTGCAGGTACTTCAAGAAGGCCTATTAGTGATTGCAAAGTTGCTGATAGTGGAGTATTTTGCTTAAGTTAGTGTTTCACAGAGTTGATATTTCACAAAATTTTTGAGAAAAATGATTTTCAAAATCTAAAAATGCGAGGTATCCGTGTTGATCGATCAATTTTATTTTCTTTTCTTTTATTTTATTTTTTTCATATCTTTAGGGGGAGAAATTTTTTTATAAAATTCAAAAATAGAGTTTGTTGAATATTAGGGGGAGAATATTTGAAAGTGATGTTTGTTTCCTTTATGAAAAATATAAAAAAAAATGAAAAATCTCAAAAAGAGAAATTGATCCAACCATGTGAGAAATGATGGTACATCAGCATACGTTATCTGTCATGAATAAAGTAGAAAGAAAGGCTATAGGTACTTGCTTGACTTGCCTGAATGTGCTGAGTAGTCTGATATATGAAAGTATGATATAAAGATAACGCTTGCTTGATAATTGTGGTTACAAATCATGATGGGTACTGTGCATATCTGGCAAAATAAAATGAGAAAATACCAAAAATAGAATAAAGAGATGTTCTGGTGTACACTTGCTTTATTTTGAAAGATTTCAACTTGTTTGATTTTCTTTATTTTGTCAAACGATCGGACTTTCTCTGCGTATCGAAAGATCGACCTGATTGTTGTTCGTTTGACGTTCTGCATTATTTTCTTTGGTGTTTCGTATAATCCATCGGATTTTCTCTGCGTGTACGTAAGTACCGACCTGATTGTTGTTGGATTATACAATGTCTGCTTTATTTTCTATTTCTTATTTTCCTAAACAATCGGACTTTCTCTGCGTGCCTACCAGCCGACCTGATTGTTGTTTGTTTAGGGTTCTGCTTTCTTTTTGCAAGAAACACCATGAACTTGATATCTCTATGGCATTTGATTCTGTATAAGCAAGTTTACAATAGCAGTATGAGAAATCTGCTGCGAGTAACTTGTCTTGAATAAAGGAAAAATTCAAAGAAAAATATGAAATAAGTGGATTGCCAGTATTCCTGATTGTGTGGGTATCATGTTATCAATGCTCGATAAATAAACTAAATTTCATATCAGAAAGCTATAGACAATGACCTGCTTTAGCTGAAATAAACCAAACGGTTATATTCTCAGTCAGCTTGGCTTGCATGCTTAGTATTTTGAAATTGCAGTGTGTATGATGCGTTATTTCTGATATGATCTCATGTTGTGATCTTTCTCACCAAAAACAAAAATAGAGTTTAATTCTATATTGCATTTATATTTCAGTTTATGAAAAATCAAAAAGATTTTCAGTGTGTTTTGATATAAACTTTATAAAATCCAAAAACATTTTCTTTCTTCTTTGTTTTTGATCTGATCGACACGGGATACAACAAAATTTCAAAACTAAATGTCTTGGTTTCTCCAAAGGAGAAGTTTTGCTTCCAAGATTAAAGTTATGTTTGGAAAAGAAAAACCGCACTTTTGTCTTCTGAAGGTTGCAGGTTGAAATCATCAAAGTCTACAGATCTCAGAATGGATTTCATGCATGGTTGCAAAGCTATCAAGGAGTTTATCATTTTCAGAAATGGTTCAGTTTATTTAGTCCTGTTCCAGCCATGCCTGCCCTACACCAACTAACAACAGATTCAAAGAGTTTGAAGATCTGATACAGCACGCGTCAAGGGGGAGTTTGTTAGTACAAAGTATGTGTCGTGTGTGTATCAGTTAGTTTCGTTAGTTTACATGAGTTAGAATAGTTAATTCAAGGCTAGGGGTGGAAAGTGTTAATCTTTTAAAGTGGAGGGACTAGTTTGTGATTAGTAAATCTCACATAAATGAGATATGTAAATCATGAATTGAAGGAGAAGAGCTCAACGAACTGCCACCGAACCTAGTGCTCGTTGATCGCCGAACTGTCTCCGAACATCAAGTTCGGCGCTCTCATATATATATATAATGTGTTTGGAGTTCGGACGGAAGAGGGACACTTCTCATAACCGTTTTTTTTAGATTGATTTCTATAGGGAGGAGTTTTTGATTTCGTTTTTAAGTGAGAACTGAGTCTAGGATCGTGTTTAGCTGCTGTAAACGAGTCGGATCATGTAAACATTGATCCAATTCAAGCTATAAACTGAGTTTAATTTACGTTTTGTGTTCTTGAGTTCGGGGGTAAGTTTCGGTCCAAATTCGGTGTACAAATCACTAGATCCGACGCTCTATGAGTTTTCATCCATATATGCTTTTTCAAGTGGTATCAGAGTTGTTGCTCTTTCTATGGTCTAAATTCATCATTTATCTTAAGTTTGAGACATTAAATTTTTAGTTAGAGGTGATTGAAAGTGTTTCTTAATAATTTTTAATCAATCGAGTCTTTCTGAGTCATGTTTTTACCTAACAGAAGCATCTAGATGTCGAAATTCGATCAAATTCTGAATCTGGTGCGATTTTGAAAATTTTCAGACGAGTTTGTCTCAAGTTCGGCCGAAGAACGGATCTGAAAAATAACCGCTCTGAAGTCCTGGTTCGGACAGCGTTCGGACATGTTCGGACGTCCGAAGGTCAGGTTCGGATGAGGTTCGGAGGAGGTTCGGAAGATCAGGTTCGGATAAGGTTCGGAAAAAGTTCCGACGAGCTCAGATGCATTTTTAATGGACCCCGCCAGGGGCTGCCGCCCCTTGGACCCCGCTTCTCAGGGGCACTGCCCCCAAACCCCCTGTTAGGTGGGAATTTCAAAGAAGCGGACCAGTTATCGAGTTTACCCCTGATTCGGTAGCTGTGGGGTGTTATGTTTGAAGAAAATCCAGATCACGATATTTGTTACGAGTTAGTGATCGAATTTTAAGAAATGAGTTTGTGGGTAGTCATTGTTCTTGATGATGGACAGAGAATTATGAACGGGTGTTTCTGATGATGGACAGAGATTCGGAGACATGGATATGATTACTTTGAGGCGATTGTTTGAATTCCTGAGAAATTAAGTCTTTGTGATTGCGTTTATTAGAGTTTATTTGTCTACACAAACCGAAGAATATTGAAGATTTGAATATGTCACTTATTTAGGGGGAAATTGGGGACCCTAAAACTTTCAAGTTTCATAATTGAAAAAGTGAATATTCAAAAGCAATCAATTCAGGGATGATGGTGATATTTGATCTTCATGGAAAGGTGGTGTATTCTGATGTTCGTACGAACCGATATGTCAAAGTTTTCAGTTATGGTTTGGAACTCTCTAATCAAATGCCCGATACAGTGTTAAGTCATGAAGTTGACGTTATAGCCTTTGATTGTTGATATATTGGGATGCATTTCATTCTGAGGGGGAATTTCTATGATTGAAGATGCTGATTGTGTATGTTTTCATAAAGATCAGAATGTATTACAATTCGGTGAAGATTGAAGATTTCTGTCAAATGCAATGATGTTTGTGGATTTTTTTTTTATTCATGATGATTAAATGAAGTGATCCTGCATCTTGATGTCATATCCGGTGGTTTGAAGTATCCGTCTATGTGATTGGAATGTTCTAGCTATGGAAGTGCTTGAAGAAAGGGGGAATTTTATTGATTGTGATGATTGTACAAGATTGCAAGTTGTTTCCTACATACCTGATGATTCGGTCAAGGGGAGTTTGCTAAAGATAGAGGCGTCTACAGCAAACTGACTGAAGATTGCTAGAAGATCAAAGTATGGATTCGATGGTAACGTCTAAGGGGGGATTTGTTGATACATGAACCTTGTGTGGCCGCTACTGTTCGAATTGTCAAACAACCTGATTTGACTAAGACATGAACTGGGGTCCGAACCCCAGCCGAACTCTAGGTTCGGAGTCGTCCGAACCTTAGACGAACTCCAAGTTCGGAGGGAGTTCGGACAGAGTTTGGAGGTTCCAGGTTCGGACAGATTACACAAGTATAAATAGTTTAGTCTTTGTGATTCTTTGTAAGTTTCTGTCCAGAGTCTGTCTAGTTCAATGTGTTGAGAGGGGAGGTTCTGTCCAACCTCCCCCAGAGCTTAATCGTTGTATACTCCTTCAGTTTATGTAACCATTCAACACGATATATGACAAAACTTTCATCTCGATATTATCTACCATAGAATCGATCCGTATATGCTTTTTCACATCGTGATCTCATGAAGTGACATGAAGTCACATTTCGTGACTCCACAAACTGGCACTTCGTATCAGCTCATAGACATCAACTTGTTTTAGTATAAATACATGTTTGCTTTGTATTTTGAGGATGAATTTGAGAGCTAAGTGTGTGTTTTTAAGTGTTCTCTCTGTATTCTCTAGATTGTAATTGTTCTTCTTTGATCAATAAAACAATCTTTAATTACGTCGTAGTATTCGAAATAGCTAGATTGAGTAGACAATCCTTCGCTCATGTGTTTTCAATGGTTTTCCCTTATCGTGGTACTCGATTTCTTTCGGAGTCAATCATTTTAAGCCTATTTGTGCTCATCACTTGAAATCCTCGGTTGTATATCATTAATCCGAGTTTTGATCATTACTCTACTCTTGCTAACCAGGGGCTCATATGTGCTACTACTAGCGATTGTGGGTGATGCTAGCTTAGCGCGCATACGATCGTTACTGTCATGGGTATGGATCTTGGGTTTTAGCAAGGGTTTATTCGGATTCTATCCAGGTATCGTGTCTCGTTAGGTAAATCGGATGTGGGTCGCTACCCATCTAGTTCACCAGAACTTGACGCTTTGTTCGGACAAGAAGTCTGAAACTCTAAAACTTTGTTTATTATTATTATCAGTGTTGGTTTTGGCTTATACTAATGTGATCGATGTAATCAATATGACTGAAATGAATCTATGTGAACCTATGTGAATCTATGTTGAGTTATAAAATGGGATACTTTGAAGAAATCTATGTTGCACCCATTACTCACCTGAGTATCCTTATCTTCCAGTCTCGCTCCTATAGTAGGGGAGGCTGTGGTCCAATATCTTTAGCTAGTCTTTTGGTTAACTCTGAGTTGGTTGTAGTGTATTCCTTAGATCTATTGCTCGCTTTCTGTTAATAGCCTCGTTGTGTGTCGAGCTCGAATATCCAATATTTATTGTGTAGAATAGGAAGTTTTTCGAAGGAAAATAGTACTCACTAAAGGTATTAAAGATGTGGTGGGTTAGCTGCGGTACACCCTATATATATACATCGGTAATGTCTTTAGGGTGCGCTGGGAGCCGAACCGAGAACGATGTGTGTGGGTATGTCTCTGATAGTTGGTTATATCATAATCCATTCTCCTTAGTCGCCATTCTAAACCTAGCCCTTGCGATCGGGTGAAGTTTTGGTGGCGATATGATTGATTCAGTAATCGAGAATATATTCCTATCCTCGGTGAAATCTTTTAAGTTGTCTCAATGTTGGTTTTAAATGTCTAAATGTGTTGGTTATTGGTAAAACTCTTTTAACTACTCTTTTCTCAAAAAAATTATAATTCTCTCCTAAAGTGGGGGAGACTGTAACATTTGCAAATTATCCGGTTAAAAAATCCGACCCGTTTTGAACATTCGCAATTTACCGATTTGCAAGTAATTACGAACCGGGAGAATTTTCGGGTATTTATACCCCAATTAATGGATCTAAATGATTTAAAATCGCTTTTCAAAACCGAATAATATATTACAATCAATTGGAATCAAATTGGATGTCTCAAATTAAAAATAAAGCAATTTCCGATTTTTACGCGATTTTGGTACGCGATTAGTCGAGTATCAGGAATCTCGTATTTGGTCATTGTTATCAAATTCAATATTTTTATGAGTCTAATAATCAATTATCATGTCATGATTCATCATACACTTGATCGAGTCGCGAATCGTTGATGAATTGCCGAAAATCGATGCGTACGTCAAAACCGACCAAAATCGCCTAATTTAACCTAATTTGAGCACCTTTTGAGTTATGGGTGGCGTATTTATAATCATTTTGAGTGGATTAAATGTGGTTAACATGTTGGAATCATTAATTGGGTGTTTTGGGTGAAAACGGGACTCGAAAACCTCTAAAAACTAAGAATCGAGCATGCAAAACGATGAACCAGTAAGTGGATTGTTTGGGGAGGCTCCAAGCGTATCGCTTGGAGCATCCTAATGCCCTAGGAGATACGCTTAGAGGGCCATTTTAAGACGTGTTTTTCAGCTATAAGTTCATCATTTGCTCCATTACACCCTTTTTTTCTAAACCTTAATCACCTCTAAACACCCAAAACGGCTGTAACTTGCTGGGTTTCTACAAGACCATCAATTTTGAAGATTTTGAAGCTAAATCCTGTCTTGTCATGCCCCGATAAGTGTCCGTTTTCATCCTTTCGGTAAGTATCATCAAATTTTGTTTTCCCCTTTTCTACCTCTTGGGTCTTCATTATGAAGATCAGATTTTTATGGTAGATCTAGGCCTTTCATAGCCTTAACTTGTAGATCTAATGGTTTTCTTGTGAAAGATTGAAACTTTTGATAAATTAAGGTTGGATTTATGACATACTTGAATATTCATGATAGATCTATGAATTCCTTGTTAAAGCTTGTGACTTTATGGAGCTTTAGGTTTAGATCTTCATGTTACATGTTGATAATCTCTAGGTCTGTGGAATCTATGTCAAAGATTGGAACTTTATGATGAATTAGGCTAGATATATATTCTTGCATGATGATAAATTATAGATCTAGGGTTTTTACTATCAAAATGGTATTTTTATGCTTGGAAATGATTAGATCTCTATCATATATGCCATTTAGGGTTAAATTTGTGAAATTTACCATCTGGATATGAATCTTATGCTATGTGTAAGGAATATCGCTTTGAAGATTTCTAGGTGAAAGCCAATTTTGAGCAGTTCTAACTGAAGTTGAAGTTCGAACGGAAGTCTCAAGTTCAAGCGGAACTAGCAGTTCAACCGGAAGAAGCCATTTTGTCCTATAGCGAATATTCCGGGTGAACTAGATTATCCACCAGATAATGAGTTCAACCGGACTTTAACTGACAAAGTATTTTTAGTCGTCCAATCCTGCAAAAGCTTCTCGGTTGCTTCCATATCTATCAAAGTCGCTCTCATAAAGTAGTATGTTGCTGATCACACGCACGATATTCCATATGTCGAAGTTTATTCTTTTGGTAGTTTGTATTTGACTTTTGTTTAATGGTTTAGATTAAATCGTTTGAGATCAATGGCTGTCATTGATCTCATCTGCACTATATATAGCGTAGTTAGCTTTCAGTTTTACACACAGTTCTCGATCAACTTGTAATAGTGTAAACTTGAGTTAATGCAAATAGTGCCGAGTATTTCTTACTTCGTTGTTACTATCCTTATGCAATCAAACACTTACATTACACAAGAGGACTAAGACTTGCTTAAGTAAAGTGAAATATAACTTCAATTCCGCAGGGTTATATTTACAAGTAGAGAGTTTCTTGTTAAGTTATACACTAATTAGCACCGATCCTACAGGTGGTATCAGAGCTTTGGCTCCCACTTTGAAGACTTCTAGTGCTTCAAAGTTGATACTCTACTTGTTTACTTTACAAGCTTTGTTGTTTTTTGTCTTTCAAAAGTTTTTATTATGAATGAACTCAGTTTGGGATCTATAAACGGTAGTGCTAACAAACCGCCAATGTTCACTCCTGATGACTTTGGTACCTGGAAACTCAGGATGGAAGGTTTTGTTAGGATCTTAGGTCGCCGTATATGGAAATCCTTGACTGAAGGTTTTTATTCTCCCACAGTTCCATTTGCTGATGATGCTGAAGTCAAAATACCAAAACCTTTAGAAAAATATGTTGAATCTGACTATGCAGCTCTCGAATTTGACTATAATGAATATTGGACTCTACAGGCTGCACTTCCCAACTCCATTTTAAGTGGGTTTAAGGGTTACAAAACTGCACATAGCCTGCGGAATGCTTTAAGTGAAATTTATGAAGGAACCATTGAGGTTAAGGAAAACAAGAAAGATGTTTTAAAACAGAAATATGAGAACTTTACTATAAATCTGGTGAATCTATGACCAACCAGTACTGGAGATTTGTTTCCTTACTTTATGAACTGCAAAAAGTAGATGTAAAACTACATCAGGTCGATGTAAACAGAAAGTTTTTACGTTCTATGCCTTCTATGTGGACAGTTTACACTGTAAGCATCAAAGAATGTAAAATTTTGAAATAGATGAGGCTTAGTGAACTTCATGGCATACTCAGTGCCTATGAAATGGAACTAGATCTTAAACAAAACTCATCTTCTGAATCAACTCAGTTGTTTCAACTGCTCTAGTAACTACTGATTTTCAATACCAAAGATCTTCAAATTCATCTTCTTACCAGTCACCTATAGTCAGTTTCCCTGAGACATCAAGGTGTCAAGAAAGCTTTTCAAATTCTTTTGATAACTCTCACAATGCTTATGTAGCAACTGACTCATACCAAGGCTTCATTCGTGAAGACTTAGAATGTATAGGTGTTGATGACTTAGAAGAAATGGACATTTTGATCCAACTTGCTATGGTGTCTGTTAGAGCCCAAAGATTCTACAAAAGAACTGGTAGAACTTACAAAGGAGCAAAAGGTGCTCACATTGGCTTAGACAAAAGCAAGGTGAAATGCTACAACTGTCACCAACTTGGTCACTTTGCAAGAGAGTGCCCACAACCAAGAAGGGAATGACAGAATCAAGGTCAAACTCAGATGAAGAATCATGGTAGAAACAACCACAAAAATTCAAGCAACAACTCTTCTCATACTTCAGGACAACAACCCACCCAACTAAAACCAGCTGGAAGTCACAACCATCAAAACGTGGTTGCTGCTGTGGCAAACCAAACTGAATGTGTCAAATGGGGAGACTTCCTAGCTAAGTTTGAGCCAATCAACTATGCTTTGATGGCCAAACAAGATTCCCCTTCTGATCAGGTAAATTCAATTCCTGAAAAGGTTCTTGAAAACTTATGCAGCCCTGCCTACATTGAACAAGTGACAAAGTACAGAAATCACAACACAGACCTGATTGATAAAGTTTCATACCTAAATGAGTTAAAGGAATGCTTTAAGAAAACTGAGTCATCTTATATTACTAAGATTGACAACTTAAACAAAGAATTTGAACAGTTAAAGCAAACCAACTCCATTCTTGAAACACAACTGGATGATTTGTTGTCAAAACTTGAAAATCAAGAAAAGAAATCAAAGAAGCTAAGACTGAGGTTGATGTTCTTGAAATAAAACTGAACGATGCTTTGTTCACCTCTGATAAGTTTCAAACTGCAAATAAGTAGGCTGAGAAACTATGGATGGGTGGGATGTATGGGAAAACTGGTGTTGGCTATAACAATGTTGAGCCACCAATTGAATACTCACCTGCAATTGAAGCAATCAAAGCTTTGAAAACAGAATGCAAAATTAGTCTCACTGTTGATGATACCTCATCACAGTCAAGCATTGAAAATTCTGTTGAAACGAAAAAGCCTGAAGTCAATGATCCAGGCACATCTGCATCAGTTGACCAATCAAAAAAATTTGACACCATCAATTGTTGTGCCACCACCAACTATCAATGAATCAAAGGATTCAAAAGTTGGAGGAAAACAACCTGAACCACCAAAGGGACGTCAAACTCAAAGATTTGGTGAATTAAATTACAAGCAAATTACCAAAAATGATTCTCCCAGGAAAAATGAGTTTTATGAAGCTAGAAGTCTTGAACAATTAAGCTCTGGGGGAGGTCGGACAGAAACTCCCCTCTCAACACACAGAAACAAGACAGAAACTTACAAAGAAATACAAAGACGAATCTATTTATACTTCTTCATAAGGTCCGAACTCGGCACCTCCGAACTCTGTCCGAACTCCCTCCGAACTTGGAGTTCGGCCATCTAGGTTCGGCCAACTCCGAACCTAGAGTTCGGCTGAGGTTTGGACCTCAGTTCATGTCTTCGACAAATCAGTCTGTTTGACAATTCGAACAGTAACGGCCACACAAGGTTCATGCATCAACAGTGTTTTCTGCGGTGAAAAATGGCACCTTGCTGCCATATGCTTGTTCAACCCATTAACTAAAGTCTAAAATCTTTCAAAACCAAAACTTGCTCAAAAACCAAAATCTAGTTTTCAAAGAAAGCTCACAAGTAGAATCTCACCTGTGAAAAGCCAAACCATGAAGTATTTTGGATCTGAGTCTAATAGGATTTTGGTAGGAAATGGAAGAAATGGAAGTTTTTCTGTTTTAAAGCAAAATCGTTTTCCAACTGAAGTTCAACCGGAACAACTTTCCGCTCGAACTTTAGTTCAATCGGAAAACCGAAAACAACCCAGATCAGCTACTGCTCCCAAGCAGAGACCTAAAGTACACTTTGCTGAAGGGTTTGAACTTTTTGAAAATCAAGGTAGAAGAAATCCCTCAAGAGGAAAGACAACCTCAAGGGAAAGTTTTTCAAAAGGCAAGAAATCTAACCAACCGGAACTTGTTGCTAGTTCAAGTGGAAGTTACTGTGTTCCACTTCAGGGTGAACACTTTTCACAAAGGTTTCCACAATCACCTGAAAGAACTAAATTGGTCAATCAAGCTCACTATTCATCTAGTGAAATACTAAAGAAAGTGACCAATAAACAGAGAAATTCCGGGAATACCGTGAAAGAAAAATTGCTGAGAAGAAAAACAGCAAGAGTGAGAGATTTAATCAAACAAACAATCCCTATGAGAGCTTGAACCTTGATAATGATGATCTGTTTACTGATTCTCCAGTTGTGAATACTTTAGTACTCAAGGAGTACAAGTATAACGATGCTTATGGCAGACTCAAGACCACTCAGGCTTGGGTCCCCTATAGAAACTGATCAAATCTGATATGTGCAGGTGCAGAATAAAGGCGAACATAGCCTATGGGTAGTAGATAGTGGATACACTTGCCACATGATAGAGAATAAGCATATACTGGAAAACACAAAAAGAATCAATGGAGGACCAGTTGCCTTTGGAAGCACTAAAGGCCATATCTCGGCACAAGGATATGTGAGGAATGGACTAGTAAGTTTTGATAGAATCAATTTTGTTGATATATTAAATTTCAATCTTCTCAGTGTCTCACAGATGTGTGACAAGAATTTGAATTTGATGTTTATGAGAGAGAGGCTATAGTTCTCAAACCTGGTGTGAAAATTCCTGATGAGCTAATCATGCTTAAAGCACCCAGGAGAGATGGACTATATATTTTGGATATGTCAGTTGTTCCACCCTCCTGTGGCACTGCTTGTTTTATATTCAAAGCCTCATTGGATGAATCTGATATGTGGCATAGGAGGTTAGGACATGTAAATTAAAAAAACATTAACAAAAATTTCAATCTTGGCTTGGTTAAGGGTCTTCCTAACAAGCAATTTACATGTTCTGAACATTGTGTGCCATGTCTCAAGGGCAAGTAACACAAAACCTCCTTCAAGCCAAAAGTTGAATCTTCTATTTCACAACCTCTAGAGCTGTTGCACATGGATCTCTTTGGTCCAACTAGAGTAATGAGTTTAGGGAAAAGATCTTATTGTTTTGTAATTATTGATGATTTTTCTAGATACACATGGGTTTTCTTTCTTAAAACAAAAGATGAAACTGTTGAATTATTAAAAACTCTTGTCATAAATTTAGAAAATCAATCTAATTTCAAAGTGAAAACAATCTGATGTGACAATGGCAGTGAATTTAAAAATCATGTTTTAAATTCATTTTGTAAAGAAAAGGTAATTGTTAGACCATTCAGTGCTCCTAGAACTCCACAACAAAATGGTGTTGCTGAAAGGAGAAATAGGACATTGATTGAAGCTGCTAGGTCAATGTTAGCATACTCTAAACTCCATGTGATATTTTGGGCAGAAGCAGTGAACACTGCCTGTTATGTCCAAAATAGGATTTTGATTGTCAAAGGCAAGAACAAGACACCATATGAGCTTTGGAGAAAAAGAAAGCCAAACATTTATTTCTTTAAGCCATTTGGTTGTCGTATTACAATATTGAGAACCAATGAGCTATTGCCTAAATTTGCAGAAAAGACAGATGAAGGATATTTTGTTGGATATTCTGGTGTGTCTAAGTCATATAGAGTATACAACAAGAGAACCAAAATTGTTGATGAAACTATAAACGTGTCTTTTAATGAAAAATCTCCCAAAAATTTTGAGTCTCAGCCCACCTGGTTATTCGATATTAATTCACTAACCACTGCTTTCAACATAACCGTTGAGAAGCCTGTGAGTTCTTCAGTGCAGGAACAGAATCTTTACAGGTCAGCTGATGAACATTGGAAGAGTAACCATAATGGAACCATCAAGAAGCCAATCTTCTTATCTTAAATGAGCTTCAAACCTATCTTGCCTGGCAATGGAAAGAAACAAGCTGGAATAGTTCAAATCGACACTGAAGCATTTCCGGTTGAAGTCCAAGCGGAATTCTCTTCTTCGGTTCAAGTTCAACCGGAAAACTCAATTTCAGAAACCGTGGAGAACACTGATTCTAGGTCAAGTGAACCTGAAAATTCAAATGATGTTGCATCCAATGAGCTTAGTTTTGAGCATCTGACCCACAATTCAGAAACCAGTTCTCTTAAAGCAGGTGAAGTTTCAGATCCTGTGTCACACTTTGGTAATGATCCTGTGTCACACTTTGGTAATGTTGAGCTTGAACACATACTACCTAGGCACAACATACCATCAAATGGAAGAAGCCATGAGTTCCCTATGCTCCTAGACAGAAGAATCAACAAGGATCATCCATTGGATAATGTTACTAGAGATATGTCAGCACCTGTGTTAACAAGAAGTAAATCTACTGATGCAAATATTTGTTTGCATGCTGCATTTTTGTCTCAAGAAGTACCCAAGAAGGTAGCTGATGCCTTGGAAGATAACAGTTGGGTAGAGGCAATGCAAGAAGAATTATTTCAGATTAACAAGCACAAAGTTTTAGAATTGGTAGACATGCCTGCTGAAGCAGAACCAATTGGTACCAAGTGGGTGTTCAGAAACCAAAAGGATGACAGGGGCATTGTCAATAAGAACAAAGCAAGACTGGTGGTGCAAGGAAATGTACAGGAAGAAGGCATTGATTATGATGAATTATTTGCACCTGTGGCTAGATTGGAAGCAATCAGAATCTTTCTAGCCTATGCTGCCTTCAAAGACTTCCAGGTATTTCAAATGGATGTCAAAAGTGCTTTCCTGTATGGCCTACTGGAACAAGAAATGTATGTCAAACAACCTCTTGGCTTTGAGGACCCTCATCATCCAAACAAGGTATGTAAGGTGATCAAAGCCCTGTATGGCCTCAAACAATCACCTAGAACCTGGTATGAAACTCTTTCAAACTATCTTCTAGAGAATGGCTACAGGAGAGGAGCTATTGATAAAACACTTTTTGTCAAAAATGATGGTAAAGACATGTTGATGGTACAAATTTATGTAGATGATATTATTTTTGGTTCATCTAATACTTTGTTGTGCAAGGAATTTGAAACTTTGATGCAGTCAAAATTTGAAATGAGCTCCATGGGAGAATTAACCTTTTTCTTAGGGCTATAGGTGAAGCAATCTGCAGCTGGGATCTTTCTAAACCAGTCAAAGTATATACAAGATATGCTGAAGAGATTTCATATGCTGACATGTTCAAGTGCTAAAACTCCTATCTCCACTTCTCACAAATTAACCAATGACTTAAGTGGCAAGCTAGTGGATGTACACATATATAGAGCAATGATAGGATCACTTGTGTATCTCACTGCAAGTAGACATGAAATCATGTTTAGTGTTTGCTTATGTGCAAGATATCAGTCATCACCAAAGGAGTCCCACATGCTAGCTGTCAAGAGAATTTTCAAGTACTTGAAGGGTAAACCAAAACTGGGTTTATGGTATCCCAAAAATTCTGACTTCTCTTTCAAAGCATTCACCAATAGTGACTATGGAGGCTGTGACATAGACAAGAAATCAACATCAGGCGGATGTCAATTTTTGGGTGAAAGACTTTTTTCCTGGCAATGCAAGAAGCAAACTTGTGTTTCTACATCAACTGTTGAGGCTGAATACATTGTTGCCTCAAGCTGCTGTTGTCAAGTTCTTTGGATCCAAAATCAGATGCTTGATTATGGGATCACCTTCATGGAAACTCCAATCTTTGCAGACAACAACAGTGCCATCTCCATCGTCAACAATTCAGTAAAGCACTCTAAAACAAAACACATTGATATAAGGTATCATTTTAATAGGGATTGTGCATAAAAGAATCTGATTAAACTGTTCAAAGTTCACACTGATCATCAACTGGCTGACTTGTTTACCAAAGCTTTTGATGAGGCAAGATTCTTCTACCTCATCACAGCCATTGGGATGATGAACTTTGATTAACTCAAAACTTTTCACAATCTTAATAAAAGAAAACAAATTTGTGTCTAAGAATCCGTCTCTTGATACAAAAAGAAAAAGAAAAAGAAAAAGAAAAGTTCTTGTGTTAATTAGAAACCATTTCACTTCATAGTCAGTAACTGCTGATAAACTATGAAAAATTAACACAAATTTTAAAAAATCACGTGTTTTGGTTTTCCGGTCCAAGTTCCGGTTCAACCTGTGAGAAAAGAACTTTTGAAAATCTTCGGGTGAACTTCAACCGAAAAAATCCTTTGCATCCTACGTGGAAAATATTTTTGAAAACAATTCTTCCAAGCGGAAAAATCTTCCGCTTGAAGTTCAAACGGAAGAAATTTGGTTTTTAAAATAAAGGAGAAAATGGGTTTCGCTTGAACTTCCGGGTCAACAAGTCAACTTTCTCTTTTCATTAAATTACCCAGAAGGCACACCTTTTTAGGTGGATACATAATAAATTACCCATTAAGTTTTTAACCATTAAATATCTGAGGTTTCAGTAAATATCCTTTTGGATAATGACATGCTTGAACGTGTTGTACCGTATAACCCAAAAAGCACACGTCACATCAGTTACTGAACGGTTGTGTTAAAACCTCTCTCCTCCACGTCACCAACAGATGAGGTAAAAAGCCCTAAATTACCGTCACTTCCCCATTTCTCACAAACCCCTCTCCCAAAGTTCTCTCAAACCTCTCCATAACTTCCACAAACTGCAAATTTCTCTCGTGAATCTCACATCAACAATGGCTCCCAAAATGAGTAAAAGTGGCAAGAAGCCGGTCACCGATTCGAAGTTCCCTGTGGAACACAATTTGGTGGCATACCTTCAAGCACCAAGCAAGATAGATATCTATAACGGCATGATTGATTTCCTAAAGAAGTCTCACCTTCATCACGCGCTGACAGCGAAAGCGGTGATCTTTGAAGAAATCATGGAAGAATTTCGGTCTCACGCTAGGGTTGTAGAAAACGGCAACGGTGGTGAAGTGATAGTGTCAACTGTTTAGGGCACTGATGTGGAGATCAATGAGGCAAAAATTAGGGAAGTGTTAAAGTTAAGGGATGAAACGTATACGTGTTTATAGACTCCAAAGTATACCTGCCACTATTCAGAGACATTGGGTATGGAGGTTCATTAGAAAGCAAGACAATAAAGAAGGGGCAACTCCCATACAGTGGAGGTTTCTGGCCCACACACACTTCTGGTTTGCTTAACTCCTTAGAAAGGAGGTTTTGATGAACTTGCCGCTGAACAAGCCTCGGCATTTTATGCAGTAGTCAAAGGTCAAAACTTCAATTTCTCTAAACTGATTTTTTAAAGGCCTAAAGGCAAACACCACATCAGAATATGTTTATGTCTATCTAAGATTCTTAACTTGCATTCTCAGGGAGGAATACCCTCAAATTATTTTAGGAGGTTCAATTTTACATCCAAAACTCCTAAATGAGAAAACTTTTTCCAATTTGGCCTTAAACAAGATAGTTTTTCTTGGAAGGGATACTGACCATCCCCTGCCAATTCCAAGGAAGTTTCCTGATGAACCTGGTCTGGCTGAGGTTCAAACGGAAACTGTTACTGCACATGAGTAACCTGCTTAAGATGACAGGACTATAAGCCCAATGGTTCCTGATCCCACATCTGTCCCCACTTCCTCTACTATAAATACTTATCATTCCAAAAAGAGGAAGTCCACTGCTAAAACAACCACCACTACCACTTCCTCATCTGAATCCCCTCCTGTCATTTTCAAAAGACAGAGAAAAGTGGTCATTAGGCCTCCTCCATCTAATACCACCAACCAACATGAAGCTTCAAGCCCCGCTAAAGGCAAAAAGCCCAAGCGGAAGCTCACTAAATTGGGATTATCTCTTAGGGATGAACCTTCTTTTGAGGGGGAGTCATTAGACACGGATGTACTATCCCCATCCGAAAGGTTCTCACCCTTACATCCCCTATCACCCAGGACTGACAGTGTACCCACTCTTGATCCATATGAGGGTGTTATTAACTCACCAACCTCATTACATGAGAACATACTTATGGAATAAGACCCTGCTACACTGAACCCCCACTCTTCACCGGAGGTGAATCTAAGGAGTGATGAAGAGATTCATACAGAAAGGACTGCTGCTGCATAAGTGTTCCCACTGGACCTTGGTGCTAGCAGTAACATCAATAAGACCTAATATGAGGCAATCTTCTCTGAATCAGCACCCATGGGTTCTTCATTGGAACCAAGGGTTGCTGAGACAGTTGAAGAGAATCCCAGGTGCCAAGAAGCCATGAGTACCAGGGTTGATCAATCTAGGATTGATAACCTGGTTTCGTCCAGGGATACTCGTAAAACGGCAGTTGAAGACAGCTATACACTACCAGAATTGACAAGTTTGTACCTATCTCTCCAAACACAGGTTGATTCATTGAATGCTACTGTTGCTTCTTTGGTCAAAGCTGTTCCTGTTCAAGCTGAAGCAGGTCCTTCAAACCCAAACATAAATGAAGTTGAAGTTGATACTGTCAAATTTGGGGAGAAGATGACTTCAACACCTGCTATGATCGAAATTGAAGAGACCGAAAGAATTCCGGCTGAAGTTAGAGCCACAGCTTGCAGGAAAGTTGGTGTTCAACCTTTTTCAGTCGAAGAGAGTTGGGTGAATGTGAAGAGTAGCCAACTCATAGCTATCTCACCATTTGAAGACCCCAATCTCACTGAACTGGTTCAGTCTTCAATGTTGATTCTAGGTGCTCTCCTTGAGCATATAAACTTGATCACTAGGTTGCTGAAGGATGTCATTTTTCCGGCTGAAAGAGCCAGTGATCAAGAGGAGAAGAATATTGCTTCCACCAGCAAAGCAACTGCTGAAAATCTTGAAGACATCACTGAAACTGTAGCAGTGGGAACTATGACTGAAGGAGGTGATGAGAACATGTTAGGAGAAGGTGAAGGAACATAGGTACTTGAACTAACTGATAAAGAACCTGAAGTCACCCAACCTCAGGTGGTGACTGAAGGTCTACATAAAGCTGAAGCAGTAGTTCAACTGGAAGTTCAACCGGAAGTTCAACCGGAAACCCAGGTTGAAGTTATAATGATCGATGAGAATGCTCCTGATTCAGTATTTGGCCCTAACCAGACAATATTTGGAACCGATCAATTTCCTGTGGTTCAACCAGAAGACCAACTAAGTGGACTGAGGATATAACTGAAACATTGATAGCTATGAGGAGCACTCAGCAAGTTCAAGCTGAAGAGCATATTCAAGCTGAAGAGCACATTCAAGCTGAAGAGCTAGTTCAACCTGCAAATGTCAGAACTATTCAGCAGGTTGTTCAAACTTCTGAATCAGACGCTGTCAACCGGAAACCCAGGTTGAAGTTATAATGATCAATGAGAATGCTCCTGATTCAGTATTTAGCCCTAACTAGTCAATATTTGGAACCGATCAATTTCTTGTGGTTCAACCGGAAGACCAACCAAGTGATAAGACTAACGATATAGCTGAAACATTGATAGCTATGATGAGCACTGAGCAAGTTCAAGCTGAAGAGCACATTCAATCTGAAGAGCTAGTTCAACCTGCAAATGACAGAACTAGCAGCAGGTTGTTCAAACTCCTGAATCAGAAGCTGTGAAAAAAATGGTGGAAAATGCCAAAATGGCTGCTGAAGATGAAAGGATAGCAAAAGAACTTCAAGAAAAGTTGGAGTTGTTCTCTCGAAACTTGGTAGTTGAAAGTTTGCTCGAAGAAGCAAAGAAAAGGTCATTTGACTGGACATTGGGGGATTACAACCTAGATGCAATGACTGAAGCAGAAGGCAAAGACTAATTTCCATTGCCTCTAAAATGCCCACCAAGTTGGTGAAGAATGATGAGAATTATTTACTGCTGAAAAAGGTCAAAAGGGTCCTGATTATCAAAAATTGGAAATCAGAGGATGAAGTCAGTCAGATGAAGGTTAGGGAGCTATGCAATCTAATTGACTCAATTTTTTAAGAGCTCAGAGGAGATGATGTTGCTGTAAACCCAAAGTTGGTGTTGCCTCTACCTTCAGAATTCACTTCAGGTATAGCAACTAACATAAACGTTAAACCAGAATTTGCTGATAATACATATATCCTACCTCCACCTTCCTTCATCTATAACCCAAACCCTACACCTACAGCTGCTCCATCAGCATTTCAGTCACTTTCCATCATACCTTACAAGCCACCCTCAATAACCAAGAAAGTTGCCACCAAACTTTCAAACCTAAAATACAGAACCGACAATTTCACTCCAATTATCCCCTTCAAGAAGAAACCTGCACCTACCATAGACTTTTCAGATATCTTCCAACCAACTCCTCCTACTAGCCCTGCACCTGAAGCCTGTAGACCACCACCTCAAACATCCTTGCCACCTCTTACCATAAGGGAACCCTCAACCATCATTGCTCCTACCCCACCAACTGAGTCCAACTAGGACCTTCCTCTTCTGCATCAAAAGGTAAAGCACCTGTTGTACAAGAATCAGAGGGTGATTCTGATGAAGAGAGAAGGATGAAAAAGAGAAAACTGATGCATGCTAAGAAAAAGAAGGATCAAAGCCAAAGAAGAAAAGGCCCACCCAGAAAGAAAAAAAATTTCTTGGGTGGACAGTAAATGAAGACAACTTTGACTTTACCTTCAATCTAGTTGATGGCACAACCAAACTGGTGAATGCTCACAAGGCCACTAGACTTCTTACTATACTCCAAAGGACTGACATCATTCTAAAGCTTAGAGAAATTCTAAGTCCAACAAGAGCTGAGCACCTGTTAAGGATTTGCATTGAACCTTCAGTGCTTGAATGTGGAATGCTCTATAGAAGCAATTTGGAAGAGGATGATCCAGATGAAGAAGAAGAAGAGCCTGTTAGTGATATGAAATTCATTATTTGGGAAGAAGATGAGAAGTTGTTTTATGTGCATAGAGCCGATGGCACCTTCTCTGCCCATGCATCCATCTCAGTTCAGACTGAATGGAGTGAAAGAGATTGGGAATCATTCAAATATGTGAAGGTGGCCAAACCAACACAAAAGAACTCTCTCAAAATTTGGATTCCAGCATCAAGTCCTTGGACAAGTAGGTCAAGGAGAAGACTCTTTTGGGTACAAGTCAATTTTTGGAAATAGCTTCGAAATAGAAAATAAATTTGACAGCATCAGCTTAGGGGGAGATTGTAAGGAATATCGCTTTGAAGATTTTCGGGTGAAAGCCAATTTTGAGCAGTTCCGGCTGAAGTTTAAGTTCGAACGGAAGTCTCAAGTTCAAGTGGAACTGGCAGTTCAACCGGAAGAAGCCATTTTGTCCTCTAATGAATATTCCAGGTGAAATCGATTATCCACCAGATAATGAGTTCAACCGGACTTTTCCTGAGAAGTCTTTTCAGTCGTCCAATCCTGCAAAAGCTTCTCTATTGCTTCCAAATCTATCAAAGCCGCTCTCCTAAAGTAGTATGTTGCTGATCACACGCAAGATATTCCATATGTCGAAGTTTATCCTTTTGGTAGTTTGTATTTGACTTTTGCTTAACGGTTTAGATTAAATCGTTTGAGATCAATGGTTGTCATTGATCTCATCTGCACTATATATAGCTTAGTTAGCTTTCAGTTTTACACACAGTTCTCAATCAACTTGTAATAGTGTAAACTTGAGTTAATGCAAATAGTGTGGAGTATTTCTTACTTCGTTGTTACTATCCTTATGCAATCAAACACTTACATTACACAAGAGAACTAAGACTTGCTTAAGTAAAGTGAAATATAACTTCAATTCCGCAGGGTTATATTTACATGTATAGGGTTTCTTGTTAAGTTAAACACTAATTAACACCGAACCTACACTATGAATTGTTGAGATCTCCATAATGTATGCTACCTAAGGTTAGATCCATGTGTATTGACATCATGATTTGATTTTCATGGTTTAAAACGACTCGATCTATGTCATGAAGGAAATTTAGGAAAAGATCTAGGGAATTGAACATCAAGTTTGGACTTTCATGTTATGTATGATGAGTTATGACCAAGTGCATTCCATGTATGTCGCACCACGTTCAGATTTACCAAGTTCATGAAATATTTTGAATAGATCTAGGACTCGCATGTTAGACCTAGGGTTTACATCGTTTAAACCTTATACTCATGTGCACGATGGTTACTTTGACCTTGTTTGACTTTCATGATAGTATCGGTATGTTTAGAATTCCATGGTTTTACTCTTATTTTCCAAATTGAACCATTTATCATAATGTACGTATCATCATATTAAATCACCAACGAGTCGTCGAGTTGATTGTGTCATGAAATCAAATTATTATCTATTTATTCATTTAATTTCTCTACCTCATCTAGTCGTCGAGGTCATCTTCGGGTCTATTCGTTTCGTGGTGTCAATCTTTCAATTGTGTCTCTATATCAGGTGAGTATTCATAGCCCCTTTTATTTTACTGTTTTGGGATACAACATGTACGCTATCAGGACGCAAACTCTTTATGATTTATTCTAAAACTAAATGCAATTGCTATGAATATTATGTGTATACTTGTGTGGTTAAACTTGTGTGGATTATTGCTCTGAACAATTGAACGAAAGGAATGAAGGAATGATTAGACGTATTTTATTAACTCATTGAGCCGGGGTTACAATAATAGATCTATTGGTGTGGCACCCACTTAGCCTGCCTCGCATGTGGCGCCTTGTGATTGAAAGCCAAAATTACGAAGGCTTGAATGTGTCACCTATTATGTGCTTTGATTCATTTCATGTTTATCATATATGTTTACACTCATCACATTGAATCTCATGTTTCAGTTATATATCAATACGCTATATGATGTGAGTCAAACTATACATATTTTTATAGCAAATATCCTCGACGGAATGGATCAAAACATGATAACTACTAACGCTTTAACCGAATAATGTTTCCTTTTGAGTTATTCTCTTTGATTCGTGTCAAAATCACAAATGGAGCTAAAAACAATGAAAAAGGCAAAGAAAAAGATGAAGCTTCAATATTTCTGGCCTGACACGGCCCGGGCCCCTCTTCCTGCTCATTCAAGAAGTTGACTTTTGCAACCTGACATCACTCGGCCCATGCCTCCGAAGCCACACGACCCATGCCTCTGATGACTCCCGCACATGGCCCGTGCCCCTGATGTCGCACGACCCGTGCATCTAAAGATAATATCTCTCTGCCGATTCACTGACAAGCACGGCCCGTGCCCAACCAGGCACGAACTGTGCCTCTCTCTTCAAACTGCCTATAAAAGCCGGCCAAGACCTCCATTCTCACTCGCTCAATTCTTTTTCTTCTCTCCCTCAGTATAGTTTAGTTAGTTGTTGAGCCACTTGGCGTTTTTCTAGTTCTAATCTTTCAAGTTTGTAAGAACATCAACTTAATCAAAATTTATTTAAAATTTGTTTATGAACTACTCAATTTCTATTAAGCAAACCATAAAAGCCATGCTAACGCTCGGCTTGTGACATCCGTCACTTTGATTTTAGATTAAGAATGATAATTTAGGATTTATTAGGACTTATTTAGAATTAATTGTGATTATGTGAATTATTGAATATTTAATTATTATTTAAAGTTTCCGTCACTATGAACCGATCAACGAAACGGATAAAGTATTTCGTTTTGCTTGAATTATGAGTTTAATATAAGTTAGAACCCTTAGAGAAGGTTTGTCGTTCGGTTAGTGATGAAATAGAGAAAGTTACGCGATTATGGAAACGAACCGTGTAAAAACGTCACGACATTAGGTCACCCGACCAAGTGTGACGAAACTGAAAGAGAATTATACGGTTTAGAGCGTAATTTAATTTCATGAATTTTCATGTAATTATTGGAATTTATTGAATTCGGAAAAATACATGCGAAACACGACATGTACTGAGTATTAACCGTAAATGACCTGTGTTAACAAAAAGTTTATAAAAATAACATGTATGCATGTATGTGCCGTATATGTATATATGTATATATGGTGTGTGTAGCAAGTTATTATTATTATGTGAAGTAATGATATGCATGGGATTAATGGGTAATAGGTGATGATTACATTTCATTTTTTTTAGACAAAATACCTACATCACCTATACATGCAACATTAAAAGAAAAGAAAAAAAATTAAAATTCTCCCCCACTCTCTCTTATAATCGGCCGAACCCCCCCCCCCCCCCCCTCTCACTTTCACTTCACATTTCTTCTCTCCAAAAAAACACACACACACACATCTACATCTCTCTTCCATCTCAAGAACTCTTGAAGATTCAAGAGAACTTTAAGCAACCTTCTACTAGAATCAAGAATCAAAGCTTAAGGTACTAAATCCCTTCCATCTAAACCCACTTTCATCTTAAAACTCACTTTCTAAACTCTTGATTTTCTAAGAAAAACCCTTCAAAAAAAATCAAAAGTTAAACATAGAAATGGTGAAATAAGATGGATAAAAGCAAGAAACACCTGAAATCATGTGGAAAACCCACACACACACACTCCAAATCGTGAGTGTGTGAGTGTGAGTGTGTGTGTTTGTCTTGCTTAGGTTAGGGTTTGAGCTCTAAAGGAGTTAAAACCCACATGCATGTCAAGATCTAACCTAAACAAAGGTTTTGAAAAGAAAAGATTTCATGGAAACCCTAAGTTAAAACTCAAGAAGCTTAAAGTTTCATAGATCAAAAATGGATTATAAAGAGTTAGATGATACATGCATGTACTACAAGTTGTGATTTTATGTGATTTTATGTGATGTTATGATGATGATTAAATCCGAAAATTTGCTAGTAAATTGATAGTTTTTTATATGACATATGTAAGTGTTATGTAAGTGTGAAATTAAGTTATGAAACTCTTGGATTTTTATAAAATTCCGAAAAAATATTAAAATATGTATATATATATATATATATATATATATATATATATATATACATATTGGAAATAAAAAGAGGGAATAAAACAAGACATGGTGCAACGATTGTAGTAAACCCGCCTCATGGTCATCAATGACGCCTACACGGTCGGTAACGATCTTCACTAAAATAAAACCCCGTGGTTATTTCTCATAGTAATTCCGCCTAAAAACGATCGGTCATGAGGAAACACGAGCGGTGAACATTAAAGATGTAACACTTGAGAAATATAAAGTTAAATATGTAAAGTTTTTAATAATTGAATAAAAATTATAAAAATAATTTTAAACCAGAAAATTTAATATAGAAAGTGAGTAAATCTTGCATTAAAAACCTAAAATAAATGTCCCCCATGTGTTGGGATATATTGAATGATTAAATATTGAACTTTTAGTTTATTAAATGCACCTAAATTAAGATAAAACGTAAAAATGCCCCAAAAATCAGAAAATTCAAATTTGATCAGTAGCCAAGGACTTGTAATCACTAGAAAATAGTTTAAAAAATATTTTAAAAATTTTAGAATTAATTTAGAGAATTAAGGTGGAATTATGGGCTTAAAATGCTCAAAAATAGAATAAATTATGGAAATAATGTGAAATAATTTGAGAACCTATTTTATACAGTAAATAACTAGTATAAGTGAAAATAATTGAAATCTCAATTGAAAACGACACCCGAACCCTTAAAACGATAAAAGTACGCGTTAAAACGTAAAATTCGGTAAAAATAAAGTATAAAATATAAAAATGGTTGAGATCAGTAACTAAATGAGTCAGAACAGATTATTAACACATATGAAACATATAAAAATATTGTGGAAGTGAAAACTAGAGCATAGAAGAAAACTAGGCTAAAAATTGATGCCAAAAAGTCGTAAAATAAGTATTTTAGCAAGAAAATAAGGAAAATAGGAAAATAAATTATACAAACCTTTTGATGATGTTATTTGAGTTTGATAAAACTTAATGAACCTTAGAATAAGATTTCATGGGCGGAGCCCAACTTCTTTCACCATTATTAACGAAATTAACCGAAAAAGGGCAAAATCGTCATTTTTCCCAAACTTATTAAAAATTCAGAAATTGCTCACATTAGTTAGTATAACCTAATAACTAATCTGATCATAATGGAAATTAGGACCAAGGTACTCGAAACCTCTCGATTAGGAGCAATATCGCAATAAAGAGCAAAGGTGAGTTTCACAAACTAATGCCCTAAATAAAATTGATGTGTTTTGTTAAATGTTTTGGGCTGAATATATGTGCATTTTGAAATGATTTCTTGAGAATACCAATTATGCACATAAGGTGTTTGATGAAATGCTTGAATGAGAGTGAACTTGTGTATATGCTGATTTCATGAGTTGTTTAGGTGTTGGTATGATAATTGTGTGACCCATGAATGTGTAATGGTAATATAAACAACGTAATGACTATAGGTGAAGCGGGAGGAAGTGCAAGCCATCAACGCGAAGGCAAGAACAAAGCTTAAAAGGTAACACGTAGTGGTTAGTCAATTAACATTCTTGAATGTGATTGTAATTTGGAAACAATGCGGCACTAGATGGTGTTTGTGTGATTATACACGATTGGAGTCAATTGTTGAATTGATCATGTAATATGATCACAAGGGGTATGATGAAAGTGACCCTTTTTGGGTTAAGCGGAAAGGTTGTGGCAATATGTGGTTCTATGGTAGTATTAGTCCTCAAATTGTCCCAACCAAAAGTCAAGCGGCTTGGTACATTGCCAATATACCAAGGTTAAATTATGGAGAAGAATTTGTAGCTGGAAGTAGATATAATGAACTGATTTTTTTTATGGGTAATGTCTTAGCGGGTGAAACGGGTTAGGAGGGTAATGTAAATGACTCTTTAACCCCTTGGGTTAAGCGGAAAGGTTGTGGCAATATGAGGTTCTATGGTAGTATTAGTCCTCAAATTGTCCCAACCAAAAGTCAAGCGGCTTGGTACATTGCCAATGTACCAAGGTTAAATTATGGAGGAGAATTAGTAGCTGGAAGTAGATATAATGAACTGATTATTTTTATGGGTAATGTCTTAGCGGGTCAACGGGTTAGGAGGGTAATGTAAATGACTCTTTAACCCCGTTAAATTGGTGTGGATAGCTAAAGAATGGTCTAATAGCATATATATATGGGTGTTTTTATAACTTGGTTAATCCGGGTTAGAAGAGCACAAAGAATGGGTAAAGCACAAACGAAAAACTAATTGAATGTGCATGTGGGGGAGTCTGGGATGCCCAGAAGGGAGTCTGGATGCCTGGGGAGTCTAGACGCCCTTTTCCGGACGCAGGGGAGCTCGACGCCATTTTTGGGGTCTGCCTACGCCCCTGGCCCATTTTTCAGAATTTTTCATGAAATGTATTGTATTATGCGGTTTATTGCCTTAGGCCATTAATGCTAATGTGTGACTAGTGTTTTTGACAGGTAGAACTTAGTTAACGGGTCAAGATCGAATCAAAGGGCTATGGAACCGAAAACCACATATTTTGGGAACTACATGTCATGTTTGATGAAATGAATGTTTTGTAACCATATGGTGATGAAACTGATTGTGTTTAACACTATGATATGGGAATGATGTATAATGATTGGTGGAATTTCTAACTAAATGAAGAAACTTTTAAACTCTGATTTTTGAAACGATGTTAATACGTGAAAATGGGATTGGGGCTTTACAAGTTGGTATCAGAGCGAAGGTTTGAGGGATTTAAGTGTCGTGGGGGCACTTGAACTCAAACAAAGTGCTCATGATGTGGAAAGGTGTTCAGTTCAAGGTTCGATCTTCCGACCCGGTAAGTGAATTTGACTCTCTATTAAGTGTTAAATGATGATTATGCGGTATGGACCATTGTAAATGGTTGAGCTGAAATTATAAGTGATTTAAAAGCAGAAGTGTGTGAATGTGATTATGATGCTAACCTGTTGTAAACTTTCAGTTTACCATGGCGGATGAAAACAACCCAGCTGGGGCACTTACAGAGCCCATGATTGCAGAGGTAAAGAAGCTGATTTCTGATGAAATTGAGGCCTCGGTGGAAGCAGCAGTATGGACCCATGTGGGTCAAATGGAAAATGCCTTGATGGAGGCATTGGAGAAGAAGCTGGAATCAATGAGAAATGATATTATAGCGGAAGGAAGCGGGAAGAAAGATTATGGGAGGTGTACTTACAAAGATTTCATGGCGTGTAAGCCTCCCCTATACACTAGTGAGGCGGATCCGATAGCCTACCGATGGCTAGCGGAAATTGAAGCGGTATTCGAGCGATGTCACTGTGATCCGGAGGATTAAGTGATGTTTGCAACCGGTCAACTTCGGTCCCATGCGAAGGACTGGTGGGATATGACACGTGAGGAGAAAGGGAAGGAAGCCATAAAGGCCATGAATTGGGAAGAATTTAAAGCGGTGTTTGCGGTATATCATAGTCCTGAGTCTGAAGTGAACAAAATACAAGACGAGTTGATGCAGTTTCGCCAAAGGAAGGGACAACCGATCGGGGAAGTAATCAGTTACTTCCTAGATCGAGTGAAATTTTGTAAAGAGCTGTTGAGAACAGAGAAGCAAAAGATCTACCAGTTAAACAATATGCTGAATGCTGACTTTAGGGAATTCATTAATGCATCCCGATGTGTGAATCTTGAGGAGCTAATTAATGCTTGTCAAGAGAGAGAATTGGAGCTGAAGAAGCAGGTCGAAAGGGGCGAGAAGAGGGGAATAGAAAGCAGTTCTACCCCAAATAAGAAACCAAGGGTGAGTGAATCACCCAAGAAAGCTGAAAACAAGAAGAGCGGATCATCTGATTGCCCACATTGTGGGAGGGCGCACAAGGGAGAATGCTTTTTCCTAACGAAGCAGTGTTATGGTTGTGGAAAGACGGGTCACAGTATAGCTCAATGTCCTAGCCCCGCGCGGCTATGCTTTGGATGCGGAAAGACTGGTCATAGAAAGAGTGAATGCCCAAACCCGAGTTCGGGGGCGGGTCAAAGCGGAGTGAAGCCGGATATTCCTCGGGCGAGGGGAAGATCTTATCAGCTGACTGTGAAGGAAGCAAAGGTGGATCCAGGGGTAGTGACAGGTATCTTTCTTGTCAATTCTATCCCTGCATATGTATTGTTTGATACGAGGGCGAGTAGGTCATTTGTTTCTTATGATTTTACCCGTCACCCTTCTTTTGTTATTAACAAGTTGTCTGTGCCCTTAGAAGTAGAAATAGCAGATAACAAGAGTGTCTTAGTCTTTGATGTGTATCGTGATTGTAAGATTTCTATAGAAGATGTAGATCACTCGATCGATTTAATACCAATGATGATGGGATAATTCAAGGTGATAGTGGGAATGGATTGGTTATCTAAATACCAAGCCAATGTGGTGTGTAACCGCAAGGTGATTGAATTAATATCTCCGGGCGGGAAGCAGGTTGTTGTTCAAGGAGAAAGGAATAATGAGGTCACGCTGTGTTCAGTAATGGAGGCAAGGAAATACATCCAACACGGGTGTAAATCCTATTTGGCATATGTGGTGGATACGAAACGTGAGAGCAATAAAGCTGAAGCGGTACCTGTTGTGCAAGAATTCTTAGATGTTTTCCCTGAAGACCTTCCGGGCATACCACCGGATAGGGATGTGGAATTCCGGATCGATTTGGTACCTGGGGCCAAGCCGGTGGCACGAGCTCTGTTTCGGCTAGCCCCTATCGAGATGCAAGAATTGATGACGCAGCTGCAGGAATTGCTTGATAAGGGATTCATTCGGCCAAGTGTATCCCCTTGGGGTGCACCGGTGTAATTCGTGAAGAAGAAAGACGGTAGCCTAAGGATGTGTATAGACTACCGTGAGCTGAATAAGCTGACTGTTAAGAACAAATATCCTTTGCCCCGAATTGATGATTTGTTTGACCAGTTACAAGGGGCGAGTTGGTTCTCCAAGATTGATTTAAGATCGGGGTACCATCAGCTGAAAATGAGAGAGGAGGATTTCCCCACAGCCTTTCGAACGCGGTATGGGCACTACGAGTTTTTAGTAATGTCCTTCGGATTGACTAATGCACCGGCAACCTTCATGGATCTTATGAACCGCGTGTGTAAGCCGATGTTGGATCGCTCCGTTATTGTATTTATTGATGACATCTTGGTGTATTCGCGGAGCAAGGAAGAGCATGACCAACACTTGCGTCAGGTATTGGAAACTTTAAGGCGGGAAAAACTCTATGCGAAGTTCTCAAAATGTGCCTTTTGGTTACGGGAGGTACAATTTTTGGGACATGTGGTGAATGCTGAGGGAGTATTAGTAGACCCTGCCAAGGTCGAAGCAGTAGCGGGATGGAGAACACCTAAGAACCCGACTGAAATCCGGAGTTTCTTAGGATTGGCAGGCTACTATAGGAGATTTATTCAAGATTTCTCCAAAATAGCCTTGCCATGGAACTCGACTTACAAGGCAGGATGTGAAATTTGAATGGGGTGAAAAACAAGAAGAGTCTTTCCGGACCCTAAAGGTAAAGTTAAGTACTCATGCTCCCGTGTTAGCTTTACCCGATGGGAGGAGGATTTGGTTATATACTCGGATGCGTCATACCTCGGCTTGGGGTGTGTACTTATGCAGCGGGGTAGAGTGATAGCCTATGCTTCGAGGCAATTGAAAAGTAACGAGGTTAATTATCCAACTCATGATCTTGAGCTGGCAGCGGTAGTATTCTCCTTAAAATTTTGGCGACATTATTTGTATGGCATCACGTGCACCATTTATACTGATCACAAAAGTTTGAAATATTTTTTTGATCAGAAGGAGTTAAATATGAGGTTGCGAAGGTGGTTAGAGCTGATTAAAGATTACGATTGTGAGATTCATTATCATCCGGGCAAAGCCAATGTGGTGGCGGATGCCTTAAGCAAAAAAGGAGATTACACTCCTATAAAGGTGAAATCGATGAAGCTGGTTATAACCTCAAGTATTTTTTATTCAATCAATAAAGCACAAGAGGAAGCGGTGAAAGAAGAAAATTGGAAGAAAGAGCGGATAAAAGGAGCGGTGAAAGACTTAGTCCACGAGGACAATGGTCTTAAATATCGATTTGGGCGAATATGATTCCTAACACTTGCGGGGTAAAAGAGTTGCTCTTAGACGAGGCTCATAAATCTCGGTATTCAATCCATCCGGGAGCCACGAAAATGTACCATGATCTAAAACGCGAGTATTGGTGGCCGGGCATGAAGCGGGATATAGTAAAATATGTGGAGAAATGTTTGACTTGCCTTCAAGTCAAAGCTGAACATCAGAAGCTGTATGGTAAGCTGCAACCACTTGAGATACCGGAGTGGAAATGGGAGCACATCACAATGGATTTGCTCAGGAAGTTACCAAAAACGAGGAGAGACTTTGATGCTATATGGGTGGTAGTGGATCGGCTAACTAAAAGTGCTCATTTCTTGCCCATTAGTGAGTCATATTCTTCGGAGAGAATGGCAGATGTGTATGTAAAAGAGATCGTATCGCGGCACGGGATTCCAGTATCAATCGTGTCGGATAGAGACACCCGTTTTACCTCTAAATTCTAGCGGAAATTTCAGGAATGTATGGGTACTCGGTTATTATTTAGTACTGCATACCATCCTCAAACCGATGGGCAGAGTGAGAGGACGATCCAAACACTCGAGGATATGCTGCGAGCGTGTGTGTTGGATTTTGGAGGAAGCTGGGACACTCATTTACCTTTGGTGGAATTCTCTTACAACAATAGCTATCATGCTAGTATTGGAATGTCCCCATATGAGTCACTTTATGGGCGGAAGTGTAGAACCCCGTTGGGTTGGGGTAAAGTGGGTCAAAGGGAGTTGGCCCATAAGGATGTGGTCAAAGCTACTACTGAGAAGATTCACATCGTAAGAGCGCATTTAAAGGCCGCCCAGGATCGACAGAAATCGTATGCAGATAAGAAGTGTAGAGATATTGAATTCAAAGAGGGGGGCCACGTGTTGTTAAAAGTGTCCCCGTGGAAGGGAGTAATTAGATTTCAAAAGAGGGGAAAATTAAGCCCACGATTCATCGGACCTTTTAAAGTCCTTGTAAAAGTGGGTCAAAATGCTTACCAATTGGAGTTACCTGAAGAACTGAGCGGGATCCATGACACGTTCCACGTGTCCAATCTGAAATGTTTAGCAGACGAGACCGCTTACATACTGTTGAATGATATTGTGATTGATGACAAATTGAACTATGTGGAACGGCTGATTGCAATCCTTGACCGCAAGACTAAGCGGCTCAGGAATAAAGTGATAGAGCAGGTCATGGTAAGGTGGGAACCTAGAAAAGGATAGGAAACTACGTGGGAGTCCGAGGAGGAGATGCGGAGATACTACCCCTACTTATTCCGGTATGTATTTCTAGTTTCGGGGACGAAACTCCCTTTAAGGGGGGTGGAGTTGTAACGTCCCTAATTTCGTATTAAATTGAGTGCATTATTTTATTTTATGACAATCCGGGTTGTTGGTAATATAAGCGGGCCTAGAAATTTAAATTGGGATAACTAATGAGAATTTTAAATTTCTAAGTTAAATTTATTAAGAAATGATATAACTAGAAAAGAAGGAGGATTTAAGATGTAAATTGGAAATTAGGATGGACTTTATAAAAATTAGAACCTTGAGGGACCAAAGTAGTAAATAGATGGATTAAACATGTCTGGGTTCTCCCTAGACTTGTAGTTCGCGACGCAGAGAAAGAGTGGAGAGGTGGAGACCTAGTTCTTGTGGAGAAATCTCAAATTGAAGCTTGGGTGTTGGAGATTTTAGTAAGGGAAATCGAATTCAAGCTTAGGAGGCTTCCTACATCACGATTTCCATCTTAGATTTCATAAATTCTTGTCAAGTAAGTGGCTTTGAAATAGGGTGATATTATGGGTTTCATCTAGAGGTTAAATTGGAGTAGTAATCTGAGTTATTATGTGTTGGTGAGTCTAGATGAAGCATAATCTTGCCCTGCATGACTGATTTATGTGTGTAATTAGTAGAAATTGTGGTGGGTTTAAGCCCCACCCCATAGAATTCAAAATCCATGGTGAATGGGTGATTTGGGTTGGCTAATTGTGGTCCATGTATGTTAATAGACTTGTTGAAAGTTTTAGATTTAGTGTAAAATCTGAATTTTATGTTATGTAGTGATCTATGGGTGGAATGGAAACATGTAAACTTCTAAACATTAAGAACACCAATTATGCACATAAGGTGTTTGAAATGCTTGAATGAGAGTGAACTTGTGTATATGCTGATTTCATGAGTTGTTTAGGTGTTGGTATGATAATTGTGTGACCCATGAATGTGTAATGGTAATCTAAACAACGTAATGAGTATAGGTGAAGCGAGAGGAAGTGCAAGCCATCAACGCGAAGGCAAGAACAAAGCTTAAAAGGTAACACGTAGTGGTTAGTCAATTAACATTCTTGAATGTGATTGTGATTTGGAAACAATGCGGCACTAGATGGTGTTTGTGTGATTATACACGATTGGAGTCAATTGTTGAATTGATCATGTAATATGATTACAAGGGGTATGATGAAAGTGATCCTTTTTGGGTTAAGCGGAAAGGTTGTGGCAATATGAGGTTCTATGGTAGTATTAGTCCTCAAATTGTCCCAACCAAAAGTCAAGCGGCTTGGTACATTGCCAATGTACCAAGGTTAAATTATGGAGGAGAATTAGTAGCTGGAAGTAGATATAATGAACTGATTTTTTATGGGTAATGTCTTAGCGGGTCAAACGGGTTAGGAGGGTAATGTAAATGACTCTTTAACCCCGTTAAATTGCTGTGGATAGCTAAAGAATGGTCTAATAGCATATATATATATATATATATATATATATATATATATATATATATATATATATATATGGGTGTTTTTATAACTTGGTTAATCCAGGTTAGAAGAGCACAAATAATGGGTAAAACACAAACGAAAAACTAATTTAATGTGCAGGTTGGGGAGTCTGGGACGCCCAGAAGGGATTCTGGATGCCTGGGGAGTTTGGACGCCCTTTTCCAGACACAGGGGAGTCTGGACGCCATTTTTGGGGTCTGCCTACGCCCCTGGCCCATTTTTCAGAATTTTTCATGAAATGTATTGTATTATGCGGTTTATTGCCTTAGGCCATTCATGCTAATGTGTTACTAGTGTTTTTGGCAGGTAGAACTTAGTTAACGGGTCAAGATCGAATCAAAGGGCTATGGAACCGAACACCACATTTTTTCTCCAACATAATTCGTACTTCGAGAACCCAATGTTCATCAAACATTTCAGGTACACCTAAATTATGCTTTTATATCAAGATTACTTTTTACGGCAAATGTGCTATGAAGTAAAACGGTTATGAAAGTTATGCGCAAGTTTGGGTCGATTTGTTAAAGATGAAAGGGATTTATTATTGGTTGGATTATGAAGATTCACCGGTTGATATTGTAAGGCTGATTTTGTTTGAGATATGCTACTTGGATGTGTTTTGTCTACAACAACATGCTTTTATTTTTGCTACGGGTTGCAAAAGTATAGGGGGAGAAGATGTGATGATCTTATGAGACTTTTTGTAACGGGTTTAGGAAAAGAAAGCAAAAGAAGTGGTTTATCTTCGTGCAAAGCATTGGTTTGGTATTCGGCCGAGTATTTCAAGATGGTTGAATTGTGGAATTATTTCTCGAGTTTTTCATAGATCCTTTACTTTGTTTACTTTTAACAATATTGGCACCTTGAGTTGTGACTGAGTCCTCAAGTAGCTTGCCATTATGTTGAAGTTTGTAAACACCCTATGCATTATAGCCTATGGTTTGGGGCTAGAAGAATGTTTATTGTAGGGGGAGCTTCAAAATGGAGAATTGAAGAATAAAAGAATTGAAACTACATGAAGATTTTCTTGAAGCCAAGTTGCAAGAATACAAAGAACCAATGTCACAAGTGTTGAGTATACCATCTACCAAATAGGGGGAGATTGTTGGGAATCGAGACACCGAGCCAACAAGATTTGGATAGATGTGATTATTACTCAACGGCCACTTAACATTTACCGTCTCGACAACACGGTGAAGACCATGAAAACTCAAGATACAAGACTCAACTAAAGAAGATGGATCTAGTGAATATTATTTATTGTTTAAATATTGTCAGTAGTTGGTAGTTTACTATTATGCCCTTAGTGAGTTTGTATTATATATAGTAAGTCTTTCTCATGTGAAAGACTTGATGATGAGTGATACTTTGAGAGAGAGTTAGTCATGGTTCTTTGAAGCTTGTCGAGGGTTCATGAACTCACCTAGTAAGTTCATGATACCCAGGAATGCGTGGGGTAGGTAAAATGTAATCTTTCGGTTGTCTTTATTTATCTATCATTCCACCTTGTTTGTCTATCTATCTTGTTCTTCATCTATCATGTTTATACTAGCTTTACTCATCATCATTATCACATCTCAAACATCATCGTGTTCATATCCGGGTGTTCATTTGTTTCTACAAAAACGAGTTACACAAAGACTCGATCCGCTTTCGCAACCAAGGTATTTGGTCACCACCTCGGTTTTTCAACTCGTTTAGATATGAGCACGGCTTATCACCCCCAAACTGACGGTCAGAGTGAAAGGACGATTCAAACCCTGGAGGACATGTTAAGAGCTTGTGCTATTGACTTCGGCGGTAATTTGGATACTCACCTACCTTTAGCAGAGTTTTCTTACAACAATAGTTACCACTCAAGCATCAAAGCGGCACCATTTGAGGCTTTATACGGGAGGAAATGTGAGCGTCGCTGTGTTGGGCTGAAGTAGGTGAAAAACAACTAACTGGACCTGAAGTTGTTCAAGAAACAACTGATAGGATTATGATTATTAAAGAAAGGCTTAAGGCAACAGCTGACAGACAAACTTAGGTTCAGTGAGGAACCCGTTGAGATTTTATATTGGAAGGTTCAGAAGCTTAGACGAAGTTGTATCAAGCTGGTGAAAGTTCGCTGGAATTCCAGGTATGGTCCAGAATTCACTTGGGAACGATTGGATCAAATGGAAAAGAAATATCCCCAGATCTTTCGTCGGAAGCAGAAAGGTACGTTTCATTGAAATTTCGAGACGAAATTTCTTAAACCAGGGGAGACTGTGACATCCATCACTTTGATTTTAGATTAAGAATGATAATTTAGGATTTATTAGGACTTATTTAGAATTAATTGTGATTATGTGAATTATTGAATATTTAATTATTATTTAAAGTTTCCGTCACTAAGAACTGATCAACAAAACGGATAAAGTATTTCGTTTTGCTTGAATTATGAGTTTAATATAAGTTAGAACCCTTAGAGAAGGTTTGTCGTTCGGTTAGTGATGAAATAGAGGAAGTTACGGGATTATGGAAACGATCCGTGTAAAAACGACACGACATTAGGTCACCCGACCAAGTGTGACGAAACTGAAAGATAATTATACGATTTAGAACGTAATTTAATTTCAATGAATTTTCATGTAATTATTGGAATTTATTGAATTCGGAAAAATACCTGCAAAACACGACATGTACTGAGTATTAACCGTAAATGACCTGTGTTAACAAAAAGTTTATAAAAATAACATGTATGCATGCATGTGTCGTATATGTATATATGTATATATGGTGTGTGTCGCAAGTTATTATTATTATGTGAAGTAATGATATGCATGGGATTTAATGGGTAATAGGTGATGATTACATTTCATTTTTTAAGACAAAATACCTACATCACCTATACATGCAAAATTAAAAGAAAAGAAAAAAAAATTAAAACTCTCCCCCTCTCTCTCTTATAATCGGCCGAACCCCCCCCCCCCCCCCCCCCTCACTTTCACTTAAAATTTCTTCTCTCCAAAAAAAACACACACACATACACATTTACATCTCTCTTCCATCTCAAGAACTCTTGAAGATTCAAAAGAACTTTAAGCAACCTTCTACTAGAATCAAGAATCGAAGCTCAAGGTACTAAATCTCTTCTATCTAAACCCACTTTCATCTCAAAACCCACTTTCTAAACTCTTGATTTTCTAAGAAAACCCATTTAAAAAAAATCAAAAGTAAAACATAGAAATGGTGAAATAAGATGGATAAAAGCAAGAAACACATGAAATCATGTGGAAAACCCACACACACACTCCAAATCGTGAGTGTATGTGTGTGTGTGTGTGTCTTGCTTAGGTTAGGGTTTGAGCTCTAAAGGAGTTAAAACCCACATGCATGTCAAGATCTAACCTAAACAAAGGTTTTGAAAATAAAAGATTTCATGGAAACCCTAAGTTAAAACTCAAGAAGCTTAAAGTTTCATGGATCAAAAATAGATTATAAAGAGTTAGATGATACATGCATGTACTACAAGTTGTGATTTTATGTGATTTTATGTGATTTTATGTGATTTTATGTGATGTTATGATGATGATTAAATCCGAAAATTTGCTAGTGAATTGATAGTATTTGATTATGACATATGTAAGTGTTATGTAAGTGTGAAATTGAGTTATGAAACTCTTGGATTTTTAGAAAATTCTGAAAAAATATTATATATATATATATATATATATATATATATATATATACATATTGGAAATAAAAAGAGGGAATAAAACAAGACATGGTGCAACGAGTGTAGTAAACCCGCCTCATGGTCATCAATGACGCCTACACGGTCGGTAACGATCGTCACTAAAATAAAACCCCGTGGTTATTTCTCATAGTAATTCCGCCTAAAAACGGTCGGTCATGAGGAAACACGAGCGGTAAACATTAAAGATGTAACACTTGGGAAATATAAAGTTAAATTTGTAAAGTTTATAATAATTGAATAAAAATTATAAAAATAATTATAAACCAGAAAATTTAATATAGAAAGTGAGTAAATCTTGCATTAAAAATCTAAAATAAATGTCCCCCATGTGTTGGGATATATTGAATGATTAAATCTTGAACTTTTAGTTTATTAAATGCACCTAAATTAAGATAAAAAGTAAAAATACCCCAAAAATACGAAAATTAAAATTTGATCAGTAGCCAAGGACTTGTAATCAGTAGAAAATAGTTAGGAAACTATTTTAAAATTTTTTAGAATTAATTTAGAGAATTAAGGTGGAATTATGGGCTTGAAAATGCTCAAAAATAGAATAAATTATGGAAATAATGTGAAATAATTTGAGAACCTATTTTATACAGTAAATAACTAGTATAAGTGAAAATAATTGAAATCTCAATTGAAAACGACACCCGAACCCTTAAAACGATAAAACTACGCGTTAAAACGTAAAATTCGGTAAAAATAAAGTATAAAATATAAAATGGTTGAGATCCGTAACTAAATGAGTTAGAACAGATTATTAACACATATGTAACATAAAAAAATATTGTGGACGTGAAAACTAAAGCTTAGAAGAAAACTAGGCTAAAAATTGATGCCGAAAAGTCGTAAAATAAGTATTTTAGCAAGAAAATAAGGAAAAATAGGAAAATCAATTATACAAACCTTGTGACGATGTTAGTTGAGTTTAATAACACTTAATGGACCTTATAATAAGATTTCATGGGCGGAGCTTGTAACATCCCGAATTTCGTATTAAATTGAGTGCATTATTTTATTTTATGACAATCTGGGTTGTTGGTAATATAAGCGGGCCTAAAATTTAAATTAGGATAACTAATGAGAATTTTAAATTTCTAAGTTAAATTTATTAAGAAATGATATAAATAGAAAAGAAGGAGGATTTAAGATGTAAATTGGAAATTAGGATGGACTTTATAAAAATTAGAACCTTGAGGGACCAAAGTAGTAAATAGATGAATTAAACATGTCTGGGTTCTCCCTACACTTGTAGTTCGCGACGCAGAGAAAGAGTGGAGAGGTGGAGACCTAGTTCTTGTAAAGAAATCTCAAATTGAAGCTTGGGTGTTGGAGATTTTAGTAAGGGAAATCGAATTCAAGCTTAGGAGGCTTCCTACATCACGATTTCCATCTTAGATTTCATAAATTCTTGTCAAGTAAGTGGCTTTGAAATAGGGTGATATTATGGGTTTCATTTAGAGGTTAAATTGGAGTAGTAATCTGAGTTATTATGTGTTAGTGAGTCTAGATGAAGCATAATCTTGCCCTGCATGACTGATTTATGTGTGTAATTAGTAGAAATTGTGGTGGGTTTAAGCCCCACCCCATAGAATTCGAAATCCATGGTGAATGGGTGATTTGGGTTGGCTAATTGTGGTCCATGTATGTTAATAGACTTGTTGAAAGTTTTATATTTAGTGTAAAATCTGAATTTTATGTTATGTAGTGATCTATGGGTGGAATGGAAACATGTAAACTTCTAAACATTAAGAACACCAATTATGCACATAAGGTGTTTGATGAAATGCTTGAATGAGAGTGAACTTGTGTATATGCTGATTTCATGAGTTGTTTAGGTGTTGGTATGATAATTGTGTGACCCATGAATGTGTAATGGTAATCTAAACAACGTAATGACTATAGGTGAAGCGGGAGGAAGTGCAAGCCATCAACACGAAGGCAAGAACAAAGCTTAAAAGGTAACACGTAGTGGTTAGTCAATTAACATTCTTGAATGTGATTGTGATTTGGAAACAATGCGGCACTAGATGGTGTTTGTGTGATTATACACGATTGGAGTCAATTGTTGAATTGATCATGTAATATGATTACAAGGGGTATGATGAAAGTGACCCTTTTTGGGTTAAGCGGAAAGGTTGTGGCAATATGAGGTTCTATGGTAGTATTAGTCCTCAAATTGTCCCAACCAAAAGTCAAGCGGCTTGGTACATTGCCAATGTACCAAGGTTAAATTATGGAGGAGAATTAGTAGCTGGAAGTAGATATAATGAACTGATTTTTTTATGGGTAATGTCTTAGCGGGTCAAACGGGTTAGGAGGGTAATGTAAATGACTCTTTAACCCCGTTAAATTGCTGTGGATAGCTAAAGAATGGTCTAATAGCATATATATATATATATATATATATATATATATATATATATGGGTGTTTTTATAACTTGGTTAATCCGGGTTAGAAGAGCACAAAGAATGGGTAAAGCACAAACGAAAAACTAATTAAATGTGCAGGTGGGGGAGTCTGTGACGCCCAGAAGGGAGTCTGGATGCCTGGGGAGTTTGGACGCCCTTTTCCAGACGCAGGGGAGTCTGGACGCCATTTTTGGGGTCTGCCTACGCCCCTGGCCCATTTTTCAGAATTTTTCATGAAATGTATTGTATTATGCGGATTATTGCCTTAGGCCATTAATGCTAATGTGTTACTAGTGTTTTTGGCAGGTAGAACTTAGTTAACGGGTCAAGATCAAATCAAAGGGCTATTGAACCGAACACCACATATTTTGGGAACTACATGTCATGTTTGATGAAATGAATGTTTTGTAACCATATGGTGATGAAACTTATTGTGTTTAACACTATGATATGGGAATGATGTATAATGATTGGTGGAATTTCTAACTAAATGAAGAAATTTTCAAACTCTGATTTTTGAAACAATGTTAATACGTGAAAATGGGATTGGGGCCTTACAGATCCCAACTTCTTTCACCATTACTGACGAAATTAACCGAAAAGGGGCAAAATCATCATTTTGCCCAGACTTTCTAAAAATTCAGAAATTGCTCACATTAGTTAGTATAACCTCATAACTAATCTGATCATGATGGAAATTAGGACCAAGGTACTCGAAACCTCTCGATTAGGAGCAATATCGCAATAAAGGTGCAAAGGTGAGTTTCACTAACTAATGCCCTAAATAAAATTGATGTGTTTTGTTAAATGTTTTGGGCTGAATATATGTGCATTTTGAAATGATTTCATGAGAATATTGTGGGTACGAATTAAGCGTAAGTGTCGGCGCACGCTCATATAAGAGATGAGCAAGGCCTACATCGAATATAGAATGTGGAACTTGGATAATTTAGAACAATGCCTTCTAGATCATTAGAGTAGCGTGAGAAGTATTGGTAGATCTACTGGGGTTGACCACCCGTACTCGCTGATCAGTCGCTCTGGTCACAAAACACGGTGATAAATACTATCGAACATGAGTCTAGTGTTGATTTAGAGCATACTATTTAGTTTGTACATCGTAAACCTAGCTAGTTTACGAACGAGCAATATTCTCCATTTGGATTCGCTCCCTCGATTTATAAATTGAATAATCGGGATTAAACGGTAAAGTGGAACCCAATTTTTATTAGTGGACTCACCAACCTCGTGTTGACATTGTGGCGTTTACCTATTTTTTGTAAGTAATGGGTTGCATGGAAATCTGGATCTGGGTGTACGTGGGAGATCTTGTGATGTGCTACTATATTATCATATCGTTTTAGTAGTTGTGAAATGTATTAGGGACCTAACCATGAGATAGTGAATCTATCTCAATCTTTTGTAAACACTTAGGGGTAATTAATATACCCCAATGTTGTAATGTAAAGTGTTTTTAATATAATATATGTTTCACTTATTAAAACCGCTAAAACTATGGGTTAACAATTTAATTACCGCCACGTAAGCCTTCCGCAATAATAATAAAAAATGGGGTGTGACACGGCGAAACTCTTATACTCACTTGGGGATAAACGAACTATTGGTTGGTAAGCAGGATGAACTTACGTACTTACCTTAAGGTAAGTACGAATGACTTCATAAAAAATCTTTTAAATTGAAAGTTTATTATTTAACCTTTTTGAACAAATGTGCCTTGCGTATTATAGACCATTTGAGGAGTCGAAATCTCATCAGTCGGACTTGTGACACCCGACTGGGGGACGATGCATGATCCTAACGGTGACTCGCACTCCATGCAAAGTAATACGTTTGTGAGTTTTACGTCTACGTAAACAAACACGACTTTCACGCTAACTACGACCTGAAGGTACTGGTTGGAATTGGGGGTTAGTAATATTTTGTCACTTTATGGAAGTCGGTGAGATACATGTTAGTGCACTTAGCTCTGGTTATGACCTCTTATGTTTGCACCAAAGCAGTTCATAAAGGAGAAGGACCTTAGTCCCTTTTAAAGATAATTTTCATAATACTTAATTTCGATGTGTGGGTTGTTCCCTTGCTGGTTCATGACAACGTATTCGAGTATAATGGCACCGATAACCCATCGGGCCCTATAACTATTATGCATTTACGCTTACTCTGTTTACTATTTTCCCACAACGGTCTTCTCGAGTCCTTATATGGAACAAGGGGAACGTGAGAAAGGGTTCCAGGCGAAAAGCGGCCCTCCTCACCTGCCAAATAGTAATCTTAAGGTTAAGTATTCAATTTCATCATGCCAAACCAACAATCAGTAAGTTCCCTCAAGTGACACTATCCTCTGATTAATTAAACTACAAAAACCTCATTTTATTTATTTACTTTCATTTAGCTCGTTAAAACCAACTCTCTCTCATAGAATTAACTTTTGTTAAACTATTAACAAGAGTTCTTCTTCAAAAGCCTCATTTCCTTGTGTCCTTGAACGATCCTCGGACATCTTACCACTACTGTACTGCACCACGATGAGTGCACTTACCGGTGTTATGTGGTGAAATAGTAGTCGTAGTTAATCAAGGTTTTATAAATTTAAAAGCTTACACACAAAAGGTGTCATTAATATTGATATATTTTTATATACACCACACGCACACCACTACACCTATGTTTACTCACAAATTATTCGTAGTTGACTTTATTTTGTACATGTTGCAAACTTTGCTGTTCGATATTGATTAATCGCATGGATGACACTTTAGGATGCATGTGGACTTAGAGATACCTAAATTAACAAGTTAATTTGTATTATTTAATGTCTTATTTGGATTATCATGTTTTATGCTAATTCTATGAAATGAGTTGATTAAGAATATCGCAACATTTAATTAGTGTTGTGTGCATCCGGCTTGTAAGTTTTTAAAGCCTAAAATTAAATCCTTTTTTTCTTCATATTTTTAAACAATTACATCTAGAACAACCTGTAGGAAAAAGTGTGAATGAGATGTCAATCTTAAAGTTGATTGGTTTGTGAAAGACGTGGAATGTTTGTCTTACGGATAGGGGTGAGCAAAAGTTGGTCAAGACCTGCGAAACCTGGCAAACCGACCCAGATTGACCCGGATCGACCCGTAAAACCCGCAAAATTATATATTGGGTCGGTTCCCGGTTCTATTAATTGACCTTTGGTGGTTCCAGGTCGGTTCCAGTCCAAGATCCGATAAGAACCGTGAAAACCGCAAACCCACTATTCTTTTGAAACCTAATATTATTAATATATCATTAAATATTAATTGATTTTAATGGCCCCCAAATCATTAATCAGTCGTAAATCCAAATTCACAAATCACGTAATATTTGAAAGATATTATCTCATCCCAAGGGCCGACTCTTTAGCTTCTAGGTTTCATTGTTTGAGTTTCAACTTTCAAGTTCATTATCATTTATTCGTTCATCGACCTTGAACCTTTGCCTTCATCAACATCATAATTTCATACAGATTTCACGGATCCAATGCCCGAACTGGTCCATTTGAATATCAAACAGGTCCAATCAGGGCACAGGTCCAATCAGGGCACAAGTCCAATGACCCAATTTTTTCGCAGTTCACAACTTCAAGAACCGCTAACTCGTCCCGCAAAAACCGAACCGACCCAGAAGGATTTCACGGATTTCGGTTCCAGTTCCAGTTCTAACTTTCAAGAGTTAACGGTTCCACGGGCTTACAGTTCCGGTCCGAGTCGGCCCGATACTCACCCCTACTTGTGGACCGGCAAGATGGAGAAATTGACATTTCTGACGATCCGCAAAGATTGTTTAACAGAAAAGTCATTTTTGAAGATTTTATGTTTTGAACCTGCGCTTTGACAAAAAGCTTAGTTTTGGGGTCTCGGGATGTTCAAATTATATTTACTCAGAACAGAAGGTTTTGGCAAAAATAATAATTCTTATGTGTCAAATGATTCAAACAAAGTATTCGGGTGTTGAGATTTCCACTTGAGAAGTTAGGTTTTGTTGATTTTATCTAAATTTAACAGGACCAAAAGTTTATACAGACTACCTATAACTATTTTGGTTTTCTGAAGAATTCTTGACATAAATTAGATTTTGAGTGTCACGCGTACTTAGTTATAATTTCTGTGAGTTTGTCGCTTTCCCTTATTTTAAATGTTTTATATTTGGGAGTTGTATATGAGCTTTTTGAAGTTATTTAATCTTACTTGTGCATAGTATATGACGGTATATTCGTTAGGAAGGAAGTTGTTCATAATCGTATGTCATTTCCTCGGGAAGTGTTGTTGAGTCCATTAGGGTCCTTGTGTGTCCTCGAGGCATGTATTTGCAACTTAGCAACTGTGTAAGTAGAACGTAGTTTCTCACATCTTAAGATGGTCCTACGTGAAGATATTAGGGTTGATGTGGCGTATATTCATGTTAATCATGATGTCGGACGTGAGAACCCGCGTACATGTCCGATGGATTGAGATTTGAACTCGAGCAAGACCCAATTCTAACAGTAAAATGCATTATTTAAATTTTTTTTGAAAGTAAGATTGAAGTGTGACTCACCAACAACTTTGGTTGTTGATCAAACTTTAGCGCGCGACCACAAGCATTTAGGAAGGAAAGAAGGAAGAAAGGAAGATCCAAGGTCGGTTTAGGGCCGAAGAGCTCAAGACTAACATTAATAGTGCTTGGTTTGGTTAACTCCAATTATTCTAACTTAAATAAGAATGAAGACATTTGCTTACCTTTAGTAAACCTGAAGCTCAAGTCTTAGAGTATCTGGGACCGAGTAGCTTATAAACCTTCTTACATGTGTATTTTGTTTTATGTTAATATTATTATTGTGAAGTAAGTTTTACACTCGGCTTTGCCCGTTAAGTTATTATAAAGTGTTGTATGCTTTCATGTGTTCTGGTACAGGCCGACCGGTAGCCTCGGCCTCCCTCCCCGACCCTAGCAGGGGCTGGTGTGTGACAACGACCATGCATTTTTACCAGTTTAAACTTAACGACGGCGCCATAAAGTTCAATTCTTATATTAATAAGAGAAACGATTCCCTTTGGTTACCAACAAATCCCACTAAGTCTCAGATCACTTCTAAAATTACCCTTATTACTGCTTGTTACGTAAAGCTTGGATAAATTCAAAGAATAACCCTCAACATATGTTTGTGCCAATTTGCATTACGGGTCAAGGAATAAAATGATCATACTAGTTTTAAAATATCTTATGACTCAGATCCATGAAGATAATTCTGAAGTGAGTTACGTCCAATATTTATTCAACTAATAAATATATGTGAATATGATCCTCAACTCACTTGAGCATTCATCTCATGAACCAATCATCTATTCACAATAGTATTTTATTCAGATTCATTCCCACGCATCCGACCGACTACGGACATTTAGAATACCCTAGTATTAAAGGATTCTTAACATACTAATAATCGAAAACAAAAATAATAGTTTATGAAACATTTAACCATTAAATTTAAATAAACTGAGACTATCTGTAAATAGTTCGAATGCACCAAATTATTAATATAGATCAAATCCATTGTCTAGCAAATCTAAGTCATATCTTATAAGTATGATCCTTATTCTAACTTGAGCCATAGGCTTAGTAAACAAATCTGCTAGATTTTGATCTCTATGTATTTTGCTTATAATGATGTCGCCACGTTCCAAAACTTCCGGTATGTAATGGGATTTGCGCAAAATGTGCTTCCTACTCTGATGCGACCATGGTTCGTTTGCCTGAGCAATAACACTAGTATTGTCGCAAAATATCTCGATTAGCCTTTGTATGCTAGGCACAACTCTAAGATCAGCAATGAACACCCTACCTCACAAACGAATTCGATCACTAATTTCTACTCGGTAATTTTTTGTCAAATTAAAAAGTATAGTGGGAGAGAGAGAGAGAGAGAGAGAGAGAGAGAGAGAGAGAGAGAGAGAGAGATAGAGTAAAGATATAGATCTGAACATGAAATTAAATGTGGTCTGTGTAATGATGGTGTCCAATTCATGAGAGAGAAAGATAGAGTAAAGACACGTAACCAAACAAGAAATTGAAGTGGCCGTCCCGTAGTAGAAAGAAATGGTAGCCGAAGCTGCTGTAGATGATGGTGGGTAGGAGAGATCGGGTGAAAAACGTTATGTAAATATACATTTATTGAAAATATTATTTATTTTGAATTATAAGAATAACTTGTCATGTGCATTAAACTACAAGAATAAGCCTCTCATGTTTCACATGACTGAACTTAATTTTTCAGGTTAACTTTTCAGGTTAACGTCCGTTAAAAAATTAATACTACGTTTACAAAAAAATGAGTATAAAAAACAAAAGTTTTGTTATCATGTAGTTTAAAAACAAGAGAATCCCTCTAAAATGATGTATACATAAAATACGTAATTTGTAATTCGCATGTAAATATGTTTAGTGATATTATAAATTTCTCTTTGAATATTTAAAACTTTATGAAGCATCAATTAAGTAGAAGTGGATGGATATTCTAATGTTTGGATCACCATTTGGGTATTGGAATTTTGTATGTAAAAGTCGTATAAAAGACACACTGTAGACTTTGGACCAGTTGAACACCGGTCGATTAACCACCAACTCACCCCTCAAAACCACAATTTCGATCTCATCTCTCTTTCTTTCTTCGTTGATCGTTGATCTACAGAGAGTGAAGACGAAGAAGAATAATTCAATAGAAAAAATGAATGCCGGTGGAGTGGTTGGTGGCGGAGGGGACGCCGATCTCAAATCCTCATCACTCTCTGAATGGACACACACGCTCTCCCGGCGATACCAGCACATCCTGGACAAGTCAACCCCGCACGTTCTCCACCGTTGGATCGGTTTCTCCGTCGTCTTCTTCATCTACGCCCTCCGTGTTTACTTCGTCCATGGTTTCTACATCGTCACTTACGGCCTC
>JBCNJP010000009.1:52495162-52529423 GCA_039602395.1 Deinandra increscens subsp. villosa | reverse complement strand
ACGACAACGTTGATTACGATTGGGCTTCGGCTTGTTTCTGGTGTTTACGACTGGGCTGAGTGTTTACGATTGGACGATAATTTGACCCGGTCGTGAACATATTTATAAATCGTAAACTCATACTTTGAATCGTAAACACATGATAAAGGCTTATACAATTAATTTTTTTTAATCTCATCAAACTTAAACATGTTTAAGTTAAAATTTATGGTGTTTGTGAACGTGCAATTCAAAATCAAATATTTTTCTTGAAAGTTTAAATTGAGATTTTCTGAACTTAAAAAGTTAAATGTAATAATCAATTGAACTTCAAGTTGTTTCCAAATACAATAGCATTGTTGAATATGTCTGATGCATATGTCTTGTCTTTCTCAGATGGCAGAAGAGATGCTTATTGAAGACATAAAGTATGAACAGGATCACTGTATGCCTGCTTATCTGGAAGATCCGCCAGAAAAACACATGGAGTTATTCTACTCTCTGGTGGCTGGGATGAACACATGTAAAATCAACCATGCACTGAGGACGAATGTACTCATTGATGAGATGCTGGTCAGGGAATTTTGGGGTTCTGCTAGGGCAAATTCCGACAAGACAAGGATTACAGCAACGGTCCAGAACAGACAAATTGTTATTGAGGAAGAAGATATAAGGCAAGGGCTGAACATTACTGATGATGCTTCTCATCCTATCAAGTATCCGAAGGAGGTAGTTCTGGCAGATGCGCAATCAATGGGGTATGAAGGAAAATTTCCACCCATCTTTAAGAAGCTTCTGCCGCACTACTGGAGGTGTCTGGCGCATTACATGCAGAAATCTTTCCTTGGCAAGAGAACGAGCTTCGATCAGTTAAACCAACTTCATGGAACTGCCTTCGTAGCATTGGCCATAAAAGGTCAAGGGATGACATGATCGGATCATCAGGCAGTGATACAACCCCTCCTGAGCTGAATCTGGATGCTGAAGATGTTCTTGAAGAACCAATTCCAGCACGTGAACCTTCGCCTAGAAAGAGGTCAGATCCAAGAAGCATCAGATTCAAGCTTTCAAAGACCAGCTCAAGCATTTTGTTAGTACATCCAGCTGGGCCCAGTTCTGAGGGTCCCAGTGCACAAGAAGAAACTGCTACAGAAGATGTACAAGATCAACCTGCTGCTGCTCAGACTGAAACACCACTTCTAACCGAACATAGCCCTGTTCGGGAAGAAAGTCAATTCATAGAGGTTGATCACACATTCGCTGTTCCAAGCCCAGTGAAAGTGAGCGATGCACCTGTAATAACTCAGCCTACAGCTACTCCTAGCTTCAGGCCATTTCAAGCAGCGGAGCTTCCAATAAATGAGGATAAGTGCTGATCCTCAGATCAACTTCCTGATCTCTCAAAACAGAATTAGAGAGAATGAGATCAAGGCTCTTCAAGCAAAAAACAAGTATATGAGAGAGAAGGAGGTGGCGGACAAAGACAGAATGAAATATCTGTACAACATGCTGGTGGACCTGAGGAAGAAGTTCAATGAATTGAAGGATGTTGTAGGGTCCAACTCCTCAGGTGCCCCAGGTCAAGGTTCGTCACAGGGGATGCAGGCTGCAGATGTTGTGGAGACAGATGAAGGAGATGAGAACTTTGATATGCCTGATTACGCCCGCTGTGGCAGAATCATCTCCAAGGCACCAAGATGCCACGAAAACTGGTTCAGGGAGTTCTTCCAAGGACCAGCCCCCACTCAATACACCATTGATGTGGGTGAGAGCTCAATTGACAAACGTGGGAGTCGTGAGACCATCTTGTGTTGGCATTATGACAACGAGAAGAAACTATTTGCCGTGATCCGTGACGGCTACAGTCCTGTGGAGTATTATCAATCGCGTGGTCAATTCCACTCCTGGACTGAGCCTGAGATCAGAAGCCTTTTGAGAGCTCCCTTCATAAACAGATGGGATGGACCTGAAGGAAATCTTATCCGCAATAACCTGCTGAGCCATCAAGAAAACAACTTTGCAGATTTTGAGTTGAAAGCGGTCAGATGGATAGAGACAGGGACTGACCCAGTGACAGGACAGCCCATTGGTGAAGCTAGGAGGCCACCCACTAAGCGTACAAGAGTCATTAACATGTTGGACGAGATCGAAGATGGCACACTGGTCAGAAATTTTGATTGCTGGTGTTACGATCCGACAACTCATGAAGTGGTGGTGCTCTGCAAGCCGATGAGGCAATTCCGATTCTATGATCCTGTGGACTTGCTAATATTTGGAGAGCGAGACATCAAGCTCCTAGCCACCCAACCCATACTTGGAGATGAAAACGACATGGAGAATGCTATAAGGGTTGGTATCTTTGATGGAACTGCAAAGCGGATCGTAGAGAAGGGATGGTGGTTCAACAACGTTCAAAGCTCATTCAGGTTTGATCTGCTGCTGCCTAAAACCCGCAAAAGAAGTAATTCGACTATAAATCAGTTTTAGGGTTTCTATTCGACAGACACGACTGGCAGACGAATTAGAGAGCGACTGAGGGCGATTTCAAGAGCAGAGGAAGCTAGGAATCAAGGGGAATTCAACGGTGGATCGATTCTTCATCTAACATCATTAACCGATATAAGTTATCATTAGTGATTAGGATTCCGAGTCTAGGTGGTATCTCTCCCTGCTTCTGACAGTTGTCTTTAGGTTTTCCTGTGTTCGTCTGTTTGCTCGTTATTTAGTTAAGTTAGTTAAATCTTATTCAAAAACCCAAATCCAAATTACTCAGTATTTCCATTTTCTAGGTCTAGGTTAATTCTTGTTTTCATAAGTGTCCTAGGTTCGATATTCCGGTCTTGCCTTAGCTTTACTATAATCCGACAGGTTCACTGCCTTAGGGTTCGGTTCGGTTTAGGTTATTTCGGTAAAATTAGGTGTGTCTTAGGTCGAGGTTTAGGTCTATTTTATTAGTGTTTTTAGTGTCGTTCCGAGCACATCATGTACCCGACCACGTGAACCGAGTGAGGTCAGCACTTGGCTCTCAACTGGAGCAGTAAGAACAGAAGAAGTTTATTCAGAGGGGGAACTTCTACGACAGAAAGTCTCGGTTTATCAGTTTTTCGTTAAAGATGTATGACAAAGCGGTTCTTCAGCAGTTGAACATATTTGAAAGCATCAGTCTAGGGGGAATATGTTGGAACTAAAATCTATGTGACTGACGCCATCAAATATGTTTACCGAAGCATTCGACTGAAGAATCCATCGTGAATTGATTTAGAGACTTGGTTGTGATGATCGAGGCTTGCAAGATTGGATCGAAGACCATTTTCTGGAAAAGTCAACCGTTCGGGTCAACGATCAACATAAAAGTCAACAGAAGATCGGTCGAGCGAGTCAAGCTTCGGATTAATTAAATCAACATTGATTTAATTAATATTTATGTTATTTGCTTTTCTTGTAATTTTTGTTCATTTATGTTTTCTATAGTTAGTCACCCTCACTATATATATAGTGAGGGTGCCCATTACAAGAAAAAGAGTCTCTGAGTGTGGAGATGATGATTTTTTTGTAGAGTGTGAGATTTCCATTCTAAAGAGAGAGAGTGAGTCATGGATCACCATTCGACTTTGATTATCATCTTTCTTGTATGATTTACTAGATTTTTTTATCATCATCTCCTTCGGGTTTTTGAATCCGAATCCTCGTTCTTGCTCAAAGTCAGGATTCTTAATGTGTGAATATCGGTCCTGACAATTACTTGTTTCGTATCTGAATTAGCTAGATTGAGTAGACGATCCGATGCTTACGCAATTTCACAAAGGTTTTAGAGGACCATTGTAAAACCAAAGACGAGAATAAAGGGCACAAATGGTGACAAGAACACAAAACCGTGATCACACTGTTTGCTGCCGATGAGCCGTTATTAGCTTATAACAATACGTATTTAGACTCATATGTATCAGTGTTAGTAGCTAATTTTAATAAGTATTTAGACTCATATGTATCGTTGTTAATTGTTAGTATCTAATACAAAACTTTGTTTATTATGTGTGTATTGTCAGATTCCTTTGTTTATTATGTGTGCATTGTCAAATAATAATTGATCTATAATACGGGTTAATAAAAAATTTCAAAAATAAACCCTGCGTTAAGGCCTCAATGTGGCGGTTAGGGACAACAGATAAAATCTTACCGTCCCATTTAAAAGCCAACGTTGCGGCGTTAAGGCCTCAACGTGGTGGTTAAGGCAAAGGATATAAATCTTACCGTCCCATTTTAGAGCCAATGCTGCGTTGAGGCCTTAACGTGACGTATAGATACAACAGTTCATTCATATCCTTATCGTTTCACACAAACCCTCATTTACCCCTTTTCACCCAAACCCTAATCCCCCACCTCCCACCCCCCCCCCCCCCCCGCTTTTCTTACCGATGCCATTGTTTTCCACTAGCCCCACCCCCACCCCCACCCCCCCACCACCACCACCACCTCCACCGGTTACCACCAATCGACGATTAGCGACGCCACCGGTTACTACCAGCACCCGCCACTGCCGCTACCAGGTTAGATCTTCGATTTCTAGGGTTCTTAAATGTTAGATCTTCAATTTAGATGGGATGAACCAGGGATTTGGGGATTAACTTTGGGATTTAAACGGATTATCCACCACCACCGCGATTTGGGTGAACCAGCGATTTGGGGAAGACGGGATAAATAGCGATTTGGGGAAGACGGGGAGAACCGCCACGGTTAACCCTCCCTGTGGCGGTTTGGTGAAAAATCAGTTTGTTTTTTTTTAAATTGTCTAAATATTCATATATTTAAAAAGAAATTTCTATAAAACACCATTACTTGTTTTGTTTTATAAAAACTTTATATGTTTTATTTAATAATTATTTCAAGAAAAACTATTTTTAACTAAATAATAAACACAAAATTTAAATTACTTTTAAATTATACGCAGAGATGTCTGATGATCAACTGATGCATGACAAGATCCATGATGAGGATATGTCTGATCGGCCTCGACGGCGGACACGAAGACGTGTCGACGACGATATTCAGACGTTGGACCAAAACCAGCACCTTATGTTTCGGGCAGGTAACGATTCGAGAAGATATAGGCGTTTGAGAAAGATGATACCCACACCCAATCATCTTATTGATTGGACTAGTTTAGACACTACTGCTGAGCGTGAGAGGGCAGAGGGGTTTATCGGAGTTGAAACCCCGTGGAGCCGACTGTTTTCGATGGATATCCCCACATATCGGGAGTTGACCGTAGAGTTTTACTCTACGTTCATATTTAGGCCTCATGTTGACGCTAATTCGGAGGCGTCCGAGGATGACGTTCCCGACCCGCCCGATATACGTTTTACCATGTTCGCTCATCATCATCAGATGGATTTGGCGGAGTTTGCTTAGCATACTGGGTTATATACAAAGGTTGATGTCACACCCCCAATTTTCCACTAACAGAGTATAACCGTGTGGGGTGTGATCCAAACCAGGATCCAAATCTTTAGTTACAATCAAACCATAACTGAAATTTTAAATCAGTTTCATATTACACTTTACAAAGCAGAGTTTACATTGTAGTTTAGCGGAAACGTTTAAAAGTCTACAAAGTTGTTGTTTTTCCGGAATAGGAAATAAAAAGTGTTGAAGTACATTTCCCAAAGTATTTTACAAAATTGAGTATTGCCAACGCCCGTGCCTCCTTGATCCTCTAAGTGACCTGAAAAGCATTCAACAATCAAGTGTCAGCAAAATCTGGTGATTTCACAAAAGCAGTCTACACTTACCCGTGTAGACCAAATATGCATACGAATAACAAAAGACCAATTCGTAAGTTTACAAGTACTATCCATATCGTTAGGTAGCTAGCATATGCTTATGTTCACCTGAATATTCGCAACTGAAGCTGACTATGCGTCACAGGTTGTAGCCTGTGCGATTTGCCTTCCCCATGTCTTTCCCGATCACGGTAGTTTTAGGCTAATATTGTTCTCAGTTCGACCGCCAGTCGGGAGGGTGCATCACTTGCACTGCTGAGCGGGGGTGTCAATCCCCAGTAGTACTACTCAACGTTACCTCGCTATTCTATAGTAACGGCCCGAGAAAATAAGGACTTTTTGTAATATAAAGTGCATTCAATGAATCATGTGATATGTGTTGGATAATTACTAAAACAGACAAAATACATTTGTCTTTGCATTGCCATCCTTTACCGGATGCAACGAGTTGTGTGTTATCATCCTCAACCGGATATAACTAAATAGACTAGTGAAACTCACCTTAGGGTGCACTAGTACACGTCACTTGACCTTAAAGGTTGGTTGTGAATGACCTATTTTGGTGAATACGATCTAACCAAATTAGAGGTTGTCGCTAGGACGAATATAGCATATAATCAACCAAACAAGTTTCACACAATAATTCAACTCATTTCACATACACACATGTCCGAATTATGAAGGAAAACATAGATTTACCTTACGAGTCAATGCATACCAAAAAGTCAAACTTAGAGCACGTATTTGGTGATATAGCTAAATTTCCCATTTCTTGGAGTTAAATCCTAAAATTTTGCAGGTACGAACTACTCAAAATTTAGGGAATGTTGCAAAAAGAATCAACGTAAAAAGTTGAGTAACGAGAAAGTTACGCGCATCGGAAGTTGGCAATTTCAGCTTTTTGCAAATTAGTCAAAGTAGGTTTAATATTTGCATAACTCATTCAAAACTTAGAGTTTGAGCACGAAACTTTCCAGATCTTACTTTTATTATATAAAACTCATTTCCAATTAACAAACTCTTTATAAAAACAAGATTATAATGCTCAACCAAAAAGCCAAGTCTACTTTTCATAGAAAATACAGCTCTGCACGCCTAACTTGCATCAGTGTTTTGGCTGACCAAACGGAGGTTTTAGAAAGCATGCGAGTAGCCCAGTTAAAGCTAAGACATGGAAATTTACCATGGAAAAAGAATCAACTGATTTCGATAAAAATTGAGCAAGTTATGACCTGCGCAAGTCGGCCCATTATCTTGGACAGAATCTGTCCTAATGGGTCAAAATGCATAAATTTCATTTTGACGGTTTTGGCCAATCTTGTGATCATAAAACTTCATGTAAATACTTGTAAAAACCTAGATATCATATTATCATGCATTTCTAGTTGTCATAACAATCATACAACAATCATAGCAAAAATCAAGCATGTCACTTGCATATAAGCACATATTTCTCACTTTCAAGTCCTCATATACCCAAATTCTTCAAGAACACTTCTAACCACCTAACCACATGAAAATCACAGCCATAACACACTATCAAATCTGTCCAAAATCATAATTTAACTTAACGCATCATAAAACATGATTCAAGAGCATGAATACACACCAATTTGCACATAAACACAAGATAAACACATGTAATCAACCAATTTAATTTTAGAGATTTTTAGGGCTTACAGCTTGTGAGAAGAAAGTGGCGGATTTGAGAGGATGAGATGAAGAGGGATCTTCTCCTAGTTTTCTTGAAGCTTGAATGAGCTTAAACACCCAAAATCTTGCTTGATTGATGCTTGATTTGAAGGAAATTGTAAGTGTGTTTGTGTGTGTGTTCTAGCCGTGAACAAGAAGAGAGGGGGGGAGATGGGAGCGTGAAATGAGAGAGGGGGGAGGAGAAAGGGCAGATTTTATGTTTTAAAAAGTTACACAAATGGTCCCTCTAAGTTCTATTGTAAGCACATGTAGCCCAAAACACAAATAAATGGGTTTTTAAACCTAACACTTGTAAAATAAGACACTAGAAATATTTCTAAATGTTTTTAACTCGTTCAACATGCAATTTTAGTCGGGAAAAGTATAATTATTATTTATGCATAAGAATTCCAATTTACGCACGAAGTTCAGTTTCATCCGAAAACCGGTTTCATCCGAAAACGTAAATTTTGCAAGTAACACATAAAGTAACGAAATGACTTCACGAATCAAGTCATTAAAATTAAGTAGCAAATAAATATAAAACACATACAATTATTCGGATAACGGGCCACGGGTTTGCTAACGGAACTAACTGAAAAAGTTCACGGTGAAACTGGGGTTGTCACAGTTGAGGTCCTCGAGCCTCTCTTCACCGAGACGATCCATAAGGCACCCGATGACGTGTTGAAGAACTTCTGGCGGGCGATTGGACGAGGACAGTTGGGGAACGATTCCAAGAGTAGCGATATACGGGACCCATTATATCGCTACTTTCATCGGTTGATTTCCTATTCAATCAACGGTCGCAAGGATGGCACCGACAAGTGCAACATTAGAGATGTTTTCTATATCCGATGTTTGCTGATACACAGGGCCTGCAACCTCACTCGATGTCTGGCACAGTATCCTGCTAGCTACTATCATCGGCAGACTCGAAGTTCATTACTCGGCGGCCCATACATCACGAGGATAACACATTCCCTCGCCCATGTACTTGACTTGAATGATCTTTAGATTCGGAAGATTGTGCCGAAGAGATGTAACCATGCGACGCTCGACGGCATGGGGATCCTCGGGAGATATCTGGGCTTGGGCCAGCGTCTCTGCACGAGTCATAGTGCACCGCCTTATGTTACCGTGCCATTGATGGAGCCTGAACCACTAGCCGCTGCTGAGGTACATATTGAGGGGGTGGTGGATCCAGACCAGCAGGTTCATGGCCAGGCAGATCAGGTCGTTCCACACGAGGAGGAGCCTCCCCAGCACCCTGTGATTATATACAGTGATGTGCGGTTGCTTTTCGCCACACAGGCCCTTCTACAGAGGCTGGATGAGAAGAGTGAGCAGCAGAGTCGAGAGATCGCAGAGATGAAACAGATGATGATGTGGATGATGGCCTGCGAGGTCGATAGGCTGGGACGTTCTGTGTCCCCTTTCCACCACCCCCTCGGTTTGACGGTGTTGGCACGTCCGGCACCGCACATAAGGATATTGGCCTAAACATGTCTGCACCTAGTGGTGATGTTGATGATGGCAATATTAATCTATCCGGATTTCATCACCTTAGATGTGTTATTACTATAGAGTTGTACGTTTTGATTTGTATGTACAAACTCATTATATATATATATATATACATATACATATATATATATAAGGGAAGGTTAAAATAGAAACTCTCTTAAGTGAAGGAAACCAAAGAACCCAAATGAAAGGCCCTCCTTGCTCCAAATCAACCTTTTTTACCTTTTTGTCTTATATTAAAGAAGGGTATAATAGTCATTGTACTATATTTTTTGTCTTACACAATAAAATAATTCTGACATGTCATGATTCTACCCTAAAGAAAGAGACTTAGGTGGTGTTTGTTTTTTCTGAAAAGCTCTTTGTCCTCTTATGTCTGCGTCGCGCAGGCCACGCGCAGACATTTAGGTCTGCAGACTGTTTGTTTTCTCGAAGACATTTCATTAAAAAATGTATGCGGGGCCTCTTCTTGCTGCAGATGTGGTCCAGCCACTTTTGACATCTTCTAACATCTGTTAACTGTTTTTTCATAAACAACCATTTTTTAAGAAAGGTTTTTTTCTAAAACAAACATTTCTAAACAGTTTTTTTATAAAAAACGTTTTTTTATTTTTTTTCTAAAACAACTTTTTTAAAAACTTTTTAAGTATTTTAAACAGCTTTTAAAAAACTTCTTTAACCAATATTTTAAAAAAAAACATTTAAAAAGTAAAAAAAAACGTGTTAAACAGTTTTTTTTTAAAAAAACATTTTTAAATTGTTTTTTAAAAAAACCTTTGTAAACAATTTTTTATAAAAACGTTTAAAAAAACGTTTTTTCAAAAAGGTTTAATAAAAAAACGTTACTTTTTTAAGAACGTTTTTTATAAAGTTTTATTTTTAAAAAACGTGTTTTATAAATTTTTATTTTTAGAAAACGTTTCTTATAAAGTTTTATTTTTAAAAAATGTTTTTAACAGTTATTTTCAAAAAAGAATATTTTAAATAGTTTTTAAAAAACTTTTGTATACAATTTCTAAAAAACGTTTTTTAAACAATTTTTTTAAAACACTTTTAAACCGCTATTTATAATAACGTTTTTAAACAGTTATTTTTTTTTAAAAAAAAGTTTTTAAATTGTTAAAAAATGTTTTTTAAACAATTTTTATAAAACATCTTTATAACTTTATTCAAGCGAAAGTTGTTTTAAAAATAACTATTTGTTAAAATATACAGAAAGAAAATCAATAGGTTTGAATAGTAAGTAAATATATGTTCTAAAAACAGTTTATTTAAATTTCAGTTTATTTAAATTTCAGTTTATTTAAATTTTAGTTTATTTAAATTTCAGTTTATTTAAATTTTAGTTTATTTTAACAGTTTACAGAAGTTAAAAAACAAACAGTCTCTTTCTTACAGACTGCAGAGGTTTGGTCTACCTCTTCTTTTATAGAATGTCTGCAGATGTGGTCCGCAGACTGCAGACGTTTTACCTCTTAAAAAACAAACAGCACCATAATGTTTTTCTCTCCCTTCTCTCCTCTCCTCTAGTACTATATATATAATTAATAGTTTCTCTTACTTACTTTATTAATATTTTAATATATTTATTTTTTTCGTTTTTATACTTTAATAAAAATCTGTAATGATTTTTTTTTACTTTTACTTTTTCTCTACTATTTTTTATTTCCTTTTTCGGTTTTTTAATTATCAGATATGAAATGTTACATGCGCAATTTTTCTGGGTCTGATGTAAACAAGAAATTGACAAAATATATTTCATTGATTTATAAGAAACATTACAATCAACACTAAATATAACAAAATGTTTCATACGAACTAAAATATTAAAAAATATAACAACGTAACAAAAGACATATAAAAGCTATTTGCGCTTCCATTCTTGGTAATCATTTTCATCTTTAATGCAAAAATCCATTCACCTACGATGAAAAATAAATTAATCAGTTCATATATGTAAAATGTTACACATGTTATATAGATAAAAACCACGAAATAAGTTTATTTGATGTAGGCATGTAACAACTTGTAACATATATAACTTTTGTCACACCCCGGTCAACGGTTTCGGGTGTGAACGAGAATGGAATCATAGTCGAGGATACATAGAACAACATCTAATATATTTAAAACTTCATAAAACATTACGTCATTGTATTGCAGCGGAAAGTGATAGTGGACAATGATAATGTCTTACATTTAAAATTAAGTCTTAAATTAATAATAAAAGCATTTAAGAGTTTATTAGGATAGTCGGGACTATGACTCCAAAAGCAGGTCCGATAGCATTGATAAGCCCCATTTGCATGTCCTCCGGTGTTTGCATCAATTACCTAAGAAATCATGAATTTAAAAGGGTCAACATAAAGTTGGTGAGGTTCACAAGTTTAGGATTTATCAGTTAAACATTTGTTAATCAGTTTTCGGTATACTTAAATATTACAAGGGTTATCGTTGTGGATGTATGAGCTCACCTGAACCTTGATTTCAAATACTAACGGTTTACCCACCCAGCATCTCTTGCCCAGAGATGTTAAACAGAGCAGAATAACTGACGTGTACCCCCAGACAATCCGGAGTCAGAACTGGAGCTACCTGTTAGGGTAGGGTTGTCAACCCAAATAGATATATTCACTAGTTATCGTTTCGTACAGAACTAATTGAAATCAATTAATGGTGGGATACGGTTGTACAAACGTTTATAACGATAATGTACCATAGTTGGGCAATCAGTAAGAGACAAGTAGTCATACGGCTAACAGATAAACCATAATATTAAGTAAATACATTTATCAGATTTCATGATTTCTCCCCCAAAGTATAAAACAGTTATAAGAAAAAGGGGTCGTGAAACTCACTGAATCAGCAGGTATGTAGAAATTTAGCAGGATAAGAACGGTAGCACGTAACGTCCTAAATCATTAAATAAACATATGCATAAGGTCTATGATCATTTGAGTAATATAAGTCACCCAAGTGATAGCGGTCAAGTCTTGACGTGTTAATCCCGTTTGTATACGTTTTGAAAACCCGTTAGCTTGTATTTATTAAATAAATACTTTCATGATTAATTATATTTATGTTCGATAAATATAAATAAGGAATCATCATTTAACAACTAAATCAAGTATTGAACATCGAGTTTAAAATAATAATGTTTATTATTATTTTTATAAGTTCGTTATAATTATTTTTAAGTAAATAATTATGGACTTGATTTGTTAACTTTGTAAGTTATAATCATTTTTAAACAATCATGCTTTATCATCATACTTTTGTGAATAAAACACTTTTTAAATCCTTTGTAAATAATTATTTGACTAAAAATAATTATTTGATTCACTTTTAATTAGGAAAGGTTTTTAAGTTTTTAATCACAATATTTTATAGTTTTTGAAATCGTTTAAAATATTTCTTTGACATGAAATATTTATCTTTACTTAAACATTTTCAAAACATCGTAACGACGCTTGGAATTATATAAAGTTGTCTTTATAAAAACTTGATTTTATTTATAATCTCTAACGGATGTAATTTTCCTTTTTGGTTACTTTGATTTCATCAAAGTAAAATTAAAAGTCCATATAAACATTTAAAGTCAATGGTTTGTCCTTGATTTATTTTTATAAAAATCCTTTTATAAAAATATTTCTTTTCACATGTGACTTTTAAAAAAAATGTCTATTTATAGAAGAGGCTTAGAAAGGTTAAAACTTGTAATAAATCCAAGTATTTATGTCAAATTAATCATTTGACATAAATATTATTCTCACCATTTTTAGTAACAAAATCTATATTTATTCTTTTTGTCTTGAACTTTTTATAACACATATTTAATGTGTTAATCTTTCCGAATCAAGTAACATTCCTCTTGTTTTAGTCATAGGTTACATATGTAACATTTATTTAATTTCCTTGATTTAAATAAGTCCATAAACATGTTTATTATATTCTTTCATTTTCTAGTATTTTTATAACATAATCATAAGTTCATATCTACTAACACTTTGTGTTAGGACCAATGATTAAATAAAAATGCAATCACTAACACATTGTGTTAGGACAAGAAAAATTAAATAACAATCACTAACACATTAGTGTTAGGACAAGAAAATATAAATTAACAATCACTAACACATTAGTGTTAGGACAAATAAATATAAATAACAATCACTAACACATTAGTGTTAGGACAAATGAATGTAAACATGTATAGATTGTTAGTTAACATTTTTAATTTATATGAAGAGGCTTGAGGTTTTGTTAAAATCAACTAACTTATGAAATCAAGATTTCATATATGCAAGATTCTTGGTGCACACTCATTACTTTCTTTTGATTTCACAAGTGTGTTTCACCACACCCCTTGGTTATTTTAAGTCTCAAAGACACCAAGAAAGGGTGCTTGATCTTGGGAGAAAATGAGGTTAAAGAGAGAGTTGTTGTTAGTTGATCATAACAAGATGCAAGCATTCAAGTGTTTTTTGTTGTTTGTTGTCAAGACTTGAGGGTTTTTATGGGTGAAAAAGAGATGGAAAATGAGTTAGATAACTCATAAAAGAAGAAGAGGGAGATCGGTGGTGGTTGGCGACGGTTGGTGGTGGTTGGCGGTGGTCCGGCACGGTGGGGTTGCGGCGGCAGGGGCTGCCAGCGGTGGCAGGGGACGGCGGCAGGGGCGGAGCCGGCGGTGGTGGTGGTGGCCGGTTCTAGGGAGACAAGAGGGAGAGAGTTTGGGGTGTTAGATGCGAGGGAACAAGTGTGGGGCTTGTCTTCCCTTTATAATCAAGTTTAGTCTAATTACCCATTGGGTAATTATGTGTTGTCACCTCCTCATAATCTCTAGCTTTTGGTTAATTAGTTATAAGTTTTATAAAAGTTTTGAAGCTTTTATAAAATATGAAGGGGCTAAGAGTTTATAAAAATAATAACTTTATAAAATATAATCCAAGTATAATTAATCAAATTGAATGGTGGTTTTTATTTTCATAAAGGTTGTTGGCCCAAATTCTATAAAAACATTAGTGGGTTTTATTTTATAAAATAAGTGGGTTTAAAACCAATTAATCAATTTGTTAACAATTGGGCCGAAGCCCAATCGGAATGGAAAAGGGGTTATGGGCCGAAGCCCATTTGAAGTTGATATGAGAATGGGCCGTAGCCCATTACGGGTTTTAATTGTGGAACGGGCCGAGGCCCGTTAATGTTTGAGAATGGGCCGTAGCCCAAATCGGGTAGAAGAATGGGCCAAGGCCCAGTCGGGTTTTATAAATGGAACGGGCCGAAGCCCGTTAAAGTTTTGGAGGATGGGTCGGGTTTCGGAGTCGGGCCGCGAGGGGAGGGGAAACCGGGTTGGGCCGGTTTGTCGAGTGGGCCGAGAGAGAAAAGGGAACCAGCTTTGGGCCGGGTTCGGCCCAATACGTTTCGGACCTCGGGTCTGGTTTCTGATTTGGTCCGAACACTCAGTGGGTCGAGGTGAACTTCCAGGTAAATTTTCGGGTTGATCCGGACATGTTTGGGCTTATTGGGCTTACCGAGCCCAATAGGTTTATCGGTTTTATTTGTTTGGCTAAGTCTTGACAACGTAACGTTTCGTATTACAATTTAAGTTCATGAAATGTTTTAACAGTTTGAATCAGTTTGATAAAATATAAAATATCAAATTTTATATTTAATTTCTTATTATTAAAATTTCATTAATAATAATATGAAACGTTCATATTTCACAGTTATTTTGCGCGATATTTAAATCAGTTAATCATTTAATTAACACAGTTAATCATGCGGTTTAAAACAGTAAATCACATAATTATAACGTAATAAAAGTCAACAAAAGTCAACGGACAGAGGGTTTGACCTGATTTTTGGACCGGATGTCACAACTTTACACATGTAATATAGACAAAAATCAAGAAGCAAATTTATTTGAGTCACACATGTAACAACTTGTAACATATGTTACGTTATACATGTTATATAGACAAATCAAAAAATAAGTTTATTTGAGCTATGCAAAACAACAGCTTGTAACATATGTAACGATACATATGTTATATAGATAAAAATCAAGAAATAAGTTTATTGAGCTATGCATGTAAAAGCTTGTAACATATGTAATTTTACACATGTAATATATAGAAAAATCAAGAAGCAAGTTAATTTGAGTCAATCATGTAACAACTTGTAACATATGTTACGTTATACATGTTATATAGACAAATCCAGAAACAAGTTTATTTTGAGTTATGCAAAGCAACAGTTTGTAACATATGTAACGATACATGCAGTGGCGGACCTAGGCACAAGCTTAGGGGTTCGCCCGACACCCATGAAATTTTTTGACGCTGTAGTATTTTTTCGAATTTTATGAACCGAACCCCATGAAAAAAAATCCTGGGTTCGCCACCGGGTACATGTGTTATATAGAAAAAAAATCAAGAAATAAACACGATTATTAGAGGTACACATGTAACAACTTATAACATATGTAACGTTATACATATGTAATATCAAACAAGTTACATATGTAATATAATAAATAAAGACTCGTAATGAATTAAAAAAAATACATAGTTTACACATGTAACATCAAACAAAAGTTACAACTGTAACAGCAAAACAAAGTTACAATTGTAACGTTACACAAACTTTAAAAAGTTACGTTACACCAACTTGTAACATATCTAACATTACATATGTTATATATAGAGAGAAAACAAGATACAAGTTTATTTGACTACGTATGTAACAAACTTATAACATATGTAACGTTACATGTGTTATATAGAGATAAAATCAAGTAACAAGTTTATTCGAGCTACACATGTAACAGCTTATATAGATGAAAAAAAAAACTATCAGACAAGTTACATATGTAACATCAAAAAACAAAGACTCGTAACTAACTGAAAAAATATAAAAACATAGTTTATATGAATAACATTAAACAAGTTACATATATAACATGATTAAAAAACATAATATATATTAAAACTATTATTATCGACCAAATGTCCGATTTCATCCCTTTAACAATTAAATATATATATATATATATATATATATATATATATATATATATATATATATATATATGATGAAAAATATTACATGATTATTTATATATATACATGCATTATAACAACGACATGAAAAACTTAAAATAAAAGATTAAATAAAATAGTCTTATAAATTAAATAAAACAATAAATCCTTTATAAGTGAAGATTTAAAAATAATAAAGTAAGCATATAAGATGAAAAGACAAACAAAGAAGTAAACATGGACTCCCAAACATCATCGGAAATTTTCAAACAAATAATATACTATTTATCTTTTTTTTTTAAATTGTCTTCTCCATTCTTTTAAAACCACCGCACTGTACGTTGCAAACATCATCAGGATTTTTTAATCTAATTAGACTCATTCTTCTTCTTCTTTAACCAGTTTAAGAACAACATGGGTCAAACCAATAAAAAATATACAAGTTGAATAACCTTGTTTTCATGTTAATAGAAATTTCGTCTCGCCGGAGATCCGCCGGAGGGCTCCTAACCCCCTGTGGTTCCACTTCCGCTAGTTACTCATTTAAAAATATTTCATCTTGAAAACATACCTCATAAGAACTCTGATGCCTAATCGCAAAAAGGAAACGATTTGAGAACTACGGTGCCTAATCGACCTTCTCCGACGACTAATTAAAGAATGCGTCGGCGATGATGGTGGCGATGGATGAAATGATGGCGGAGGTGGTAGCTGTTCGTGATGAAAGGAACATAGATCTGTAACTCAAACATATTATGCATCTTCAACTTCGTCGATATTTGTAAATCGATCTCGTTCTCGAAAAAGATTGCGGAGATAATGATCAATGGAAAGTGAAGACGAAGCCTAATCTGAATCTTTGCCGGAGATAGTGATGGTGGATGAGTGGAGGAAGAGTTTCAGAGAGTAACTTAGAATTGGGTTTTGAAAATTATATGGATATTAAAAGATGGGGAATATGATATAGAAAAGTGGATTTAAATGATTGATTGGATGGAGGATGCGGAAAAGGTACATAATTGAGTTCCCATACTACCCTTCTAGCATATATATCAATGACTTTAATGACTAAATGTAATAAAAAAATAGATGATTAATTATCATCCATTAGATTATCAAAATCAATGGTAGAAAAGTGGTTTCTTTGGTTTTCCTCACTTAAGAGGGTTTCCATTTGACCATTTCTCTCTCTCTCTCTCTATCTCTCTCTCTCTCTCTCTCTCTCTTATATATATATATATATCTCTATATATATATATATATATATATATGTAGGGAGAGGATCATTTGAGAACCAATTTGATTTGAGAACTAAAAAGAACTAATTTGATCCACATGTTTATTACATGTATCCCCCCTCCCATGAATTGTAGTGGCCCCCCCTGAAATTTGTGGTTGAGATTTTGTTCTCAAAAGTTCTCAAAATAAAAAGTTCTCATTTGAACCTAACCCTATATATGTATATATATATATATATATATATATATATATATTGTGACGCCCACTCCCAGCCTTGGCTCAAGGAGGGGTCACGTGTCGGATTTACTCATAAACACATGGTACAACAGAGATAACTAAGTAGCGGAAATTAAAAACTTTTCATTTACATATATAACAAGTTACAACAGTAAGGAAGATAACAACATAATCTATAACTAGATCTTATCTATAGCTATGTCAGTCTACTACCGAGTCTTTCCTGATAGCTTGCCCATCTAATCTGCCTTTACTAGAGCCCTTCCCTTGCTACTTTAAACATCACCAATACCTGACATACATGCTTTTAAAGGTCAGCTTACGCTGGTGAGTTCTAAGTATTTAAAACTTTTACCTTTCCTTGAAAGGTTACTTCAAACATTTGGGCCTAACGACCCCTTTCTTTGTAAACATTTAATAGGTATAAAACCTGACGGAATTATACCAAAACGTTTAACTCGTCAGTATTAAAAATCATTTAATACTCTAAAATACCTTGAGCCTCCGGGACCCATCCTCTGTGCAAATAATCATAATGTATAATATAGTCATACGAAACATTATAAGCAAAACTTCTTTTTACTAAGCATTGTCTATCTCTGGGACTACTTTAGTCCCTTTCGGTTGGTTGTCGCCTCCCGACCTCTTGAGTAACCGTCGTTACTCCAGTGGCTTCATTTCCACTGCTTGGATTGTACAACCCCCCTCTTACCAGACAATCTGTACTTAGATTAAAACTTCTTTAAAATAACCCCAATGGTCATTTCCTTTATCCTCAAAAACTCATTTTCCTCTTTTGAAACTTTTCTTTAAAAGTTTAACTTCTTTATTACCCGTTCATTATAACCTTCCCGAAAAGAGTAATAACAGGTAATAATAACTTTACAACAGTTATAAGTATTATAACTTTTTCACGTATGTGTATCAACACAAAACAAGTAAAGGCATCTCAAATACTTTTCAAGTAAACAGTTGAATATGTATCATTGCATGTATATCAGCCCGAAAACATTAAAACATTTAAAACATTTAAAAGTGGGCTCATAGAACTCACCTTATTCTCTTAAGCAGTTAATTCAGATAAAACCTCCGCTATGCCTTCCAATTAAACCTAATCGCGTATTGTACGGCGTTAACGCAAGGTTTAATACAATAAACATTTACTATGTTTATTTTAACTCTTTATTAACTTAATAATACTTAGTTATTAAGTTTATTCCTTTTAAAGGTCAAAATGACCAAAATGCCCCTTTAGGCCATTATCCTTTTCTTTTGTTAATATTATGAAGACACGCATTCCTATAAGTAAACGCTCACTCCAGGATCGCCCAGTGAGGGATGCCATTTCCCAGTTGGGATTTATGCGACACCCTCGCTTTTGCCATAAATCCCAATGTACAGGCGTCTACCCTTCCGGTCTGCGCGAACTTCTGAATATCCGATTAACTTGGTATTTGAAATACTTTATCATTTATCCATTTTATCTTTATATATACTTATTATATATATAAAAATAGTTCCATGTCAAAAATCAAGTCTTCATACCCTTCGGATTATTTTATATTAAATAATCATATTCCAAAACCCTAATTTCCCGCCATTCTCATTTCTTGATAAAAACTTAGTTTTTATTCAAAACCAGCTTAGGGTATTATCCGTTATAACATTTTATAACATGCTTTAAAATTTCGAAGCTTAGTTCATTACCGTTTACTCGGGTTTGACAGGACAGTGTCTAGAAAACCCTAATTTTCATATTAACCCTTTAATATACATTAAACATATTTTAAATATGTTTTAAATATATATTAAACATTTAATCCGATAATTTCTTTATCATTATCGTCAACCTTTATTTTAAATATATACGTTTATATATATTTAATATTTTAATATATTCCTTTAATCAATTTTATTAATTAAAATTGACTAATAATCATATATATATTTATTCGCCTTAAATATATATTTATATCATTTATCCCGTTCTATTATGATTTCATATAAACTTTAACTTAACAATAATATTTATAATAATAACAAATATATAACGTGATTACCTTCTTGACGGGTCGTGAAAAGAGTCCGAATAACCAAGATAATAAAGCGGTTCGTTTTAAATAAACGAATAGCCTTTCCCGACTAGTTTCTCGCCGCGAGCATTTCCTCGTTGTCGGTTCGTCGTTTGGACCTCGTTACGCCACCGAAATGTCGCCCGAAAGTGTAAACGGGTTAACTCGTCGTCACTATTTTACACTTCGTTTTCCGCCACCGTGGACCACCTTCAACAATATCAACCACCGAGACCATTCTCCGCTATCCCGGGTGTTCACTATTGTCGCCGTCTTCACTCGTCTTCAACCGAGCGTCACCGAAAATCAACCGAAAGAGAGGACGGTTTGAAGCGGGATTACCGGGTTCTTCTTGACGCCTCCTTTTCTAACTCGAATCGCGGCCACCATTGTTCACCATTAACAACCGTCAACCACTGCCACCATTCACCATTGTCCCCGTGATCTATTACCGTCACCGCCATCTCCCGTTGCCAAGTATTTGTTACCGAAAGTTAGCCGAAAGTGTAAATGGTTGTGTCGAGTTACCGGGTTGTTACTTCACGTTAAAATGCAACCACCATCACGTCTAGCCACCGTCCGGCTGTCGGAGATGGATGTAAGCCACTGTTCTTCTCTTCTCGTGAGGTTGTGAGACCACTACAGTCACCGGAGTTACAGGTTTGGGTTCGAACAGGGTCGCCGGTGTTGATCGAACATGGAGGTCGCATAGAGAGTCGTCGGGTTTCGCAGCTCTGAGTTGCTGCTGCTGCTGCAGTCGCCAGTGGGGTCAACGGCTTGGCCATGGTCGCCGGAGGAGAGTGCTTGGTCGGACATCACCATGCTCGCCGTTGCCGAGGGAACAAGGTCACGGATGGTGGAGGAACGCCGCGTAGGATATCGCAGGCTTAAGTCCGAGGAGAGGGGCGGCGGGGTATGTCGTCGAAAAATCGAAGTGAGGGGGGAGGAGCGTTGCCGGAAAAGCGAAGAGAGAGGGAGGAAGGGTTTGCTGTACGGTTTACTTCTTCTTTCACCATTATTTTTTCTTTCATTTTGTCGGTATGTGTATGTTTGTTTGAGTGAATTGTATGTGTGCATGCATAGATATATTTATAGTTCAACTTTGATTGGAAACTTCTTCCCGGTATAGTACTTACTCATGATTTTGGATGATGAATCATAGAAGCAATTCGACAGAGAGCATAGTGACTAGGAAAGTAAGAAGTAAGGAACAAGTATATGGTATAATATTAATATGTAGGTATTATACCCGGTACTCTGAACCTGTAAAATAATATAATATGGATCATAAAAAATTTCAAATGTCTATAAATATTACGGGGTCTAATAAATATACTCGTAATATTTATCCTTTGGTTAAACACAAACCGATAAATGTTTATTTAGTTACGCGGTAGAAAAAACGTCTAATTAGTGTTGCGATCTCGGCCGTTTGACGGACCGAATACGTCTTTTGATTGAAATTCTTCATAAATATTTTAACAATTATTTGTACTTTGCCGAGGCGTTATAATCATCTCGAACGGCTAACCGAATTGATTTCAGTTATTATCGCGTAACAGCAACGGTTACCGGTTCACCGTTTTTCGTGCCGAACATCGCAAATATATTTTATAATGATTATAAATCAAGTATTTAACAATACCTGATATCCTATTTTTGTCTCGGTATTATTTTAGTGATGTTCGTGCTTAATAACGGTTTATTACAAACCGGTCCCAAATCATTATTTTACGTTTTCTCGCTTCGTTATAATTCGGATTTTAGATCCGTCTGTGCCCACGATCTTTATTTTTCGTTATCTATCATATTCTATAATTTCGTCTCTTGACGTTTCCTTGAATATCGTATCGAATATTCGTACGCGAATCGTGGTGTTTCTCTATTCTACATATATATATATATATATATATATATATATATATATATATATATTATATCACATGCATTTCAGCTATTTAACAAATATAGCACACGTATATAATTTAAATCATAAAATTTTGGGGTGTTACATATATATATAGTGAAAAGTTCATTGTAGACACCCCTATAAGTGTAGATAGGTAGACACCCTTTTTCACCATTAGATCTCTTGATCTAATGGTCGTGATTAATTTATTTAATTTTTTTTCTTTTTTTACATTTTTTAAACAATTTCGCATATGAAAAAAACAATTTCTTTTTTTTTCTTTATTTGTTTAATTTTTTTTCTTTTTTTCAAACAATTTCGCATGTGAAAAACCAATTTTGTAGACACTTTCGCATGTGAAATAGCTCTTTTTCACATTTGAAATTGTTTGAAAAGTGTGGAAAAAAAAGAGATTAATCATAACCATTAGATCAAGAGATCTAATGGTGAAAAATGTGTCTACCTGTTTACACTTATGGGGGTGTCTACAATGAACCTCACCCTATATATATATATATATATATATGCAGTTGTGTTGTGTTGATTTGCATTATTTGTTTTGTTTGTTTGGTTGTAACTTTGTGATGATTGATATTATTACAGATGCAGTTATTTTTTGCTGATTGTATTATTTAAAAAAAGTCAAACGAGTAACGAGTAATGAGAAATGAATATTATTTAAAGAAGCCAAACGAGTAACGGGTATTATTTTAAAAAGGTCAAACGAGTAACGAGTATTATTTAAAAAAAAGTCAAATGAGTAACGAGTAACGAGTACAATTAACGAGTACGATATTATTTAAAAAAGGTCAAATGAGTAATGAGTAACGAGTATTACGTCATATACAGGTAAAAAAATGATGTTATTGTTTTCAAAATTTAACAACGAAGTAGTAGTGGTTGTCCTTAAATTGTTGTTCTTATAACTTTAAAAACAAAAGTAAAAAGATAATTTAAAAATAAAAGAAAAAAAAATGAGAAACCCTAAAAACCCTAAACCTGCTGCGTAATTAAATGCAGTTTGGCGGCAATGTCGCGTTGAGGCCCAACAACCCGCTTAGGACTGGTGGATGGCAAAAAGCAACAGGATGTCAATAGCAGGACCCTTTATTTAATATTCAATATTCCAAAACCTAGAATGGCCCTATAGATTTTTTTTTAATTGAGCCTTTGAGTTTTGGGGGCTAAAGCCCTAGCTTGGGCGGGCTGTTTGGCCCATTAGGTCACCTGTACAACATAGAACATATGTGCTTATGAGCCAACCCACAAACTTGTCTCATCATGTGTTTAGCTAGGTGTGGTCGTGTAGGCTCGAGCTATACTAAGCCGGGCTTGCTGCTTAAGTTAAACCTAAATACGCTAAACCTCATATAAATTGATGTTATATATTCAACACAATGTGCAATAAGGAACTATAAAATTTGATTCAAGTTGCCACCAAAAACAAACATTGAAATAAAAACAATAAAATAAATACAAATTTATCCTTATGAATTTAACTGAGATTTTGCATCATTTTCTTGTGCTACCCTCTTAGACCCAAACCCTAATTCCATAACTAACCCTAGATTCGGGTCCAGACATCTGGGCTTCGCTTCTTGATCCGGATCTTCGGTTGTAGATATCCCATTCCGAATCTGGTACACGTGATCATGAGATCCAAAGTTGTAGGGCACGAGGGGTGGAATGACCCAAATTGGTGGGTCATGGGATCCGACCCGCTCATTTTCATGGATTATGTAACCCGAACCAGATGACCAAATTGGAACCTTGTGAGGTTGGCTTTCTCGACCATGGACGTTGACTTTTGACCCGGATAGCTGTTGGGCTTCATCCGACCCAATAGTTGTTTTGTGCTTTAGTGGGTTGTACATATGTTGTACACTAGAAAGCGACCTCTGAATAGAGAATAACCCTGGGATGCTGGTATGTAAGTAGCTGAATTTTCTTCGGATGCTTAGAACCAAATTTAGATCCTCAAGAATCTGCAAGCATAAAGTGTTGTACCAAGTGCATTATAACTTGTACATTGTTATGATAGCAAAGAAACATGAGACCCAATTTTTATATATATTTTATGACTTTAAATTTGTATCATAACACTAACCTTATGAAAAGAGCCTAGTTGGATGATGCCTTCTCTTGTAGATATTATTGCAATTGTCTGTTACATGCAGAATGCATTTTAGTTTTTAACCTTGTTTAAATTGTTAAATTACATACACTGAAAGAAAAAAAAATACTGTAATTTTGTCAAAAAATTAACTTTCATTTAAATTGAAAAGTTTAACTCTTTGCATCACTCACGCGTTATATTGTAACACATTTAGTCTCTACAATTGAAGTCTATACGATTGGCAGTGGCGGACTCACTACCTGAACTTTATCCCGACGTGCAAAATTTTTTTTTTATAGGTTTTCGGTTTTTCGCGACCCCTAAAACGAATTTTTCGCGACCCCTGGAAGAAATTTTATGGCTTTTACATAAAAATATGATCAAAAGCCCCTTAAAAATATGATTAAAAGCCCGTTAACTACCTAAAAAATTTTTCGGGGCGCTGCCCCAACCCGTTAGTCCCGCTACCCCTGATATTCTTCCTGGATCCGCCACTAACGATTGGTATCTATAATTGACGACTGACTATTAAAAAATTTTGTTAATTGAACCCATGTGAGTAACATGTGATACATACCTTAATCCCAGAACTGAAATGAAACTCCCAAGCTTTTGGTTGCTGTTTACAAATAATTATATAAAAAAAAAAAACAATTAAACTACAAGAGATAATATAGAAGTAGATATTACAAATTATAGGTTTATTAGAGTTTTGCTCACAGGATCAATAGATGCATTCCATGAAGAAGTAAAGCTCGGATCTTGCTCATTTAATCCATCTTTAAACACCCATCTGTGACTGTTATCTGCAGCTATTTTCCCTATCAATCTTCACCAAAAGACCATATTAAATCTCCAGAAATCTTTAATTTTTTTATTCTTAAACTATATAATCATCATGTTTGTTTAATTTGCTCTTAGTTCTTACCCTTCTCCATAATTGTAAACCTCATGAGACAGCTTAAAAAACACATCAGCTCCAAATGCACCCTTCAACGATCCATCATTCACGACTCGCTCACATTCATCAAAATCACAAAACCCGTCTTCCCATACGAGAATCCTACGATCCCAAACAAAGACAGGCCACTAAAAGACTTGGTAATTAAGGATTAGTAAAAGAGAAAATCACCAAAAAAACAACATTTTGACCACCATAATAAACATCAAAGGCTTAACCTTTGAAAACCTTCAAAAGCGCGTCTATTTCTATGATTTGGTTGGTTAAAATGTCCATTCTTGATGATTTTCCCTTTGTAACAATTGAGAAAGATTGACACTTAATTAGTTACCAGTTTCGCTTGTTTCCTTTGCCACGATCAAGAACCCCTCCTTCAAAGTCCCACCTGCATTCAAACAAACACATTGGAACCATAAGAACACATGGAAAACTTGAGAAAACAATACAAATTTCTGAGATTTCGGTTTGTTTTACTTGGGAGGAGGGTAAATCCGAGGGGAGATTCGCCAGAAAACCGAGTAAACCCATTTGTTAGACGCGTTATCACCTGAAGAAGAACAAGTACAAAGGGTTTTTAAGGTGTGTTGTATGAGACAAGTTAACATGGGAAGTCCTTCCATTGTTTGTGCACAAATGAATTGTTTCAGAAAATCTTGGATGATTTGTATGTATGTATATTGACAACGTTGTGGAGAGAAAATAAGAGGTTGTTAACATCAATGGGAAACAGTGAGTGCTGCTAGATTTTGGAAAACACTATAGGTCTTTATTTTGTCTTATTTTAGGGGAGATTAAGGTCCTCACAATTTGGGAGAGTACAACTGTATAGTAGTGTGTTTGTTGGTGCCATGCACAAAATTAATTAAGTCGAAAAGGGCTTTACAATCGTGCAGTATTAATGCACCCACTTGGTCAATAGGGTAGACGCTGTCTCCATGTGTTTATGGGTCTACTTCTTGTGTTAGGTGTTGTTTACTTTTGGTTTTTGTTCCATTTGGTTATAATAAAAGGATGAGAATAGTTTCATTCCAAAACATCTGATAAATGATAAAATAAATATCTCATATATCTCCCTCTAAACTTATATATAGAACTCTATATTTTCTAAAAAACCAAGTTTCAAAGGATAATGTGATTTGGGAAAATATATGATTTTACAAGTTTAGAAGGTGAAATATGGAATTGCCCCTTTGAAAAAATTATTTTCCTGATGTAGGATTGAATCTGGGTTTTATTCGGTACTACTAGTTGTTGTGGGATACAACAAGTTTAGAGGGCAGTAAATAAAAATTTACCATCAAAATGTCCCCTTGGAGAAAAAGATTTAAGGTCGATTGAACATAAAATGAATTGTCCATTGATCTTTTATGTTGACTTTGAAAAAATGAGAAATTTATATATGCCCCTCTAAACTTATAGAACTTGATATCTATTTATAAATGCGTAACGTACAAAACTCTTCAACTATGATTTGAGAAAACATGTACTTTTACATGGTTTTATATGGGTCTCTCTTAAGTGTTCTTAAGAACAACTCCCACACTAATTTAATTACTCTGAAAATCTACATCATAGCAGTTCACGCGTGAAGACGGGACTTAAACCCCTCAACCTTCCACGAAGGAACACCATATACACACCAAAATACTATTAAATTTTGTCTTTTTAAGTTTTTTTATAACGGTTATGTTAATTGAAAGGATCAGTTGATCAAGTTATACATCTGATTTTGAGGTAAGATTGTGGAGGGTGTTTTGGCCAAGAAAAACATAGTTTATGTGAACTTTTGGAGTTATTTAGAAAGCACCATAAATATGTAGTGTGTATTTTCTTTCAAGTGGGAATGAAGAAAAAGTATTTGGGCCTGTGTGTTCGAAAGTTGCCCTATGCCAGCTGATATGGAGAAGAGGGACAGTGGTCCTCCAACTCTAGATACGAATCCCAATTATTGACAATAGATATAATATTAAATAAAAATAACAATAATAATGTGGATATACGTATAGCGTGAAAGGGGATGTAGTCATACATTCTCTGCAAGAATTTGGTTGAAAGACGATACGTCTTGTTTTTTTATGTATGTTCATTTTATCATGATGTCTAAGCGAGCATTTATCTTACAGATTTATTTTTTAATACTCATAGATTAAAAGATTAAAGATAACGTTTTCTTCTTTCTATGGTCACTAAGACAAGGTTAATGCTACCGTTTACAAACAAACATGTCGACTAAAATTCTAACTTAAAACATAAAATGGCGATTGTCTCATAGATAAAGAGATTTTTTAGACAAAACGTCAAGACCTCGATGATATCATTTGGATTAGGAAATGTTCTATTTTCTTGAAAGCAATCCTTTCCCTAAGTGGAACATATGGATACATTCATTGGCATTACTACATCAAAGTATCAAACTATGAAAATGGATCTCACGAACTCAAAGTTGTCACATTAGTATGCATTTAGGTGCTCTCCAAAAAAGAGGACCTCATACCCTTGAAATCAACCATTAAAATGATTAGTATTTTTTTAATATTATAGAGAAACCTATTTGAGAGTCAAAAAATCGAAAAGAATATTTTAAATAGTTGTGTGAGCTAGCCGCATTGTGCTCACTTAAGATATAGTTTGCATCGTTTCAAAAATAAATGCAATGGGAGCATCGCGGTGGGCGGGGAGTCGACGTGGCCGTAGGATGCACACGGTGGCACCGTTGCGCCAATTGCGGTGATGACATCCCCGTGGAAGAAAGGAGAAAGAATTGGACCGTTGGTGTGGCCCCACCCACCCCCAATAGATCTTTTGATTATTTATTTTTTTTAATTTTTTTACTTTTTTTACCTATATAATTAAACACTCAATTTCATACTCTTTTTTTACACCATTTTCTATCCAATTCATTCTCTAACTTTCTACCACTCTCTACCATTTTCTATAAAAATGAATCCCCACTTTTTCTGCAACCTAACAAACCCAAACAAATAGCCTCCTTTCACCCCGTCTTCTCAACGAAACCCCTTTCAATCAAGTGGAGACGTTCCGTTTGTGACGTCTCCAATGTTTGTGGCTCCACAACTAGGCGGTTGGAGCCAAGAAAACCTACAAACATCCTATTTACGCGCCGACTACCTACCCGATTCTCAACCCGGCCCTCAACCCGGCGAAGCCGAATTTTTAATGAAAACCCAACCCGATCCCAAACAAAAGAAACCTTCTAAAAAGTCAATGAAAAAAAAGAGGTCAAACTTCTCAACTAAACATGCAAGAACGGGTTATTTTATTTATATTATATATTTCGGGTTTTGGTTGAATAATCGGGTTTAGTTCTTAATCCGAGTTATCTGGTGGAATTATTAGTTGCTAGGTTAAATTTTGTGACTAATGGTTAAACAAGAGGAAAGTTAGAGGATTATATATATGTGTAAACGAGTTGTGTGACCCCCCCGCGCGTTGCCGCGGGGTTGAAACTGTAGACTAAGTTATAGTAAAAATTCATAAAAGAGCTATTTAGCTATATGAACTTTGTAAAGTCTTGATGAAAGTAAAGAATTATAATTACGTTATAAAAAAATAGAAAGAAAAGGATATGTGCATATGAATAATCAGAAACAATTTAGCATTTATTGAGTTTTCAAATTTAATAAACAGCACATGAAGTTCTTAATAGGAAACCAAAATTGTGTGGAAACACGAAAGTGAACATAAACCAAAAGTGGTAGCAAGTAAGAAAACATACTAAAAACTAACCTCCAAAGAGAAGACAGAAGAAACCTGCAAACGAAAAGGAAAGTAAAAAGAATATGCACAATTATATACAAAAAAAAAATATAACCTGAAACATTTAGGCTCAGAAAATCATTATCATAGACATTCAAGCTCAAAAAAGAAATGATTTTGTTTGGGAACGTTAAGGCTCAGAAAATTATCATCATAGCCATTCGAGCTCAACAGATAATTTTTAACGGCTATGTAACCGAGATTCTTTAATAAGAATGGCTGCCATTTAAAAGCTCGACGATCTTGCAAAATGCTACCATTTGAAGGCTCAGACCATCAATCAAAATCCAAAATCCAAAGAGAACATAAATTTAGATGGCTGCAAAAAAAGTATTGCCCCGCCAACAAAAACAAACGTTCTCTTTTTTATTTGTAATTTCAGGATGAACATCATAGCGAAAATCACCACAGTAACTATCAAAAGTCACTTACCAAAACTCATATCAGAAAAATGGACATCACAGCAAATCTAAGAGATACCGACAATTAAGGGTGCCAAGAAAACTTCAGAAAGGCACACAAAAAATACATACCAGCAAATCTAAAACTTGACCAACAATTAAGGTTGCCATATAAAGATCAGAACCAAAGAGGGCAAACGAATTAATAGCCTTGAAGCCACAAAACCGATACAAACATTTGGGGTTTTTCAGAAACCCTAGATACTTACATAGTAATCTGCAAGACGGAAGAAACAGTCATCGCACGTCGGCGCAAAGGCCACCATCGCAACCTAAACCTGAAAATCAAACGAAGATTAGAGCCATAGCTTCTCCGGTGACCGGATTTCACAAAAACCAACCAACTTCAAGATCAGAAAGAAAGCCAGGAAAGGGGTTAAAAACCCTAGAAAAGACCAAACCGCCGTCAAACCACACCCTTTCAGGCTTCTCAACCAACGAAACCCTAGACGCCGGAGGAAATGCACACCGGCGGCGACACACCGGGGCACAACCAGAGTGATGAACTCATCTTTCAAAGATCGACGGCCGCTAAGCCCCGCCGATTCGACGGAGCAACACCTGAACGGCAGCCGCTACGACGTCGATATCCGAGGCCGGAAGCGTCAGCAACTCGCCTCCGTAGAGAGAGAGAGACAGACAGAAGCGGCCGGTCATGCCGTCGCAACGATCGGAAACAAACCGCGTAAATACTGCTCAGCATCTCCCGGCGGCGAATTTGTAAGAGAGATAAAGCAAAAATCTCAGCACAAATCTGAGAGATAAAGCACAAATCTCAGATCGGAAAGACGGGGGTACATCGACGGCTAGACACCGGAGCACACGCAGCCGGCCACCAAGCCAGCGCATCCCCTGAATCGGAAAACCAAGATCGCCGGTCTTTTATAAAAACCTAGCCGGCAGAAACACGGCGCAGAGATGGGGGTACATCGACGGCTAGACACCGGAGCACACGCAGCCGGCCACCAAGCCGGCGCATCCCCTGCATCGGAAGGTCGCCGGTCTCTTAGGTTTTAGGATGGAGAGAGAGAAAGCAGAATAGATTGTCGATGGCTCAAAAGGGTATAAAGGAAGAGTGGGCTGGTTTTGACAAAAACCGTGGGCCGGGGAGGGGGGTAAAGTGTAACAAAAATGAAAGACCTGTGGTCAAAGTAAGAAGAACAATATGTATACTATTCAACCTCAATTTGTTTTGTATATTTATATAATTAGAGATTTTTTGCCAGAATTTATAAAAGTTGTAACCAAGAGGGACCATAGCTGTAAAATGGGAATTAAAACAAGTCTAGGATTTCCCCAGGCTAAGATATCTTGACCAGGAAGGGAGGAGAACCCTAGCTCTTGGGTAATTTTCAAAATTCGAGCTTGTTAGTTGGAGATTTAAGAAGGGGGAGTCGAGATTTACCATAGGGGGGCTCATAGATCACGAATTCATCCTCTAAACCCGAGTTTATTCTCAAGTAAGTGGTTGCTAGATTGTGTGATTTCATAGACTTCATATTGAAGTCAAATTAAAGTAGGAAATTGATTTTGTATGTGTATCTATGCTTAGATTGTGCATAAGTTCCTGTTGCATGCTTAAAATAGTGTACATTTAGTAGATGTTGTGATGGATGTTTATACCCATCACCTGAAATCAATTTCTATGATGATGGGAGGATTGGGTGGCTTGATTTGTCACTAAAGAACCTATATAGTATGATGAAAGCTGCAAAATTTACTTAATGCGTGGAATTTGATGTGTATGCGATATAAATTGGGGGTATGGATGGCTCATATGTAATTTAGTAGATAGAATGTTTAAAGTGCATGCTAAGTGTTTGATGAAATGATTGAGTGAAGATGGAAATTTGTGGAAGATGAATTCACAAACTGGTTAGGTGATGATAATGTGAATTGTATACAATATGAATGTGGAATGGAGAATTTAATCAATGATGTGATTATAGGTGAAGCAAGAGATGGCTCGGGTCAACGTGAAGGAAAAGCTAAATTTTGAAGGTAACATATACCGAGTTAATTGAATTATGCAATAGATTGTGAGTGTGATTCGATAATGATATAGTAATAGATTGTACATTTAAGGTTAAATTGATATTGGTAGAAATAAGGAATTGGTCATGACACATGATCCGATTGAGGAATTATGATTATGACTCGTCTGGGTTGAGCTGGAAATTCTTGGGCAAGATTGAGGACCTATGAGAGTTTATGGTCCTTAAATTATCCCTATGAATATATAAGCGGCTTAACACAAGTGTACTTGTGTCAAGAGAAAGTGTATAATGAAAATGTTGTATGCAAAAGCAAGATAAACTTGCAGCTGCATGACTGAGGTCATAACGGGTCAAAAGGGTTGGGAGAAAGTGTCACCTACATCCCGACTTATAGCCCTAACATAACTTTTGGTGAATTGAGTAAAAATAATTATGTTGTAGGTATTAGAGGGTTCATAACATAAAAACGAGTTTTGGAAGGAAATGTTTGAGTTAAGCTAAAAATGGTGAAAAATGACAACGTATGGAGAAATCTGCTAGGAGCCCTAAAAAAAGTGGCTCCAAGCGTATTGCTTGGAGCATACATAAAAGCAGGCGATACGCCTGAGTTCTAGGCGATAAGCCTAGATCAACTTAAATTCTAGGTGTAATACTCGTATACAATTTGAAGCCAAAATATAATAGTTTACTTCATTAAATTCGGTCCCAGAAAATTTTATACAAAACCATGTTTGAAATTTACAAAAATACACCCAATCTATGTTCGGTGATACATTTGATTGTTATACAACCACTACATTGTTCGTTATAACCAAAAACCATTAAACGGGAGCTTCGGATCTTCGTGTTATCGGTCCACTCCTTGCTTAACGAGCATCCACTAAGCCTTTGCTTTACCTGCAAATTACTCACCTTGAATAGTAATAGTGAGTTTCTATCGCATACATAACCCCAAATAACAGTTACAAGAAAGAAAAACAACAAATCTTAATATTTAGCCCTAAGCGTAACGCTTAGGAAAATCCTTCTTCCTATCGATACGCTTGGCAGACTATGCGTATCGCTTCCAGCTTCCTCTGCTCCAAGCGATACGCTTGGAGTAGAAATTCCAGGGATCCGGCTAAAATCGGCTAGTCCCATACTTAGCCAAAATTTTGGCTTATTACCCTATTTTCTAGCAGACTTTTAATAACCATGTGGGGACTAATTTTCTAACTTTGTGACATCCCCAAAACACTTTTTAAGCATGAATTCATGTACATTGACATACCTTGGTCACAATCAACTTTATGTTTAGCATTTACGGGTTCAAACCAACCCGTTTAACCCGTTAAGCCACCCATTTATATGGAGCCTTTATCATGTCTAACCACTTGGGTTATTATACCCACCACCCATTGATAATCATAAAAAATGAGTAGATATTATTGCAAACTTCACCATTTGAACCTACATTGGTTCTAGGCACTTTATGTGCTTGTTACTTCTAGAGTTGTCACAATTTCAGTGGATTATGATCCTAAACTAAGTGACTACATCATTGTGCATTAATTAACCTATGGGAGTTACTAACTTACCCGTTTATCCTTTTATAGGTATGTGAACTTGTTGACCCGTTAAAACTGGTCCTAAGCCTTTGGTGTCACCCAACTCATCCATTGACCATAAACTTAACTATTGGGGATCTATGGTTCTATAAACCATTTATAATCACCAATTACCCATTACATGGCGATGGTTTTATTTCACCATTTCCGCCCATTATAACTTGTTCATCTATCTTGTGATTCCTACGAATCTTATTTATGGTTAATTCTATAGTTGGTGAACCTTCCGACATTAAGGCTTCATGGTTCTTAGAACCATTTATCACCTATTCGATTAGCCCATGGCTTGTTCTATTATTGTGAAATCACACAATTTTCATTATCAAAAGTCAATTCTTGTAACATAAACAATGTTACACATAAAATTGGTTCTTGCAAACCATTATCAATCAGTTACACATTAGCATATGGTTATGGTTCCTATGAACCGTTAGCTAATCAATAACATTGGACCATTAGTATGATTCTTATGAATCATTTTTAAATCCATTGACACGTTTTCACCTTACCAAGGTTCCTATGAACCAATTAGCTAACAATTATCATTTTAGTACATGATTATGGTTTCCATGAACCATTTAGCAATCTATCATCACATTAACATGTGACTATGGTTCCTATGAACCATTTAGTACTTATGTAAATTTTACATACGATATTCAACATCACACAATTAAGATGTCATAATGTAACTTGGTTTCAATTCATCTTCAATCACTAGAGCTTAACTCTAGATGTTAGACTTCATAGTTTTACTCAACCTTACGAATTGCCACATCAGGCAAGTCAATCGCTTTACTTGATAGTTTGCATTTCATACGACTATAGTAACTATGAGTTATTAACAAAATATGTAACATAGCATAGATGTTACCTCGTGAGCACGAACAATCTTTTACCCAATTTTCTGCATGTTCCTTCGCCTTGATGCCTAAAGTGGAATCCATCCTTGCTAGATCTATGCGACATCGTAAATCATAAATTATATATATATATATATATATATATATATATATATATATATATATATATATATATATATATAGATGGAGGTTCAAATGCAAACATGTGTTTTGCCTAAGATCGGTGCGAACACGTATAAAAATACATTTTGTCGGTCATACGATGTAGTTTAATGCTAGTATATGATCAGGAATGTTTGTTGGTACATATATATAATCAGTTTTGGTGCTGGTTTATGATCAAAATTGGTGTTGGCTCATGAATAATTTTTTTGTGCTGGTATAATTATATATTGTGCTGGTATAATTTTCTATGCTAGTATATGTATAAATTAAAAAAATATCAAGGAATGGATTAAGAAACTACACTGGTACATGTATACATTTACCTAGCACCATTTTTTATAATATACTAGCACTAAAACTACATCGTAGGACAAAAAAAACAGGTTTTTATGCATGTTCGCACTGTTCGTAGGCAAAATGTATGTCTGCACTGAAACCACCCCTATATATATATATATATATATATATATATATATATATATATACATAGAGTCGAGTTATCCTACATCAAGCAAAAACGCTACATCCATTGCGGATTGATCTGGGGCGTCAATCAAGATCATCCAACAGCCACGATCTATGGTGTTTCCGCCTATGGCATTTTCAGTGGGTAAAAAAACACCATAGGCGGAAACACCATAGATCATGGCTGTTGGATGATCTTGATGGACGCCCCAGATCAATCCGCAATGGATGTAGCGTTTTTGCTTGATGTATTTTACCCTAAACCTATATATATATATATATATATATATATATATATATATATATATATACATAGGGAGAGGATCATTTGAGAACTAATTGGTTTTGAGAACTTTTAAGAAACCATTCTAAGT